>JAJHSJ010000010.1:8678222-8821425 GCA_021015155.1 Magnolia officinalis
CCCCACTCATGGGCCTGCATGCACATTGCACACGTAGACATGGCAAGGTGAACATGCAAGAATGTAATATAAGATTATTGTCCTTCTTCGGTAATCCAGACCGTTGATTTTTGTTGTGTCCCACCCTTGCTATACCATGACCCGACATTCTCCTGGACTAGACACAAGTGCTGATTTATCTTGTTAACCGTTTATTTTTAGGCCACAAATCTATAGGTTAGGTTTACTCTAAGAATAAGATTTCAGAAACATGGGGCATGCACGGTGAGATGCAACGGATCAATGGTCTAGATTCTGAACCATGGGTCCCACTTGTGAGAACTGAAAACCAGAGTATACTGTGTAAATCCTCGGGTCAAGAATCGTCATATTCCGCAGCAGCTAGTGAGAAATCTCGTTATCTATAATTTCTCGGCTGGGGGTTCTCGGGAGATTTTTAAAATTGACATTATTCTTCAGCTATTATATATCGGGAAAATCTGGCTAAATAAAAACGTCAAAATTTTTATTAAAAATTAATTAATTTATTCGAAAATTTTATATAATATATAATATAGTTTATTTAATATTCTAGCTAACTATGAAGTTAATTCTGGGATAATTTCCTAAAATATGGACTAAAACTGCTGATATGAATACGATAACATCGTTAGGTTCATTTCTCGTGAGAATATGTAGATATTTTCAAATATCGGCGACATTTGTCCCCCCCCCCCCCCCCCCCCCCCCCCCCCGGGCATAGCTACTCGTAACGGTATGATTTCGATTCCTGCTCTCACTCTCATGCGAGAAATGATCACGTACACGCTACTGCATGCTAGCTTGTAATGTATCCTATTTTTCCCGCCAACGTATTACTTGCTAATGACATCTTTACCATGCACACCAAGGTTGTCCAAATGTTCCCAACTGTTCCTGCAAGTCAATCGAGCCTAAGCTTACATGTGTGAACAAGGGTTTGTATTTAATTCAAGTGTGAGATTAAGAAAGTGCAAGTGTTGAGTTATATTCAACTAAATGTTTGATTCCATGAGAGCGACCTGGGGTTGAGATGGATCGATTAAGATTGGTCACACTCGTCATTCATTGATTGTAATAACAATCAAGTAATTTACGAATTGATAAGAATTAGTTCTTAATGGATTATTTTTATTTTGTGTTTTAAGGCCTTGTTCTTTTACTGATAATTGTAATTAATATATTTTTCAAAGAAACAAAGATAGATAAATTAAAATGAAAAAAAAAAAAAAAAAACAGCGCTAGTTTTCTTTTATTGATTTATAAATATCACTCATTACCATAGACAAAGTAACAAATAAAAAATAAAATAAACAAAAAATAAATACATGTACCATCTACAGGGGATCTAGCGAATGGTCAGCAAGAACACGACTAGAATATTTGATCTTCCAATAAAGAACTCGATTGATTGGAATCCAACTACAGAAGGTTGTAGATATTTATTATACTCCTATTATACTTTTGCAGTAGCTGGATGGTAGCGATTTAAGCTAAAGATTTGGCTATATTATACTTAGATAAAAGATAAAGGTATAAGCTATGTTTGATGTCAACATGGAGCTCTTCATCACGTTTGGGAAAACCTAAAATTTTTGTTGCATGAGTAAGTACACGAGTGCTTTCCTACGTGTGTAATTTAGTACTTAGAGTTTTAAGTAGAATTGTGTAGATGAACACACATGTGCACATCTAATCAAGAATATGACCCGTTCAACTTTGTAATGTCCCAGATATTTGATATTTTGGATTTCCACAAACTCTTAAAATTTTTTATTATAATTAACTCACGTTGTTACTAACTGACCCTTAACGCTCGAGGTGAGTCTATACGCGGGTGATACTGGTAAAGAACTGCATAAATCCAATTAATCAAGTATAGGAAGTCAACGAATCCGTCCAATCACTTAAACATCAAGTTTAGCCTCGTGATTTATTCATCTATTGCCCAAATCTAACCGACCTATCACTGACTAATCAAGACACAATTATAACTAAATAAAGACTTATCAAAAGTTGAAACAACTAGAGGTCAAATATTAATTAACAAACCAAATTGACCGAGTTACCATTTTAGCCTAAGAATCAATGGTTTAGGTTGATTAGGATCGAATCGTCATTTTCATTAATTGCGAATAGGTCACACTATTAACTTAGCATCCAAACCCTAATTATCATGCATGAGAAATCTTCCTACCCAATTCATTTTAAAAATACTCTGATTATCCGAACAAGCTCTATACCTCTTGTTACGAGGCCACAAAATCCGATACTATAGAAAGACATTCGTTTTAGTAGGCTTGGCATCCATCATGGCCGGGACATCGAGCCGAGATCATGTCTCGAATCACTCAACTTAAATTTGCAAGGCGAGTGCATGAGATGCGTGAATACCTTTAGAGACTGTTAGAAACTTACGTTAATTGTCTGTATTCAGTCTTTGACTAAGTTGTGGCTTTTGGATTGTTAGATTGTAACTAAATTTAGGGTAACAACTGAAACCAATACCACACATATATTCGTATAGTCGTGGTTCTGATCGATGATTTGCAACCGTCGAATTGACTTCTGATCATATCCGTCGATTGACGCATCCAAATGACGGGTCGATCGCATCCATACTTAGATCCTCACTAGGGTCAACTATCCCACGGTGGACATCAACCCTTACGCCCAATAGTGGAACACAAAGGTTAGCAATACCCTCTCATAAGGATAATGTAATGAAAACCTAGCTCTTATAGCCATTCGCACCATTTCTAGTGTTATAAATAAAACATTTAGAGGCAATCCTTGCTCCCATTTGAATTTTGCCTTATGAAGAAAGAGAGGAAGAGAGAGAGGTTGGAAATCTTGTGAGAAAGATCTTAGAGTATTTTTAATAAATTTTATTCAATCAAGCCCTATCTTCACCGTTCACATATGCCGAAACCATCCCATTGACGATCCACCGGTAAAAATGAAGTATACTTATTTTTATCAATTTACATGCCGTTTGCACTTTACATATCTCCACGCACGTGACATCTTGGTGGGAAAGATAGGCCCGCACGATTACTTAGATTGCCGCGGTCGGTAGGTGATCAGTTCTCCTCCAATACATGCAAGTGTAGCACGAAGATATGGACCGTCCATCAGGTACGCCTACAGTGAATGTTTCACGGCTGAGAAATCGGATGGTCAGATCATCGAGTGAACCTACCTTGAGTGTTTTTTTCTCTTTTTGTAGCTTTGATGACCGTCTAAGCCAATTGATGACCAGACTGGATGAAGGGCTCAGATCTCATGCAGATGCTCAAATGGGCAGAGTGGGATTTAGAATCGTACAATCGCGAATAACATCCGCAAACTGGACTCGGACACGAGTCCTCCACCAGAAATCGCAATCACTACGTGCACGTGCAAGAAAAAAAATAAAGTGGGGGGCGCGAGCATTATTTAGGTCGGTTTTGATAGAATGCGGTGCACTGCATGACATCTACCCCAACGACGGCGTTTGGTTATCACGTTGGATTGCACACGTGTCAGAGATCCGCACCATTCATCAGGTGGGTTAGAGTGTGAACATATGCTAGCCCTAAAATGAGTTTGTGCGACCCATGTACTGAACACACGCCTGAATCTGGATTTTGAATTTCTTTTTAATGGTACAATTTTCTTCAAATCACCGGTCCAACATCATTTTTGGTCCAAGGAATTTTAATAATGTCGGTTACCTGATGAATGGATAAGATCTCTGACACGTGTGCCATCCAAGAGCGGGAGCCAGACACCGCATAGGAGATTTCATGCGAGAGACATTTTACTGAAACCACACGCAGGGATGGTGGGAAGCGGATTACGTCCTGCCCACGTCTAGCCAATAATCCGTCCAGGCAGAGGCTCTGTGGGGCCACATTGATGTATTGGTTTATCCACGCCGTCCATCTATTTTTAAAGAACATTTTATGTTATTATGTTAAAAATGAGTCAGATCTAAAAGTCAAGCAGACCACATTACAATAAGCAATAGTGATAATGACACCCACCGTTGAAACATTCCTACCAGTCACGGTGATGTGTATTTTCCATCCAACCTGTTAATAAGGTCATATATAACTGTACGAAGGGAAAACACAAATATCATCTTGATTCAAAACTTCTACGGCCCCTAATGGTGGATGTTCAATCCCCACTGTGTGGTTGACTCGAGCCCTTGGATCTTCCTCATTTTTGAGGTCATATGCTAAAATTTTCTGAAGAAATGGATAGACGGCGTGGATAAAATCCATATATCACAGTGGGCCCCACAGAACGCTGACTGTACGGATTATGGTTTAGGCAGGGCAGTACACTATCCGCTTCTAGAATGGTAAAAGAGCCTTTAATATGAGAAAGAAAGGTGCGACCCCTCCACACACTACACTCAAAACCACTGTTGAGTATTCTTCCAACACCACCCTATTCCATCAACCACACCCTCTCTCTCTCTCTCTCTCTCTCTCTCTCTCTCTCTCTCTCTCTCTACACATCCTCAAGAGGTCTATCTTTCTCTCATGAATTGCAATTGAAGAATATAAACCCACAAGAGAAGAAAGAAGGTTGACCTCTCGTACATAAAAGAAAACCCACAAGAGAAAAAAAAAAAAAAAAAAACACAAGATCTCTATCTGTCATGGCTCTTCTCACACAACTCCTACACCTACTCTCCTTTCTCTCTCTCATCAATCTCTCCTTCCAAACCACCCTCCAAAGCCAATCCCATTTCTTCACTCTCATGAAAACCTCCCTAACCGGAAACTCCATCTCTCAATGGAACCACACCTCCTCCATCACCGCCCCAACTCCTTACTGTCACTATAACGGTGTTACCTGCGACGATGATGGCCACGTCACAAAAATCGACGTCTCCGGTTTCTCCTTAGCTGGCCATCTCCCACCACACATATGCTCCTATCTACCTAAGCTCATCATACTCCGGCTCGCCAACACCGGCATCCGCATCCACTTACCATCAACCATCCTCAATTGTTCTTTACTAGAAGAGCTTAATCTCAGCTCTTTATTCCTTGATGGGTCCCTTCCAGATTTCTCACCGTTGAAATCACTCCGCCTACTGGATCTCTCTAACAACCACTTCTCAGGCGATTTCCCGACATCTGTGTTCAATCTCACTAATCTTGAAGTTCTGAATTTCAACGAGATGGGTAGGTTTACTAGGTGGCAGCTTCCCAACTACATCGATCGACTGACAAAGCTCAAACAAATGATACTTTCCACATGCTCCATTCAAGGCCACATCCCACCATCCGTTGGAAACATGACGTCACTCATTGATCTCGAACTGAGTGGGAATTTCCTCATCGGACGGATTCCGGCGGAGATCGGGCGGCTCAAGAAGCTGCAACTCCTCGAGCTTTACTATAATCAGCTGACTGGTGAAATACCGCTGGAGATTGGAAACCTGACTCAATTGAGAGATGTCGACATCTCCGTCAATCGACTGACCGGAAGTATACCGGAGAACCTGTGTAAGCTCCCGAATCTCCAATGCTTGCAGTTATACAACAACAGTCTCAGTGGAGAAATCCCACCTGCGATTGGGAATTCGACGTCTTTGAATCTGTTATCTCTCTATGAGAATTTTCTTACAGGTAGTGTTCCACCCAATCTAGGCCAGTTTTTCGGATTTCATCGGATTGGATTTATCTGAAAATCGTCTTTCCGGCGGATTGCCAACAGAGATTTGCAATAGAGGAAAGTTGCTCTATTTTCTTGTATTGGATAATCAGTTCTCCGGCCGTTTGCCGGAGAATTATGCGAAATGTGAATCGCTTCTTCGGTTTCGTGTCAGTAATAACCGTTTGGACGGTCCGATCCCAGAAGGACTTTTGGGTCTTCCACATGTTTCGATCATCGATTTGGGTTTCAACGTTCTTGATGGTCCACTTCCAAAATCCATCGGAAACGCCAAGAACTTGTCGGAGCTTTACATACAGAGCAATCGGATTTTGGGTTCTTTGCCGATTGAGATTGCGTGGGCTAGCACTTTGGTGAAAATGGATCTGAGTAACAATTGCTTATCGGGTCCAATTCCACCTGATATTGCCAATTTAAGAAAGCTGAATTTACTAATGTTGCAAGGCAATAGGCTAGTTTCTTCCATACCCGAATCGTTTTCGATGTTGAAATCTCTCAAGGTCCTCAATCTTTCAAATAATCTTCTCACTGGAAAAATCCCTGCAAGACTCTGTGAATTGATGCCCAATTCTCTGGATTTCTCGAATAATCAGCTCTCGGGTCCGGTCCCACTTCCACTGATCAAAGAAGGATTGCTGAACAGCTTTGCGGGTAATCCAGGACTCTGTCTTCCTGTCTATTACAACTTGACAGACCCGATTCTCCCTCTCTGCCGGCAGCCCACCAGCCGGAAGCGTGCAAACAGCATTTGGGTAGTTGGGATTTCTGCATCAGTAGTGATTCTTGGACTTCTCTTGTATCTAAGACGCCGGTGTCAGAAAGAAAGAGTAGTTACAGAGCAGGGCAGAATGTTGTCGGCATCATCTGCCTGCTACGACGTCAAAAGCTTCCATCAGCTGAGCTTCGCCCACCGAGAGATCGTCGAGGCCTTGATTGACAAGAACGTGGTGGGGTATGGAAGATCCGGGACCGTTTACAGGATTGAGTTGAGCGATGGACGATCGGTTGCAGTGAAGAAGCTGTGGACTAGAAAGAAAAAGGACCCGTCTTCTGATCAGCTGTTTCTCGATCGGGAATTGAAGGCGGAGATTGAGACTGTCGGAAACATCTGCCACAACAACATTGTCAAGCTCTACTGCTGCTTCTCGTACTTGGATTCAAATCTGTTGGTCTATGAATACATGCCGAATGGTAATCTCTGGGACGCGCTGCATCAAGGGAAGGGATTTCTTGATTGGCCCACCCGGCATATGATTGCGCTCGGCGTAGCGCAAGGTCTAGCTTACCTGCACCATGATCTGTCGCCGCCGATCATACACCGGGATATCAAATCAACCAACATACTACTGAGTGCAGATTTTCAGCCCAAGGTTGCAGATTTTGGAGTAGCAAAGGTCTTGCAAGGAAGAGGTGGAAACGAATCCACAACTACCGTCATCGCTGGAACCTATGGATACTTGGCACCTGGTAATGGAATTTCGACGTAATTCTATTTCAATTTTAATTTTTGGGTCTGATTTAAAATTGGTTTTTATCCAAAAATCTTAAATATTTTCAGTAATCTTTGATAGAATGTTTGTTTGCATTGTCATTTCACAGTTTACATATTTATTCATTGAAATTCTGTCTTTGCATCTGAATTTTTTTATTAATCCCTTTGAATTGAATCTTGATTTGGTTGGATTATATTTGAAGTTAATGCATATGAAAAGCATGTGTAATTTTACAAGAGGATGTGTTCGGATGTACCCAAATCACAAGTAGACCAGATATTTGGGTAGAACAGAACACATGTTGATCCAACATAACTGTATTTGTCAGGCAGGCTATTGTTTCTTGGCATGAAATCGTGATTGCTGGAATTGCAGATTGGACATTAAACATTAGAAATCCTGATTTGAGTGGAAATGCATCTGGAGACATCCAAACAAAACCTTAATGGGAGGAAGTTCATTCATTCTCCCCAGCTGTATTAGAATTCTATTGCCATTTCATTTATCTAAATTGATTCAAAACATAAATGATCTTCCTTCACTAGTTAAATAACGATCGATGTCATCCTATTCCTGATAACAGAATACGCGTGTTCATCTAAGGCGACAATCAAATGCGACGTATACAGCTTTGGAGTAGTACTGATGGAGCTGATTACTGGGAAAAAACCCATCGAAGCAGAATCCGGTGAGAACATGAACATCATCTTTTGGGTCTCGCAAAAGATCCCAACCAAAGAAGGGGTGTTCAATGTCTTGGACAAGCGATTATCGGGCTCATTCAGGGACGAGATGATCCAAGCACTGAGAATTGCCATTCGTTGCACTTGTTCGGCCCCAGCTCTTCGCCCCACCATGAAAGAAGTCGTCCAGCTACTGATTGATGCAGATCCGTGCCAGTTCGACGGTTACAAACTGTTGGATAAGCTCAAGGATTCATCAAACATCATCAAGCCTTAAAACCCATTAGAGTTATGATTAGAAGAGGATTTGGTAGGGTTTAGAAGGAATGTCAGAACATGAGATATGCGAAAACTACTAGCACAAACACATGTTGGCATGGCACGTGTGCACAAGATCCAGGCTATTCAAAAGTGGGCCTTCATAAATCATGTATTCTGTCCAAAAATAAGAGTGGTCCATTCATCAAGAGTATATATAACACATGCATAAGAAACAGACATAAAAAATTGACAGACAATCTGAAATGTATAAGTGTGGCTCATCTGATGATCCAACCGGCTCAATTTTTCAGCCAGAGAACATCCATGGAGGGACCCACTTGACCAATGGCCCGGATCCTACGTACACATGTCAGGCTGGCACACTGTATCTAAATATGCTAAGTTAGTATTGAGAGACTTGTTTATAAGAGTTTTTCTTTGTTTGTTTTTTTTTGTTTTTTTGGAAAAGTTGTTGGAAGATGCTTAGCTCTTTCTTATATCATGCTGTTTTACTTTGCTTTTGTAAGGATTTAATAGAATTTTGGCTACAACTGCTTTATAGCTACGCAGCATCTATGTTTCATATCTCTCAGCTCGCTCTCGCATGAGAGTGATACTAAGATGGGTTGTAAGGTTGTGATTTGCAAGGGACTGAATTGGGTTCTCCATTTTTGAATTTAAAAGTTGGGTAAGATTCGCGGCGGGGGCACTTGAAGCCAACTATCCGTTGGCAGGAACCGCTGCAGCATACCTCACGCCTGGTTAGTGTCTCCAACCCAGAGGTATATGGGTGTAACTTTCACGTAATCCACCCCGTTCATCAGGTATGCTTCCTCATATTAACCATTGAACCTAAAAATCATATTGATCCAACATTCATGTTTAAATTTGGTAGAACTAAAGTACACATGTACCTCTAATGAGATAAAAGAATTTGAAGCCCGAATGGCGTGAGCTATAGCCAAGTACATACTTAGGAGACCCATGATGGGCATAAGAAAAGATGGCGAGCCTATATAAAACTACGCAAGAAAATATAGCCCGACCCACATCGGGATAAAATTTTCATATGTTGATGTATTCTTAAGATTCGACATGGGAAGGCGATTAATGAGATAGACCGCGACTTCAAGTGCATGATTCTACATTGGATTGGAACAAAGCCATGGGTCATGAGAGTTAAACAAGATTTTAAGAGGTGTTTGAATTTTCTTTTAGCAACACCATTTTGTTTATTTATTTTGTTTATTTGTTTAAGGACAGGATAAGCGGTAAACTATTTCATATTGAGTTAAATAATGAGATAGAGAGCAAAACTCCCCACCCTAAGTACACTAAAGCTCTTTAATTTTATGAGAAAAATTAAGATTTTTAATAGGTAACTTAAACTTTTAAAAAATGGACAAGATATCGAATTTATTAAAAAGAGAAAACACCTAAGTAAATTTAATTAAATTATTTTAAAAGTGAGTGAGAATCCTCAGCCTCCCGGAGGCAGGAACTCCCTGCCTCCAGCGTTTTCATTGGTCAACGTCACTATAAGTGCCACGTCATCAGATTTTTAAAATATATTTAAAAAAGTACATTTAATAAGAAGTATAACGGAGATGTTAAACGGAAGCGGTTTGCGTGCTGAGTAAATTAGTATGGTAAGCGTACATACTGAGTAAAGTCTGTGGAGCCCACCGTCATTCGTGCATTGTATCAACTCCATCCATCTCTTTTATCATCTAATTTTAGGGTTTTATAACAAAAATTAATCATATCCAAAGATCAAGTGGACCACACCACCTGAAACAGTGTGAATTGAATTCTACCGTTGAAAAGTTGTTGGGGGCCCACAGAAGTTTTATATCAAGATGATATTTGGTTTTTCCAATCATCCATGTCTTTGTGATCTTATGAACAGTTTGGATGAAAAATAAACATCATTGGGGGCTTAGAAACATTTCAATGGTGAAAATCAATACTTCCACCGTTTCCTTCGGTGAGCTTTTGATATACTTCAGTTTTGGGCTCAACCCCTAAAATGATCTGAAAAAACGGATGGACGGCATGGATAAACCACATGAATTCACAGTGGGCCCAACAGAGTTTACTCAGTACAATAAGACTCGGTACGCAATCCGATTTCACGTGTCTAACAGGGATGCGGATTTCCTGCCAAAGCCTTTTGCAGTAAGATCCCGCCCAAGGATTCCGGATGGGCCCACTGCGACGTTTGTGATAAATCCAACCCGTTCATCCATTTTTAGATATCATTTTAGGACATAATACCAAAACTAAGGTATATACAAAACTCTAATGGGCCACACGAGAGGAAACAGTGGGGATTAGTGTCCACCGTTGAAATATTTATATGGCCACAAAAGTTTTGCATCAGTCTAATATTTTGGTGTTTTCACTTCGTCCTAGTAAAAATGACCTTATAAACAGTTTGGATGGCATATAAACATCAAGATGCCTAGGAAGGTTTCAACTGTAGGAATTTCTTTCTCCACTGTTTCATCTTGTATGGCCCAGTTGAGTTTTTGATCATCCTAATTTTTGGTTACATGTCTTAAAATGAGCTCTAAAAATGGATGAATTGATTGAAATTCTTATAAACATCATGGTGGACCCCACCATACATCCCAGCGTTGGAACTTCATGCAAAAGGCTTTTCTCGGTGAATCAACGTCCACGGTTTCCATTGGAAACGGACTGGCTACTCCCCTGCCACTCGGTGCTATGTGGGCCCACCATGATGTATGTGTTTCATCCATGCCGTCCATTTATTTTTCTATATCATTTTATGGTCTAAGACAAAAAATGAGGTATAACCCAATCTCAAGTGGACCACATTACATGAAACAATGTTGAATGAACGTTGACCATTAAAAACTTTTTGGGGGCCATAAAAGTTTTGGATCAAGCTTTTCCCTTCATCTGGGTCTTTATGACCAAACCAACAGATTGGATGTCAAATAAATAGTACGGTGGGCCTTAGGAGGACTTTAATGATGGATATCCAATCATCATTGTTTTCCTGTGGTGTGGTCCATATGAGATTTATATCCCTCTCATTTTTTGGATCAACCCCTAAAATTATATGTAAAAATATATTAATGGAATGGATGAAACACATACATCATGGTGGGGCCCACAGAGTACCGACCACCACCACCACTGGGTTGGTGGTGGGGGGAGTAGCCAATCTGCTTTCATTTCCATTTGGGATTCAGTGCCACATTGAGCAGTGAGACTCGCTACTGAAGTGATGTCATCTATTTATATGGGTCCTACTATGATGTATGTTTTGTATCCACACCGTCCATCCATTTGGAGAGATCATTTTAGGGCATGAGCCAATGAATGAATCAGATCCAAAACTCGAGTGGACACCACCATAGAAAATAGTGGAGAGAGTCACGCCCACCATTTATTAAGACTGAATCCAATCCAAACCTCGTCACTTTGTCTATTGAACTCCGTCACTTTGTACTGCAACCCCATCACTTTATCTACTAAATCCTGTCACTCTGTACTGTAACATCGTCACTTTGTCTAGTGAACCCGTCACTTTGTACTGCAACCCCGTCACTTTGTCTACTAAACCCTGTCACTTTGTACCGCAACCCCGTTACTTTGTCTACTGAACTCCGTCACTTTGTACTGTAACCCCGTCACTTTGTCTATTGAACTTCGTCACTTTGTACTGCAACATCGTCACTTTGTCTATTATACCCGGTCACTTTGTGCTACAACCTCGTCACTTTGTCTACTGTACCCCGTCACTTTGTGTTGCAACCTCGTCACTTTGTCTAGTGAACTTTGTCACCTTGTCTAGCACCTCTTTCACTTTATTTAGTGAAATCCCGTCACTTTGTCTAGCAACTTCTGACGGGATTCATTGGATAAAGTGACGAGGTTATTAGACAAAGTGATAGAGTTATATTAAACAAAGTGACGAGGTTGTCCGACAAAGCAACATAATTCCACTAAACAAAGTAATAAGGTTAAACGAGACAAAGAAAATAGGGTTCCATTAGATAAAGTTACAGATTCTCAGAAAAAGTGATGGACATTGTCAGACAAAGTTACCCGGTTCCACTAAACAAAGTGACGGGGTTCAGTAGACAAAGTGACGGGGTTACAGTACAAAGTGACAGGGTTCACTAGACAAAGTGATGAGGTTGCAGTACAAAGTGACAGAGTTCAGTAGATAAAGTGACGGGGTTGCAATACAAAGTGATGGGGTTCGATAGACAAAGTGAAGAGGTTTGGATTGGAGCGGAGCCCCATACATCAGAATAGATGAAATCCAATGGGCTAGTACTTATAGATGCCTAACTGGAAAAAGAAATGTGGTGGGATTTGCCTATTTGATAGACTACACATCATTTATGAACTTTATTCGAAAGCTGGAAGACCATTTATTAAGAATATAATGAACCCTGCGAAATGCTGTGTTTTCAAGCTAATTATGCCACCATTCAATGGATTGTCAATCACCAATAAGAGCCGCTTTATTGGTGATATATCTGATGAGGGATGGATTCATAAAGCTTGTTGTTGTTAATGGGTCCTTGATAGAGGATCTTCCCTAAACATTAATCCTTAATGGCGAAATCAGTAGGTTGAATTTATAAAAATAAAAAATAAAAAAATAAAAAAATCGTTATTTCAAGTAAAACGATAAGCAGACAACTTGAGGGAACATATAATATATCATTAAGAACGAATATAAAAGACTTCATAGATAAGTTAGAATTTTAAATGTAGAGTATGCCCAAACATGTGCCATTTTCTACTTTCGCCATCTCTTCACCGTTGTAGTTGGAATAACCATTGAGGTTGTCGATGTAAGATGTAATGTGATTTATGGCCCCAAAATCTTGTACCAAATCTCATATGGGTAGTTTGGTGATCCATGGATAGTATAAGAAGACAAGTAATTCAAGGTAGCATAGAGGGCAATTGGAGTGCGTCATTATCCGGAAGGTAGGCATGGTTGAATTGGTGATGGCACTACAAAGCAGTGTGACCAACTCGATCATAGACTTGGAATGAAGGTCATCTAGTTGTTGAGTTGAAGGGCGGTGTTGATGTGCCATGGCCATAGTGTTGGTGTGCCAGGGCCATAGTGTTGGCCACGCCCACATATGCAATTATGTTAATTTGTGGCCCCTACATCTAGATTTTTTTTATTTCCATTGCCTATGAGGATTTTAACAATAGAATTAATGTTGATAGAGTTTTCTATTGTCACTTTAGTAATGCAAATTTCTTTACTTAGAAATAAACCCCTGCAAATTGGCTAGTTGAATGTGGGCATCACGAGTGGTAATAGATGTCACAAATGGGGTATTGTTCACACCCAAAGTATAGGGTTGCGATGTAGTAATAATCTCGGTAAAACTGAGGTTGAATCCACAGGGACTGAACCTTGTACGTATTCTGAAAGTAACTTGAACTAGAACTAGGTGAAGATATAATCTAAATCAGGTGAATATGAAAGAATAATGGTGAATGATTAAACTAAAACTATAAAATTCAAAGGTGAGAAACTAGGGTGCCAAGGATTCACTTGTAGAAGTCAGGGAGATCTATGCTTGATATAATCTTAAAAATCAAATCTAAACTTCCTTTGATCTAGTTATTAATGGATAAGAGGTATGAGAATTAAACTTGATTCCATCAGAAGGCCATGCCCATGAGACAAAGCAAACAACAGAATCTAACCAATCCACATCCATCTGAGAGAGTTATGAACATTAGGAAGGGTTCCATCATTCAACTATGCCCAGGAGACGATGGTGAACAACAGGGCCTCCTAACTTCATAATCATAATAATGAAAAAGACATACTCAAAGCTATCGCAGATCTAGTGTAATTTAAGTCACAACAAACCATTAAAAACTAAAGGCATTCCTTATAATCAAATTAGGATCAAGATTAGTTCAAAATAAACATGAATTAAAAGGCATAAACAAAATGTCTCTCATCACACTACAAGCTTCATCTCTTAGCCCTAGCTAAGAGGCTTAGCCTATCATGGACATAATGAGGCTAAAATCTCTGAAAAATCATTAAAAAAATAAACTAGAAAAACGGAAGAAAACTCTTAAGGTGGCCGGCCCGCCCACACTCCAAACATCTCTCTCCCTTTCTCCCACGTCCCAAAGATGATCCTAAAGCTCTCTCTCACGTCTCCTTTTATAGCAACAGGGAGCAAGGGCGGCTAGTGAAGTCGATCGGTGGAGAACCGACTCTATTTCGCAGCTACGTGCGCAGGAACACAACCTGAGTTGCGTTTGGCCTGAATTTATGGATGATGGACGACCTATTCTTGGAGTCTGACTTTATGGTGAGGGTAAGGACCCCCCTCTTGCAGCTTCTGGACGGTCCGGATCATAGATCCAACCGTGATCAAGATCAAACAACGGCCCACGGAGGGCTGGATGTCCAGACGCTGGGCTTGGGGAAAACAGGGCACACTACTATGATTAGTGGGCCCCACGATGATATTTTCAGCAGAATCCACCCCGTCCATTAGATTCCTGGCGAAAAACCAGTCTGGAATGAGTAGTTTTTATCAGGTTTTGGTGCGGTCCACTGAATAAAATTAATTCATCGTTCATCCTACATTTTCTAGCGATCCACGTGTACACGTTTGCAAGGGGCCAAAAGGAAAGCATGTCCGAGGTCTTGGCCATCCTTTGGAGAATATGGACGGTCCAGATCATCCATTTGGATGATGGGTGGGGCCCACAATCAAAACCCATCTGGACGTGGTGTGTTCGCTAGAGGATTTGAATTTTTTTAAAGAAGTATCAGTCAGCGCATACTGACCGATTTCTTGAATTTCGTGCTCGGCTGGAGCATGCACATTGTGCACATGTGCTCCCTTAAGTGGGGTCCATTGTGATGCAAATGAGGAATTCGCTCTGTCCATTCGTTTTGTAACCCTGTTTAAGGGGTTTGGACCGAATTTAAAGCATCTCCAGATATCAGGCGGGCCCCAAATTAGGATTTTGGTGGCTGATATGTCCATTGGGCCACTTTCACAAGGATCCAATTACTGAAATTTGACGTGTACGGTTAATTTATGGTACTCAGGCCATATATAAAGTTTCGAGCCAAACAAATGGTGGGAACCCTGTGATCTTGCATTTTGGACGACTTTCAGGCCCGTTTAAACCCAATCACTTGATTTTCTCGGATCTTTGGCGTGTAAATCCTTCGATCTTGGTCCTCTGGGGTCCGTCCCTTGCCTTGGTGATTTTAGAGTGTTGAATCCATGCTTTAAATACCCTTTTCAGTTCGAGCTCTTTAAATTCACCTTGAAATAAAAACACGATTAAAATAGGACGTTAAATAGTATCATGTTCGTAAATTCTGCTAATAACTGGGGTCTAATATACAATATTTGACCCTCAACAGGTGTATTCCAGGTCTAATCCACCAAGAACATAGAGAATATAGTCTTCATCATCAGCTGGTTTAGACGTCATGGCCAGTTGATCTATAGTTTTAGTCTTTCCTAGATATTCAGACATTATATATATCGGTGTCGTTCTTCATTTAATGGAGTTGCCTTTAAAGCTGTATAATGCGCAACTTTGAATACTTAACAAATGTAGCAACAAGATGATCCCAAACATTTCGAGATGTGGTGAGTCTTATGATTTAGGTATAAACATATTCGATCAATGAGAAAATAGTCTAACTTAGCAGAAGATAGTCTTGACGTTGCCATACAATGAACTCAAGATTGACAAGAGAGTTGTCATTTCTTTATGCGAACTAAGATGGGCATAGGTTGGATCCATCCACAAACCCCATCAAATCATATCATTTGACTATTGGTATTTTTTTAATAAAAAAAATGATTGCTAAATGAGGTAGTTCGTTGGTGAATGTTTAATCTAAAGATAGTTATAGCTGTTGGTCCAAATGATGGAGGGAATAGAGGTGATCATGGTTGAAAACTTAAGCAAAGTCTGGTGCTCTGATACCATGTAAATGTAGAAAATAAGAGGTTTTGGGTGCTAGGAGATTTTTCTCTTACCTTAATAAGAGTGTTGAAGCAAGCGCCATGAAAAACCAATGTGAACCCTAATCCATTAGCCATGTGCATCTTACTAGGGCAATCTTACTCGTATATGATAATGACCATGAGTCTTTGGTGGACATCTTATTGATCCACAGTGTATAGTATTACCTTTAATCTGCATTATCATTTTTTTGAGGAGTAATTCATCTTGAAACCCTTAGAAACTTGATAATATTGGGCATGGTAGTGATTGACCTGGGAGAGTTGTGATTCATATATCTCAGTACTATGTTAAACTATGACCATCACAGTTGTATAGGATATGCTTGTGGACATCAGTTCATGAGATGTACGGTCACCTTGTCCTAGGGGACTGACTTAGGTCAGGATGGACAGTCTCGACCATCGGGAGCTGACTTAGTATCAATTTATGACTTGCTCTTACCTTACATATATAGGAGTGTGAGTGTGCCATGCATGAATTACTCCGTAATCACCATTTCAAATATAAATATACAAGTAAAATATAATATTTAAAACTTAAATATTAAACAGTAAAACCTAAATATTAATCCCTAATTCTAAACCCTAACCCTTTCCTAAACCCTCCTTAAATCTCAAACCTTAAACCCTAAACTCTAAACTCACCCTAAAACTTAAAACCAAAACCCTAAACTGCATCTCTAAACTTTAAACCCTAAACATTCCCTGAATCTTAAACCATGCATAAACCTTAAACAATAAACTCTAAGCCCTAAACCAAAACCATATACGCTAAACCCTAAACCTCAAACACTATGCTTAAACCGTATATTCTTAACCCCTAAAGTATAACCCTATATCCTTTAACCCTAAATTGCAAACACTATACGACTAAAATAAGTTACTTTTTCTACTTACAATAGTACATATGTAACTTATTTGAGATAAGTTTGGTTTATGATCAATTATAAGTAACTTTTTTATTTAAATTTACTTAATCACTTTAGTTTAATAAGTAGAAATCAAGATAAGTTACTTAAGGCATAAGTAGCTTATCTTAAATAACTTAAGATCCAAATGTTCCTTCCAGGCCCATTTATAAGATACCACCAAATAAACTATTTTTTCTACTTACAGTTGTAGATATGTAAGTTTGGTTTATGATCAATTATAAGTGATTTTTTTATTTGAAGTTACTTAATCACTTCAGTTTAATAAGTAGAAATCAAGATATGCTACTTAAAGCATAAGCAATTTATCTTACGTAACTTCAGATCCAAACACCTCCTTAGGGCCCATTTGGATACTACCAAATAAGTGTCACCCCTTAAAAATGGGTCAACATATGGCTAAAGTGGACATATTACATCGCCTAGCATGCCAAAGTGAACTGATTGGAGCATCCGTTTCATATCCCTACATGGATTGATTTTAGAGTTTTCACCACACATCTAAGTGAATTGATTTTAAGCATTATAAACATATGTTAAGTGGGTTGGTTTTTTTGCATCATAAACACATGTTAAGTTGACTGATTTCTGGATCCTTACTCTTGCTCCGGTGGTAGACTCTAGGGAGTTTCACACCCGGTCAAGGGTTCAAGTATCATCAGAAGCACACGTTAATTGGACTAATTTCTAACATCATAAATGCATGTTAAGTGGACTAATTTGAGCATAACAAACATATGTTAAGTGAACTAATTTGAGTACTAGAAATATGTTAAAGGTGGGGCCTACAATATCATAATTTCACATCATTTAGTGGGGCCTGATGTCTGATGGACAGCATGGATGAAACACCCCATCAGGGTGTCCCTGGTTGTTTAGTGGACAATGCGCCAAGAGGAACCATGTTAAGTGGACTGATTTCCGACATCATAAACACGTGCTAAGTTGATTAATTTCTAGTATCATAAATAATTGTTAAGTGGGTTAATTTTTATCATCATGAACATATGTTATTTAGACTAATTTCTAACATCATAAATGTTGAGGGTCAAATATTGCATATCAAACCCAGTAATTGCCTGAATTTACGAGCATGATACCATTTAATACCCGATTTAACCGTGTTTGTAATGTAAGGTGTATTTGAGAGCATGAACTGCAAAAAGGTACTAAAAGCATGGATTTAACGATCTGAAGACACCAAGGTAAGGGACGGACTCCAGGGGACCAAGATCGACGAATTTACATGCCAGAGATCTGCGAAAATGGAGAAACTGAAGCTAAGTGGCCCGAAATTGGTCCATAATGCAAGATCACAGGGTTCCCACCATCTATTCGGCTCAAAACTTCATACATTGCCAAGGCACCACAAATTATCCGTACACGTCAAATTTCAACTCTCAGATTCTTATGGAAGAGGCCCAATAGCCAGATCAGCCCACAAATCGTTAAAATGGGGCCCACCTGATCTTTGGATATGCTTAAATTTTGGTCTCAATCCTTAAAATGAGATGGAAAAACGTATGGATGGAGAGGATTTCTCGTGAACATCACAGTGGACCCCACGTTCAATGTGTGTGTACATAGCACGTTCGCACACGAGTTGCACCGGACTGGGACTCCCAGTCAAAGTCGGCTGACCCGACTTCTTCCGCACCCGCAATAGCGGACGCTGGTGCATCCGCTGGTCTCTTTCAGTGGGGCCCACCCATCAGTCGGACCACTGATCCGGACCGTCCATATGATTCACGTGGTCCATATTTTCCAAGCCTAGGTGACGAAATAAGATGCGACAGCGAGGATGGGTTCCTATTCGTCCAAACACAGGACAGATGACACCACAGAAGATCTCGGTGGGCCACACCCAAATCGAAGAAAAACGGACATGTTCGACCGGTTTCCCGTTCTGATCTTAGTGAAAGGACTGGATTTTGCATAGGACACTGATCATGAGACCACCGACTCCAATAGCGTAAGGATCATGCGCCGTTTCTACGTCCGCAAAAATCGGCCGCTGTGGGCCACTGTACGATCAAGGGTATGATCATATCGATGATCCGATCCGTACAGAAGGTGTAGAGGAGGGTTTTCACCCTTCCTTTGAAGTCAAATTTTCTAGAATGGATGATCTCTTCTCTTGATCTCGGATTGAATGCAGCTTTCGGTGCATTTTTGCTAAGCAGAACAAGCATTCGCAGTCCGGTTTTGCTGCGAACGGAAGAGCGAAACAAGGTCGATTCTACCCTTTCCAAACCGACCTCCATCACTCTATAAAGGAAAGGTTTGGAGACGTGGAGAAGGGGGGATCCAAGCTGGGACGTGTGGTGCAGCCGTGGAGGCAATCCAAGCCAGGACGTGGAGCAGTTTCCGTAATAGGGTATTTCTTTTACTTTTGCTTTATGTTTTCTTTTAGTTAATCAAGCCTATGGTTTGCTAAACCTCTTAGCTAGGGCTAAGACGTGAAGCTTGTGGCATGACGGGAATGATCCTATGGCCTTGATGCATATTATGAACTGATTTTGATGATAGTTGATTAATAGGAATATTTCTAGTTTTTATATGGTTTGTTGTGACTGAAATTACAATAAGTCTGCGGAAGCTTTGAATATTTCTTTCCTTTTTATGATTATGGCATCAGGAAGCCCTGTTGTTCACCATCATTTCCTGGGCATGGTCGGATGACGGTACCCTTCCTAACCTTCATACATCAATGATTGGTTGCCAATTAGTTTAATTCTATTGTTTGCTTTATCTCATGGGCATGGTTTGGTGATGGAATCCATTCTAATTCATACATCTTTCATCTCTTGAAAACTATATCAAAGGAAGTTCAGTCTTGATTTCCATGGTTACACTCTTCAACTGGATGAAGATGAGACTCTAAATCCAGTTGAGTTCTTGAAGAAGGCATCAGATCTCCCTGATCTCTACAAGTGGATCCTCCGAATCCCTAGTTTCCTACCTCTGAATTCTCTAAGTTTTAGATAATTATTTCACTATTATTCCTCAAAACTCATTCGATTTAGATTTCATCTTGGTCTAGTTCTAGTTCTATTTAGTTTCAGATTACGTACAGGTATCAGTTCCTTGGGATTTGACCTCGGTCTTACCGAGTTTATTACTACATCACAACCCTGCACTTGGGGAGTGAACAAGTTTTTGGCGCCGTTGCAGGGGACTGACAGTTACATTTTCTGAAATTAATTAGTTTTAGAATTAGTTTAAGATTAGGTTTTTAGAAACTAACTTAATTTTCCTGTTTTGTAGGATTCTGACATATACTTTCTAAATTGGTAATCTCTTTCTGATTTTCTAGTTTTTCTAACTCTCTAGATTAGGTTTTGTTTTAGAAATTTTCCTAAGTTATTCCATCTTTCCTTTCTTTCTAATTTTAGAAACTTTCTATTTTCCTTTTTAGAAATTCTCCTTTTAGAAACTAGTTTACTTTCTAGTTTAAGTTTTAGGAACTTTCTATTTTTAGATTTTTTATCTTCTAGTTTTAGCTATTGTTCCCTTTTTTAGAAACTAACATTACTTTCTATTTTAGGATTAGATTTTCTATTTTAGAACTTTCTAACTCTAGGTTTAGGAAACTTTCCCATTTTAGAAACTAACTTTCTATTTCCATCTTAGAATTTTCTAACTTTAGAATATCTATTTTTAGGAACTAATTTCTTTTGTTTTCTTTTACAGGATCTTAACATAGGAATTTCTAACTTGGTAACTTCCTTCTAACTTCTCCTCTACTTACTTTCCATACTGCTGTAGGACTTTTTCTTCTATTTTCTTAGGATTAGAATCAGAGTTGGGGACTCATCATGTATATGCACGAGTGGGAACGTCAGTATGCTGAGAAGAATAATCTATATTGGGATGATAATTATGATAGAAATCAACCTATGTCTTAGAACCGACCAGAGTATAACGCTTCATCGGTTAAGAAATTCTTACGCGATCATATGCAGGAGAACAATTACACCCCATGGATTAACAAGACAGTACGTGAGTGTTGGGGTTATCATAATTATGGGAGTGAGAATTATTATCACTCATCCGAGAAAAAGAAAACAATGCGTGATTATATTATGAGTGATAATATGTATTACCAACCATCAGATTCTCCCACACATGATCCGTACGACTCTAATCAGTGGAAACATCAATGTCGGAAAGATGAACCAACAACATGTTATAGTGATAATTCTCTTGGATCCCCCATCTTTGAGATTCAACCAAAATCGATCCAAGAGAATTCATCTCAAAGTGACACAGACTCTGCTGCGGACATGAGAAAATTAATAGAAGAACTTGAATCACGCCTTAATAGGTTAATTGAGGCTAATGCACCTCAGCCTCAACCGAATTCAACTCTCCATACACAACCTCATACATATGATCAATGGAACCATCAAAATTGGGAAGTTGAATCAATAATGCATCATGATAACGATTCTCTTGGGTCCTATACCTTAGAAACCCAACAAAGAACGATCCAAGAGAATTCACTTCAGAACTCCATACAAAATCTGGAGCTCATTCAACAAAACACGCTCCAACGATTTCAAGAACTTGTAAAAGAGGTGGAGTTCACGTGATGCGACTATGGAAAATAGTACAATTGAGAATGAAGAGTT
The DNA here is from genome assembly GCA_021015155.1 of Magnolia officinalis. Classification (NCBI taxonomy): domain Eukaryota; kingdom Viridiplantae; phylum Streptophyta; class Magnoliopsida; order Magnoliales; family Magnoliaceae; genus Magnolia; species Magnolia officinalis. Next base: position 8,699,962 of record JAJHSJ010000010.1, read on the forward strand.
GGATTGTATTGATGAGCACATGGTTCAATTTTTTGATGAGTCGATCTCGATGACTATCCAAAGGAATGATCAAGAGACGTGGGTGTCTTTTAAATATAATGATAGTGACACACTTCACTCACATGATACACATGATTACATTGATGAGGTAGAGGTTAGTTTATTTGAACCTCAACCCAATCAAGGAATAGAATGTGAGGAATGTGATCCCATCCCAAGTGCACACTGCACGGAACTTGACGATGATCAGTGTTGGGATTCAATCTCAAGTGTAGCCCCTGCCAATGATCAAGAGGTTCAGGAAGTTGTCAACCATAATGATCTACTCCACCTGTCTGACATGACTGATTTGAATGTGGAGAATGAGCCAATTTCAACTGACCCTTCCAACCCTTGTGATGCATGTTTAGACCACTCCCATGAATTGAATGATGATATGATGCGGGAGATAGATGAGCCACTTAATATGACTTATGAAATTGAAACCACCCAGTTGAGGTCACCATCTGAACTGTCAAATTTTTACGATTCAACGCCTCAATTGAGTAGTTTCAATGAACAGAGTGACCACATCGATGCTTCCCCTATTGATTTTCAATCTGTCTGTGCAGGACTGAAGCAAGAGAGCGTACCTCCATCCACTTTCAAGGATGATGGATTCCTTAGACAGATCATCACGAGCTCTAACGTGGAAAATAAGTCACGCTTAGCTAAACTTCCCAACTTTTTGGATGATTGCTTGGCACACTTTGCAGATTCAAACGATCTCATGTCAAAAGAAAAAGTTGATGCCTTGCAAGACAACATCTCGGTAGTCATCACTGACCGAGAGAACCCTTATTCTGAAGCCCCTTCTTCCCCTGACCCTAAACGTCTACCATTAAAGGAGGAAGAGCTGACAATGGAACTGAAGTCTGATACTTCGGAATGTGTTGAGACTACATCACTTCTTAAGAAGTTTTCTAAATTTTATTTACTTATAGTCTCTGATTCACCATGGGATACTAACGTTGAAACTTCTTCTGTCATATGTGAATCGTATATACTCTAGATACCTCAAGCAATTCAACGAAAAAATTCTTATGAGGTACATATGTTTCTCTGGAAAGTCATGCTCCAGGGCACCCAAGCTTATTATAAAAAGGGCTTTTGGATGATCCTGTTGAGGAACTTACTGAGAAACTTATCAAGATACTGGCCAGAAGAGGAACCGTGCAGCATGATTGAGTAGTTTTTCCCTGCTTTTATAGGACTATGGTAGTTTGCTTTATGCTGTTCTAGGTTAGATGGTTTTATACCATTAGGTTAGTTTGCTTCCTGCATTGTTTTAGGATAGTTTGCTTTCATGTTTTCACTCTCGTGCTAACCCACTCTCATGCTGAGATCTCTATGAAAAGTCCCTCTCTCTCAATTCGTTATCCAGGTACTATATTCCCGTCACTTTTCCTTTACTTTCGTTGTCCCATGTGCATTGCATGCTCATATTTTATTTTATTTTTCATTGGGGACAATGTAAATTTTAGGTTGGGGGTGGGAGATTAGGTTACCTAATCAGTGTTTTCTTGGTCTTGAGCAAAAATTGTGAAAATTTTTAAATTTTTTTAGAATTTCTTGTGAATTCGAAGTGATTTTAACGACCATCTTGGATTTAGAATTTTGAGATACGTAATGTTTGTACTCTATGACTCTTGGACTCAAGTATCTGTTAGATTTCACAGTTAAGTTTAAATTGTTAATCCAGAATTAGAAGTTGTAAACATTGATAGAGTCATGATTTCACAAGACACATCTCGCTTACACATTAGGGTTTCAGTTCGATATTGAACGATTAAATTGGTAATCACTAAGCATGAAAAAATCAGCCTGAAAAATTTTAGCATCGTTATAAAGAAGAATTGAAAGGGTTGGGCGAATAATCTTCACCATAGGTTTGCTCCCTATAGATGTAAGTTTAATTCTCCATGGATGATATGTGAAAAGGGTCGGGTGTACGGTCTTCACCATAGGTTTGCTCCCTATAGATGAGGATTTAATTCTCCGTCTTGACGTTACTTTTAATGAAAAATCAAAAGTTGAAAGAATGAAAAGATGATTTGTGAGTCAAGTTTTGGTTATCAAGAATTCTCTTGTTGGTTACCAATGATATCATGAAATAACGAATTGAATCTTAATGTTGATAAGCCGAGATTACATTATACACATATGGAACTCAATGTTTAGAATTTTTCTAATTGATGGATTAATACTTTGCACTTGATTATGAAGTCTACCGTGCGCTTGAGTCTAGGAGAAATTAATGCCCAACATTCATGAATCTTAGACTTATAGCATTTGGATTGTTTTCCAAAAATCACTCAAGTTCATAGAAATCATCCTATAATTTTCAACTTATTTTTCGCATACCTTGCTCGAGACTAGCAAGATGCTGGTTGGGAGTTGTGTTGAGGGTCAAATATTGCATATCAAACCCAGTAATTGCCTGAACCTACGAGCATGATACCATTTAATGCCCGATTTAACTGTGTTTGTAATGTAGGGTGTATTTGAGAGCATGAACTGCAAAAAGGTATTAAAAGCATGGATTTAACGATCTGAAGACACCAAGGCAAGGGACGGACTCCAGGGGACCAAGATTGACGAATTTACATGCCAGAGATCTGCGAAAATCGATAAATTGAAGCTTAAGTGGCCCGAAATTGGTTCATAATGCAAGATCACAGGGTTCCCACCATCTGTTCGGCTCGAAACTTCATACATGGCCAAGGGACCACAAATTAACCATACGCGTCGAATTTCAGCTCTCAGATTCTTGTGGAAGAGGCCCAATAGCCAGATCGGCCCACAAATCGTTAAAATGGGGCCCACTTGATCTTTGGATATACTTAAATTTTGGTCTCAATCCTTAAAATGAGATGGAAAAACAGATGGACGGAGCGGATTTCTCGTGAACATCACAATGGACCCCACATGCGACGTGCGTGTACATAGCACGTTCGCACACGAGTTACACCGGACTGGGACTCCCAGTCAAAGTCAGCTGACCCGACTCTTCCACACCCGAACAGCGGACGCTGGTGCGTCTGCTGGTCTCTTTCAGTGGGGCCCACCCATCAGTCGGACCACTGATCCGGACCGTCATATGACTCACGTGGTCCATATTTCCCAAGCCTAAGTGACGAAATAAGATGCAACAGCGAGGATGGGTTCCTATCCGTCCAAACACAGGACAGACGACACCACAGAAGATCTCGGTGGGCCACACCCAAATCGAAGAAAAACGATCATGTTCGACCGGTTTCCCGTTCTGATCTTAGTGAACGGACTGGATGTTGCATAGGACACTGATCATGAGACCACCGACTCCAACAGCGTAAGGATCATGCGCCGGTTCTGCGTCCGCAAAAACCGGCCACAGTGGGCCACTGTACGATCAAGGGTATGATCAGATCGATGATCCGATCCGTACAGAAGGTGTAGAGGAGGGTTTTCACCTTTCCTTTGATGTCAGAATTTCTAGAATGGATGATCTCTTCTCTTGATCTCGGATTGAACGCAGCTTTCGGTGCGTTTTTGCTATGCAGAACAAGCATTCGCAGTCCGGTTTTGCTGCGAACGGAAGAGCGAAACAAGGTCGATTCTGCCCATTCCAAACCGACCTCCATCACTCTATAAGGGAAGGTTTGGAGACGTGGAGAAGGGGGGATCCAAGCTGGGACATGTGGTGCAGCCGTGGAGGCAATCCAAGCCAGGACGTGGAGCAGTTTCCGTAATAAGGTTTTTCTTTTGCTTTTGCTTTATGTTTTCTTTTAGTTAATCAAGCCTATGGTTTGCTAAACCTCTTAGCTAGGGCTAAGAGGTGAAGCTTGTGGCGTGACGGGAATGATCCTATGGCCTTGATGCATATTATGAACTGATTTTGATGATAGTTGATTAATAGGAATATTTCTAGTTTTTATATGGTTTGTTGTGACTGAAATTACAATAAGTCTGCGGAAGCTTTGAATATTTTTTCCTTTTTATGATTATGGCATCAGGAAGCCCTGTTGTTCACCATCGTCTCCTGGGCATGGTCGGATGACGGTACCCTTCCTAACCTTCATACATCAATGATTGGTTGCCAATTAGTTTAATTCTATTGTTTGCTTTGTCTCCTGGGCATGGTTTGGTGATGGAATCCATTCTAATTCATACACCTTTCATCTCTTGAAAACTATATCAAAGGAAGTTCAGTCTTGATTTCCATGGTTACACTCTTCAACTGGATGAAGATGAGACTCTAAATCCAGTTGAGTTCTTGAAGCATGCATCAGATCTCCCTGATCTCTACAAGTGGATCCTCTGAATCCCTAGTTTCCTACCTCTGAATTCTCTAAGTTTTAGATAATTATTTCACTATTATTCCTCAAAACTCATTCGATTTAGATTTCATCTTGGTCTAGTTCTAGTTTTATTTAGTTTCAGATTACGTACAGGTATCAGTCCCTTGGGATTCGACCTTGGTCTTACCGAGTTTATTACTACATCACAACCCTGCACTTGGGGAGTGACCAATAAACACATATTAAGTAGATTGGTTTGAGCATAATAAACATATGTTAAGTGGACTCATTTGAGTGTTAGAAATATGTTAAAGGTGGGGCCCACAATATCACAATTTCACTTCATTTAGTAGGGCCCACTATCCAATAGGCAACATGAATCAAACACCCTATCAAGGTGTGCCCTGTTGTCCACTAGACAGTGCACCAACGTACAGTGGACCCCACTCTGAGTGTGCCTCGACAGTTTTGGATCGAGTTGATACTTGTGTTTTTAGTTCACATAGTGGGGGTGACCATGAAAATGGTGTGGATGGCATAAAAAATTCTTATTGGGGTGCATAGCAGACCCCACGGTAAGTTGGAAGACAAATTAGTGGGTCCCATAATAGTTGAGTAGCAAACAAACACTATAGTGGACCCTACCCAACCGTTGGAGTCTTCTTACCATTATTTGTGGGGTCCATTTTATGGATGGTATAGATAAAACCCATACATCATGATGGGCCCCTAAAGGTTAGATGACAAGTAAACATCACAATGGACCCCACATGCGGGTGGGCCCTAGATGGGTAGGATGGTAAATAAAAATTATAGTGGACCTTAAGGATGTGTAAACTGTGGGCATTTTTCACTACTACTAAGATCTAGCAGCGTGGCCCACTTGAAATCTGGATCTACTTAATCACAATGAGCCTAATGAAAATTTCAATGGTATATCATATCACGGTTGCATTCTTGCAATAGTGGGTGTTAATACCTACCTGAGAGGGAGAGGGGGGACGAGAGAGAGAGAGAGAGAGAGAGAGAGAGAGAGAGAGAGAGAGAGAGAACTTACCTAACGAAGGGAGGGGCGTCAGCAGAGGGAGACGTAAGGGAGGGGCATCGTCGGAGAGAGAGAGAGAGAGAGAGAGAGAGAGAGAGAGAGAGAGAGAGCGAGCACGAGAGGCCATTGATGATGGAGGGAGGGAGGGAGGGAGAGAGAGAGAGAGAGAGAGAGAGAGAGAGAGAGGGCTATTAGGGTTTTTCTTTTTCTGCCCAATTTTTTTATACCCAAATTCAAAAACTCAACAGCATTATTGTTGAATAAACAAAACCGCATTCGACAACAAATATTGTCAAATTTTTCCATCATTTTGAACATTTTTTCATGTTTTACTTGTTTGTAGCTTTAATCTTGACAGATCCAAGACTCATTAAGTAGTTTTTTTAGTAGCCCTGGTACTTTGAGTGTTTTAAATTAATCATTTTCAAACATTTTTAACTATTAAAATTACTTTGATTGCATTCGATGATAACATGATGGCCTAGATCTAATAGTCCACTTTTAGTTAGCATAGGATATGATCATTAGTAGATGGTCATTGCGGTGAAGAGATTAGATAATGAGTATATGCATGGACGAGGTGGACTGACATACTTATCTCACAGTAGGTTACAAAGTTTGCATTGGGTGGTGAAGTACCATACTGGGATTCCCTTGAAGAAACTCTAACCTCCTCCCTATCCCTATTATATTAGATCATATTCTAGAGGAGATGATACTAGAAGCTCTAAAGAGAGAACCAAAAAAAAAAAAAAGACAACCCTTTGATTCATACCGTCCTTTGATGTGGGTAGTTCATCACGTGGGGACCTTCCTCGATGTGGATCATCTATCATGTCAGGCCCACCATTATTAATTGTCCATCATGTGGAGCCAACCTTTGATGTGGATTGTCCATCACGTTGGCTCCACCTTCAATGTGGGTTGCCCATCATGTAAGGCTCGCCTTGGATGTGGGTCATTCATTTTGGAGGACAACCTTTATTTGGACCGTCCATCATGTGGGGCCACCTCAATGTGGGGCCATCGATCATGTGGGATCTAGCTTTAATGTCCATTGTCCATCATGTGGAGCTCACCTTTAATGTGGACCATCGTGTGGGTTGCACCTTTAAAGTGGGTCGTCCATCATACCTGCCCATTTTGGATGTGAGCTATTTATCATTAGGGGCTGACCTGTGGTATGGACCATCCAATATGTGGGACCACATTAATATAGGTGATCCATTATGTGGGGTCCACCTAAAGGTAGAAAAGTGAAAATTTAAAAAGCTTTAAAAAAAAAAAAAACTTCTTATGAGGATAAGTAGCATTAAACACAAACATACATTACTTTTGCAATCATGTTTACCATACAAACTTAATGAAAAATTAACTAAATGACTTAACATAAGTTAAAAAAGTACTTATTAATCCAAATATGCCCTTAATTTTAATACATTATTTAATACCCATGATCACCATATTTATTATGAAAACATATCAAAATTCTGAAAACTCACCTCGACTCAGTGTCTCATCAGAAGTGGTTGACTCGATGACTCATATGAATCTTTACACAACTTAACTAGATACTAATAACCAAATTAAAATAACTGGAGTAATGATAAATATAATATTATTTAAAATAATTATTTCTAATAAATACTGAGTATCCAAGTTTTATAGCTACAAGCACATGGTGTACTTTTAAGTCGGTTTGGATACCACCCAATAAGTAACTTTCTAACTTAATAATTTTTTATTTTTTTTTAAAGACTTAAGTTTGCTAAGCACTATTATAAAAATAACTTATGTGATAAAATTTATTTCTCTCTCTCTCTCTCTCGATACATACATATATATAGAGAGAGAGAGAGAGAGAGTCCCGGTCTCCTGCGCACCATGCCGCACCATCCTTAAATACAAGCTTCCATGCCGTCCGTCAGAGCCTCCTATCGACTGGGATTCAAGCACCGTGAGAAGAGAGAGTCTCAAGCAAGGAGGACTCGCGCGGCATCTGACGGGGTTTCTAAAGTGACGTCTCTCTGTGTTGTGGGCCATGCCATGATGTATGTTTTTTTATCTACACCGTCCATTGATTTGGAGAGATCATGTTAGGACATGATCCAAAAAATGAATCAGATCCAAAGCTTGAGAGGACCCCACCACAAAAAACAGTGGGAAGAGTGACGCCCACCATCAAAAAGTTCCAAGGGTCACGACAGTTTTACTTCAGGCAAATATTTTGTGTTTTAAATTTATCTTAGTAAGAATGACATTATGAACGGTATGGATGGGATATAAACATTATGGTGGACCAGGGAAGTTTCAATGGTAAGAATTTACCTACACACGTTTTACTAACGTACGACGTACTTAAGCTCTAGATTTATATAATTTTTTGGCCATTGTCTAAAATGATCTCTCAAAACTAATGAACGTGGTGGATCTTACCTAAACATCATGGTGGACCCCACCTAGCTTACCATGTAAAGAAGCATGTAACGTGGCCAGACGGTCACCGAACAGAGAGGAACTGACGTTTCATTGACGTGAAAGGCTGTCTTCTCCGGAAACGGATTGGCTACTCCGCTGGTGGTCGGTGCTCTGTGGGCCACACCATGATGTATGTGTGTCATCCATGCCATCCATCTATTTTTAAAGATTATTTTACGGTAAGAGACAAAAAATGAGTTATATCCAAATCTTAAGTGGACCACATTAAAGGAAACAATGTTAAATGAGCGTCGACCATTAAAAACCATTTTGGGGCCATAAAAGTTTTGGATCAAGTTGATTTTTGTTTTTTACCCTTCATCTGGGCCTGTATGACCTAATAAACATATTGGATATCAAATAAACAGTACAGTGGGCCTTAGGAGGATTTTAATGGTGGATATCCAATCACTATTATTTTCATGTGGTGGCGGTCCACCTGAGATTTATATTCCTCTTATTTTCTGGATAATACATAAAATAATCTTTTAAAATGGATGAACGGAATGGATGAAAAATATACATCATGGTAGGGCCCACAGAGCACCGACCACCAACCACGGGCTGCTGTCAGGGGGAGTAGCCAATCCATTTCCATCTTCTCCAGAGCGGATTAGGTGAGGCCCTGCCCCCACACAACACGGTGCAATCCTACGTTGGGAACATAGGTGGGGCCCACCATCATGTTGTTCAGGAATCCACTCCGTCCATCCATTTTCTGAGATAATTTCACGAGATTAGACCAAAATTGAACACGATCCAAGACTCAAGTGGGCCGTACTAAAAGAAAAATGTATTTAAGGAAATTCCTACTGTTGAAACCTACCTGGGTTCAACATCGATGTTTACATGCCATCCATACCGTTAATAACGTCATTCCTACTGGGATGAACTGAAAATACAAATATTAGCATGATTCAAAACTTCTATGGCCCCACGAATATTTCAACTGTGGATGTTCAATTATCACGTTTTCAGCCCATTTGAGCATTATATACGGTTCATTTTTGGCCTCATGTCTTAAATAAACTCATAAAACTGATGGACGTTGAGGATTTCTCACAAACATCACAGTGGCCCAACTGCGTTCCCAGCACAGGAACTTCCAACGGTAGGCTTTCACAGGAAATCTGCGTCCCTGAGAGGCTGGCTACCGAAGTAACGTCACCAACTTCTATGGGCCCACCATGTTGTATCTGTTGTATCAACACCGTCCATACATTTGGAGAGATCATTTTAGAGCATGGCCTAAAGAACGAGGCAGATCCAAGGCTGGGGTGGACCCCACCACAGAAAATAGTGATGAGAGTGACTCCCACTGTTGAAACCTTCTGAAGTTCCACCATGACGTTTATTTGAGATCCCACATGTTCATGTGTTAAAGTAGACATGAAAGAAGGAAAACGCAAATATTGGCCTGAACGAAAACTATCGGGGCCCTTAGAACGTTTTGACGGTGGGCGTCACTCTTCCCACTGTTTTTTTTTTTTTTGTGGTGGGGTCCTCTCAAGCTTTGGATCTGATTCATTTTTTGGATCATGTCCTAACATGATCTCTCCAAATCAATGGACGGTGTAGATAAAAAAACATACATCATGGCACGGCCCACAACAACACAGAGAGACGTCACTTTAGAAACCCCGTCAGATGTCGCGCGAGTCCTCCTTGCTTGAGACTCTCTCTTCTCACGGTGCTTGAATCCCAGCCGATAGGAGGATCTGACAGACGGCATGGAAGCTCCTATTTAAGGATGTGTGCGGCATGTTGCGCAGGAGACCAGGACTCTCTCTCTCTCTCTCTCTCTCTCTCTCTCCTCTCTCTCTCTCTCTCTATCTCTCTCTCTATATATATATATATATATATATATATATATATATATATATATATATATATATATATATAATTTCATTTTAAGGGGTTGTTTGACATCTCTACTAATAAGAGCTTATTTGCTTGTTTTTAAAATAATAATAATAATAAGATCTCATTTTGTAAATAGACTGGTTACTAAAGTTTTATTTTTAGAGCTTTTTTTTAAGAAACTAACAATAAAGTTTTTTAAAAATAATTGATGGGAATGTCACTTTTTTTTTTTTTTAAGAACTAATTTGGCTAAAAGGTAAACATTTTTTATTAATCTTTAGACAAGTTTATCCTTAAACTTTTTATGTAATTCTCATATTGCCCTTCTCTCTTCTCTTTACAACCTCTATAAGGTAGACCCACATGATGAGCAACCCATATTGAAGGTAGGGCTCCATGTAATGAATGGTCCATATTGAGGTGTATGGTGACATCAAAGGTGGGCCCCACATGATGGATGCCCCACATCAAAATGTGGCCCCACATGATGGACAACCTACATCAAAGAGGGACACACATGATGGATGCTGGACATTGAGGGTGGGACCACATGATAGAAGGTTGATATCAAAGGTGGGCCCACATGATGAACTACCCATATTAAAGGTTGGGGGCCCCACATGATGGATGGTCCACTGTAAAGGTGAGACCCACATGATGGATGGTGAACATCAAAGGTGGGTCCCACATGATGGATGGCCCATATCAAAATGTGACCCTGATGATGGAATATCTACATCAAGTGGGCCCCACATGATGGATGGTCCATAGAAAAGATGGCACCCACATGATGGATGATGGGCATCAAAGGTGCGCCAGCATGATGAATGATCCAAATTGAAGATGCCCCCACATGATGAATCATCCACATCAATGTGAGCCCACATAATGTATGGTTCACATCAAAAGTGGCCCCACATGATGGATGACTTACATCATGGTGGGCCCCACATGATAGATGACCCACATCAAAGTGTGGCCCAACATGATGGACCATCCACATTAAGTGGGCCCCACTTGACGGATGATCTAGATTAATGGTGGCACTCACATAATAGATGATGGACATCAAAGGTGGGTCCATGTGATGGACGATTGACATCAAAGGTGAGCCCACATGATGAATGATCCATATTGAAGGTGGGGCCCCACATAATGAATAGTCTACATCAAGTTGACCCATATAATGGATGGAGTGGGCCTCAATGATGGATGACTTACATCAAAGTATGGCCCCACGTGAAGAATAGTCCACATCAAGTGGGCCGTATCTAATGGACGGTCCACATCCAAGGTATGGCATGATGGATGGCTTATAACCAAGGTCCCAACATGATGGACAATGCACATAGAAGGTAGTAAAGCCCTGAATTCCTGACTCCCGAAATTTTCGGGTGTCACTTATGCTTTGCAAATTTTCGGGTTGCATTTGATTATGTATGAGAATTTTAAAAATTAAATGGATCATGCGGCATGAACTGCAATTAACTAACTAAATTAAAGCATGACTAACAAAATGATGCAATGCGCATAATGTACGAGACCACGTCCCAGCAAAAAACATATAGTCCAAAAGGTGTACAAAATATCCCTTGCCCTAAGGCCCTATCGCTGGCCCTAGGGTGACCTATGGTGACCCGCCCAGCAGCTGAAAGTATGAGAGCTCCTCCTCGGCATCTATGGTCGCCTCATCCAGCGCGTCAGGCTCTATGATACCTGCATCTAAGATAGTGTCTGGTTGATGTTTTAAAACACCGTCCATGCGGCATGAACTGCAATTAACTAACTAAATTAAAACATGACTAACAAAATGATGCGATGCGCATACTGTACGGGACCACGTCCCAACAAAATACATATAGTCTAAAAGGTGTACAAAATATCTCTTGCCCTAAGGCCCTATCGCTGGCCCTAGGGTGACCTATGGTGACCCACCCAGCAGCTAAAAGTATGAGAGCTCCTCCTCGACATCTATGGTCGCCTCATCTAGCGCATCAGGCTCTATGATACCTGCATCTAAGATAGTGTCTGGTTGGTGTTTTAAAACACCGTCCTAGAGTGGGAGTGAGTGATCAACTCAATGGTTCCATTAGCATCAAGTTACATAAGTTATCAATTCCACAGCCACGATTAATGAAAAGCAATTAAGCATACGATTCCTAGATAATCTTATTAATGCACATGCATGGTATTATGATATGATGCATGACATCGCCATCCAACACTCTCTCAAGTGACTCCATCTGTACGTTTGCATATGACCAACACTCCCTCAATGTGACATCGACTGCCGAGTCACCAACATAACTAATGCAATGCGACAGTGATCATGTTAGCTGAGTGTTTAGTTATGTCCATTCGTCCAGTAAGATTGGGAAACCTGAGGCACTCCCACGAAATCAATGACATAATCCGACCGTGAGACCCAGGGCAGCCGTAATGGCCTCATGCCTACGATCCTTGATCTATTTGAGTTCGTCACTCCCAGTTGACTCATACGGAAGATGGGTTTGTAAACTGGCTTGCTCGCAGTCACTACGGGGAGGACGTAGGCCGACATCTCGAGTATAGTGTCCCATACTACCATGCTTAATTCACGAGACTTGTGGATCGTATCATAGAGGTTTTAAGTGGGTGTTCCAAGGGCGTGGGGTGTCTTAGGTTCAAATAGGCGTAATCATACATGATGAACATACATGGTTGGCCAACTAGTGGACTAATTTGGCTGACTCAGGTGAACTACGACGCAACTGGCACTGGGTACAAGCTTCCCGCGTAGTCCAACTACTACCGGTTGCCCGGGTTCATCTTGGATCAGTCGGATTGGCCTACGGTAGCTAATCCAATAGGGCTATCCTTATGAGTTTTATGGTGTGCTAGACAACTTAGACGGCCAGACAGTTGAAATTTAAAAGCATGTTGTATACATTACTTAATCCGGGAGTATGCAAACATGCATGACATAAAAATCAGGATGTTCTATTCAATTTGAGTATTCTATCGGACGTGTGAGCGTATTACCCCAAATTATCGTAGCATTTATAAGGATAAAGCAATTTTAAGTGCATGTGTGAAGGGATAATGGAAAACACGTGCAGAATTTCAATAAATCCAACTTATTCTAGCATACAATTAATGATTAACTACTCTACTCTAAGCAAAACTCACAAATCATGGAGGATAAATCCTTAGCATCTAAGGATTACTCATTGTTTGGCATGCAATCATAATTTTCATTACACAATCATTACTTGCGACATAGGTTCAATAATTGGCAACCTAAAAGTAATGGTCTGCACCTGGGGGTAGCCCACTGATTTTCCTAGCAACGCTCCTAGGATTCCGGCCAAGTATTTGACGAATTAACGTCCTGCAAAGCTCGAATTTTAAAGGAGGCTAGGGGATTACCTCTTTATCATTGTCGGGCCACTCTCTACTACGGTGGGGTGCAGTTGCGGCTACGTTGCGGGCTAACGGTGGTGGACAAATCTCCAAATATCTCCTCTCTTATGCCTATTCTCCCCCTCTTCTCCTCTCTCTCTCTCTCTCTCTCTCTCTCTCCTCTCTCTCTCTTGTTGTAAATGAGAATTCGTATAGGAGTGAAATGGTGAGAATGGGGGGCTATTTATAGTGCCAGAATGTGCACAAATAGCCCCAGTGCCCCTTTTTTTCATTAGACTTGTCCTAGGGGAGGGTGTTTTTGACTTACAGGGCCTCAACGAAGGCCCCGTTGAGGCCCACTGGCTCATCCGTATCAGAGGGTAGGTGTCCCACAACGGGATCTGTTACAACACAATTTAGCGGCAAACGGACGCTTCGATAAATTATGGGGACCCCACTTGCGAAAGACGATTGTCAGTGATCAATCGGGGCCGCGACTATACAGATTTGAGTAGGGAAATATCCTTAACTCATACCTCGAGTTTATTTGTGATCAAACGGTCGAAAAGTCATAACTTTGCAAAAGAGTAGAAGGCCTTTTTAACTTAAGTTTCAGGCTTCAGCCTAGGATATTTGCGCATTTCAAGTACTTAGCCTCTGGCCCAAGTTGCGCAGTTCTCGGTACTATATCTTGATTCACCACCTGCGATGGACGTCAAGCCCAGTGAGACAAACATTATTATATAATTTCGGAACTAGTGGCCCACTAACGAGCAATGTAGAGCTTTTTCGGATAATCAGACATTTCTGAAATAAATTAGGTATCAAGATCTTCTTGTGCGCAATTATTAAGGTTTAGATTAACTATGTTCATAGTGTGGCCTATTCGCAATTAGTAGAAATAGCGATTTGGTCATAATCACTCTAAAAAGTTTGTTCGTAAGCTAAATGGATAATGGGTCACTTTGGTAAGTTAATTAAGATCTAACCTCTAGTTGTCTCGACCTTGCGTAGATCTTTAATTTAGTTGTGGTTGTCTTGATTAGTCAATAATAGGTCGACTAGATTTAGGCCCTATGTGAACAATTCATGAGACTAGACTTGAGGTTTAAGTAATCAGGTGGATTTGTTAGCTTCCTACAATTGATTAATCAAATTTGTACGGTTCTTTACTGATAACACCCACGTACAAGCTCACATCGAGCATCAATGGTCAGTAAGTGACAACATGGCTAGTTACATACATCAAAATTTTTTAAGAATTTTTAGAAATTCAAATAGCGAAAATCCAGGACGTTATAAAGATGTGCCCCATACAGTAGATTGTGGACACCAAAAGTGGGACCTACATGATGGACGACCCACTTTGAAGATGTAGCCCACACGATGGACACATCAAATGTGGATTCCACATGATGAGTAGTGGATATTAAGAGGCCCTACATAAAGGACAATTAGCATTGATAGTGGGCTCCACATGACGGATGACCTACATCATGGTGGGCCCCATATAATGGATGGTCCACATCAAAGGTTAACCTGTAATGATGACTAGTCCACACCCAAGACAAGCCTTACATGATGGACAACCCACTTTGAAGATTCGGTTCACACAATGGACAATCCACATAAAGGTGGGATCCATACAATGGAGGATCCACATTTAATGTCCGATATAATGACCAAATGTCTTAAAACATGAAGGTAGTAGCCATCCATTCTTTCGCCATTTGATGTAAGATCAATCTAAAATGAGATCCACCGGGACAATCATCTAGTTTACTCTTATGATGGAATTGTTGTAATATTTAAAAATGGCATCAATTATCCTTACAAAAAACTCTTATTTCAATGTCTGGGAAAATGTGTTTATTTCATAAATAAATATTTTTTAAAAAAAAGTTTTTTTAAAACCTGATTTTACCAAATAAGTTTATTTAAAACAAGAGATGAAATCAACAAAAATCTTATTAGAATAACTCTTATTTTAAAAAGTTCTTATTATATTAGAGTACAGATACCAAATGAGCCCAGCCCCCACCCCATGTGATGGATAGTCCATGTCAAAGAAAGCCCCACATGATGGGCGGTCCAAATGACCTCTCAAAGACCTTTAGTTACTTATCAGATGTAGCGAGTGGTTGTGGTTTGAACTTCTATTAGAGAAATAGTTACTTAATGTTAGTGGTTCGGCTGAAGTTGCTACCAGAGTCATTAGGGAAACTCAACGAATGAAGTCAAGAGTCATGGTCTTCCTTCTAACTTTTATTAGAGAAATGGCACGTTTGACAAGGTGAGCGGATCGGCTGAGTCTAGTCGAGTTAAGACCGAGTCACTCTCAAGTCGACTGAACTTATTCAACGAGTTTTTATAACTGTGATGTACCATGTGAATACAACCACAAATATGGCTGAAAGTAAGAGTAGACACCGATTCACCACTGAGTTAACTCTATGGGGCCCACCGTGATGCATATGTCTTATCCATGCCGTCCATCCATTTTACCAGCTCATTTTAGGGCATGAAAAAAAAAAAAAAAAAAAAAAACCGAACCATATCCAAAGCTCAAGTGGATCATAACACAGGAAACGGTGAATTGAATTCCTATCGTTGAAAACTTCTTGGGGGACACAGAAGTCTCGGATCAAGTTGATATTTTTGTTTTTCCTTTATCCATCTCTGTGTGACCTTGTGAACAGGCTGGATGACAAATAAACATCACTGTGGCACCTATGAAGGTTTCAACACTGTACGTCTTTATACAGGATGTTTCCTAATGGTGTGGCCCACTTGAGATTTACATATCCTTAAATTCCAGAATCATAACGTAAAATGAGCTGGTAAAACTGATGGACGGCATGGATAAGACATATACATCACAGTGGACCCCACAGAGTACTCAGTATACAATCCACTTCCCTAATAGCAAACCGTAAGAAATTAAGGGCTACTTAATAGTTA
This sequence comes from Magnolia officinalis, assembly GCA_021015155.1. Taxonomy (NCBI): domain Eukaryota; kingdom Viridiplantae; phylum Streptophyta; class Magnoliopsida; order Magnoliales; family Magnoliaceae; genus Magnolia; species Magnolia officinalis. The sequence goes on from JAJHSJ010000010.1 coordinate 8,716,009, forward strand.
ATCTTGCATTAGTTCTTAAAGATAATCCTAAAATTATCCATTTCTTTGGAGGATTCCTCTCTTACCATCAATAATGTCATCGATTATAAGTGGTGTATATATGGCATACATGTACGTACGTTCATCTCAACCATCCAAATCGAAAGCACTCCCTATTTGGACAATCCTTACCATTCAATTGATGGCATCAAATGGACATTTAGAAAGAAAAATAACCAAAAGTGCAAATCCACCGGTGCTATAATTATAATTCTTGGGTCATTGCAATTTTTTCATGATACTCTCAGGTATCAGCGGATCAACGACTTGGATGGTCTGGATTGATGTAAATGCATGACACATGTGTGGTATTCACACGCTTGAGTACAGTCCACCGTACACTCTATAGTGTATGTAATCTCTTTTTTTAAATTCTAAATAAGAGTAATTATTGTATGGAAATGAGTGAAGGTAGAGAGGGAAAGCACTAGATTTCATTCACCATAGAAAGTTCCATAAAATTCCACTTAGAAGCAGGAAACCTTTGTTTATTGAAAGGTATTTGAGTGAGATTAGGATTTATTTAGTTTTGGAAAAGGCAATAATCTTATGCTTATATCATGATTAGAAATGATCTAGTCGGCTAAGTGCATGGGAAGTTCCCATGCATCTAGATGCATCCGTACTCGTTGATATTCACATCACCTATATGGACCGTCCATCAAGATTCAGTCCAATTTTATGGTGATAGGATGGTCCTAAGTGTTCGATTATTAGACTGATCTTCTATCCATTTTGCATGCATGCCACAGATAGGATGGTTTGATCACATGATCCGGTAAGAACGAACGGTCTAGATGAATGAAGGGGATACCAACGAGTTTAGGCTATTCAACCTTCATGTAAGCCACGTGTGGTAAAATGGACGGTCTAAACAGTGCCTGATTTTGTGTCCCAATGATCTTGTGTGGGCTCTACTTGATACGCATGTTGGATAACCTGCTCCGTACATATTGTAGGGCCCATGGTAATGATACTGATCACATAGCATAAAGATCAGGCTGATAATATTATGAGGTGGCCCACGAATTTGGATTCGATGGACAACTAAAGGTCTGGCTTAACTTAGAATTAGACCACATTTAATGAATGGATCAGATCAACTTTTGGCAAAGGCATATATATATATATATATATATATATATATATATATATATATATATATATATGATGAGCGGGTAAGATCTTATGCACATGGACCATGATAGTTCATGGGGTGGGGCGTAAACAGGCTCCCTCGCATGGGCATGCAGTCTAGCCAAACCTTTATAGGTGGTAGTTGATAACCATGAAACCTTTAGGGTTTGTTTGGCTTAAAATTTAGTTCTTGGTACATGTGTACGGTGTCAATTATGATTTACATTTAACCCTACGGCTATTAGGGGCGGCTCAACATTTTTGGGGGCCTTATACAAGGCATAAAAATGAGGCTTAGAATTTAATTTTTTTGAGAATTTAATTAGCAATAAAGTAGGTAGTTGTGATCCTAGGTTTTAAGAGAAGAATTTATTGAGAATGATGCTATTATTTTGAAAAGAGATGATAGAGTTAAACCGTTATTATTGATAGTGTTAGTTTCTAAGATTTGTTTTTTATTTTCAATTTTAAATTTGTAAACTAATTTTTAAATGTTCTTATTTTGTAGGCTTTTCAATAAGTTTTATTTCAAAAATTTTAAACTTTTTTTTCTTCTTCTTTATTTTAATTTTGCAATAATATAGGACCTTCGTAATTAAGAAATTTTAATTTTGCTATAATATATGACCTTCATAATTAGGGGGCCTCAGGCGATTGCCTCACCGGCCTACCCAATTTGAGCCGCCCTTGAAGGATATTGTACATGATTAGCTGGCTTTGTTACATGAGCAAGATACACATGTACTCATAATTTTTAAGTTGTTCATAGCTTTATGATTATGATATTCTTCTTCGATCATCAGAGTAATCAAAGAAATTTTTATTTATCTCCTATTTAGATTTCATTATTATGTGGCATCATCTAAGTTGTTAGATTTAATGTGGTAAGTAAGCATAAACAAACCCCAACAATGATCGCTTGCATAAAAATGAGGGTGATCCAATCATTAGGTGGGTTACACATGTAAGTTAAGTCAACGGTCAGATTTCCATTGAGTTCAGATGTGTGGCCCACCTAATGAAATTAAGAGCTTGTTTTATGTACATCTTGATGGTGTGGCCTACCATTTCAATGGTACGGATGTCTAAAAAATGTGGCACGTGAGGATGAAAATGGGCTTCATGGCAATTTATTGTCGTGGGAGTTTTTTAAGGGGAACTGCAATTTACACCCCTTATTTTTTTTGACACAAACACCATTTGTGCACTTTTTGGAAATGCATGAATTTAAATTTTGAACTATTGCATTGTCAAAAGATAAAGGATTGTATATACAAAAAAGAGGTGTAAATATGTGTACTTTTTGGTAACGCATGAATATAAATTTTGTACTAATGTATTGCCAAAGGTAGAAAAAGGGGTGTGTGTAAAATATAAAGGGTGTAAATATATGCACTTTTTGGCAATGCATGAATATAAATTTTGTATTATTGCAATGACGAAAAGTATAAAAGGGGTGTGTGTACAAAATAGAAAGAATGCAAATGTGTGCACTATCTGTAATGCATGAATTAATGTAAATTTTATACAATTACATTGCAAAAAGTTTTAAAAAGGAGTTTGTGTACAAAATAAAAGGGGTAAATATGTGTATTTTATTTTGTTGGACGCCTACTTTTGTTGCTACAGCCTATATAAGTTTCTAGGCTCAGAAGCTAGGTGTGGCTCACCATGATATTTGTTAGAAATCCACTTTGTCAGTCCATTTTTCAAGCTCATTTTAAGATAGGAGACCAAAATGAGAAGGATTCAGAACTCAAGTGGGCCACACTTAGAGCTGGGCATCTCAGGACCGATCCGGTGGATCTGACCCGATCCGACCAGATCCGACCCGATTCGCACCGAATCGATGACCTGGATCAGTGCGGTTCGGGCAGGATCAGGCAGATCCGACCATTTATCGTATCGGGTTTGGATAACTGTCAATTCGAACCGAACCGATCCGAAATCCGATCCGATTGAATCCAATTCGATCCGGACCAATCCGATCCGGGCATATATAAATAAATAAATACACTATTATTGTAAAGAGCTGGGCATATATGAAATAAAAAGTATAGATGAAAATGGAAAAAGGGAGAGTTGATAAGAACTCACCTGAGTTTTGAGCTGGTATGCTGAAAATCATGATTCTTTTGTCCATATAGATTCCCTTCAAAAATCCACTCCGTCAATCCGTTTTTAAATCCCACAAAAGAACATGAATCTAAAAATCAAAAAGATCCAAAACTAATGTAGGCCACAGAACAAGAAACAGTGGGAATGGGAACATTCACCGTTGAAACCTTCCTAGAGCCGACCAGGATGTTTATATGTAATCCAAAACATTCGTAGGGTTATTACAACTTAGATAAACCATACGGACAAATATCATCTTGATACAAAACTTCTGTAACCCCCCATAAAGTTTCCAACAGTGAATGTTCAATCCCATCTGCTTCATATAGTGTAACCTACATGAGTTTTGGATCTACCTGATTTTTACATTCCTATCCAAATGTTATCTTTAAAAACTGATGTACGGAGAGGATTTGTCACTAGCATTTCTATGAGCCCCACAAAGCTTTCAACTACAAGAATTTGCAGTGCCAGCTGCCCGGAGTCCATGGACAATGGCCCGCTCTAAGTATGATGTAGATCGGGTCGCGGACAGTTTCATGGCAAGATGGATCAGAAAAGGCCCGGTCGACGATGGAAGTGATCCGGACCGTCGGACCTTAGATCGAATGTATCTCGCAATCCGGAATGAGTTAGCTGACGTAAAATATATGATTTTGGGGTAGAACGAGCTACTTTAGCCAACCAACCCTGCTATGCCGGGTTGCGACGCTCGGATTGCGAGAAACCCCTGGATCGACGGTCGTTTCCTCCCTGTTTTAATTTCGTTTTTACTATAAATAGTAAGTTTTAGTTTGATTATAACTCTTTATTCGTCGGGCTTTAGGAGTTGCGCCCAACGTGAAAAGAGCTTAGAATAATTAGGGGAACGGTTTGGTGAAGCCAAATAGGACACTTACTATTTTTGGCCGAAAACCTTGCGCACTAGTAGGCATCACGACCGTCTATAAATAGTAAGTTTATTATTTATAGTAAGTCGCGAATTCTAGGAGTTTTAGTTGTAGTTTGATTCTGATTTCTTTCTCATTGCTTGGTACCCCTATTTAAAGGGTTGTGAACTCGTTTTTATTCATGAATTAATCAATTTCAAATTTATTAGAATTTATTTCTATTTTCTGCTTTCTTTCCTCGTGGATTCGAGAAGTCTCTGTGAGGAGTCCAGAGAAGCTCCGTGGATTCGGAGTATTTATCCTCATCACGTTCATCCTTGTGTCAAAGTATCTGTCATCAGATTTCATCTCTTCTGCAGATAGAGAGAGGTAGAAAGGTTGCTTGATATGCAAGAGAGAGGTACAGAGGTTGCGTGATATGGAAGGCAACATTTCAGAGGTAACTTGATATGCAAGGCAAAGAGCAGTTGACAATGACAACTAGAGTAAAGACAATGGGGCCACCTTAGTAAACTATTTGGGGCCCGGCTTGAATTTTTTTGGTTTACCCACACCGTCCATCAATTTTTCCATATCATTTTAGGGGCTGATACTAAATTTTAAGTATATCTAATGATCAAGTAGATCGCACCATAGGAAACAGTGGGAATATTGATTTTCACACGTTGAAAAAAATGGACGGTCCAAACCTTCCCCAATCCGATTCGACTCGGTATTCCTGACCGAGTCGGTCTCGGATTGGTTCAGGCCAGCTAGGGTTCGGATCGGTTCGAGTCAAATGACCCGGACCCGGTCCCGAATCGGATCGAGTTCGGATCAGGACTTGCATATTTCGAATCGAACCGAGTTGAACCGAATCTGATCCGACTCGGTCCGATGCCCAGCTCTAGCCACACTAGAGGAAACAATGGGGATTGAATAACCATTGTTGAGACAATTTTCAAGCTCATTTTATGATGCATGAATATAAATATTCATGCATTTTTTGGTAATGCATGAATATAAATTTTGTACCATTGAATTGCCCAAGAAGAAAAGTGGGTGTATGTACAAAATAGCAAGGATATAAATATGTGCACTTTTTGCTAATGCATGAATATAAATTTTCTACTATTGCATTGCCAAAAGTAAATAATAAAAAGGGTGTACAAAATAATAAAGTATAAGTATGTGTACTTTTTAGCTTGTATGCTAAAGTTCCTTTGCTTGAAAGTGAGGAAGGGCTCACCATAATGTTCTTGTGAAATCCACCCTATCCATCCTTTTTTCTAGCTCATTTTACAATAAGAGACCAAAATTGAAAAGAAATCAGAACTCAAGTGCCATGAGAGGGGAAACAATGAGGATTGAAGGACCACCATTGAGATATTCTTAGGGTTATAAGAGTTCCCTATCACACAAAGCTTTTTTCATGTTTTATGTTCATCCCATTGGGAATAGCCTTTGGATAGCATATAAACATCATGGTAGAACTAGTAAAGATTTCAAGTTTAAGAATTTCTTTCCCTACTATTTCCTCTCATGTTGTCCACTTGAGTTCTGAATCCTCCTCATTTTTGGCCTCTAATCTTAAAATGAGTTTGAAAAATTGGAAGAATATTAGTCTTCTCACTAACATCCTAGCGAGCCCCACCAACCTTGAAAGCCACAACCTATTTATAACGCATGAATATAAATTTAGTATTATTGCTTGCAAAAATTAAAAAACTTTAAATTACAAAAAATAAATAAATAAATAAAAGAAGTCGTGTGATTGCTTGAATATAACTTTTGTACTATTGCACTTACAAATATAGAAAAACGTGTGTAGAAGATATAAAAGGAATAAAAATGTGAATTTTTTAGTAATGCATGAATATAAATATTCATGCATCTTCTAGTAATGCATGAATATAATTTTTGTACCGTTGAAATCGTCAAAAATAGAATAAAGGTGCATTAGTGCATATACAAAAGAGAAAGGATATAAATATATCCACTTTTTTTGCTAATGTATGAATATAAATTTTGTACTATTGCATTGCCAAAAGTAGAAAAAGGGGTGTGTGAAAATAGAAAGGGTGTAAATATGTGTAATTTTTTATAATATATTTGCCAAAAGTAGAAACAAAGGTGTGTGTACAAAATAGAAAGGGTGTAACTATATTGTAAACATGGATTTTGGGGAGTAGATTAGGTGCGGGCTGCCTCACCCAAGATGGTGTGTGCCTTACTGTGGGGTCCAACTTGATGTATGTATTCTATATATATCCACACCGTCCATCTGTTTTGCCTGATCATTTTGGATCAAGCTGATATTTGTTTTCTCCCTTTATCCAGATTTTTGTGTCCTTATCAACAGGTTGGATGGAAAATAAACATTACAGTGGGCCTCGAAAAGTTTTTAATGGTTGGGTGTTCAATTACCATTTTTTCCTACAGTGTGGTTCACTTGAGATTTTGATCATCTTTGTTTTTCGGCTCATGCCACAGAATAATCAGGAAAAACAGATGGACGGCATGGATATGGAATAAAAGTGTTAAGATGGGCTGCACGGTCTTGGGTGAGGCCGGGGCGCACCATAGTGGATAGGGCCGTCAACGGGCCGGGCCTGGGGTAGGTCTCGGCCCATACTTTGAACTGTTGCGGGCTGGGCCGTAGGATCAAAATTCTGATTTTTCAGCCCGAGCCCGCCCGTAATAGTGGATGGTTGCCATGGACGGACATGGTCCATGCAGGAGCTCTTTGGGGCCTAGTGTAATGTACGGGTTTTATCCAGGCCGTCCATCCTTTTTTTCACATCATTTTAGGGCCCAAGAAAGGCAGATCCAAGCCTCAAGTTTACCAAACCACATAAAGCAATAGTGATAACTAGGCCCACTGTTCAAACTTTCATAGGGTCCACCATGAAGGTTATTTTCCTGTTCAAACCTTCGTAGGTCCACCATTATGTTTATTTTTCATCCAACATGTTCATAAGGTTAGATAAACGTGGATAAACACAAATATCAGCTTGATCAAAACTTCTACAGCTCCACATAAGTTTTTAACTGGTGGGCATTCAATCCCCATTGTGTGGTCTACTTGAGCTTGGATCTGCCTCATTTCTGGGATCATACCCTAAAATAATATGGAAAATAGATGGATGGCGTGGATCAAATCCCATACATCACGATGGGTATTCAATCCCCATTGTGTGGTCTACTTGAGCTTGGATCTGCCTCATGTTTGGATAATACCCTAAAATAATATGAAAAGTGGATGGATGGCATGGATCAAAACCCATACATCACGATGGGAATTCAATCCCTTGTGGTTTACTTGAGCTTGGATCTGCCTCATTTTTGGATCATACCCTAAAATAATATGAAAAATGGATGGATGGCGTGGATCAAATCCCATATACATCACGATGGGCCCGGCAGATCCTGTTCCTAGACCGAGTGGGTTTAAGATGGGTCAAGACGCTTGATTGGGTACTAACACCACTAGGACCGGGACCGGATCAGCTATTACCCGGGTTACAGTTTAGTGGGTGTTACCCTTACCATGGGGCCCACCTTGATTATATTTTGTATATCCACACGGTCCATACATTTTTCCAGCCCATTTTAGAAAGGGGTTCCAAAATTTATGAAGATAAAAATCTCAGATGTACCACACGACAGGAAACAGTGGTGATTGATGCATCACCATTAAAAATTCCAAAGGGCACATTGTAATTTTTATTTTTTTTAATGTTTTTTGAAATCCAACCTGTTGATAATGTTAAGAAAACTGGATGAATGTAAAAAAAAAAAAAAAAAAAAACAAGTATCAGATTGATCTAAACCTTTAGTGGCCCACAAAAAGTTTTAATGATCATTCATCACTGTTTTTTGTGTTATGGTCCACCTGAGATTTTTTATCTTGCTAAGATTTGGTATCAAGCTCTAAAATGAGATATAAAAACATATGAACGGCTTGGATATATTAAAAATATATATATACAGAAAGGTGGGCCCCACATGGTTAGGGTAACACCCACTAAGCTGTTACTCGAGTAACTGCTACTCTGCTCCCACCAGGTAGCGGTGTCAATGGGCTGGGCGTCGGCCTGCAAAATCAGAATTTTGAATAGGGTCGGCCCAATGGGTGGGCCCAAAAGAGTTCAAAACCCAGGCCGAGACCTACCCAGGCCTGGCTGTTGACAGCCCTACCATCAGGATAGCTAGAAACCGACGATCATGTTAGGGATCCGCCCACTGGAAACAATGGTGACTGACCATTAAAAACTTATTGTGGGCCACAAAAGTTTTGGATCAAGATGATAATTGTGTGGTCTCTTCATCTAGGAGTTTGTGACCTTATCAACAGCTTGGATGGCAAATAAAAATTCTGGTGGAATCCATGAAAATTTTAATGTTGAGGATTCAATCACAACTGTTTCTTGTGGTGTGGTCCACCTAAGATTTAAATCAGCTTCATTTTTGGGATCATGATCTAAAATGAGATTTCAAAATGGTTGGACAACGTGGATTTAAGGACAACACAAGCATCAGCTTGATCCAAAACTTTTGTAGCCCTTAAGGATATTCTGTTTCCTGTGGTGTGGTCCACCTAAGATTTGGATTTGTTGCATTCAATCACAATTGTAGTGTGGTTAGGGGTGTACACAAACCAGGTTAGCCCGGTTAGCTCGCTCTACCCGGCCCGAAAAAGCTCAACTCGGCCTGACCCGGAACTGAGTTCGGGCCAGGACGGGTCAATTTTCTAGGCCTGAAAGTAAGTTCAGGCCAAATTCGGATACCTCCCAGTTCGGCCCGACTCGTTCCAAAATCTGACTCGCCCCAGCCCGACCACATGATGTCCTCCAAGACCACATGATGTCGAAGCAGGTTCAAGCTGCACAGGTAAAAAGAAGAATAGTAAGAATTTAGCTAAGTTTCTCTCCAGTCTGGGTGCGTTTTACAGAACGTTGGGAACTACGTATAAATCTTCTCACGAAAATAGTTTGAAAAATCTAATTCAAACTATACAAGAGGAGGACGATAAAAAGTTATCTCCACCTTCTGAAGAGGGAGAGATGAATGAGTACGTATATGAATATTTAACTAGCAGCTCGGGCTCAGCAGATGAATTTCCTCAATAGTAGTAGTCAGTAGTGTATGACTATATTTAGTTTGTATAAAATGTTTTATTTTATACTTTGTCAAATGTATGTAAATGTCCTGACTAGTTAGATTTTTTGTGGAGTCTATAGTTCAGCTATTTAAACCATTGATCGAGGGTCTTGTAATGGGATACGGATTACCTGTCAAAGCTCTTCCCATGAACTTGCTATAAGGTTCGAAACTGGCCCGAACTTAGGTTCGAAACTGGCCCAAACTCGAAGGTTTGAAACTGGCCCGAACTCGAGCCAGGCCCGGTAGGATTCGGGCCTTGTGTGGCTGTTGAACGGGCCTGGACGGGCTGAGGCCAGTTCGACTCAGCCCGACCCGTGTACACCCCTAAGTGTGGTCCACTTAAATTTTGGATCTTTCTCACTTTTGGGAAATGTTCTAACATGAATTGAAGAAACTGATGGACGGAGTGGATTTCTCTTAGACATCTCGGTGGGTCCCACGTAGCTTCCAATTGCAGGAACGAAAGCCCGGCAACTTCGGCAATCCTCCGTGTGAAGAGGCTAATGGATCACATTTACCTGGTACAAGTTCATCGATTAGACGGTTTGGATCGACTGGTCCGTGCAATCTTTGCACCTCAGGCCTTTGATGAGGTTATACACCGGATGAATAGTTCAGCTGACTGAAGGTACAGGGATGCCCATGACCTACAACTAGTCGGTGCTCTGTGGGTCTCACCATGGTGTCTGTATCTGATCCACACTGTTCATCCATTTTTCTTCATCATTTTATGGCATAAGCCCAAAAATGAGCCATATTCAAATCTCAGGTGGACCACACTACAAAGTAGTGATTGAACGCCCACCATTAAAAATTTGTTGGAGACCACGAAATGTTTTAGACCATGCTGATATTTGTGTTTTCCATTGTGCAGTTCTCTGTGACCTGATCTATGAGATGTAAGGACCAAAAAACATTACGGTGGGCCCTAAAAAGTTTTTAATGGTAGGCGTTAAATCACCACCAGCGTTTTCCTTACTCATGCCTTGATGGTAGACTTACAGTGGGCCTTGGAAAATTTTTAATGGTAGGCATTTAACTACAGTAGTCTTAAATCATGCATGCTTTTAATGTGGCAGGCGTTCAACCACCACCACCGTTTTCCTTAACAAGTCTCGATGGTAGACTTAATAGGTAGGTGTTCAATTATAGTGGGTCCTTAGTGATGCTGGTAGATTCACAGAGTTTCAACACAAGGTCACGGCTTCAAGTACCCATTTGTGGATATATGACTCTCCAAGTGATGGGCATGTTAATGCCGTCCATCCATTCAAATTATTTTTTAGCAGGTGGACCATACCATAGGAAACAGTAGTGATTAAATGCCTACCATTAAAAACTTATCGAGGGCACAAAAGTTTGGTTTTCCATTCATCTAGGTCTGGATGACCTGATCAATAGGTTGGATGGCAAATAAACATTACAGTGGGCCTTAGGAAGATTTTAATGGTAGGCATTCTTATGGTGTGGTCCACACCAGATTTCTACATGCCCAAAAAATTATTTGGAAAAATAGATGGACGGCGTGGATAAAAGGCTTCTATATTTTTACACTATATACAATATATAAAAATAGTCAACCCAAGCCTAGAGAGGTGGATATAAAAATTATCATATTCTTATAGTGTGGTCCAACCAACGCCCCCATCCATCTCTCTAGGCTTGGGTTGACTATTTTGGCCTGTCATAGGCCTGGCTGTGCTCAGGCTTACGTTGAACAATGCATACCCAGGTTGATCGAGCTTGCTAACCCAGCCCATTCACACCGCTACCCAAACTAACCTTTAAAAGACAGGTCAAGCCTGGCTCAGAAGATTTTGGACACATTTATTTAATGGTTAGGGTCTATTTATAGGAGGATCCTGACATGATCCACTTATTTCATGGGCTAGGTTACAAGTACAACATAATTTCCTCTAAAATTCAAAGTGCTTGATAGAATTTCCAGGTAGTAATGGCCGTTGGATCACATCGAAGGATCCTAATCTTCAACTTGCCTTAATATTAATTAATTAACCAAATGCTTAAACTTCTCTAGTTTAAATTGCATCCAGGTCTAGTTCAGATCCATTTTGAGATGACCAAAATTAGACCCATTTAAAAACATGGTTTGGGTCAAGTTGATTTTGAGTGGTCCAAACCCAACCAATTTAACTATTCAATTTGAACTTTTGGACCCAAACTGGATGAACGTGACGAGGTCAATCACCGTCTTCCTCAAGAGGATACTACTACTCCTTACAAGAGAACTCCTCACAGAAAGGAAAGAAAGCAGAAAATATAAATAATTTTAATAAATTCAAAATTGGTTTAATGACTCCAATAAACGAGTTCACAACCCTTTAAATAGGGATACCAAGCAATGGGAAAGAAATCAGAAGCAAACTACAACTAAAACTCCTAGAATTCACGACTTACTATATATAAATAGTAAACTTACTATTAATAGACGGTCGTGATGTCTACTAGTACGCAAGGTTTTTGGCCAAAAATAGTAAGTGTCCTATTTGGCTTCACCGAACTGTTCTCCTAATTATTCTAAGCTTTTTTATGTTGGACGCAACTCCTAAAGCCCGATGGATGAAGAGTTATAATCAAACTAAAACTTACTCTTTCTAGTAAAAACGAAATTAAAACAGGGAGACGACCGTCAATTTAGGGGTATTTCGCAAATCCAGCTTGTGCAACCCTACATAGTGGGGTTGGTTGGCTAAAGTAGCTCGTTCTACCCCAAAATCATATATTTTACGCCCGATAACTCATTCCGGATTGTGAGATACGCCCAATCAAAGGTCCGACGGTCTGGATCACTTCTGTCGTCGACTGAGCCTTTTCTAATCCATCTTGGCCATGAAACTGTCCACGACCCGCTCTACATCACAAACTTCCTAGACAGGTCTTTGGACGTGGACCCATTTAAAGATATGTTCAAGGAGATGCTACTTAGGCTTAGATAATTAACTGTCATTATACGTTTATTACTTACTTTGAGATAGTAAATAAACGATAATGATGGTTTCATTGGCTAAAAAATTTTAAATCAGCAGTATTATAACATGAAGAAATGGATATCCGAACTGAGTCAAAGATCAAGACTCATTAATATATATATAATTCCAGGATAGACAACCTAAATACAAGGTTCAAGCGTAATAGCTAGATCATTCTACAAGCCTTGTAGATGAATTATGTCACCGTGCGAGAACCATTTCTATTGTATAATGCAAAGATGGCATTAATGTTAGTGTAAATGATGCAAAAAAAATAAAAAATAAAATAAAAAATTAAAAAAAAATAAATACAATATTAAGATTATTATTTGACGTGCGTTCAACAAGTTAACACATTTTGCATACAAAGACAATCAAATTAAAACAAAATTCTACAATCATTCTGAAGAAAGAAAATCTCGTATGAACTTGATTATCTAATTAGGTTGAGAATGTTGATCCTGTGTTCAGTTTACGAAATCAACCCTGTGAAGTGAATGTCGTTGCTAAAACATCCACCTATGATAACATGAAGCTCGTTCGTTGAGTAAGCTTCTACTAAAGAAGAGGCAATGATATGTATCATAGTGAAAATTAGTCAGGGATTTCAATGAAGCAACATACCAGAGTACTGTTAAATAAATAGGGAATACTATCATCAGAGGGGTCATTCTCACCATTGTCGGCAGCCAACTTGAAATCTCTAACAACTCACTAAAGCTTCTCTTCTTGCAACCAGCAAATATGGCGGAAATTAACAAAATGGAAGAAAGAAGGGGCTTCTTATCTCGTTAACATGCGGTCTGCCAAACGAGCAATTCCTCGTGAGTCTTATAGTATCTCTGGAGAGAGATTTCGATGCAGGAGCCATTAATCAAGAGGACTTGGGAGAATGGCAGTGGGATTTCGATCTTAATACAAGGTCGAGATATCCAACAGAAGGATTTTTTCAGTTGGCATGCAGATTACACCACTTTATGATAATACTTGCGGAAACAAACAGGCCCTTATAGAGTTGGAGGGACCATTTTGAAAGAGAGTTGCAGAAATGGATTGTTGAATGTTATTGATAAGCCAGCCATTATGGACCCATTTCTCACAGTGAAAATGGTCTAGTTTTAATGGTCCACATCAAAACATATGAGAAACAGTGTATATATATATATATATATATATATATATATATATATATATATATATATATATATATATATATATATATATATATATATATAGTCAAAGCTTATGAGAGGCATTTCTTGATATGACAGGGGTCATCTGAAATTAGTTAGATTAAATGCAGAGAATAGGAACCCTACATATGTTGAGATGATTGGTATGCAGTAGGACTTTAAAATTTTCTATTGGTACAAGTCCTAGACATGCACAAGCTATATAATAACCCAACACCAAGAAAAAACTCAATTATACCTAGTTTAAGAAGAAAAAAGAAAGTGAAGTAGAGAGGATTGTTTGTTCGTGAGTTTTGTCCTGTCAAGACTCAAGGACTTGGTGGAGGGACCGTGTTAAAAGAAAGTTGCAGAAACGATCATCCATTTCTAACTGTTGTTGAATACTATTGATGGGCCATTCATTACAGACTCTTTTTTCACAATAAAAAAAATAGACAATTTTAATGGGCCACATCAAAGCAGGTGAGAAATGGTCAAAGCATGTGAGAAAAATAAGAAACGATCCACAAAATTAAATTAAAATTTGAATTTGGAAAAAACATTGATTAGAACAAGGCACAATATTGATTAACAAAATTAAGTGGACACGATATTGCACGTGAGTATACAGAGGTGTACATGAGTGGATACATCCTGTTAAAGGTTTTTCGGACTAATTTTTCTCAATTGACCGAGGTTGCGCACATACGAACTTTGGCATAATGGATGGGCTGGATTTGTGAACCACATCTCGGTGGGCCCGAAAAATGATTATGAATGTTTTAATGGGCCGGAGAGTAACCCCTCTCAACTTTTGTACGTGGTGTGGCCCACACAAGTCACAGATTGACTTGGATTTTAAGCCCTAGAACTACCATGGAATGGTGCATCTGACTGATGGGGTAGATGTTCGACATGCATCACAGTAGGCCCACACAACTCGACAGCTCATGGGAACTCCTCATGAGGCCGAGCTGTGTGGGCCCCACCATGATGTATGTTGAACATCAACACCATGCATTTGACGGGTCCCCTTTAAATTATGTGATATCCCAAAAATGAGCCGTATACAGAACTCAGGTGGGCCATAACATCTAAAATCATGTGAAGACATGCCTAAAACATATAAAAGCACTTGTGGGGCCCACTTGAAATTTGGATGCAGCTGAAATTTGGTCTGACCCCTCATCCAAGTGGGAGACACATAATGGATGGGCTAGATTTGTGAACCACATCTCGATAGGCACAAACAATGATCATGAATGTTTTAATGGAGAGTAACCCCTCTCAACTTTTGTACGTGGTGTGACCCACCTAAGTCCCGGATTGACTTGATTTTTAATCCCTAGGCCCACCATGGAATGATGCATCTGACTGATGGGGTAGATGTTTGACACGTATAACAGTGGGCCCACACAACTCGACCTCATGGGAAGCTCCCATCAGCTCGATGCATAGAACCTTTTCGCACGTAAACCTTTTCGCATAAGAACCTTTTCCGTGTATATATATAACAAGACAAAAGTAAGTATAAAAGGAGAGGAGATATTTATGTGTATGACTTTTGTTAGGCACGGAAGTAACCTTTGATCAAATCAAACAATTCAACAAGAGAAAGAAAATTTTAAGCAAATTAAAAAAAACACAAAAATTTTACATGAAAATCTTTACGGAAAAATAAAATTATGAGGCGAAGCAATGATCAATTTACCATTAATCAAAAGAATACAAGAGATGGAACAACTTTGTAGATTTGAAACCCTAATTTCTCCCTTCAAAATTATTAAATTCAAAATAGCTCTATTTGACTTAACCCTAATTCTAAATCAAGAATTATATTTATGCACTCTATACAGAATTAGAATCAAAACTCTCACATACAGATTCTGATCGGTCGGATTGAATATAACCTTCAGTCGGAATGGACAAAATTAACATTCCTTGATCGGACTAAATATCAAGTCAAAATTATGTAAAACATTATAATTAGCAAAGGGTTGAAACCAAAAAATTTCAGTTGAACCGAGACAGATTGCCTTCTCTACACCATATTAAAAAGCACTCGATGACATATGTATGGCATCCGATCCATCTAGCACAGTCACCCCAATATAAAAATGAGATATCATGTTCCGAAACTTGGTTTCATCCAATCATCATGGCCTCATCATAGAGAATAATGCAATCATTGTGGCATACACTCTCATAAAACAGGATACCGAGTTCCATTTCTTGGGTGGTGAGTTGGGCTATACCCAAAATGTTATTAGATCAATGGCCATGAGGCCCTCTTGATCCCAACCATTCATGACAAAGATACCTGGTATTCTCTGGTTTAGCAGCTTGTTAATCAAATTTTCCAATATTGGTTATATTAGTAATAATGTTATTTATTTTCAAATCTTATTTTAATTGTTTAAATCAAGAATAAGAAGAAAATTAACATTTTCCAAATGAGAGGACCCTTTCACATTGAAAGAGTTGATGATCTGACCGTTGCATTAATGGATCCCAGCTTTAAAAGGGATTAATTAGCAAACACAAGACCTCATGGTGCAAGGCAGCTCATGTACACGTCACAGTATGCCTCTACATGGAACGTGATTACGAGATCCAATCCATCCATCAACGTAGTTCCACTATTTATATGACGTGGACCTTGATGGTTGATCCAATGGTCAGATGGGCCACAGCTTACATAACAAATATACGGCCCAAGAAAAATTAGATGACGGTTTCCAAGCCATGCACCTGTTTCTAACGTCTTGTCTCACCTTATGAATGAATAGGGTGAGAGCTTCCACAAGGTGGGACCCACCTGACCTAAGGCTTGTATACTCCACGTGTCAGCATGGTAGCCCACGTGGCGGTTCTGACAAGTCGGACCTATGGTTCGTCCTACAGGTTCAGCAATGTGGGCCGTTGGCACGACAACTGTGATGTAGAGCGGTCGGTGACACTATTACGCACAAGATGGATGAGAGAAGGCCCGGTCAAATGACACAGGAATGAACGTGATGAGGATAACTACTCCGAATTCACGGAGCTTCTCTGGACTCCTCACAGAGATCTCTCAAATCCACGGGGAAAGAAAGCAAAAAATATAAATAAATTCTAGGAAATTTGAAATTGATTAATTGATCACTAAAAACGAGTTCACAACAATTTAAATAAGGGTACCAAGCAATGGGAAAGAAATCAGAATCAAACTACAACTAAAACTCCTAGAATCCGCGACTTACTATAAATAGTAAACTTATTATTTATAGATGGTCGTGATGTCTACTAGTGCGCAAGGTTTTCGGCCAAAAATAGTAAGTGTCCTATTTGGCTTCACCAAACCGTTCTCCTAATTATTCTAAGATCTTTTCACATTGGGCGCAACTCCTAAAGCCCGACGGATGAAGAGTTGTAATCAAACTAAAACTTACTATTTATAGTAAAAACGAAATTAAAACAGGGAAACGACCGTCGATCCAGGGTTTTTCGCAATTCCGGGCTACGCAACCCAGCATAGCAGGGTTGGTTGGCTAAAGTAGCTCATTCTACCCCAAAATCATATATTTTACGTCAGGTAACTCATTCCGGATTGCGAGATACGCCCGATCTAAGGTCCGACGGTCCGGATCACTTTTGTCGTCGACCGGGCCTTTTCTAATCCATCTTGGCCATGAAACTGTCCGTGACCTATTCTACATCAGTCCCCTCCACTTCAAAAAAACTCGTCCTCGAGTTCTCATCCTGCGCTGGTTCATGATACTCGGTCAGGTCCGCGACGTTGAAAGTCCTGAGATCGCCATGTCATTTAGAAGATCAACAACATAAGCGTTGTCATTGATCTTTCGAATGATTGGGACGGGTCTAATCTTCTTATTTTTCAACTTGTTGTACGTCCCGGTTGAAAATCTCTCTTTGCGCAGATGGACCATAACGCGGTCAGCCACCTCGAACACTTTTTTGTCGTAGGTGCTTGTTCGCTTGTTCCTTGTACTTCTCATTCGAGGCATGTAACTTGGTCTGCACTTCCGCATGGATGCTCATGATCTTGTCTGTCATATGATCTGCTGCAATGATCGTGCCTGGGTGCTTGGGCAGAGGGACCAAGTCAAGCATGTGGCGAGGCACTCGTCCATATATAATCTGGAACGGTGATTTCTCTGTTGAGCGGTTCACCATGTTGTTGAATGCAAACTCTACTTGAGACAAAGCCAAATCTCACTGCTTCGGTTTTTCTCCTGAAATACAGCAAAGGAGGTTTCCCAACATGCGATTCACAACTTTGGTCTGCCCATCAATCTGTGGGTGGTAAGCACTGCTGAATTGAAGTCGTGTATCGAATCGAGTCCACAAAGTCCACCAAAAGTGGCTAATGAACTTCGTGCCATGATCACAAGTAATGGTCTTGGGGACCCCGTGTAGTCGTACGACCTCCCTGAAGAATAGATTGACCACGTGTGTTGCATCGAGGGTCTTCTTGCATGGGATAAAGTGTGTCATCTTGGAGAAATGATCTACCACCACGAACACTAAATTCATACCGCGTTGTGTTCGTGGGAGACCAAGCATGAAGTCCATTGATAAATCCTCCCAAGGACTGTCAGGCACAGGTAACGAGGTGTAGAGTCCCGTATTCTGATATTGTCCCTTGGAGTCTAACAAACATGACAACTTTGTACGGTTTTTCCCATATCACGTACTAATTGCGGCCAGTAATACCGCTCTTCCACAAGAGCTCGAGTCTTGTCTCACCCAAGGTGTCTACCGAGGCCACCTCCATGTAGCTCCTGAATAATTTGTTCCCTCAGAGAACTTTGGGGGATGCACAATCGATTCCCTTTGAAGAGAAAATAATCCTGTATATGAAGGTCACTGGGGTGACCTTCTTGGCACTTTACCCAAGAATCTTTGAAGTCATCATCCTCGACATACAGCTCCTTGAGACAGTTGAAGCCGACCACCTTGTCGCTCATCGTAACAAATAGTGATGCACGACGGCTAAGTGCATCAGCCACCTTGTTCTGCTGTCTTGACTTGTGCTTTAGAACGAACGTGAATTCCTGTAAAAACAAAACTCATCTAGTATGCACACGATTTATGTTAGTCTAACTATTAATAAACTTTAATGCTTGATGGTCAGTGTAAAGAACAAACTCTCTTTGAATCAGATAATGTCGCCAATGTCGCAGCACCTGAACAACTGCGTACAACTCAAGTTCATAAGTCGACTACTTCTTTCGGGTTTCACTGAGCTTCTCACTGTAGAAGGCTACCGGCCTGTCTTCCTGTGATAATACTCCCCCAATTCCGACGTATGAAGCGTCACACTCAACCCCAAACAATTTGTCAGAATTAGGAAGCATCAAGACCAGTGTTGAAGACAAACGATACTTGATCTCATGAAAGCTCTTGTAAGCTTTATCGGTCCACTAGAACGGTCCTTTTTTTATGCAATCTGTTATATGCGCGACTATGGTGCTAAAGTCTCGCACAAATCAACGATAGAAAATCGCCAACCCGTGAAAACTCCTCACCTCATGAATGTTTGTTGGGGTTGGCCATTCCCTAATAGCTTGCACCTTTTCATCGTCCACACGAATGTCTGTGGACATTACAACAAATTCTAGAAACAACAGGCTGTCAGTTAAAAAACTGCACTTCTTCAAGTTGAGGTACAACTTGTTAATTTGTAGGACCTGCAGCACCTACCTGAGATGTTTCCTGTGCTCTGCCTCATCCTAGCTATATATCAATATGTCATCAAAATATACTCCACAAATCGGCCAGTGAACGATTTTAGAACTTGATTCATCAAACGCATAAAAGTACTTGGTACGTTCGATAGGCCAAAGGGCATGACTAACTACTCATACAACCCTTCCTTGGTCTTGAATGTCGTTTTCCACTCATCACCGAGTCAGATACGAATCTGATGGTACCCACTCCTTAGATCCAGTTTAGAGAACATCTTGGCCCCTTCTAGCATATCGAGCATGTCGTCCAACCGTGATATTGGGAACCGATATTTGATGGTAATTTTGTTGATTGCCCGGCTGTCGACACACATGCGCCAGCTTTCATCTTTTTTTGGTGTTAATAATGTTGATATGGCACATGGGCTCATGCTCTCTCTCAAGAGACTTTACAAATCAATTCCTCCACTTGCCCCTGAAGTATCTCGCACTCATTTGGACTCATCCGATAATGAGGGCGGTTGGGCAGGCTAGCCCCAAGGATGAGGTCTATGTGATGTTGGATGTCCCTCATGGGGGGCAATCCAACAGGTAAATCCTCAGGCCAGACTTCCTTTAATTTGTTTAGCAACAGTCTTAAACTTGGAGAGATGTTTGAGGGTTCCTCTTCCTCACCCTTCACCACCACGGCGTATACCTCGCCGATTTTCTTGGATTCCTCCATGAAATTCTAAATAGTCAAGAGGGAACTCCCCTCCACTTTAGAGGCTTCAGGGTGGTTCTCTGGTGCCATAGGGGCAAGGATTATTTTTCGACTATCCTTCACGAATATGTAAACATTATCTTGTCCCCGATAAGTCGCATTACGGTTCGACTACCAGGGTGGACCGAATAGCATATGACAAGCTTTCATGTCGACTATGTCACAAAGTATTTGATCCCTATAATTTTTGCCAATTGAAATCGAGATAGTGCATTGTTCAGTTACATTGGTCTCATTCACCTTTTTTATCCAGTCAATTGAGTACGGGCAATGATGTTTTGTCGTCAGTAGCTGCAACTTGTCCACCATCACTCTTGAGACAATGTTCTCGCTACTACCACTATCTATGATCACATCACAGACCTTTCCATTGACAGTGCACCGAGTACGAAATATATTGTGTCGCTGTGGATGTAATTCTTTTCGTAGGGTATACAGTAATCGCCTCACAACTAGAAATTCGCCACGATCCTCGCCCATCACTTCATCGCCACCTGTTACTTCTTAAGTGATTTGTTCATGTTCATCAAAGTCATGGTCTTCTTCTACAGTCTCATCTTCAGTGTCCCCTTCGTTTATAGTCAAGTGTGTTGCGGGACGTTAAGGACAAGTGTTTGACAAGTGGTCTGACTGGCCACAGCGGTAACAATTGTTCGACCTTGGCCGAGCATAAGGATTTGAAATCTTACTCGGGCCCGCTGTTGTGGGCGCTGCACGTTGAGGTCTGGATGAGTTACTCCCCGTATCACGGTTTATGGTTATAGAAGGTTGAGGACGTTCTCCTCCTGGATCTTTTCCTCGTGCCAGCACTAAATCTTGCCTGGGACCCGTCATGGGGGATCGAGTTGAAGGATATGGATGAGCAGGAGCTCTTGCAAGTTGTATTTCTGCCCTACCCGCCAATTGAACTGCTTCATCCACAGTCTCGACTGGGTACATCAGAACTCGATCCTGAATTGTCGGCTGCAACCCACCTATAAATCGTGTCACCTTCTATGACTCAGATTCTGACAAATCGTTTCATGTAGCCAACCGCTGAAATTTTTCAGTGTAATCTGTGACGATTCGATTTCCTTGTCGGCAATTTTGATATTGCTGGAATAATATCTGATCATAATCACTGGGGAGAAATCGTGATCGAAGAAGACGTCTCATCCGTGGCCATGATAAGATGGGTGCCTTCTTCTGACGGGCTCGTGAGAGTTATAATTGTTCCCACCATGCAGCACCAGATTTTAATTTAAACGCTACCAATTTTACCCTTTTATGATCTGGAACGTCCATATAATCAAAATATCTCTCTACTTCGGTTAACCAATTGAGAAAATCTTATATACATAATAAACCGTTAAAACTAGGAAGTTCAGCCTTACCTCGATAGGCTCTTTCAGCATGATCTAGATGATCACCTCCATGGATTGGTCGTCAGGCAAAATCCTCATTAAGGTTCTCGCTAGAACTTGAATCATCTGGTGTAGCCCTACGGTTTGCCACTGGTAGTGCTCTACGGAAATCGGGGTTGCGTCGTACAACAACCATGGGTGGTGGAGCACCGCCTAGGGCTCGGGGTAAAAGTAGTGCATCCGCAAGACGGTCGAGGGTTACCTGCAGCCCTTGCATGGTCAACTAACTCTCCCGGTGGAAAGCTTTCATTCTTTCCGAAAGATAACGAATCCCTGCATCACCGTCCACAGGATTTTGATTCATACCTTCATTGTTTGTCATCGGCCCGAGGGAAAATCCTCGCTTTGATACCAATTGACGCAGGGATGAACGTGATGAGGATAACTACTCCGAATCCACGGAGCTTCTCTGGACTCCTCACAGAGACTTCTGGAATCCACGAGGAAATAAAGCAGAAAATAGAAATAAATTCTAAGAAATTCGAAATTGATTAATTGATCACTAAAAACGAGTTCACAACCCTTTAAATAGGGGTACCAAGCAATGGGAAAGAAATCAGAATTAAATTACAACTAAAACTCCTAAAATCCGCGACTTACTATAAATAGTAAACTTACTATTTATAGATGGTCGTGATATCTACTAGTGCGCAAGGTTTTCGGCCAAAAATAGTAAGTGTCCTATTTGGCTTCACCAAACCGTTCTCCTAATTATTCTAAGCTCTTTTCACGTTGGGCGCAACTCCTAAAGCCCGACTGATGAAGAGTTATAATCAAACTAAAACTTACTATTTATAGTAAAAACAAAATTAAAACAGTAAAACGACCGTCGATCCAGGGGTTTTTCGCAATTCCGGGCTGCGCAACCCGGCATAGTAGGGTTGGTTGGCTAAAGTAGCTCGTTCTACCCCAAAATTATATATTTTAGGTCAGGTAACTCATTCCGGATTGCAAGATACGCCCCATCTAAGGTCCGACGGTGCGGATCACTTCTGTCGTCGACCAGGCCTTTTTTGATCCATCTTGGCCATGAAACTGTCTGCGACCCGCTCTACATCATCAAAGGTGAAAGTGATCCAGACTATCATACCACTAAGGCAGGCCTATCTTATAAACTGGAATGAGTTATTATTTTGGAGCAGAAGAAGTTATTTTAGCCAGCCAACCTGCTACGTAGGGTTGCCCATGTCAAATTTATTATCGAAACTCCATTTTATTTTGGTTTTTACTACTTATAGTAAGTTTTAATTTGATTAAAAACTTTTGATCCATTAAGTTTTAGAAGTCGTGCCTAATATGAAAGGGCTTTTAAAAATTACGAGAATAATGTGGTTAAGCTAAATTGGACACTTACTATTTTGGCCAAAAACTATGAAGTTCAATAGAAATCATGATAGTCTATAAATAATAAGTTTACTATTTATATTAAGTCATGAATTTTAGGGAGTCGGAGTTGGAATTTGATTCTAACTTACTATTTATAGTAAGTTACAAACTTAAAGAATTGTAAATTTGTTCTATCATCAATCAATTTATTTTTAAATTTATTAGAATTTATTTTTATTTTCCTATCTTCTCTCGTGAATTTTACTAATCCAGTAAAACTCCATGATTGGGAGTAATTATCCCCTTAAAAAAGACTGTGATCAACCTCATCACGTCCATGTTGAAATTTGTGGTTTTTTTAAAATATTCAAGAATTCAAAATTTCAGGATTTTTCCGCCAAAACGGTTTTTAGAAATTTCAAATTAAAAAGTGCGGTGGGTTTTAGTCCCACGCCGCACTTTTTAATTTGAAATTTCTAAAAAACAATAAACCCCCGCACTTTCTAAAAACGGTTTTGTGGGTAGTATTCTTACTTGGATGTTTTAGAGATAGAGATACTCGGGTTGCATGTTCCAGGACGTACACGCACGCAGGCGTGGCTGTAGTGGCGCTAGTTGGCGCACTTCGCACGTGCGCATCGTGTCGCAGAGTAGTCGCTCCCTCGCGACCTTACGCGAAATGTCGTGAGACGATGCGATAGGTCTGGTAAGAACTTAGGTGCGGTGGGTCTGAAATGAGTTGAGGTTTTATAGGCGACTGAGAACGGTCGGATTATAAATCCGAAACGTTCAATAGTTTCTGAAAATGGCTAGCTGCCTTGAAAGTTACAACGGTCCGAAAACAAACGGGTCATGATGATCCAACGGTCAAATCTTATGATCCGACGACCCAAAACGGCTGAGATTAATGGTCGACGGTCATAAATGTTTTTCAAACGTTCTAAACCATTGATAGCCACCCAACAACGACCCATTACCTGATGCTATATAAACTGGACCATTCTGCAGTTAATTAATGGTCTGAATTATTGAACCATTGGCCCAGTTGTTGGACGTGTAAACCCGAGCTGACCCAAAAGTTCCTGTAGAAGATTCCACCATAATTCCTTAATAAAAATCAGAAAACATGTTATGGTGTTTTGTTTCCACTAACATGCAATCCTGTTCTCCAAACCTCAGTGCACGTCAGCGAGGACACTTTTTCTGCACTCGCCTCTCTCACACGTGGCAAATTCTCACACGTGAATGAGATCCAATCCTCTCATCAGGTGGTCCCCACTCTATAGTTCACTGGGCCCAAAAATCCAAGCTGGTCTTTTAATTACGAGAGTGACACGTGTACCAAAGTAATGGACGGTGTGAAGAAACTGATAATGATCAACGAGTTTATCGAACTGGTTTTTAGGGCCAGGGCAGGTACATGCCAATCTACACCTGATGAATACATGCATGAATACATCCAGCACACGTGTGCCACGTTGGCACACGTGCATGAATACATCCATCCATCCTACATACAAAGTGCAATTGACAATCATAAAATCCAACAATCACAGACATGAAAACATGCCTTCACGCAACAGTCACGCTACACAACACGAGGATAGTCTGTGGTTGCACCTACAGCATATATTGTTGCCACAAGAGCTCATGCAATATCTTAAATAAATGGACGGTCCACATCATACCCACCTAAATAGCCAAGTTTGTAGCGTAGTTTCCCTCACAAGTAAGTATGCCAACATGCTGAGATCTTACGTATGTCAACATGGCACACGTGTGTGAGATCCAATCTGTCTGATACATGATGCACACGTGTGAGATCCAATTTTTCTATGAGATGGGTCTGACGGTGAAGATTACGAGGTTCGAATTCCCGAATGGACACTCCATACTTAAGGCCCAGGCACAAGCCCGAGCTCATAATATATATTGGTTGGGCCCGGACCCGTGCCCGGCCTGATGTATGTGACTTATCCACGCCGTCCATCCGGGGGGGCTACCGTGATGTATGTTATCCACACCGTCCATCCGTTTTTCCAGCTCGTTCTATGGAAGGACCTCATAAGTTATTTATTCTAATGCTACATGGAGAACATAAACCACATGACAGAATGTCATGTGCAGCCTATATTCATTATACACACCTTTGGGCTCAGCAAACCTTCTCTTGAAGACCCATGTTTTTGTGACCTAGATCTCATATGGGGACAACCATTTCTAGGGTTGGCAGCAGGCAGGCTTGGGCCCATAAACTTAGCCTATGGGCCGAACCCTAAACCTATGCCTAAGTCATTAATGAAAGTGGTCCATTATTATATATAAAGAATGGTCAATTCAAAAACACCCAGCATAAATTTGCAGTTTAGAAATACGAATTAAATCCAAGGTCATGTGTAAATGATCCACCCCATTTATATAGAGAACTCTCCATGGAGGGCACCAAAAAAATAGTTCTTAAACCTTTGATTAGTTTTCTTTACGCGCCAACCTGCCCATAAGTCCAAGGCCTATTCTAGTCCATTTGGGCTAGGACCAGGCCTAACCTAAGGCTTTATGGACCAGCCCAGCCCTAGCCTTATGGTTTAAAGACTCAGCAGCTCAGATCGGTCTTGAGTCACGACTTGGCCGAGTTGGGCACGAATTGGCCGGACTCGGCCAAGTCAGAGGTGACTCATTGTGTCTAACTGAATTGGGTCCCACCGAATCCGAGTCGACTCAGTTGAGTCACATAGGGCTAACCCTACCCTGGTTCATGATTCCTTTAAAAAAAAAAAAAAAAGTTGATTCTGGATCCTCTGCTATTTCCTGCTTGTTGCAATGTGATTGGGCTACATTATCACTAACGGCATTTAATGCAATAGTAATGACATGGACCAATAACATCACAATGAGCGGATAATCTTTGCTTGTGGCAGGCAGAAGATCCGGATTCAAAAAAATTATCAAAGATGCTTATCAGGATCAAAATCAAAATCATAACCCTAATTTTCTGATGTGGAAAGGCATTAGATGGCATTGGTTGAACAAATGAAAATGGTACCATAAGAGGGTCATTTTCAATGTGCTATGGCCTTGTCTTATGTGTAGGATGTGTGTTCTTTTAAGATGACTGAGATACGCCAAAGTTCTCATGTTTTCTAAAAATAATCCCCCACATAAATATGGTGTTTATCCATAAAAGGGGTCCCCTCCAAAAAAAAAAAGAATGTGGGGCCCACTGCATTGACGGCTCACTTTGTCTGGCACCTTGTCCCAACTGTCTGAGATTTTCTAAAAAAGCTAGTGGTTTTGATGGGCTTCTTTGAACGTAGCGAATCAGTGACGTTTAAGGCACAGCAATGGTTGCTTGTCAAAGATGGTGGCTATGTCATTAAAATATATAAAATATCGGCCGTCTATTCAAATCATAAAAAGTAGTAAGTAACGTGTGCGTTTGTTGTTTCTTAATTGGTGGTGACTTATTAAATGTACACATGGGGCATCTTTGTTTGTCAATCAAGACCGTCCAAATTGTCAGTCACGTGTAAGATGGGTAGTATGGAAAAAAAAAAACCATCGACTAGGAATTTTGCTAAGCCTACTCGTGTATGCAAGAAAGCTCGTGTACATGTACGCTCCACACGTGTGCCAGCATGGCAGGATAGGTTTGAAATCCATTCCATCCATCAGACCGGTACCCCTACTATATTGAAGTCCTAGCTCAAGAATCATCTTAGTCCACTCATCAGGTGGGCCACAGTTTGCAAAACAAATGTACGATTATGAAAAAACTTGTGGAAGTTTCTAAACCCAAATGCTGATTGGACAGATTAATTTTGGGAAAACATGTACAAGGTCAGACTAACTAACCTGATGGATGGATTGGATCTCGCGCATGTGTGGCACATGTGTAGCATCTTTGTGTGTCAATCATGACCGTCCAAATTGTGGGTCACATTAGATAGATCGAATGCAAGAAATCATATGATTGGATAATCTTAACCATTGACTAAGCACGAAAGCTCTTCCAAGAGTTTGTACAAGTGGGACCATAGCAATGGTTGCAACAAAATTCCCAAGATTAGAGGAATCCTAATCATTCCACATGTGGTCAAGAAATTGACGGTTGAGAAAAAACGTAAGAGGACGATATCTAACGGGGAATCTTCCAATCTTGGGTCCATCGGCCATCCATGGTTAGATGCGTATTATCAACGAATGAGATCTCTTAACCATGGGCCTCATCAGCATAAACTTAAAAAAACATGAAAGGTTAGTGTACACCATCTGCCTAGAGGTCAAGCTTGGCTACTAGCTAACCCTAGGTCGAACTCAGCTTGGCTCGGCTCAGTTCTTGAGCTTGACTCACCAGCTTAGCTCAGTCCTATTAGCAGCTTGGGCCAGTTTGAGCCGAATCTAAATCTATGCAGCATTTTCTGAAATACAATGAAATGCACCTCTAATTTCTCACAGTACCTAAAACAGCAGCTGACATGAATATTTGTTTCATATTCACACATTCCTTGCCACTGGCTGACACTTGTTTGAGTCATTTTATCAAACACTTGGTGAACAACATCAATATAAAAATAATCCAGCCACGGAACTGGTTTGATACGAGTTCGATGCAAGTTGGAGTTCAATTCAAAGACGAATAAACTCGAACACAGCTTGAAATTTTTTCAAGCTCCAAAAATCAACTGGCTTAGATCAAACTCAGCTACAAACCAATTCAAGTTGAGTTTTTTCAAGCCGAGTCGAGCGTGTTAACCAAGCTAACGTAGTTCGTGTACCACTCTATTTATAAGGAGCATCACTTGGACGGTCAAGATAGAAATCCACAACTTAAAAGGCCCACCAATGTTTCAATGGCAGGCGATCAATCCTCATTGCTTCCCATCTTATGGCTCACCTGAGTTTTGGATCAAGCTCATCTTTGGGCTCATGATGGACGGGATGGATTTCTCACAAACATCGTAGTGGACCCCACCTATCATTCAATTGAGTCGTAGGCAATCCGGTCCCAATGCTAGGCGTCATCCATAAATAAGGTGGGCCACACCATAGAAACTTCTAGATGGCATGTGGGGTCCACCTTCTGGTGAAAATGTAATTCTAGATGGGTTCCCACGATGAGTCGCACCAGATGTACGGTTTGGATCTCACATGCACATAACTGGTGGTAACCATACAGGTGAGGTAAGCACGAATGTTTTGCCATCATTCCTCTCTTAGAAATGGTGCCAAAAGCACACCATTGTCTAAATCATCTGCGTGAAATTATATATATATATATATATATATATATATATATATATATATATATATATATATATATATATAGCTGTTCACAAGATACTTCTAATCTATGTTTGTACCTATATTCTAAATACAAAACAAAGAGTTTTCCTAAGCCTACACGCGTGTACAACTCAGCTAATACACACGCCAGCACACATACCAGTGTGGAGAAGACGTGCAATATCCTAGCCATCCATCAGGTCCACCTCATGTTTTAGATGTTACAGTTCAAAGATCAAAGTCGTCCTAGCAATGATATTAGAGAAAACCTAATGGGTTAGAAACCTTCATCCAGTTTTTTTAACAACCGTACATTTTTTTCAATTAATTGTGGTCCAACCAATGGGTGGACCGATCTGATTCTGGGGGTTAAGAATCTACATAAGGGCACCCTTCTGATGGATGGCTTGGATATTGCACATGCCCACCATGCTGGTTTATGCAGTGATCTGTCCATCAGCTGACTTGTAAACGCGTGTGGGCTTAGCAAATATTATATAAACGGGAGTTAGTTGATACTCGGGCTGCACTTAAAAAATGGGAAATGTAGCATGTATTAACTCAAATAAACCGACTAAATTGTAAAACTCACGACCACTGAGTTACAGACTAAAAATCAAATTGGTTGTAGAATCCTAACCTTTGATTCGTGGACAACTGTTTCCTAAAATAAGACCATCAGATACTTTTCATTTCAACCGTCCAATAAATGCCCAGCAATCTAATATTTTTAAATAATAAAAACTAGAGAAAATTTCAGTTCATGATACATATATAAACTGATACCCATAACCTAAAGAGTTTAGCTTGAGTTACTTAAATGCTACAGATGCAATTTCTCATTAATTTCTAACTGCCTGTGTATAATCTATCACACTATGCCAGAGTACCAAAATATTTCTCTTTATATAGAATGCAGTATAGAAATGTCATGTTTCCGACAGCAAGGTTTGATAGAAAATCAGAAGAAGCCTTAGATGGGGACTTCCTTGTATTGCGTTTGGCAAACGCCTTAGTCTATTTGGGAATTA
Organism: Magnolia officinalis; assembly: GCA_021015155.1. NCBI lineage: Eukaryota > Viridiplantae > Streptophyta > Magnoliopsida > Magnoliales > Magnoliaceae > Magnolia > Magnolia officinalis. Next base: position 8,744,996 of record JAJHSJ010000010.1, read on the forward strand.
TAATAAAGAAATTGATCACATACAGCGGTTGTATTTGAATTTCCACATACACCCATTTTATTTTCTCCAGTTTATCATATGTGTATAATATCTGGACCTTTTAAAAGTTAGGTGAAACCATTTTGATCACTTGGTATGAAAATTAGGCCCATCCAAACATGAAGAGGGAAACGATATCAAGATCAATGGAATCCGATGGTATGATCCAATGTGATCATATGGTCTATTAAAATGAGTGGATTATCATTTTTTATACCAGATGATATTTATGCTGTGATCCATCTTTTTAATGGATCAGATTATCCATATACGTGATAATTTGGCAGGGAAGAATGGATGTATGTGAAAGATACAACAGAGTCGGTGTATGTGATCATTTCTCAATAAAATGACGTAGGACGGTTTTCAGTTCTCGCGAAAAATGGGTTTTCATTGAATGATAACCTTAGGTTCTGGTGGTAGTTGACCGAATTTTTTAAAATGGTGGTGACTCATGCTCCTTACTTGTGGGGGGAAATATTTATGGCCATCCAGACCATCAAAATCGTGGGTCATGAAATCCAAACTGATTGAAAAATCCTAACCATACAATTTGTGGCTATGAAATGGATGGATGATATTAGAAATAATGAGTGGCTCGTATTCAATGGGCCATCATTATCTGAAAAGCTTGATTGTTGGCTTATGATCTATTGATAGACGGATCGGCAATTTGAATGGCTCAGAGTGCTATAAACCATGCCCATGTGGACAGTGTGGATGAGTCACCTTTTTTTAAATGGTGGTGAACTGTGGCAGAGCGTCGCCCACCGAAATTCAAGGACAGCCTAACTGATAATAAGAGAGGAATTATTTGCAATTGCCCTTTGTTCATCAAAGAATAACATAACTGCCCTTCACGTTCATATCATGCAACATCCGCCAGTGGCTAGTCAAACTCTCCACATCTGCCAATTTCCAGCATGTGTAAGAGATCTGAACCGTCCATCAGATGAGCCCCACCATTTAATTTCTAGTATCTCAAAACCATACCATAATGCTCATTAAATTGACCACACATGCATGTAAAATGTGGAGCGCTGGTCACTCTTTATAAAATCCTTTTTTTTTCAAAAACATATAGTGGTGGGACCAAAAAGGACTTGAGGTGGAGGAAGTACATAAAGACCTAATTAATAATATCTATGGTTTATGATATAAATGGTGAAATGGGATTCATGCAGATTACTCTAATTAATTAATATAAAGATTAGACAATATTGACTTGTTGGTCAGATCAGGCTGATATCTTTACCACCATTCATCAATGGTAGATTCTATCAGATGAATGGACAAGATCTTGGCGTTTGTGGCAAGTGAAACATGGTTGATTAATTGTAAATACCTACTTTATTAATTGTAAAAACTTCTAGATTACGCTTGAGGCCCATTGTGATGGTATATTTAATATATTTAGTGTGTGCATGCTTTAATGTTTTATTAGAGCCTTAAAAAAAATTAAACCTTTCTTATGTGATTTGTAGATTTTAAAAAGTTCATCGTCTAAGCTCTAGATTATTAATACCTACTTTATTAATTGTAAACACTTTATAAGCTAGCCAAATACACAATCTGTTTACCTATAAATAGATTATCACTTGAAAATCAAACATAATAGTATTTTAACTGAATACGCCTAAAACTCTTTTCAGGCATGATGTGCTTACAATTGAAAAATAATAATAAGCATCCAAACGACACCTAAGACTCACTCACAAATGATGTTTGGATGCACAATTTAATTTAATTGCAATAACTAGCTTGATGATGTGAAAATAACCAAATTAAATTAGAAAAACCTTCATACTCTGGCGCAATGTGATGGATGATAAGCATGCGCTTTGAAATTATTTAGAACTAGCAAATGAGGAATACAAGTAATTCAAATTAAACTATTTAAATTATGGGTCGAGCAAAAATCATGCTTTTTTATTATCTAACTATCAAATCGGTGGGCATTTATTAGATGGCTAGAAATAAAAAATATTAATTGGTTTTATTCTGACAAACAATAGTCCAATAATCCAAGGTTAGGATTGCATGATAAGTGTGATTTTGGATCATGTGACTTGCAACAGTGGTTTTCACAACTTTGCCCATTTAATTTGAGTTAATATATAACTTGTGTACAACTTCTAATTGCATGTGTATCAAGTGTAATATAATACCAGAGTATCTAATAAGTTTTAATGAAGTAAATCCAAGTAGAATATAAAAGCATCTTCCTCACTAATAAAAGGAAAATATCATGCATTCCCATTGCCAAACAACACGCGTTTTGTAGAAACGTCTCACACGTTGATCAATGCGCAGATTCTGTGAACTTCTTGAAATTTCGGTGGAAAAAGCATATGAGAAATCCAATTTCCACCACCAGCCATAATGGCATGAGATCTTCAATGACGTGTGGCCCACTTGAATATGCAAATTGTACTCGAAGAAAATGAGTGCTAGAAAACATAATTACAATTTGAGTGTTCCTTTGATTGAAACAAAGGCCGGTGAGTCCTATTCTTTTATTTGCCTCCTTTCAAACGGGTCAATCTCTGACACGTATGAAAAAAATAATCATTCATGTGATGAAATCAGAGTACCATTCCTCAAATATCAAGACCACCTTGTACCTAGGTTAGTGGTATTGGGTATAAACATCCCGACCGGTCACAACTTAGTTGTCATGTAATAAAAGCTACAGCAGTGCCCATTAGCTGAAAATGGGGTTTAATAAACTTTCACTGGGACCCAGAAATGCCCTAATTTCCCCATTGAAATCATATGAAATAATACATGCTGCTACATGATGTAGAGCGAGTCATGGACACTTTCATGTCCAAGATCAACCGGAGGCGGAAGTCATCAAGACCATCAGAACCTTAAAATAGACATATATCGCAAATTGGAATGAGTTATTCGACGTACCATATATGATTTTGGAGTAGGACGAGCTACTTTAGCTAACCAACCAGGCAATGCCAGGTTACCCATGCCAAATTTGCGAGATTTAATTGTATCGATGGTCGAATTTTATGTTTATTTCCGTTTTTACTATTTTTAGTAAGTTTTAGTTTGATCATAACTCTTCATCCGTTGGTCTTTAGGAGTTGTGTCCAACATGAAAAGTGTTTATAAAAATTAGGAGAATAACGTAGTTAAGCCACGTAGGACATTTACTATAAATAGAAAATTAACTATTTATAGCAAGTTGTGAATTGTAGGAGTTTTAGTTATAGTTTAATTCCTAAACTTATTCCAAGTCTTGGTATCCCTATTTAAAAGGTTGTAAACTCATTTATTTCATCTATCAATAATTAATAAATTTATTTCAACTTCTTATAATTATTTCTAGTTTCTATTTTTCTTCGTGGATTCAAGAATTTTCTATGAGGAGTCCAGAAAAGCTTCATGGATTCGAAGTAGTTATCCTTGAGGAAGACGATGATCGACCTCATCACGTTCATCCCTGCGTGATGAGGCCACATGCATATTCATGGCTTATTGATGAATAATTCTAGCTGCATTCTACTGCTTTTCATATATTTCTTTCCCTTTGGTGATCAATGGGGTGAATATGTGTTGTTGATGTCTCAAATCTTTTAGCAGCAAGATCTGTTAATACCATCAACAAACGATTCGATTCAATAGACAGCTGCTTGATATCATCAAGAAAATCTGAAAATCTTATATTGGTTGTTGAACACTTTGTGGTGTTGTACTCGATGCCATCGAAGGGGTTCAATGTCATTGATAGGTCGTCGATGACATCAAAGTCCTATTGAAGATGCCATTGGAAAATTTTGAAAAATCCATATTTTATCTTTGGACAGTTTTGAAACATTCTCGATGCCATCAACGATCTGTCGATGCCATCGAAATGCAGTTCTTTACTAGTACTACCCGTGTATAGGCTCATCTCGAGCATTAAAAGTGACAACGTAAGCTAATTATAGAAAAAAAAAAATTCAAGAATTTTTTGAAAATCCAAATAGTGAAAATCCAGGACGTTACAAATTTAATGCAGAACAATTTCTAAATTTTCATAAAATACAAGCTATACATTTGTGCATGGGGAAAAAGGATGCATAATTTCTTCCTTTTCTATCACTATGTCAGCCTAACTTCTTCATTTTCCGTCACCTTTGCCCTTAAAATTTATGACCATAAACCATCCCCAAGAGTCATTAGAGTTGGAAAATTTGTTGAGAATTTATACAGATTGGTGTAATTTCTGTATAATACGGAAACCAAAAAATTACTTTATTCAGGAATAAGGACAGGCTGAAGCACGTCTGAAAAACGCTGTCCTTAAAGCGTTATTTGCTCCTACTCAAGTGAATTGAATAAGCTGATAGGTTACAGGCAAATAGCTTCTAGGATACGACGAGCCTGGTGTGGGTCTGCGTTCAGCAAACACGAAGGCCCGCCTATTGGAACTCAATTACACAATTTCTTGCAGAAATACAACAAAGAAAAAATCCCAGAAGAAAAGAAATGAAGAAGAAAATTTTGGTTTTAGACCACTGCTTTGGTCAATTCTTCAGCCGCTGGTTCAGTTGAACCGTCCTAGACCACACCGTTGGTCTGTTCTTCTTGCAATGGTTAAACCCTTGCTGTTTTGTTGCTGGAATTACAGGAGTATTAGAGAGGATTAGTGGGCTTTCTCAATTCGTATGGTAGTGCTTGATTGGTTTGTGAGATGGTTTGGAAACCTATCCAGGCCCTCATTTTATAGGCTATGGTGGTTAGGGGGTTATGGTCCAGAGACTTAAATTCCATTAAGCCATTTCTGGCTGTTGAAAAACTAGCTATTTTATGGCCATTTTCTGACTGTTGTGCATGGATCATTAATCTGTTGCATGCTGACTGTTGTGAGACAGCAGGTAGCCGTTTTCTATCTGTTGAGCTAGTCATGCAGCAGTTTCAGCTAGACCCTGCACTTATTACACAGTTGTTACAGATCTGCTGCAATAGCTCTATTTTTCAGTCTCTATATATACTGAGATATCTCTCTCTCAGTTCTCTAGTCTCTCTGCCAACTAGCCACCCGCCTAAACCACATAGTCGCACCGCGACTCGCACACGTCTCGCTCCGGTTCGCTCAAGGTCGCGAAGGAGCGACCCTCTGCGACACGATGCGGACGTGCGAAGTGCAAAGTGCGCCACTAACGCCTCTACAACCACACTGCCTCACATGCCCACGCCCTCGCACCGAGCCCAAGCCCAAGACCGAGACCGATACCGATACCGAGTCCGAGTCCGAGTCCGAGACCGAGACTAAGCCCGAGCGCGAGCGCGAGCGCGCGCGAGAGTGTTCCAGTGTCCATAATCCACGGACTATGAAGGTAAATATTATAATACTCCACTGTTTTCATTTAAACCAAATTTTCTTTTCTTCCCTTTCCCATGTGGGACTATTCCCAAAAACCCATAAAAAGATATTTTTCCAAAACAACTTTTATATATTATATATTAAAATATATTTTTATAAAAATCAATATTTTTTGCAACAATCTCCCACTTGATTTTATAAAAATATTTTATCGGTTAAACTATACTGCCAGAATGATCAGCTTATATGCATAAAGAAAGATATCTTTCGATTTTAATCTTCCCTTAGTGTAAGTATCTTAAAACTCTATCGAAATTACTGGTAGCCGCAGCTTTGAACCAGTTATTCCTAGATAATAAAGTAGGAGGAACCACACACATATTCGCTATGTGTTGTTAGAGTTCCCACAATCTTGCTCAGCACATTTAATGGTCATGTGCTTATCCTAATTCGTGAACGATCCCGAGAGAAAACTCCTAACTCTCATGAGAGATGGCACCATCTCTACGTTCATATAGGTGAAATCCTTCCAGTGTCTCCGTTACTATAAGACACTTGTCCTATAGACTGGATTTCATTAAGAGTTCTCAGACTCAACCCTCTTACGTAATGCTCAGCACTTATCTATTATGGATGAGGTTTTATAATTTAGTGCTGAAAAACTTTCCACATATCAGTGACTTGTTTTTACCCATTAAACCCAAATTTAGAGATTTTCTAACTTCAGGTTGGGTTACCATCACTGGTGGAACTTTGGTTGAAGAGTTTCAACCCCATCCCTCTAGATGTAACCTTTACTACCTCTCTCGGTAGAGGTTTAGTGAAAGGATCCGCCAGGTAGTTGCTTGATTTCACATAGGAAATAGTAATGATTCCATCTCGAATCAATTGTCTGACATAATCATGTCGAAGACTAATATGTCTAGATTTACCATTATACGTGCCGCTATAGGCTCTAGCTAATGTGGCTTGACTATCACAATGTAATGATACAGCCGATATCAGCTTTACACTGAAAGGAATTTCTAATAGAAGATCCCTTAGCCACTTAGCCTCTTTACCTGTTGCAGCCAGGGCTATGAATTCAGACTCCATAGTCGAGTGCGTTATGCAGGTTTGTTTCTTGGATCCCCAAGATACAGCTGCACCTCCTATGATGAATACCCACCCTGTAGTAGACTTGTTGTCTCCTGCACTTGATATCCAGCTCGCATCGGTATATCCTTCCAATACTGCCGGAAATTGTGAATAAAATAGTCTTAAGTCTTTGGTTGCTTTTAAGTAACCAAGGACTCTACTAATTGCATTCCAGTGTTCAGTACTGGGGTTACTAGTAAACCTACTAAGTTTACTCACAGCATATGCGATATCAGGCCTAGTGCATTGCATAGCATACATAAGACTTCCTATGGCACTCGCATATTCTAATTGTGTAACGGTTCTTCCAGTATTTTCTTTTAGCTTGATACTTGCATCAAATGGGGTCTTTGCTTCTTTTATATTTAGATGGTTAAACTTGTTTAGTATCTTCTCAATATAATGAGATTGACACAAAGTATAACCCCCACAATGTTTTTTAACTTTGATACCTAGGATGGCATCAACTTGTCCAAGATCCTTCATTTTGAATACTGAAGATAGAAACCTCTTTGTTTCGGTTACACCTTCCATTTTATTACTTATTATTAACATGTCATCAACATACAGACAAATAATAACGATACAACTATCATCTACTTTAGAATATATGCATTTGTCAGCTACATTATGCATGAAACCATGAGAAAGTATTTTGGAATCAAACTTCTCATGCCATTGTTTTGGTGCTTGTTTTAATCCATACAATGATTTGACTAATCTACATACTTTGTTTTCATTTCCTGGTAGAATGAACCCTTCAGGTTGTTTCATGTATACCTCCTTATTGAGGTCACCATTCAGGAAAGCAGTCTTTACATCCATTTGATGGATGTGAAGATGATGTATGGAAGCTAGCGCAAATAATATCCTAATGGATGTTATCTTACCTATAGGTGAGTATGTGTCAAAATAATTTATCCCTTCTTTTTGTTTAAAACCCTTAGCTACTAGTCGAGCTTTAAAGGTTTGGATAGTCCCATCAGTGTGATATTTCTTCCTAAATACCCACTTGCAACTTATGGGTCTAGAACCTGGAGGTAAGTTTACTAGTTCCCATATTTGATTTGATAGTATGGATTCCATTTCATCGTTTATAACTTCTTTCCGGAAAGCTGAGTCTCTAGAGGATATAACCTCTTTATATGATTTAGGATCATCTTCTATATTCATCACTATAGGTATTTGTCTTATAACATTTTCTCTATCTGCTTCTACTAGATGGAAAATTATACATTGTGAGTCTATGTAGTCATCTCCTAGACTCTTCTCTATTCTTGTTCTTTGACTCCTACGAGGTTCAATAGGAGCTTCCACTATCTGTGGGGCTGTGCTATCTTGTTCTCTATTATGAGTTTGGATGTCATTATCCTTAGACTCCAAGGATAGTGAGTTATCAAAGAACTCAACGTCTCTTGATTCTATTATTGTATTAAACTCCATGTCTAGAAGTCTATAAGCTTTACTATTTTGTGCATACCCTACGAAGGCACACTTAATAGCTCTTGGTCCTAACTTAGTTCTTTTTGGGTCAGGGGTTCTGCAGTATGCAAGACACCCCCATACTTTTAGATATCCTAAGTTAGGTTTTCTACCTCTCCATGTTTCATATGGAGATATTTTATACTTTTTAGACGGTATTCTATTTAGAATATGGCATGCTGCAAGCAGTGCCTCACCCCATAAACTTAGTGGTAACTTTGCTCTTATCAACATTGAGTTGACCATTTCTACTAATGTCCTATTCTTCCTTTCAGCTATTCCGTTTTGTTGAGGTGTATATGGAGCAGTACATTGATGTATTAGTCCATGTTGTTCACAGAAGTTATCGAACTCATTTGAGAAGTATTCTCCTCCTCTATCGCTACGGAGAATTTTTATCTTCTTATTTAGTTGATTTTCTACTTCTACTTTATATACTTTAAACATGTTCAATGCTTCATCTTTGCTCTTTAATAGGTACACATACACATATCTAGAGCAATCATCTATAAAGGTTATGAAGTACCGTTTACCTCCACGAGTAAGAATGTCGTTTAACTCACAGATATCACTGTGCATAAGATCCAACACTTGGGACGATCTTTCAACACTTGGAAAAGGTTTCTTCATCATTTTGGATCTTATGTACACTTCACATTTTTCGGTTTCATTATCTGTATATAAGATTAAACCATTCTTAGCCATGAACTTCAAGGTACTATACCCTATATGGGCTAGTCTATCATGCCACAGTCCAGAGGATTCAACCATATACGCAGAAGTGCTACTTTCATTCAGAGAAAACTTAACCATCCCGTTACAAGCATATCCTTTTCCGACAAAATTCTCATTCTTAGACAAATCAGTTTACCTGACTCGTACACCACCCTTATCCCTGGTTTTCCCAGAAGATCCCCAGAAACTAAGTTTCGCCTCATGTCTGGGACGTGCAGTACATTAGTTAGAATCACTTTCTTTCCATAAGTGAATATCAGTTCGACAGTTCCTTTGCCAACAACCTTCGATCGGACTTCATTACCCATTTGGACTTCTTGACCATCAGTCAATTCCTCATAGGTTTTGAAGGTTGATTTGTCGTAGCACACATGTACTGTAGCGGCAGTATCATACTACCATCCTAGAACTTTTCCTTAGATGGTATTCACCTCAGTGATCATGGCCACTATATCGCCTTCTTCTACTGCACTTGCCTCTTGTTTAGACTTGCGATATCGGCATACTCGAGCATAGTGCCCGGTTTTCCCACAGACATGGCATGGGCATTTGAACTTTCTGTTCTTATTTTAGGTGTTTTTCTTGAATTTCCCTTTATTAGGTTTCAGGGAATTGTCCTTCTCGGGATGTTTATTATTAGAGTTCTCTACTGCATGTACCTTGGACGAGGTATTCCCGTTATCATTCTTTTTGTCGCGGTTACGGGATTCTTCCTCAATTCTAAGGTGTTTCTGGATTTGTTCCAGTGTATAGTCCTCAGTTTTATGCAGTAACTTCTTTCTATAGTCTTTCCACATCGGTGGCAATTTGGCGATTATAGCCCCGACTTGGAATGATTCAGGAAGATCTATCTTTATCGCTTTGATTTTGTTTACTATTAGCTGCAATTCTTGAATTTGGGGTAGCAGCGGTTTGTTATCTACCATGTTGAAGTCAAAATACCTAGCGATGAGAAACTTGTTGGTACCTTCTTCTTCAGCCTTGTATTTGAACTCCAAAGCGGCTCAGATCTCCTTTGCTGATGACGTCTGTTGGTACAGATCGTAGAGATGGCCGGAGAGTGCGTTCAGAATGTGTCCTCGACACAAGAGTTCGTCTTCGGCTCGTTTAGTGCGGGCGGCCACCTGTTCAGGTGTGTCGTCGTCGGTTGCTTCAGGTAGCGCTTGCAAATTTGGATCTAATATATAGTAAATCTTTAGCTCCATTAGGAGAAATTTCAGCTTGTCTTGCTATCTTGTAAAATTGGTTCCATCGAACCGATCAAGACGTATCAAGTCCTGATTCATCAACTTGATGGATGAAACACTGTTGGCTTCCATCAAATAACGCTTTAAGATTGTTGAGAATTTATACAGATTGGTGTAATTTCTTTATAATACGGAAACAAAAAAATTACTTTAATCAGGAATAAGGACAGGTTGAAGCACATCTGAAAAACGCTGTCCTTAAAGCGCTATTTGCCCCTACTCAAGTGAATTGAGTAAGCTGATAGGTTACAGGCAAATAGCTTCTAGGATACGACGAGCCTGGTGTGGGTCTGCATTCAGCAAACACGAAGGCCCGCCTATTGGAACTCAATTACACAATTTCTTGCAGAAATACAACAAAGAAAAAATCCCAGAAGAAAAGAAATGAAGAAGAAAATTTTGGTTTTAGACCACTGCTTTGGTTAATTCTTCAGCCGCTGGTTCAGTTGAACCGTCCTAGACCACACCGTTGGTCTGTTCTTCTTGCAATGGTTAAACCCTTGCTGTTTTGTTGCTGGAATTACAGGAGTATTAGAGAGGATTAGTGGGCTTTCTCAATTCGTATGGTAGTGCTGGATTAGTTTGTGAGATGGTTTGGAAACCCATCCAGGCCCTCATTTTATAGGCTATGATGGCTAGGGGGTTATGGTCCAGAGACTTAAATTCCATTAAGCCATTTCTGGTTGTTGGAAAACTAGCCGTTTTATGGCCGTTTTCTGACTGTTGTGCATGGACCATTAATCTACTGCATGCTGACTGTTGTGAGACAGCAGCTAGCCGTTTTCTAGCTGTTGGGCTAGCCATGTAGCAGTTTCAGCTGGACCCTTCAGTTATTACACAGCTGAAGTGCAAGGTGCGCCACTAGCGCCTCTACAGCCACACTGCCTCACATACCCACGCCCTCGCACCGAGCCCGAGACCGAGCCCGAGCCCGAGCCCGAGCGTGCGCGCGGGTGTTCTTCGCACTGAAACACGCAAGGTCCATAGTCCACAGACTGCGAAGGTAAATATTATAATACTCCATTGTTTTCATTTAAACCAAATTTTCTTTTCTTCCCTTTCCCATGTGGGACTATTCCCAAAAACCCAAAAAAAGATGTTTTTCCAAAACAACTTTTATATATTATATATTAAAATATATTTTTATAAAAATAAATATTTTTTGCAACAAAATTTATAATTTTCCAGCTTATCAGCAATTCTATGGTAACTAATCAACCCTAAATTCAAAGTTTCATTTATTCAGTGATAACTACGAGTTAGTTATATTCTTGAGTCAATACCACAAATCCTATCTACACACCACGTAGCCATAGAAAGTGAGAGACGAACACACTACTTCGATGATGAGCGTTTGTAATAATATGTATATTGTGTATTTTAATTGTAGGCTCAAAATAATATAATAGTGTAGGTATTTTTTAGGCTGTGGAGCAATATGCAATTCCAATGATTTAATAGGAGAGAGAAACGTGATCGGTAAGTCGCAGCAACATATTAAAATCTTACTGGCGGGCACATGTACCCTCATCCATCATCCATGATGCTGAGTGACCCATCATGGCAGTACCGTTCATTGGGTGGGCCAGACGCATGAGATATAAATGGATGGTCAGAGGTTTCACTTACTCGGTTTGTGTTACGCCAGGAAGTATGGCCCACCAGCCACCAGCAACAATACACGTGTCATGCGTGTAGGATTAACTAGATTTCAGTTTGGCCAACCACTGATGTCTGCTTTAATGTACATTTTTTGCCTAGTTGTAGCATCATTGCTCTAGTGGGCCCCACTATTCTGACGGCTAGGATATAAGTGGACGAGGATTGTTGCAGTGTAACCTAATCAACAGGTTGGATGACAAGTAAATATTACAGCCGGCCAATGAAGTTTTTAATAGTGCGTTTAATTTCCACTGTTTCCTATAGTTTGGTCCACCTGTGACTTGTATCCAGCTGGTAAAATGAATAAACAATGTGGATAGTTTGTGTGTGTGTGTGTGTGTATATATATATATATATATAAAGGTTAGTCGAGCTCATGGGAACTTACCATGAGATCAAGCTGTGTGGGCCCCACCGTGATGCGTGTCGAACATCTACCCCATCAGTCAGATGCACCATTCCATGGTAGGCCTTGGGCTTAAAAATCAAGTTAATCCATGACTTTTGTGGGCCACACCACGTACAAAAGTTCAGAGGGGTTACACTCCCATTAAAACATTCATAATCATTTGGTGGGCCCTCGGAGATGTGGTTCACAAATCCAGCCCATCCATTATGTGTGTCCCACTTGGATGAGGGGTCAGACCAAGTTTTAGATGCATCTGAATTTCAAGTGGGCCCACCAAGTGCTTTTATATGTTTTAGGTATGTCTCTACTTGATTTTAAATAGTATGGCCCACCTGAGTTCGATTTTTGGGATATCCGATAATTTAAAGGGGACCCATCAAATGCACAGTGTTGATGTTTGACACACATCATGGTGGGGCCCACACAGCTCGACCTCATGGGAAGTTCCCATGAGCTCGACCGTATGTAGCAGATTAAGTGAGACCCCACCGAAGTGGGTGGGACCTCTGACTGTATGGCTCACAATGATGTATGTACCTTGAATCCACACCGTCCAACCAATTTGAAAGAAATGAAGCTAACTCAAAATCTTAGGCGAACCACATCACACAAAATGATATTGTGATTGAATCCCCATCATTAAAAACTTTATGGATTCCAGTGGATAGTTTATCTACCATCCAACCGGTTGATAAGGTCACAAACACCTATATGAAGAGACTACACAAATATCATCTTGACCAGAAGCTTTTGTAGCTCATAAGAAATTTTTAATAGTCAATCACCAATGTTTCATGTATTCTGGTACATCTGGGATTTGAATCTGCTTAATTTGTTTTTTGAATCATGCCCTAAATAGAACTTTCAACATGCATAGAAGGTCATGGACGTAGCCACATACAACACAATAAACCCCATAGTCAGGGTCTCCCCCTAGGGGTGTACACGAACTGAGTTAGCTCAGTTAGCTCAGTTAGATAGAACTTTCAACATGCATAGAAGGTCTGAACGTAGCCACGTACAACACAATAAACCCCATAGTCAGGGTCCCACCCTAGGGGTGTACACGAACTGAGTTAGCTCGGTTAGCTCGCTCGGCTTGACTCGACTCAAAAAAGCTCGATTCAACTTGGTTCGAAGCTAAGTTCGAGCTGAGTCGAGCTGATTTTTTGAGCTTGAAAAAATTTCGAAGCAAGTTCAAGCTTGCCCGACCTCGACTTGACTTGAATCGAAGTCGTTCAATGACTTGGTTACTTTGACATTGATATTGCTCACTAAGTATTTGATGTAATGGCTCAATGAAGTATTGGCCGGTGGCAAGGAATGTATATATATGAAACAAATACCATTTTTTCTTGATTTTGACCTTGCCTACAAGGTGTTTGATGAAATACTTATAAACCGCTGCTGTTATTTTACATACAGAAAAAAATTGAGAGTGCACAGCATATGTTCATGAAAATGATGTAAAGGCTCGATTTTGGCTCAAACTTGGCTCGAATTGGACAAGCTGCTGACCAAACCGAGCCGAGCTGGCTAGTAAAGCTCGAGGACCGAGCTGAGCCAAGTTCAAGTTGGAGTTTGCTAGTGGTCGAAATGCACCCACATGGTGGATTCAGGCTCTTACCTAATCAGCTCCCTATTTTAGTATATAAGCTAAAAAAAAAAAAAATCGAATCCAAATATCAAGTGGACCACACCACAGTGGTAATTAACTGTCCACCATTAAAAACTTCTCGGGCATTATAGAAGTTTTGAATCATTTACATATGCGTTTTCCCTTCGTAGAAGTATGATCTATATATGCGTTTTCCCTTCATTGAAGTATGTATGAGTTGGATGACAAATAATATTATGGTTGGCCTTAAGAAGTTTTTAATGGTGGGCATTGAATCACCGTTATTTCTGGTGACTTCATTTTCGGGCTCACATCCTACTGGCAAAACAGATGCACGGGATATAAAAAATACACCATGGCCCCACAATCCTCCAACCAAGATCCACCTAATCACGCGTCACTCAAAATAATGGTTCTCACCCGACGAACGGAGTAATCTTACATAAAGCATGGTTGGACCCACGGAATTTTATGCTACATTGGAAACCGTGTTTTAAATAAAATTTTTTAAAAAAATAAAAAAATCCATGTTGATTTTATTACCGACGATCATAGCCGTATATGTATGGTCTCTTTCAATCTTGGGTATTCTCATGGTGGCCCGTCTTGACACCGTTTGCTGGTCGGTGCTATGTGGGCCCACCATGATGCGTGTGTTTTATCTACACTGTTCATTCATTTGTACACGTCATTTTAATAATTTATCCCATAAATGAGGTAGATCAAAATCTCAGGTGGACCACACCATGAAAAAAATAGTAGTGATTGAGCATCTACCATTAAAAACCTCTTAGGGCTCACTGTAATGTTTATTTGACATCCAACCTATAGATTATGTCAGTCATATAGAACTAGATGAAAGCGAAAAACAAATATCAGTTTTATCCAAAACTTTTGTATCTACAAGAAGTTTTTAATGGTGAGAGTTCAATCAATACCGTGTGGCCCACTTGAGGTTTTGATCTACCTCAGTTTTGTATTCATGCAATAAAATTATCTGGAAAAATGGATGGATGGCATAGATGAGACACATACAATCATGTTTGGTCCACATGTAACCTACCGCTAGTTGCTAGCCAACCCGTTTCCGCTCCGTCTGTGGTGACGCAATCATATAAGGACCGGGACTTTCGCGGGAAGTTCATGCGCTCGAAACTTAGGTGGGCTCACCATGATGTTTTTGAGAAATCCACCCCGTTAATACGTTTTCAGAGCTCATTTCAGGGCATAAGGCAAAAAATGAGATGGATCCAAGACTCAAGTGAGATGAAAACGTGAGGATTGAACGTAGACAGTTGAAATATTCGTGGGGCCACGTCAGTTTTGAATGAGTCTAATATTTCTGTTTGCACCTCATCCAAGTATCATCCAAGTAGTAATGACGTTGTGAACAGTATGGATGGAATGTAAACATCACTGCAGGCCCAAGGAGGTTTCAACGGTAAGAAGTTCTTTACCTACCTTTTCCTTCAGTGCGGCCCACTTGAGTCTTGGATCACAATCGATTTTATTCTCAAGTTGTAAAATAATCTCACAAAATGGAAGAACGGATTAGATTTATCACAAACATCACAGTGGGGCCACCTAGGTTTCGGAAATCCGCTTCCTCTTATAAGGACGCGGATTCCGTTATCACCGTATAATATTTAGGCTACGTGGTGTATGTACCATGTGGGGGGCCCTGATATGCCCGGTCTATATGAGCTCAAAATTAAAGTATATTCAAAGCTTAAGTCTCTACCATACCACGTAAATCAACGAGGATTAAATACCTGGTTGAAAACTTCCTAGGGGCCATAAAAGTTTTGGATATGCGGGGCCGGCTGTGATTAGTATGTTTTACCACCATCCATCTACCTACGGGTAACCTTATTAACAAGTTGGATGATAAATAAAAATCACAATAAATGGTGGACGCCATTATTCCCGTGGTTTCATGAGGTGTGGTCCACTTAAGCTTTAGATATGCTTTAATTTTGAGTTCATGCTCTTCAGTAATATGGTAAAATGGATGAACAACATGGATATAGAATACATGCTCAAAACTCATTTATTTTATATGTTGGGAGAAAAATACGCAAAGTCCGGAAGCGCAGATAAGGGATGAGTTGACTTTGCTTACACTGCCCAAATTGTCTGAGGCAACAGTTATGGCCGAGACATTAATATACAAAGCCAACGGGCAAACAGAATAGGACAGTTTAAGTTAACTCAACATACGAGCTAGCAACGCCCTCCTAAGTCCACTAAGGTCAAAAAACTATAAGCCACCTGACCGACAGATAAAATCGACTCAACAAGTCGGTTATGTCGGTTACGGGATAAGGAAACATGACGGATAAAAATCAAGACTATTTCCACCCGATAGAAGGCAGAAAGTTTATCCTCAAGAGCTAGCCGAGACTCATCCATTACATGAGTCGGAATCGGTCGAGCCGATGAGAGAGACGGTGTACATTTAAATACCGTCCCGAAAATCCAGAAAATGGATGTCTGATCCCAAGGATCTCAGGATCGGATGAAATCTGTTAAAGATATCAAATCACCGAAGAGTCAGGGGGAGAATCTCTACGCGGCAGGGCTTCCTCACGCCTATAAGAACCCATCTCCATCATGGTGAAAGGTATGCAACAGAAAACCCCTAAAAGCCTCTGTCTTTATTCTTAAGAACTGACTTAGGCATTGGAGGTTCCCCTGCTTCAGCCAGGGTCCCCTTTGCGTTAAGGATTTTGCAGGTTAAAGACGTCAGAGGCGACGGGTCCATCAGAAAAACACGTCAACAGTTCGGCGCCGTCTGTGGGAAACGGACAAAAAGCTGTTTTTCATATTCTACCTAAAGAGTTGTAAGACAAGTTCTAATGGTGACGACTAGAAGAACAGATCAGTATGTCACAAACGAGGCTGCCGCCAGCGCAGCATTACGAGCTCCACCAATGGTCCCGCCAGCGGCATTGCCGATGGCCCCGGCCGTATCCAATAATCGGCGAAACCGGGGGAACGCGCAATTGAGTCGGGAGGTTTAAGAGATCCAATCCGATATGAATGTCATTAAGCAGATGTTGGAACAGATGTACAACCAGCAGATGCTACCACATCATCAAGGAAAAACATCGCGTGTTCTCCCACCTGCGTCCAGCCCTCTGCCTGCTACTCAGCCCGCGGCTCTGCGAACGTCCCATTAGCAGAGTCAACACCAGTGTCCAACTGAACCAGCACCAGCTCGTTCGGTAACAGCCACACTGCCCCCCTCTGATCTACAGCACAGAATAGATCAAAGGAGGCGCAATTGGCTTCTCGCTGAGGAAACGGTTGAAAGTGAAGAGCCCTGGAAAGCAGACATTCAGGACTTCAAGAAAGATATTTGGGAGGAGATGACGAAAGAGATGGCAGATATGAAACAAGGTCGGAATACGTATCCAGCTCGATTCGAGGCTAAAGCGTCCCCTTTCATAGATGAAGTGATGCAAGCTCGGTTACCGAAAAGGTTTCGCTTACCGCAAATCGTCCCCTTCACTGAAAAAACCGACCCAACCGAGCACGTCAAATTCTTCAAAACGTATATGGAGTTGAATGATGCCTCGGACGCAGTCATGTGCCAAGTCTTCTCTCTCACACTGACCGACGTGGCTCGGCTTTGGTTTAAACAATTGAAACTGAAATCTATCGGTTCATTCGCCGAACTCAGCGATGCCTTCCTCGCTAATTTTATTGGTGAAAAAAAGAAACTGAAGCCACTTGCACATCTGAGTAGTATAGTTTAGAAGACAGGAGAGCTACTGAAAGATTATATTAGGCATTTCAACTTTGAATCTCTTCAGGTTCGAAAACACTCGGAAGAAACAGCACTCAACGCGCTTATGCAAGAGGTCAGAGACAAGCCATTTCTAGCATCTCTGGACAAAAATCCACCGGAGACTCTAGCCGAGTTTATGGCTTGGTCGGACAAATACGTAGATGCCGAAGAAACGCGACTCTTGCACGAGACAACCCAAAACCCAAAATCCTCAGCCAAAGAGTCAGTTAAAAAAGGAACCGACATGGTTGAAGGGAAAAAGCGTAAGGATGATCGAGTACACGATGATCAAAAGTCAAGAAAGTGACCCGACCGAAGGTTTTCCACATACACCCCCTTAAATAAAACTTAGGAATAGGTGTTAATAGAAATCAAAAGTGAAGGCTTCATGAACTGGCCCAATAAACTGCGGGGCAATCCCAACCGAAGGAGTAAGAACAAATACTGCCACTATCATCGTGACCACGGGCACGATACGAGTGATTGTTATTACTTGAAAGAAGAAATCGAACGACTCATCAGGGAAGGCCGACTCGAAGAGCATGTGGAAAAGACCGTGTCCGCGGAAGAACGCTCGAGCGAAAACCGAGTGACGGAAGAAATCCGAACGATCATCGGTGGTCATCAAGGCGGGGGTGACTCTAATAATGCACGAAAGAATCACGCTAGAAGCATTAGTCAGCCCAAGTCCGAAATTCTCCTATTGTGTCGGCCTCCGAAGGAAAAGAAACGAGAAAAATATTGCATCTCGTTCATTGAAGACAACGTTCGAGGCGTCCATCATCCCCATGATGATGCGCTAGTCATCACTCTCACCATCGCTAACAGAAAAGTGTTCCGTATACTCGTAGACACTGGATCGTCTGCGGATGTGCTATTCACTCAGGCGTTCGACAAAATGGGAATCGAGCGATCAACGTTACGTCCAGTTCGAACACCGTTGATCGAATTCTCAGGAGGACAGATACTCCCAGAAGGGATTGCCTCACTACTGCTCATTGACGGAAATCCCCCGCATCAGACGACGGTAATGGTAGATTTCCTGATCGTTAACCAAACATCTGTCTACAATGCTATACTCGGTCGACCTGCTTTGAATCACTTTCAAGCGGTGGTATCCACATACCACCTTTCCATGAAATTCTCGACTGAGTCAGGAGTCGGAATCGTGAAAGGAGATCAACAAGATGCTCGACATTGCTATGCCACTGTAGTAAAAGTTTCGGTTGAAATATCAGTAATTGAATCGCTAGATCCCAGGGTCGGAACTCACGAACAAGGGCAACTGGTGGAAGACCTTATATCGATACCCCTGGCCGAGGTAGAGGAGTCGAAGTTGGTACGGATTGGTTCATCCCTGAAGTCACCACTAAAAGACAATCTAATAGCTTTGCTTAGACGATATGCTGACATATTCGCATGGACCCATAAAGATATGCCTGGTATAGATCCCTCGGTCATGACGCACCGACTCAACATCGATCTGACCTACCGACCGATTCGACAAAAAAGACGTCCTCTCGGCCCAGAAAGGTACGCTATCATCGAAGAGGAAGTCGGCAAGCTCCTCAAGGCAAAATTCATAGAAGAAGTATACTATCCGGAGTGGATAGCTAATGTGGTACTTGTGAAAAAAGTCAATGGAAAGTGGCGCGTCTGTATTGACTATACAGATCTGAATAAAGCCTGCCCCAAGGATAACTTTCCTCTCCCGAGAATCGATCAGTTGGTAGACAGCACTGTTGGCCATGAATTACTTAGTTTTATGGCTGCATATTCTGGGTATAATCAAATTGTAATGCATTAATCTGATAAATCTAAGACCACCTTTGTCATTGACAAAGGTCTTTATTACTACCGAGTGATGCCATTTGGTTTGAAAAATGTCGGCGCAACATATCAAAGGTTGGTGAACAAAATGTTCGCTTGGTAGATCTTCCGGACCATGGAAGTATACATAAATGACATGCTCGTTAAAAGTATACTTGCAGCCGACCATATAGCCGACCTAGAAGAAACATTCCTGACCTTACGTAAATACAAGATGAAGTTAAATCCGAGCAAGTGCGCTTCTGGTGTAAGCTCGGGAAAGTTTCTCGAATTTCTGGTCCGTCAGAGAGGAATCAAAGCAAATCCCGAGAATATCTGAGCTTTGTTCGATATGGAGTCCCCTAAAACGATTAAAGACATACAAAGGCTGACCGGACAAGTAGCTGCACTTAACCGCTTACTTTCTAGAGCCACCGATAGATGTCCCCGTTCTTCAAACAGTTAAAGGAACGACAATCAATGAAATGAACGGAAGAATATGAAGCGGCGTTTCAGCAATTAAAGTCTTACCTCGGGTCTCCGCCTCTCCTATCAAAACCCAAGCCAAGAGAAGCTCTACTGTTATACCTGGCTGTATCCGATGCAGCGATTAGTTCGACACTGATACGAGAATACGACGGAAAACAACTACCGATCTATTATGTCAGCAAAGCGCTCCTACCGGCAGAAACGAGATACCCATTGATGGAAAAGGTGGCCCTGGCTCTGGTTATCTCCTCGCGACGGTTGCGGCCGTATTTTCAAGCACATACTATTGTCGTTATGACCAACCATCCGTTGCATCAGATTCTACAGAAACCGGAAGCTTCCGGTCGACTTACGAAATGGGCGATCGAACTCAGCGAGTTCGATATTCAATATAAATCGAGGATGGCGATCAAGGGACAAGCCATGGCCGACTTCATAGCTGAAGTTACACCGCAACTTGTTGCAGACGCTACTGAGCCCGTGGAAACGCCAACAGTCGCTTCACCCGACTCATTGTCCTCCCCACTTCCCTGGAAGCTGCATGTCGACAGTTCTTCCAACTCTAAGGCAAGCGGGGCAGGAGTAGTGCTGAAAACTCCCGATCAAACCTATATGTAATATGCCTTGAGACTTGGATTTCAAGCCTCGAACAATACAGCGGAATACGAAGCACTATTACTCGGCCTCCGACTCGCAGCCAGTATAGGAGTAACGCATCTCCATGTTTTCAGCGATTCCCAGCTGGTTGTCAATCAAGTCACCAGTGTATACTAAACACGGAAAGAACAATTGAAAGCGTATATGGAAAAAGCTAAGGAATTGATCAGCGGATTCCGGCAATGTGAAGTAACTCGGATCCCCAAGACAGAGAATACCAAGGTCGATATACTAGTAAAATTGGCCTCAGCCGACGAAGACGACATATCCAGGTCAGTTCCGATCGAATATGTGGCTAAGCCGAGTATCAAGGAACCAGTCAACTCGCCCGTACATGCCATTGAGTCAGAACCTACCTGGCTCGACCCTATCTTCTAATATCTCAACGAAGGGATTTTGCCCCAGAATCGCGCTGAGGCCCGGCGACTAAAGACCCGAGCGTCACGTTACACCATATTGAATGGGGTACTATATAAGAAAGGCTTTTACGCTTCCCTACTGTGGTGTCTAAATTCCCTTAAAGCTGACTACGTGTTATGGGAGATACATGAAGGAATTTGCGGAAATCACTCGGGTGGACGATCTCTCGCACACAAAGTTTTACATTAGGGATATTACTGGCCGAAAATCCAGCAAGATGCCCGCAAGTTCGTCCAGAAATATGACAAATGTCAGAGGTTTGCAACCATCCCTAGACAACCACCTGAGGAGTTAACTCCCATGATCGGTCCTTAGCCCTTTGCACAGTGGGGAATCGACATTATTGGACCTCTCCCTATGGGGAAAGGCCAAACTAAGTTCGCAGTTGTGGCAGTGGACTACTTCACAAAGTGGACTGAGGCAGAGCCCTTGGCAAAAATAACCGAACAGAAGATTACCGATTTCGTATAGAAAAACGTCATCTGTCGGTTCGGGATACCTCAGACCATTATTACTAACAATGGGCGACAGTTTGACAATAGGCAGTTTCGCGATATGTGTAGTAATCTCAGGATCCAAAATGTGTACGCTTCACCTTATCACCCTCAGATCAATGGGCATGTCGAAGCTGTCAACAAGATCATCAAGCAGCATATTCGAAAGAAGCTTGACCGAGCCAAGGGAGCATGGGCTGAGGAACTCCCGAAGATATTGTGGGCTTATCGAACCACTGCTCGAACTGCTACAGGAGAAACTCCTTTCTCCCTCAGTTATAGCTCAGAAGCAATTACCCAGGTTGAGATTGAGATACATTCACCCCGAGTCAGTTCATACAACGAGCGAGATAATGAAGAACTCTTATCGCTCGGGCTCGACGTACTGGAAGAAAAAAGAGAAGAATCTCGGTTGCGAATGATGGCTCGGCAGAGACAAGTAGCTCGGTTCTTTAACGCCCGAGTTAGAACCAGGTAGTTCCGAGCCGGGGACATAATCCTCCGGAGAACGTTCCCAAATACAAAGGAAGTTGGTGTAGGCACACTGGGACCCAATTGGGAAGGACCCTATGTCGTCTTAAGTACCATCCGACCTGAAACTTATCGGTTGAAAAACTTGAACGGGCAGTTACTGCCTCACCCCTGGAACGCCGAGCATCTCAAAATCTATTATCCTTAGGTCGGTCATGAAGAGCCTAAAAGAATAAGATAATGTATAAACCGGGTCGATTCAATAAAATCGAGAATTTCTATTCATCACTTAAGTATTTTACATCGGGTTACATCATATTCTACTTCAGTTACACTGAAAAAGAAAGAATAAAAACGACTCCGACAAAAGAAGTAATTTCTCTCGGTTGCAGTGAGAACTGTTCTTGATTCGACCCAGGAGAGAGGTCAGCATGAGAAGCTGATGATGGTACCAAAAATGAAGGGAAGCCCGACACTGTGCTGGTGTCAATGCCAAAAATGAAGTGCGGTCACTGCCCCTCGGCCGGAGGTACTCCCAAAGCAGTCCCATATTGGACAACTCCCGAAGCAGTCCCAGAGACATCAACCTCGGCAGCAACAGAAGTCTCTTCACCGACAGTAGCATCGGCATGACCAACCCCAACAGCCTCGGCCTCTGGGCTACCTTCCCCGAATGTAGAGAGATCGAGGTTGGGGAAGGCAACCCTCATTTTCATAACGTAGGCCCTGTATCCGCCCTGAAACAGTTGATCTCTCTCTTCCTCAAACTCTTGAGATTCGAGAAAGGCTTCTACGGCCTGCTCCTTGGCCTCGTTGGCCCATGCGGCTTCCTCTTCAGCCTGCTGGATAAGCGCTACAGCTTCAGCTTTGGCCCGAGCTAAGGTTCCTTCGCAAGCACCATGGACTTGACGAAGATGCCGATACTCTTCCTCGGTCTTCATTAGAAGCGATGTCAGACGGGCACTCTCGGCCTTCGCAACCTCGAGAGTTCCTTCGCTTCCTTAGCTGCCTTTCTAGCGAGCGCCAGGTCACCAGTCACAATGCCGACCCGACTCTCGGCGGCCTCGTGGCGTCCCTCTGCCTCGGCTGCAAGCTTCTGAGCCGTAATTAGCTCCGAGCAAGCCTTGACCACGTAGGGGGCCAACTACAAGCAACAAATGCCGAGTTAGGATAAGAATTCGGAATCATGAATAACGGAAAAACGAAAGGAAGGGATTTCACATCGAGAATCGCCTTCGCCGCATGGCCGAGGGTCTGCGTTGTGGGAGCATTATAAAGACTTGAAAAGTCTTTCTTGCTCCCGTGAGCAAGGGCCCAAGGGATCATCCCCGATATAACCTTCTGAAAGGGTGATTCTCCACTCGGCCCTTCTCTTGGCCTCGGGACCTCCTCTGCAGCAGATCTCGGCTCGCGTGCCGCAACCACTTCCTCCGCCCTCCCATCAGGGTTAGAGACCACGACCACAGTAGGAGCGGTCGGGGTAGAAGAAGCTGAGGCAGCCGGCTCCTTGGTTTTTGGAGCTATCTTCGGCTGTTTTGAGGGTCGAGTCCCTAATAAAAGCGTCGAGCTAGGAGGAGGTTTCACTTGGGAAATAGGCTTAAGGGCGGGTCGAGAGTCGGCCATATCCGTGGAAGCAGGTTTAAGAATGGGCCGAGCTTCAGGAAGATCTGAGACAAAAACAAGATAGGTCAGATGAAGGTCAAAGAATACTTCATAACAAGGAAAAAATTACCTGATACAGCCGAGTCTAAACTTGAGAGATGAAATCGCTCAGGCTGCAGTAGCACCTTCCTAGACCGATCTTCCGGACTTACCTTTCTCAGGTCCCTGATTTGAGCTAAGTCGTTGACTCCGAGCTTCCTTCTCTTCTTCTGGATATCTGCAAAGTATAAGTAAGTTAGAATATGTGCTCTATGACGCAGAAAGACAGACAATAATATGTCGAATCACCTGCTTTCTGAAACGTCCGAGAGACCGTAGGTACAAAAGGCACAGACTCGGCCGTCTCCTAGTGACCACACACACAGAACCATCTTTCTTTCCAGTGCTTGTTGGAAGTTGGTGGGTCGGTGATAATAGAGCCGCCTTTGCCTCGCCAGGCACCCAGAAAGTAAAAGCCGGAAAAGTTTGGATTCGGCTGTTCTTGGTATAAGTAGAGGAATTCGTCGATCGTCAGTGGGGGCTGTTCTAGCTCAGCCCACAACACCGCGCACCCGAACAAGTTCCTCCACCTGTTCGGGACTATTTGTCCGGGAGCAAGCCGGACACGAGATTGGAAGTCTCGGGCAATGGGCTGAAGGGGTAACCGCAAGCCACATGGCATCGAGACTTAGAAAATTGCGACCATCCCAGCAGGAGGATGGTCAGGTAACTTGTCCGGACGAGAAAGACGAATGATAACCGAGTCTGGGACATGATACCCGGCTCAGATTCGGTTCAGATCCGACTCAGTCAAAATCGAGGGAACAGGACTGCTCAGATCATCTTCGGCCCCCTCTCCTTCGGAAGACGACCCGGAAGCTTGTGCTGACTGAGTTACGGGAGCCGATTCAGAGGCTCCCTCGGCGACTCCTGTTTCTCCCTCCTCCTCCTCCAATAAATCCATCGCAGGATTGGGCCTCCCCGGCCGGGTTACCAGAGACGACCCGCCACGCGAAGGACCGGCCAGGGTGGGACGCTCCGCCTGTGGTCCGGTAATCCTCTCAGAAAGGAAAGAGACATTAGCATCAACCACAATCTCTGCCAGCAGGGAAGGTGATTCCACAACATTTCAGAAACGTTGTGTTTCACCCTCATCGCCGAAAATTTCCTCCCGGAGGCTCTGAGAGCCGTGCATTGCCATTAATGTCAACAGAAAGGGAAGGGAAAAACTCACTGGAGAAAGCAACGATGATCGAATGGAAAATAACTGAGGAGGAAACGGCAAGGGTAGGAGCCCAACACAGGGACGGGACGAAACAGAGAAGAAAAAAAGAAGAAATGAAGAAAATGAAAATGAGGAGCGGGAGCGAGGCAGCAACCTTTTTTATAGTCCTGACACGTGGCAGGGGCAATTAATGAGCAGACGAAACGACACCTGCCTCGACTCCCTCGTTCGACACGTGGCGCACGTCGACGTTCTCGCCACGAGTCCAACGCCCATACGCAGGAAAGACAACTTTACGGCTAGCCGCTCGTGCGACCTCGGGTAACGAACCGTCACCTATTGAGAACAACTCAAAGAACATTAAATGTCTCATTATGGCCTCGGCTTCCGGTGCGAACCGACCTAAAAACTCATTACTCCTCAGTGCCGAGTGAGGCATAAGGAGTAAGGGGGCTTACTGTTGGGAGAAAAATACGCAAAGTCCGGAAGCTCAGATAAGGGATGAGTCAACTCTGCTTACACTACCCAAATCGTCTGAGGCAACAGTTATGGCTGAGACATTAATATACAAAGCCAACGGGCAAACAGAATAGGACGGTTTAAGTTAACTCAGCATACGAGCTAGCAACGCCCTCCTAAGTCCACTAAGGTCAAAAAAAACTATAAGCCACCTGACCGACAGATAAAACCGACTCAACAAGTCGGTTATGTCGGCTACGGAATAAGGAAACATGATGGATAAAAATCAAGACTATTTCCACCCGATAGAAGGCAGAAAGTTTATCTTCAAGAGCCAGCCGAGACTCATTTATTACATGAGTCGGAATCGGTTGAGCCGAGTGAGAGAGACGGTGTACATTTAAATACCGTCCCGAAAATCCAGAAAACGGATGTCCGATCCCAAGGATCTCGGGATCGGATGAAATCTGTTAAAGATATCAAATCACCGAAGAGTCAGGGGGAGAATCTCTACGCGGTAGGGCTGCCTCACGCGTATAAGAACCCATCTCCATCATGGTGAAAGGTATGCAACAGAAAACCCCTAAAAGCCTCTATCTTTATTCTTGAGAACTGACTTAGGCATCGGAGGTTCCCCTGCTTCAGCCAGGGTCCCCTTTGCGTTAAGGATTTTGCAGGTTAAAGACGTCAGAGGCGACGGGTCCATCAGAAAAACACATCAACACTATATTCATGTCGTTCATTCGTTTTGCTAGATCATTCGAACTCAAACATAATGCACGTCCGATTGTCAATGAATTATGTTACACAAACCGAGTTAGCTCGGTTAGCTTACTCGACTTGACTTGAAAAAGCTCGATATGTCTCGATTTGAAACTGAGTTCGAGCCGAGTCGAGCTGATTTTTTGACCTCAAAAATTTTTTGAACCGAGTTCAAGCTTGCCCGAGCTCAACTCGACTCGGATCGAACCCAACACGGACCCGAACTAGTTCGGTGACTCGGTTACTTTAATATTGATGTTGCTCACCAAGTGTTTGATGAAATGACTCAACGAAGTGTGGATAATGGCAAGGAATGTGTGTATATGAAACAAATACCCTTTTTTTCTTGATTTTTATGTTGCTTAGAAGGTACTTGATGAAATACCTATAAAAGTACTGCTGTTATTTTACATACAACAAGATTTTGAAGGTGCAGTCCATGTGTTTATGAAAATGTTGCACAGGCGAACTCAGCTTGAACCGGCCGAGCTGCTGACCGAACTGAGCTAAGCTAGCCAATCAAACTCGAGGACCGAGCCGAGCCGAGTTTGAGTTGGGGTCAGCAAGTGGCCGAGTTTAGTCGAGCTGTGCATGCTCGACTCAATTCGACTCGTGTACACCTCTAGGAAATAAGGGTAATTAATTATTAATTGGTCACACGAGTTTTAGATCAAGCTCATATTTGTTCTTTTATCTTCATCCAAATTTATATGACTTTATCAACAGGTTGGATGGCAAATAAACGTTAGAGAAATAACATCATGGGCCATAAGAAGTTTTTAATGGTAGGATTTTCAATCACGGCTGTTTCCTATCATAATCTACTTGAGATTTGGATTTTCTTCATTTTTGGACGGACAACGTGGATATAGAAAACATACATGAAGGTGGCCCCACGGTAAGGGCAACCCCTAATGGGCTCCCCATGTAAATGGCTTGCATGTTTGGAAGTCTTGGATATTTAAGACCCATTTATTCTATATTCATGTCGTTCATTAGTTTTGCTAGATCATTCGAACTCAAAAATAAAGCATATCTGATTGTCAATGAATTATGTTACATGAACTGAGTTAGCTCGGCTAGCTTACTCGACTCGACTTGAAAAAGCTCGATATGTCTCGATTTGAAACTGAGTTCGAGCCGAGTCAAGCTAATTTTTTGACCTCGAAAAAATTTTGATCCGAGTTCAAGCTTGCCTGTCTCAACTCGACTTGGATCAAACCCAACTCGTACCCGAACTAGTTTGGTGAGTCGATTACTTTAATATTGATGTTGCTCACCAAGTGTTTGATGAAATGACTCAACCAAGTGTGGTTAGTGGCAAGGAAGGTATGTATATGAAACAAATATCTTTTTTTCTTGATTTTTATGTTAATTAGAAGGTGCTTGATGAAATACCTGTAAAACTATTGCTGTTATTTTACATACAACAAGATTTTGAAGGTGCAGTCCATGTGTTTATGAAAATGTTGCACAGGCGAACTCGGCTCGAATTGATAGAGCTGTTGACTGAACTGAGCCAAGCTAGCCAATCAAACTCGAGGACTGAGCCGAGCCGAGTTCTAATTGAGGTCAGCAAGTGACCGAGCTGAGTGGAGCTGTGTCAGCTCAACTCGGTTTGACTCGTGTACACCTATAGGAAACAGGGGTAATTAATTATTAATTGGTCACATGAGTTTTAGATCAAGCTCATATTTGTTATTTTATCTTCATCCAAATTTATATGACTTTATCAACAGGTTGGATGACAAATAAACATTAGACAAATAACATCATGGGCCATAAGAAGTTTTTAGTGGTAGGATTTTCAATCACGGCGGTTTCCTATGATAATTTACTTGAGATTTGGATTTTCTTCATTTTTGGACGGACAACGTGGGTATAGAAAACATACATGAAGGTGGCCCCACGGTAAGGGCAGCACCTAATGGGCTCCCCATGTAAATGGCTTGCATGTTTGGAAGTCTTGGATATTTAAGACTCATTTATTCTATATTCATGTCGTTCATTAGTTTTGCTAGATCATTCGAACTCAAAAATAAAGCATATCTGATTGTCAATGAACTATGTTACACAAACCAAGTTAGCTCGGTTAGCTTACTCGACTCGACTTGAAAAAGCTCGATATGTCTCGATTTGAAACTGAGTTCGAGCCGAGTCAAGCTAATTTTTTGACCTCGAAAAAATTTCCATCCGAGTTCAAGCTTGCTTGTGCTCAACTCGACTTGGATCGAACCCAACTCAGACCTGAACTAGTTCGGTGACTTGATTACTTTAATATTGATGTTGCTCACCAAGTGTTTGATGAAATGACTCAACCAAGTGTGGTTAGTGGCAAGGAAGGTATGTATATGAAACAAATATCCTTTTTTTTCTTGATTTTTATGTTAATTAGAAGGTGCTTGATGAAATACCTGTAAAACTACAGCCGTTATTTTACATACAACAAGATTTTGAAGGTTCAGTACGTGTGTTTATGAAAATATTGCACAGGCGAACTCGGCTCAAATTGATAGAGCTGTTGACTGAACCGAGCCAAGCTAGTCAATCAAACTCGAGGATTGAGCCGAGCCGAGCCGAGTTCTAATCGAGGTCAGCAAGTGGCCGAGCTGAGTGGAGCTGTGTCAGCTCAACTCGGTTTGACTCGTGTATACCTATAGGAAACCGGGGTAATTAATTATTAATTGGTCACATGAGTTTTAAATCAAGCTCATATTTGTTATTTTATCTTCATCCAAATTTATATGACTTTATCAATAGGTTGGATGGCAAATAAACATTACACAAATAACATCATGAGCCATAAGAAGTTTTTAATGTAGGATTTTCAATCACGGCTGTTTCCTCTTATAATTTACTTGAGATTTGGATTTTCTTCATTTTTGGACGGACAACGTGGATATAGAAAACATACGTGAAGGTGGCCCCACGGTAAGGGCAGCACCTAATGGGCTCCCCATGTAAATGGCTTGCATGTTTGGAAGTCTTGGATATTTAAGGGCTGTCAATGGGCTGGGCACGGTAAGCTTAGCCCGGATTTGAACTGTTTCGGGCCGGGCTTTCGGGTTAGAATTTTCAAAATTTCTGATTTCCAAGCCCGAGTCCGTTCCGTTGACACCCCAATTGAAACATGGCACCACATTCAATTGCTAGATTATCAACGTAAGAAAAACAATGCATCGCAATTGCTAGAATACATGCTGACGTACTGCTGCAGGATAGGTGGGACTACAGCCATTGGATCTGTCATTTTCGGTCATCTAAATTAATCTAATGGGATACATACAGCTTTTAGCAATTGATCACGAAAACAACAGTAAAAGAACGAGAATACACCAACGGCTAAGATTCTGACTCACCTTATAGCAATTGGTCGCGATGTACTCTAGCAAACGGACCGATCTTGCTTACATCGCGTATGTACTCAGAGAGACTTTCACTGCCGGAGTGCCGCGTTGGACGGAATGAGCTTACGTAGAACGGCGAAGTGTAGACTCATGTTGGCTATCCACACCATCTAAAATGTGGGTCCCATTGTGATTGAGAATACGTTTAAAACCGACCTTATCGACTGACCATCCATTTGTCCATCCTCATGTGACACCTTATGAACGGTTTGGATGGCATGTGATCGTCACCAGTGGAAGTCTCCATTTCCACTGTTTCCTGTGGTGTGCCCCACCTATGTTTTAGATATGTCTCGTTCCTGGACTACCATCCGAAAATGAGCTGGCGAAGTTGATGGACGCACTGGATTACAAACGGAAGTTGTGGTGGGCTCCACAGAGTTTCGAGTTGCAGGTAAAGTGTCACAGTCAACTCGCGCCCTACATATTCAAGGTACGCCGGCATTTTCGGTGGCAATCCACGTGTCAAAAATCCAGGATTCAGCTTACAAAAGCGCGGCCCACCTTCCAAATTTCGAGGGACGAGAATAGCCTAATGAAACACGTAAGTTATGGGGGTCCACCATGTTGTATATGCGATGGTCACTCCGTCCATACGTGTAAAATTGCTCCTAAAACATCCAAGTTCACGTGATTCGGTAACCTTGAGCTTTTGTTATTATTATTGTTATTATTTTTTAAAATTTTATACCAGTTAGAGGTGGGCAAAGAATGACCCGATCGGGCTAACTCGACTTGGTCCGATCCGACTCAACCTGAACCGAATGGGTTAAACCGAGTAAGCTTCGTCCATTCCGAACTCAAACTGAGTTGAGTTTGAGTTACCTAGTAACTGGACCCAACTCAACCCAAAACTTAATCCAATTAGACTTGACTTAATCTGAAACCTGACTCAACCCGACTCTCTAACCCTACCCGACCCGATCCCAAATTCTCTCTCTTCCTCCCTCATCCTCCTATTTCAAGCCTGTCAACCACCCACCACCATCACCCTCCTCCTCCTCCTCCTCCTCCTCCTCTCCCTCCCTCCCTCATCTCTCAATCCAACTTAGTGTCAACTCGACCTGACTCAGTACTTTTGACCAGCTCAAACTCGGTCTGAATCAGTCTAGGCCAGACCGAACTCAGATTGAGTTAGGCATGCTGGACTTGGCATCAAGTCGAATTAAGTTCGGGTCAAGCCTATTTCAAAACTGGATCGAGTCGAGTCAACACTAACTCAATTTGACTCGACTCGATGCCCAGCTCTAATACCAACTTGATTTTTGGTTACACCCAACTGGTGGATTTGATGGCCCACGCACAAACCTACGATCGGCATCCCATCCCTCATTGTTCCATACGGTGTGGTCCACTTGAGTTGTATATCCAGATTATTTTTAACCTAGTATCCTACTATCAATGATGGAACCTGATGGATGGAATGGATTTTACATTTACAGCATGATCAGCCTGATAGACTTGGGAATTCTATGCACTCGGTGGTTGTATTTTACAACGTGAGTGAAATACCGAAGCCCATGGGGTCCACAATGTTAACATGCAAAATCCACTCTGTTAGGCAGACTCTATCCTCGATTCTAGGGGCTGGAACAAAGAATTAGCTAGATACACATATCAGGTGGACCACACCACATATATCAATGGAGATGGGACACAAGTCATAGGTTTGTGTGGGGCTATCATGGTGTCTATATTTCATCAAATCCATTAATTAGGTGTAAAACACTGGAATGAAGTGAAAATATAAAACTAAGATTGATTCAAATATTATGTGGACCACCACACATGCATTATATAGTTTAGGAGCATTTTTACATTGTCCCCTAGGTTTTTTTTTTTTTTTGTTTTTTTTTTTAAATTTTTTGTGAATTTTACAAAAAAGAATTACCTAAGTAGTATATAATTTACCTTTGAGTACTTTTTAAAGAATTTTTTTTTTTTTTTTTAAAGTTACCTCATTAATCATATAAGTATCATTTCACTACCTTTTATTATTGTGACCTTGAGGGCAAATGGGATGGCAACAGCATCCAACCCTCAAGTGTGCCGCCTCTAGTTAGGCTAAGAGCTAATTAAAAATCAACTACATGCATCTATAAAAAGTATACAGGTTTGATTTTTTTGTCTAAACTTGATATAATACTAAATATCTAATGCTTGAAGTAGATCTTATGTAAACATGTGGACTTCATTTTCTTAAAAAAGAATGTCTCATAAAATTTCATTCTTTTCAAAATACTCTCGTATGGCTAAAAGATGATGAGCCCACTTGATTTTTGGCAGGGAACTATTCTGACCATTAGATGCCTAGTTCTAGGTTAGGCTTAGCGCAAAAAATAAAATTTTTTAGATTAATTTATAATTCAAGCAAGCCACATCAAAGAAAAAGTGGTTGGGAAAGATATTTTACTATTGACTTTACAGCATGCTATATGATGATGGTATGAAATTCACTGCAACCATTATATGCCACACAAACATTTAAACTTAGGTCTTAAAATTTAAGCCCATTCATAATTAAAGTGGGCTATACGAGGAGAAATAGTTTGGAGGGCAATCATGTGGTTTATGAATGTAAGTGATGTTTGGGTCCTTGTTCTGACATAAGGTGACACATACGGTGGTTGAGATGGATTTTTGCATAAATATGATAGGCCCACCAATTAACTGAACCATTTGCTCACACGCCCATACCAACCATGGTTTAAAAATGTAATGGAAAATAACAAAATGATAAGAATACTTAATAATGAGGTAGTTTTTTGAAAAAGAAAATATAAGAATGTAATCATACATTTAGTTAAGTAGTAATTCCTAAAAATATAAAAAACCATATGTTGTACCAAGAAAATCAATTGTTCTCACCTAGTGCCAAGAGAGGATTTAGTGCTGTTATGCCAGGTCACATGGCAGGATATAACGGACGTGGAGTTCCTGCGAAAGCCTAGGTGGGGCCACCTTTGATGCTTACAAGACACTCACCTGTCCATCCATTTTGTGAGATAATTTTACCATTTGAGCCCAAAAAATGAGTAGTATTCAAAACTAAGTGGGCTATATTAAAGGAAATGGTAGGTAGGGAAATTCTTACAGTTGAAGCCTTCCTGTGTGAACAATGATTTTTACATGGCATTTTTACCGTTCATATCGTCATTTTTATCGTGATGAGCTGAAAACACAAATATTATCCTTATTCAAATCTTCCGTTGCTCCACGAACATTTTAAATGTGAGTATTCAATTCTCACGGCCTACTTGAGTTTTGGATCCAGCTCATTTTTTACTATAAATCTTAAATTTCGCTCACGAATAAGATATAATTACCATGGCCCCACCTAGGTTGCCAGCACAAGATCCTCGTACCAAAGGTTTCGGAAGGGAATCCTCGTACGGATATAATTAGGCATGACCCTATGAGCCGGGTCAAGTGCAAGCAACCGTCAAAGACCAAGGGAATTAGCTCGTGTACCACACACCACCAACTTGGGTGGTGTATTGATGTTGCCAAATTATATAAGTCTCTAGTGGGGTTGCTAACATGGAGTGTGTGTACTGATATGGGTGTGTACTGAAAAGCTAACCCAAAAAAATAAAAAAATAAAAAAATAAGAATAAAAATAAAAATTGTATACGGCCCATCAAGAAATATGTGTTATATCCAAACCGTCCACTTATTTGGAGAGATCATTTTAGAGGATGTGCTAAAAATGAGTAATGTCCAAAGTTCAAGTGGACCACACCATAAGGTCACATGGACATGGATAAAATGGAAAAACAAATATAATATTGATCCAAAACTTCTGTGACCCCAATAGGGTTTAAGTGGTAGATATTTAATTACCTACAGCTTCTTATAGTATGGTCCACTTGATATTTGAACTTATCCTTTTCTTTTTACCAAGACTTATGATGACCTTGCCAAATGGATGGACAGTTTGGATATAACACATACCTAATGATGGGACCCACATAACTTGGTGACGTCAACACACCACCCAGGTCGGTGGTGTGTGGTACACCAGCCAATCCCCTTACTCTCGAAGATGCTCCAGGTGGACGTGGAATGTGTCCTACCCCGCCCGGACAGTTATCCGTCCGGGCAGGGCTCTGTGGGGTCTACCGTGATGTAAGTTTTTCATCCACGCCATTAATCATTTTTCCCCGATCATTTTTATATATTAGACAAAAAATAAAGTATGTAAAGGGCTTAAATATACTACAAAGTAGGGTTTTAACTTCCACCATTAAAAACTTATTGGGAGCTGGAGAAGTTTCCAATCAATCTGATATTTGTGTTTTCACTTCATCCACGTCTACGTAACCTTATTAATAGGTGGATGGTAAAAATAACATCACGGTGGTGTCATCATCACTACAGCTTCCTTTTATGTGGTCAAATAGAGCTGTGGATGTGCTTCTATTTTTGTCTTATATATTAAAATGATCTTAGCAAAACGATTAATGGTGTGGATAAAACACTTACATCACGGTAGGCCCCACAGAGCCCTGCCCGGACGGATAACCGTCCGGGCGGGGGTTGGACGCAATCCGCGTCCGCTCCAGGTAGGCCTACTTCCGAAAGCAACCTGCCCACCACATCGTGCCTGTGCCGACATCCGCAGAGTCTGGGGCAGTAGCCAATCTGAGTCCAGCCCCATCGGGTCCGTCCTCTGTTTAGCAGTGACCCTTCCAATGCGACCTGGACTCACCCAAGACGGTGCGGCCCTTACGATGGGCCTACCTTGATACATGTGTTCATCCGTTTTCTCATATCATTTCAGTGCATTATCCAATAACTGGAGCAGATCCAATTATAAGGGGGATTATACCATAGGAAACAGTAGTGATTGACTATTAATGAGCCACAAAAGTTTTCAATCAACCTGCTATTTGTTTACTTTTCCTTTCATCCAAGCTTACATGACCTTATCAACGGTTTGGATGACAAATAAACAACATGGAAACATTAAGATACTCCCTGTGAAGTTTTCAACGATAGGAGGTTGATCACCACTGTTTCCTATGGCATGAACCACCCGATAATTGGATCTATTTTATTTTTATTATAATGCCATACAATGATCTTAAAAATGGATGAACGGTGTGGATACAAAATACATACATTAAGGTGGGCTTCACAGACATATATGAAGGGAAACACGGATCCAAAACTTTGGTAGCCTGTAAAAGATTTTTAATGATGGTCGTTCAATCACTACTCTTTCTTATGGTGTGATCCAACTAAGATTTGGATCGGACTCATTTTTTTGGCTCATAATTTAAAATAAGGAGGAAAAATGGACGGACGGCATGGATGGAACACCTACATCATGATGGGGCCCACAGAGCTTGTCCAGCAGCATCCGAGCTTTCCCTACTAAATCCGAGTCCATCCACCTTTGAGCCAGTGCACAACCACAGCGGGTCCCACCATCGACCCACCCAGATCTGAAATCAGATCCAACCCTAGACACGCCCTACACGTGCCCCACACGGCACGTGCGACAGCGAGTACAATCCTAAAAAATACTCGCGCGAGTACACTCCCCCACTCTCACCTCGCCACCTCCCACCAGAAAAACAGACCAAAGAGAAAGTTGAAAAGGGCTTTTCACCGGCCAAACCCTCTTCTCCCTTCCAAACAAACATCTCTCTCTCTCTCTCTCTCTCTCTTCCCTCTTTCTATAAAAACCCAAACCCAAACAAAAAGATCCCAAACCAGAAAAAAAAATACAAAACCCAAAAACAAGAAGCAGCACCAAAATCCCTCCAAATGGCAAAACCCCCACTCTCTCCAACCATCTTTCCCATTCCCCAAACTATCCCTCTCCATCTACGCTCCCCCTCCATCCACCCCTGCCCCTATCCGTCCATTCCCAGATGATCCGTACAATGTAGCTCGTCCGCCGTATAGCGTAGAAAAGGCAGACAGGATGGAGCCAGGCAGCCGTAGATTTATACGTATTCATAGGCGTTGGAGGAGGAAGAGGCCGATAACGGACCGCTCGCCCGAAAACGGTTTCTGGGTCTCTTTCCGTTTACGGGGAGGAACCGCCGTCAGGAAGATTTCGGGTCGTTGTACGTATTTTTATACGGATGGGATGTATACGGTCACGCAGTGAATGGTGTATGTTCTTCCCCCCTCCCGTTTTCCGTTGATTCGGATGGTTATATATACATATACTCGGTGTATATGATTTGCCCGTCCTGTTTCTTCTTCTTATTGTATTTCTTTTCCTTTGATGTTAATCTCCTTTTTGGACATGAATGACTGCAATTTCTTGGTGTTTTTTTGGCACTTTTGCGGATGTTGGAATCGCATTTTTCTTTTATGGGTTTGGAATTATTGATTGGTTTTCATAGGATTTTGTTGGTTCGATTTGTGGGGTGGAAATGTGTATTATTTTTTTCTTTTTTCCTTTAATGCATTGGAATTGGATCGTGTTTGGTAATTGGTTTATTGTGAATCGTATGGGTGTGAGAGAGAGAGAGGGAGGAAAAGAAAGAAAATGGATGGCTACTTGGAATTGATCGATGTTCATTGTTAGGTGAATTTCCGACTTGGTACAGGTTTCATACGATTCGACACTGAATTGGGTTTGAATGTCATTCTTTATAAGTTCGGTCTCGTTTTCCAGTACCATTTTGTTTGTCCCAGGTGGTCGTTTGAGATTGCTGGTTTTGATTCTATGTCATTTCGGATGGTTTCCGTGTGATTTGAAATTGAAACGGATCCAAATGCTGTTTGTTATGGATTTAATGGCGTTTGTGTGTTTGGAGAATTCCTATTTGTTTTGATTCGATATGGTTTTCATATGATTTAAATCTGAATCGTATTTCATTCTCTCTTTTCAAATTCAATTGTCATTTTTGGGCACCATTCGTTGAATTTCGTTGTAATTTTGTTGTTTGCTTGAAATCGATGGATTCTCTCTATTTGGAATTTTGGTTCAGCATGATTTTCCTGTGATTCAACAATGACATGGATTCAGATTTCATTATCGCTCTTTTCAAATTCAATTGTCATTTTTGGGCACCATTCGTTGAATTTCATTGTAATTTTGTTGTTTGCTTGAAATCAATGGATTCTCTCTATTTGGAATTGTGGTTCAGCATGATTTTCATGTGATTCAACAATGACATGGGTCTGACTATCATTCATTATGAACTAACCAAATGCCATTTTTCGGTACCATTTGTTGAATTTTGATTGTTTGATTGCTTATGACAAATGGAATTTTTTCCGAAAGCTTTTTTGAGGTTTTGGAATTTATGGATGTTTCAGGAGGAGCCCATTGTTCCATACTCTGGTTTTGGCTTCACATGACTATGTAGTTATTAAAGTTCCTCATTTAGGGATTGCAATTAATTCTCTTGATTATAATCATGTTAATCTTGGAAAGACTGATTAAATGCTTGTGGTGCCACTGTACTGTTAATGTGTTTCTGTGATCTTAGTAACACCCTTTTGGCGCTTCTCTAACCAATGTTCTATTTGGATGAATGAGGTCTGTTGATTCATCCTATGGAAACTCACCATTCAAATGAAATGGAAAAGAAAATTCTACTAATGGACTATGGAGCATGTTCTTCAATGGTTTTCTTTAAGAACTCTGATTTATTGGGTAGAGTTGCATTGTATCCACTTAAGATGCTTGAAATCCTTTAGGAGAGTGAGCACAGCGCCGATATCGGTCTTTTTCTATTGTATGAAAGGGTAAATGAGTATGTGAAGACAAGAACATGTCTTTCCCAGTATTTTTTTTTTTCTTTCCAAAACCTAGCATTACATGCTGTACTTCCCAATCTTCATCCGTGTGGGCAAGATCCTCTACTAGTGTTTCATATCTCTAGAGGTGTAATTTTTCATACCATGCCTTTTCCCTTGCTGGCTTTGAAGTCACCGTTGAGACAGTAAGTGGTGAATAGAAGTGATTTGGTGATTTGTGATTCCTGGGCCGCTGATAGTGGAAAACTTTTAAAAGCCAAACTGTAAATTGCTGTGAGAAAGGCTATGATGGTGATGGTGCTGGTTTTCTCCATTGTGAGAACAAACTTCTGTAGAAGAAGTGGTATAATGATATTTTGAGGCATAATAGCTGTTTTTTTAAGCAATACTCGAGATTTTTTTTCCTCAAAAAGGGGGGAAAACTAGTACTTGTTCTAAAAATTGAGCTCACTTGATGAGATTTCTAGCTGAGTCACTAGGAGTCCAGGAAACTTGCTTCATGATTGTGGCTGTACTGATAAAACTTGTCAAGTTGATCAACTTGACGTGGCTCATCATGACTTGAACCTAGTCACTTGCCTGTTTCAAGTATTTTTTTAAAAAAAAAAATAAAAAAAATTAATATATAGAAGTTGAAAAAGAAAAATAAAAAGTTCGAACTCATTTCCTTCAATGAGGGAAGCAAACATCTATAAACCATTAACCAGCACACCCTAGGCCGATCGTTTCTTTTAGCTACTCTATCTTTAACCGAAAGATAACTTTACTTGTTAGTACAATCATATTAATCTAATTATAAAATATTGGGTCATGTAAAGATACGGTTGTCCTAGAGTCGAGCCAACCTTGCTGGACATCGAGTCAAGTTGAGTTTTTGGATATTTAACATATGCTTGAAACAGAGCAAAATACTATTTTGAGGGTGGAAAACAAACAAACAAACCTTCCCAAATCCAAAGCGAAAAAACTTGAAACATCTTTGAGAGGACACATTTGTAGAATTGCTTTAGGGCCGTGAAAGGGGGAGTTTGATGCCTAAACGTCATTTCGAGCCATACCCTAGTTCTTGTTGTATGTTTGGATTGACTTTCGCAAACCCTGTCTGATTTATCCATTCATCGAAATAGGCTCTAAAAAGATCACTCTCTGAGAACCAATCCCAAACCAATGGGATTGATTTTTGGTGAGTTGACCAATTTTGTCAGTGGGGAAGTTGCAGGAACCCCCCTGTAGTCCAAGCCACTTGGGTTTGGACCTTTTGGGCTTGAATTAGATGTTAGGCGAGTTTTGAGTCTTCTGACAAAGGTGCCCTCCTCTTAAGTCTTTGGAGATAATCATAGAAGCTTCTTTCAATCAGCTAGCCCATGTTCTAGAAAACACCTCACTGAAAAAATTACGAACTGTTATTAGTTTGAAACCTTCAAAAGAAGTTGGGGAGGGTTTCTTTGAGACAAGATTTATGAATGCAGAATTCACATCCTTTGGCACATCTCCACACATACATATGGGTGTGTTTGTGTTTAATAATCTCTAGCAAGGTTTCTTGCAAAAAAATAATAATCTAGCAAGGTCTATAAAAGGTACTGGCAAACCGATCAGGATAGCTAGTGGTTTCTTCAGGTAGGTTATAAATGCTGCTGCAACTTCTCCTTTAGAAAACGCTGTCTTACGGGAGATCTTCTGCTCATGGGTGGTAGATACGCTGCATAATGCAGTCCAAAAACTGTGCCTTAAAATCTAGAACTAACAAGCTGCTAAAGAACTTAACTCTTTGACCAATATCTTTCTCGTGTTGGGAGTTCCTAATACCAATGTAATAATATTGTAGATGCATGTAAGGTCGTTAAATGTCTGCAGGCATGCATGCATGTATGGTTGTATCTCCCCTGTGAGCCACCTAAAACTCAAGTTCTTTTATTACTAAGGCGGGTATCATGTCTAACTAATGTTTCATATTCTTCCCAAACCCAGTCGCATACCTGATAGACCAGGCTAGCCAACCCTAAACTGCAGTGGTATTTGACCTTCATAGAAATTCGTAGCCTAAAAAGAAAGGTCTTATTGTTATTTTGATTCCTTGGAAGAATATGTGAGTTGGTGGTGGGGATAAAATCACAGAACACAACTGCTAAGATTTTAAACAAATAAGTACCATGACCAA
The DNA here is from genome assembly GCA_021015155.1 of Magnolia officinalis. NCBI lineage: Eukaryota > Viridiplantae > Streptophyta > Magnoliopsida > Magnoliales > Magnoliaceae > Magnolia > Magnolia officinalis. The sequence goes on from JAJHSJ010000010.1 coordinate 8,784,170, forward strand.
AGACAAATGGGTGTCAAAGAACATATATCGGGAACTCATATGCTAAAAAGAAACATTTGAAATCACATGACAAATAAGTGATAAGAAATCTTCCTCTTCTTTTTTTTTTTTTTTTTTTTTTTTTTTAAATTTTTTTAGTACAGTTGGAAGGTTGGGATAAATGAGGTGGAAGAGATGACTCTATTTCTTCATTTATTTTTTGGGGGAGGGGGGAGGACTCGTCTACCCTTCTAAAATGGGACTCTAGGGAGGTGGAACTGTCTCTTTGTGCTTTTACTTTTTGGTAGATTCAGATATTAGCATCCACCTTTAATCCATGTTACCTGAGTAGAGCTATGATTTTCTAGTATGAGAAGGATGAGGTGCAGTTTATCATCCAAACACATACTCCTGGTTAAAAACCCATATGTGCAATGGGCAATGGTGTTAAAATGTTAAGGGAGGTTCCTTATCCTTACGTAGGGGTGCACACGGTTCGGTTTCGGTTTTGAAACTGGAACCGAATGGCCAAGGATGTAGTTGAATTGGTCCTGCCAGCTGTCAATCTGGACCGTTAATGTGAAGGGGGCCCACCTTTAGTTCTCATCCCTTTTGGAACCGGATCCGAACCGTGTGCACCCCTATCCTTACGTGGTTTGGGTACCTTTATTTCTAAAAGGATCTGAGCATCATAACCTTAAATGTCTCTTTTAATCATCTGGCAACAGAAGCTAATGAGACGGCCAATTCTCTTGCTAAAGAAGGCATCTCGTGTTTATCTATGTATTGGGGGTTTCTTTCTCTCTTTTCAAAGCTATGTGATTATTAATAGAATGTTTTCCTTATCTATCAGAAAGTTACAGAAAGAAGATGAAAGAATATAATGCTATAATCCAAGTGATCTCAAATGGGTTTCCATCAAGCTAAAAAGTGACTTGGATGCGTTCATTTGTTGTCTGTTGGCAAGCATGTCTGTCTCTGTAGTCACGTCCACAAATTGATATTGGAGAAACATACAGGGTATGTCTCTGCCACATGAGAATCTCCCAGAGTGAAATTGTAGTAAATCGCAACCTGGTTTGTTTTTGCACATGAGATTAGGAAATAGATTGGTTAAGGAATTTCGTTGTCGGCAACAATGCCAATGTGTTCAAACTTACTGTTATAAAAAGAAGAAGCAGAAGAAAGAAGAAAGAAGAAAGAAGAAGCTAATGTGTTCGTGCTTGTAATTTTGTATGGATGAACCTCAAAATAGTTTAAGCCATGATACTTATAACTGGTTCTCACTGTTCTACACTTGATTGAGCTTCCATATTTCTGTTTCATATTACTCTGTTAGTTATGGTCCTTGCCAATAAATTCAAAGGATTCTGACATCTCTAGCATTAGAATATCAAGATACTAATGTCCATGGCATGTGAATTTTTAATGTTCATCAATACATTATTTCACAGTTCCTTCTTTAATGTTTGTGACATGTGAGTCTTTATTGTTCATCAATGCATTAGTCAATGTGCTAATGTTTGTGACATTTGAGTCTTTTCAGCCTCTGTCTCAAATGTTCATGGTATGAGATCCTCTAAACTTTACATGATATTTTTGTAGCTTGACAAGTCTTCTGGCAATTGTCATTGATCTCTCTCTGGCTTTTTGTGCATCTCAAGAGGTTATTGTTTCAGTTAAAAAAAGAAGACAGAAATAAAGAAAAAGATATGCATGGTCCAACACAATACATGTAAGATAGATACTGAACTATACAAGAAAATATTTTAATTCCCTATCATTTTTTAAATGGAGATGTATTGAAAATAATAAAAGGTACTTGGTGAATATTGGAAAAATTGATCCGGCTCCCCATGAATCATATATAATAGTGCCTGTGAAAACTGAATTTAATTGATGTAATTATTGATTTGGTAGTAGACCATTATTTTCAAATCTCTACTATATGTAATTCAAATAGCTTTGGACATTTTTGCCTCGCAATTAGTCTTCACAGCATTGGTTTAAAGAGGGTAAATTCGTCATAAAAATGTAGCTCCTTGACAGGGTAACGGTTGAGATTTTACCACATAAGGGAGGGCATGGATTACATTGATTTCCTGTTACTTCTTTTAATGCATGTAGCCCGCACCCACATGAAGTGTCTAATTGGGGAGACCATGTGACAAAAGCTACATGGGGCCCACCCTGATGACTGTGTGATATCCACTCTATACATCTTTTATATAGACTCGTGTTAGGACATCAACCTAAAAATTAGGCAGATTAAGGACTTGAGTGGGCCTCAGCAAGGGAAACAATGAGATGGGTTGCCCACTCTCTCTCTCTCTCTCTCTCTCTCTCTCTCTCTCTCTCTCTCTCTCTCTCTCTCTCTCTCTCTCTCTCTCTCTCTCTCTCTCTCTCCTTTTTTCACTCCCCTCAAATCTCTCCCTTTTGTATCTGTCTACTCTCTCCACGTCCACTGCACTTGCCATACCCCTGGCAACTGTAATAGCAATTAACAAAATCAACACCAAACTGCATGCGATCAGCTGACTGCACAAAAGTTTAAACTACCACTATACATGTAGCATGCTTGATACATGCAATCCTCATTTACAATGTAATTATTAATGAAAAAGCATGCCACCATGCAACACATGCTTGTACATATCAAGCATGCAAAGTTCTGTATACAATCTATTTTATTGATACAACATATGCATACAGAACAGATCAAGCATTGCTATGAGGAACTCTTTCGTACAAGTTGCCTCTCCTGTCCTTTTCTTCTTTCCGAATGTTTTCCAGCTTCCAGCATCAACTCGTGCCACCGCAACTCCCTAGTTGTCAAACATGTAATCTGATACTTTTGTCATTTTTAGATTCTGGGTGTCAAGATCTGAGATTTCATTGGGCGGATTAGTGGGTTGGTGAGGTTGGTCGGCTTTCAAGTGGAGCTGTCAAACATGTAATGAGAAGTTTTTGTCATTTTTGGATTCTGGGTGTCCGGATCGAAGACTTCATCCGGAGGATTAGTGGGTTGGTGAGGTTATTGCTAACGGGTGTTGTGTGTGCCTGAGGGGTGCTGAAAGCTTTAATAATGTTTTCCTTCATTCTATATTTGCAGTGAGTGTGTGGGGGTAGTGTCTTTAGTTAATTCGGTTTAGTATCTCTATGGACAATGGGGTTGCTCTTGCATGTGTGGTTGGTGGGCCTGAGGGGGGAAAGCAGGGGCAAACTACTTTGGGAATTTTGTCTTCTAGCTTTACTGTGATCCATCTAGAGGAAAAGGAATAACAGGACCCTTTAATAATAATAAAAAAAACACACTCACCCACACCCCACACACTCACAGACCCACCCACTCCACACGGGCACTCAATCCCTGTTCGTAGTGTTGAAACAGAGCCTGTCTACCACTGAGACATGGAACAGGACCTTCAACAATAAGAATGAGATGGCTTCTCGGGTGATATATATGGTGCAAAATCTCATTCTCTTTTTGGTTGCAGGAAACAATGATTTGGCTAGGCAATCAGTGGATTTCCTTTTGTGATTTTGGGGGCGAGTCGTGGTGTCTAAATCAGATCAGGTGGCACTGAATCCAAGTTGACTAGTCTGATTCGCACACGAATTTTTGAGGCGCTAACTACAACCCTAATCAATGTTCTCCCCATTACTAGAGCCGTCTCCAATCCTTCTTGTGTATGACTGAACCATCTCATTACACTCTTTACAATTTTTATCTTGTATTAAGACTACTCCTAAGCGCTTCCAGATGACTTCAATATCAATCCATTGCTTGTCTTCCCACATCCGTCTCAACATCCTCATTTTGCAATACTTGTTCTTTGCTCATTTTCCTGCCCAACAGTCCCATATGTGTTGGCAGAGGCAACCTATGTTGCTGATACTCTGGTAGAAGTGTGCCAAAGCAGGTCACTACTTAGAAACCTCACCGCCACCTCTCTTCCCATATCCTTTTGTATTCCTTATTCCTCTTTTAATAAATTTTTGTCATCAACATCCGTAGAATATATCAAATAAATAAATTGTCTACTTGAACATGCTTAATAAATAAATAAAATAAATAAACATCGTTAAAAATTAAATCAAATAAAAATAAATTTCTGTCATCAAAATGAACAAAAAAAAAAAAGACACATTTTTCATGTTGCTTTAGACACTTTTTTTTTTTTGGGTTTCTTTTTTAGGTCATGACAGGCATCAAACATTCTTTTCTCTAATTTTATCAAAGCAAGTTCAATTATTTTTAGAGAGCCTTTGGTGTTGATAGATGGGTTCCTTCATTTACTTGCATGGCATCTGAGAGTGAATTTTTGGTACTCTAGCGGCGTGTGATGGTTGATACGCAGGCACTAAGAAATTGTCCAAATGCCATCCACATGACGCAAATTAGGCCGTCCTAATTGGCTTCCACGGTTTAGATGAGACTATAAACCAGAATTTATACTGATTAGATTACCTTACTAACCAATCGGTGAACATTTAATTACCCGCATAAGGTTAGGTGAATGGCTAGCGTCGAGGGTTTGCTCCCCACAGATGCGAGTTCCATTCCCCTCCCTGGGATTGCCCGATGCACATGGTTTGTGGGTGATTGCAGGTTTGTTCTTGACCATCCCATGGATTGAAATTTGGATGCAGTTAAAAGATCCATGGCTTGATGGGCTTTGAGTGAAATCAGATGAAAAATACTTAGGGCCTGTTTGCATTAGCTGGACTCTAAAGGATTCAAATCCATTTGGGTGTCCAAAAGGGTCCGACGTGGGGCCATGGCTCGACTTGATCGGTCCTCCTGTTTTTTTTGGCATGATCGCTCTGTTTTGAATTGAATTGCATACATTTGGTTTAGTTAAAAGAAAGAAACAGAGAAACTCACAATGTTTCCTAGTATTCAAAATGAGGAAGCAGCTCCCAATTTGCTGTTTGGTTTAAGTCGAACTTGAAAGTGATGAAAATGCAATTTGAAGCCTAAACCCTCAATGTGAATGGTGATGGAAATTTCCGATTTGGTTATTTTCTACACTGGATCCCATTCAGTGAACTATTTTAGGGCATGTTTGGATGCCCTCCCAATTTGAATTGCAATGAGTAATCTAATTAAGTGGAAATGCTACACAATCATACTGACTGACTGGGTCTGAAATTACAATTATATTACTCTTAGAAAGAATCTTAACCGCAATTTGAGCTACTTATCATGAATTTTGTTTTTCTGTCATTTCTCTCGATGCGATTCGCATCCAAACATCGCCTTAACATCCAACATGGCCTTAACGAGAAACTAAATCAAGATCTTATTGGGTCTTCTTCCCATGGTTCGAATGCTCTCTCAATATTTCTATTTTCATTTCTTCGTGGTAGAGAAATTGAAGGGTTGTGATGTGTCCAGTCATTGCATTTGGTGCTCCAACATAGGTGATCAGAACCGTCAAAATGATGGGCCCTACCACAGATAGTGGATGCCTTGGGCCGGGCACTACTTAACTAAAACTTCAAAGACTGGGCCAGCACTGGCGTTAGGTCTAATATTGTTGGGCTGGGCCCGGCCTAAACCCAGCTTTCCAGTGCCACGTATGGTTTGCTAGAAAACATCCAAATCTATCGAAGCAGGATCTGTTGGGACTTTTATGGCCTGTTTGGTAGGCTCGAAAAACATAAAAATTAAAACTAAAAAGTTCAATCTCATAATTCCCCTATTCGTTCCAAAAGAGGAAACTTCTTAGTTTGTATATTTGGGGCCATGGTTGGTCTATTCAAGTCATTGATATGATACCATTAATCCAAAATCTCCCAAAATTGGATGATCCTAGCCATCGAATTTTCGGTCTTTCCTCCATTGAATGTGTTAGTTCATATATTTTTCAAACCGTCTATTTGCATGTCAACAGTAGGAAGGTTAAGAGTCAACCGATGGAGAGGGTTTTGGAGGAATGGTCCATCCGTGATTGGGGGGCCATCAGATTAATAGCTTAGATAGACCAATCATGGCCCCACATCTACAAACTATGTTTCTTTCAAACAAATAGGGAACTAGGCCTCAAAAACTAGAAGACACTTAGTTGGCCTTTCTTTGGTCTCTTTATTTGGTTTGTTTGTTTTGGCAATTACCTCAGTAATGTAAAGGAAATGTGTTATCATTATAATTTCACCGTTATTTAACCAAACATAAGAATCGTTGGTATTTTGTTTCGATAAGAAACAAATACGGTTTGATAGAGGAAATATCGTTCAATAATTAACAAAGAAAATAAAAGAACATTTATCATCATAGATTTAATTAATTCTGAGTTTCAATTATATTCTCATGTTTTCCTTGATTCTGAAATAAAGTACAATGAAAGAAATAATAATCAATTCAATAGCGATTTCGGCAACATTTCGGTATATTTAATGTCTGTTTAGAGTGACAGAGGGATTGTGCGGGTCCAAGATCTTTTGTTTCGAGTCGACACTTGAGAGGTATATGCATCGAAAATCGAACTGCGAATGAAACCCTCAAAACTGCAAAGAACAGGGCTGTGAATGCCTTTTATTGCATGAACACGTAATAGACCAATCAAATCTGTGCAACACTATTCACGCGCTCCACAAATGCAAATGTATTTGACGATTAGATAAAAGAAGTTATAATCATTGCACTTTGTCATAATATTTGAATAGTGATATGAGTATCTTTTGATGATGATTTAACACTAAAGCAATGTTAAAATGCTATTATTTCAATTGTATTGCAATAAAGCAAATATAAGAATAGGCTAATGCTGATGTTTTAGAGGAATCAAGTAGGCTAATGCTGCTGGTTTAGAGGAATCAAGTAATTGTGGTTCAAATGGCTTGACATTTGTGAAATCCACACCATCTCTCTAATTCATCACCACTTGTTTTGCCTTGATTCCAAAAAAGTTAGGCCGATTTAACACTTAGGTAGGCCACCTCATAAAATTATACCTAAAAACCTCTAAATTCAATTGGTATATGCCACGTGCTTTTTATAATTCTGTGACTTTTTGAGTAATTCTTTCATCCTGGTTAGGCACATCATATGAATGGATTGGATTGAATATAAGCAACACGGTGGGCCCAACAAAAGACCATAGGTTCCCTTGCAGACTTTTTCCTAGAGTGTAATCTGCCCGACTTATGAATGGTCATGATTTTAGGATTCTAAGGTGAAAATGATGCAGCGTACCTGATAGAGGGGGTGGATCTAATGAAAGTTCCACCCACGCCATTAAAAATCATAACCGTTGATGCCATCTTTAAAATAAAAATAAAAAGGAAAAGAAAGATGTTCCACTGCTCTTAGAGTCCTATAAATTATAGTGCTGCTAGTTGTATTGGGACATTTAGAGATTCCAATCCCTTGATCTGGACTGTTCATTCCCTCCATTGCACATTTCATGGGCTACAATGCGTACATCACACTGATATGAAAAATATTTACCATTTGATCAATGGCATTTCATATGGACAGTCAAGATTATTTTTGCAAAAATAGGTCAGAACTGATCATATATTCGTTAGGAGCCATCATGGATTCCTTTTGTTAGGCAATCATGATATCAAATCCATTGGTTGGGAAAAAGGATCAAGGATGGATTGAACCATCCCTCGCATGGTAAGTTGTGAACGGTTTGGATTGATGATCTGGGTCATTTTTCAATTATCCAAGCCGTTTATATGATGCTCCTTGCTTTGGATTGGTGATGTAAAGAAAAAAAAAAAGCCCGAAATTACTTCAACCTGGTATTGACCCTTCCTAGCCTGAAAATTGATAAAATCCATATTTTCCACTTGAATTTTTCTATTTTATCCATCGATCAACTGGGCCACATTGCACAAAGAAATAGACATTTTAGAGGAATGAAACCAACCGTCGACATTCAATATGGATGGATCGAATCGAGGATTCGTGAGATGGAATACATGTACATATAAAGCCAGGCCGGCTAGCCAGGCTAGGTTAGAGCAAAATGACTTGAGCCCAGGCTCAACCCAAAAATCGACCAGGCCATGCTTATGAGGCTCTAGGTAGGCTCACTGGCCAAACTAGTGTGTCCCCCAGCCCACAGCTGGGTAAGATTCGTCAGGTCGGCTGGGTTACCTGGGCCCTTGCCAACCTTTGATTAAATATTTCAATTGTTTTTTTTTTTTTTTTTTTTTAAAAAAAAATTATTTAAATTACACATTCCCTATCCACTAGGAGGCCCATGATATGAAAGGCTGAATACATCTAGGGCAAAAGTCTTTTCGAATATAATTTTATAATGCAAATTAAGATTCTCTCTTGCCATTATTGAGGTGGGAAATGCGTGACCCTCATTTCAAGTGGGTTGTTATTAGAAGTCTTAAATTTGTATGAAATTGGGTCTATAGATGGCATCGACATACCACTCGATTCTGTCAAAAAGTTATAAATCCTATCAACAACTCGATCCCATCGAGAAAATTTTGTATTTTTGGCCTTTACTCCCTGGACAGTTTTTTAATCCAAATCGATATGATCAAAGGTGTCTTCGATCCCATTGATGGGACGTCGATGACACTCAATATGATCGAAGCTCTCATTGACTGACATGCGCAATTTTGCGAAATTGCGGGTTTTATTTCTTATTTCGATTTTAACCCCTTTTAAGGGTTTGTAATATATGATTAGGGTGTTAAAATGTGCTTATGATCTTTTGGTGAGCAAAGGGGACGAAAAGCTAGTTTTTTTTTTTTTTTTTGGTGTTAGGGGTGTATTCTCAGATCAGTAAGCTCTTATATCATATGTAAACATTGATCATCATAGCAGATTCATTATCGCTTCGTGTCGTGGTTTTTTCCCGCAATAGTTTTTTCACATAAAACAGTGTTCTAGCATGCTTGATTACTTGATCTCTTATTGTTTAATTCTAACTCAGGGTTACTTCCGCGCGTCCCTCCAACAAGTGGTATTAGAGTTAACGTTGGAATTCAAATGAAAGAATGAGTCGTTTTGTTTGCTATGATTGAATAAATCATTCAAGCTTTGTTTATATGGGCAAGGGTGGCTGGACATTTTGATTTAAGGTCATAAATGCAATGAACTGTTTTTTACTGTGGGTGAGAAACTAGCCTTTTTTGGTAATGTTGACCATTTTACATGTGGGAGACTAGCTGCATGCTATACGTTTAGACACAGTGGCTAGTTGTTTCTGACATTGGGCTAGCCATATGCAATAGTTTCTATATGGTTCGGTTAATTATTGCATGAATAGTTACACCAGGTCTCTTAAACGACTTTACAACTCCTAAGTCCTATGTGAGGTCAAAAGATCTCTCTCAAATCTCTCGTCCACAACATTTTGAACCCAACCACCTAACTCATCTCTCTTAGCCACTATCGCATTGTGACTCACACTTACCTTGCGCGGTTTCACATACCCACGCCCTCGCACCAAGATTGATGGCATAATTATGCTAGAGCCCGAGCTCGTGTGTGTGTGTGTGTTCCAATTCACACTAAACCTAGGTACTCTGTCTCACCAAGCAAATATTAAGGTACTAAACACCTTACTTATTAAGGGACACAGATTGCATCCTACCCTCGGCCATCTCCAGTTAGGAATGGGCAAGAGCTTTGAGTGGCCATCGTGATGTATGAGTCTTATCCACACCGTCCATCCATTTTTTCTGTATCATTTTAAGATATAAGCCCAAAAATGAGGTAGATCCAAGAGAGATGTGGACTACACGATAGGGATTAAACTCTTACCGTTGAAAACTTCTTGGGGGGCCATAGAAGTTCTGAATGAAGCTGATATTTGTGTTTTCTCTTCATCCAGGTCTATGTAACTTTATGAATAGGTGGGATGGCAAATAAACATCACCGGGGGCCCTAGAAAAGTTTCAATGGTGAGAATCATTATCACCGCTGCTTCTTGTTGTGTAGTTCACTTGAGCCTTGGATCTGCCTCAATTTTGGGCTAATACCTTGAAATGCTACTAAAAAATGGATGGACAGCGTGGATATAAGACCCATACAACATGATGGCTACTCAAAGCTACTGCCCGTTCCCAACTAGAGCCGGGTAGGGGTAGGACATAATCCGTGTCCCTTAATTATTACGAGGATTTTTTCTTCTCTCCTATTCGATCTAATACTATTCCTAAAGGTGAAAAACCAAACTTTCTCACAAACAATTATATATATAAACAAAACCATTTTCCACAACAATATGATCCCCCAATCAATATGAGTTTTTCAATGATGGTAAATGAAACTGGGATGAATCGAGCGGATGGTCTAGATCCCCGCACGTCTAAAAACACGGGGTAAACAAAGTATCATTGCGCCTAAGATGCAACGCTTGTTTGGAGTGAGAAAACCCAAAAGGTGAGTATGATAAACCCCTTTGAAATTCATTGCCCATAGAAAAAAGTGGATTGCAATTTCCTTGACCCATATAATCAAATTTATTTCCTTTATCCATTGTTTGGGAAGAGCTACTTTACTGGCCAGAATACTTTGAACCGTCATCTTGTGAGGAAAATTTCAATTTTCGTGCATTTTTAGTAAAACTTAGAAAAAAGATTTCAATTTTGATAGTAACCTTTTTGTTTTATTCTGAGCAATGAAAATAATGTTGTTGGAGGAAAATGATTTCATTTCTGGACTTTCACACATGACTAGCTTCTTTTATATCTTGTCTATATCTATATCACACAGGACTAGCTTCCGTCCTTTTTTCCCTAGCAATTAACATGGCCGGAGTGGAAAATTTGAATATTCAAAGGATATAGGAAGATATTTTAAATAAACATAAATATATTTTAGAAATTCACATTTGTTTATATATATATATATATATATATATATATATATATATATATATATATATAACATTTATATATTTTTTTAAAGCTTATTGGACACAATGTTTACAGAGCCATCATGATTACTTTGTGACATTCATACCGTACTTTTATTATATTATGTTAGTGTATATTTAGATGTAAACCCAAAAATGATAAAGATCTAAGGCGCTAGTTAGTCCACAACATTGAAAAAGTGAGCATGAGTCATCCATTATTGAAACCATTGTTCCAAAATTTGGAAAACTCAGCTAAGTTAAGTTGCCTTAGCAAAATTATAAGCCTAGTCATTATGAAACACACTTGTAAGCTTGACTTGACCTGTACTAAAAAAATATAGTATGAACCCATGAGCTCCAGTAAAAGAAGCAATGCTCCCAAAAAAACTTGTTTACTCATCTTTTAATTTATTTTATATTTTATTAGGTAATTATTTAAAATATTTATAAATAATATAAATTTAATTATTAAATTAGTCTTTGAGTTAACTTGATTGGCTTAATATTGAGTCAAGTTTTTAAAGCATGATTTTAAAAATTTTAAATTATGATTGAATTTTTTTTCTCTTTCTTTCTTTGCGTGTAGATTTTGAAGCGTATTAGCGATGTTTAGTAAGAGATAACCGTGCCTTTATCCATCTGGTGGACCATTCAAGTGGCTGAACAGTCGGGTGATCCAGACCATTGACCAGATAATTTCTGAAAATCTTAGAGATTCCAAATGTTCAATTCATGTGATTTACATTATAATATGATGATAATAATGGGAGTTGAACCAGGTCGTTTGACTGATATTTAATAATAGGAGTGCCCTAAAGGGCAGAGCACTGTTTTAATGGTCACACTCTTTGTGGGCCATGGCATTGATTGCCTGGTCTAGATGACATTAACATGCAATTCACGGGGGTTTCTTGGGTGGTGGATTGGCCACCACCCCCCATCCTCATGACCCTAGCTAGGAATGGACAAGGGCTCTGCAAGAAAATCGTGGTGTATGGGTTTTATCCACACCGTTCATCTATTTTGTTATATCATTTTAGGTATAAACCTAAGCTTTAAAAAAATTGAGGCAGTTCAAAGGCTCAAGTAGATCACTCTAGCAATAGTGATAATGACACCCACCATTGAAACCTTCTTAGTTAATTGCCATTCAACCTATTGGTAAGGTCTTATAGACCTGAATGAAGGGAAAACACAAACATCAGCTTGATCTAGAACTTTTGTGGTTCCAAAATATTTTCAACGGCAAGTGTTTACTCCCCATTGTGTGGTCCACTTGAGCCTTGGAACTGCCTCATTTTTGGACTTGCACCCGAAAATGATATGAAAAAATGGATGGACGGTGTGGATAAAATTTATACTTCACGGTGGACGCTCAGAGGGGAAATGGATTGCGGCACACCACCGACCTCAATGTGTTGTGGCTACCAAGTTGTGTGAGTCCACCCTAATGTATGTCTTATATCCAAACCGTTCATCCATTTAGTGAGATCATTTCAGGGTATAAGCCCAAAATGAAGGAGATCCAAAACTCAAGTGGGCCACACCACAAAAAGCAGTGGGGACAGTGACACCCGCGTTGAAACCTTCCAGGGTCACCATGATGTTTATTTTCCATTTAATCTGTTCACAAGGTCACAAAGACCTGTATGAAGGAAGACACAAATATCAGCTTGATCCAAAACTTTTGTAGCCCCAAGAAGTTTTCAACAGTAGACATTGAATCCTCACTCCTTTCTATGGTGTGGTCCACTTGAGTTTTGAATCTGCTCCATTTTTTAGATCATGTCCTAAAACAATCTCACCAAATCAATGTACGGTTTAGATATAACACATACATCATGGTGGGCCCCATAGAACTTGGTGATGTCAACACACCACCTAGGTCGGAGGTGTGTGGCACACCACGCAGTCCACCTCCCTCCCAGGGATGCAGTTGCAAATGGGCCAGGGCTGGGGGTTTGTCACTGAGCCAATAGGCTGACTGTCCCAATAGGCCTGAATCATGAGGCCCATTAAGTCATTGAGTCAGGTCCGGGCCTAAACTTCATAAAGGCCGGACGATCGTCGGATGAGGCTGGATGGGAATGGCCCAGATCCTTTGCAAGTGCCCATGCCTGAGTAAGCCTCCACCCATCCCAACTCAGGCTCAGCCCACTTGTGACACTGACTCCAATTTATGGTTCCAATTCCACAAGAAAAGGATTGGATTCTCATTGATTTGCATTTATTCCCTCAACAGGGAGCCCCGCGCCACCGGACCCCACATTAATGTTTAGGTTACACTAACTTCATTAGTTATTTTATACTACTTTATGTTAGGTCGTCAGTCTAAAATATGATCGGTCCAAAATTTAAGTAGATCATGTTAAAAGACATTAGGGATGTGATCACGTGCCCTCGAAAACCTTCCTCACACGCACAATGTTATCCAACTCTTTCACCAGGGGAGTCTAAAAGGACGAAGGGAAAACTGAATATCAGCCCGATCTACACTTTTAGGGGTGGAAGAAGGTTTCAATGGTGGTCATTTATAGTATGTTTTAATTTCGTCTATACTATTTATAGTAAGTTTTAGTTTGAGTGTGGCTCTTTCTACGTTTAACTTAAAAGCGCAATAATTAGGAGGACAGCGTGGTGAAGCCAAATAGGACACTAGTAGGAATCACGGCCGTCAAACTTTAGTATTTATAGTAAGCCGCGATTTCTTAGAGTTTTAGTTATAGTATGATTCGGAAAGTTCTCCCGCCGCATTTAAAAATCATTTTTCATCGAAAATAAAATTATTTCAAATATTTTAGAATTATTTTTATTTTCTTTTCCTTGTAAATTCGAGGTTTCTCTGTGAAAAGTTCAGACAAGTTCTATAAATTCATAACCATTATCCCCTGAAGAAGATGGTGCTCGACCTCACATCCTTCCCTGCGTCACAGTGGAACGGTCACAACTGCTCGATCAAGACCCCAAAGGAAATATTTATTATCTACACTCAGCTCCAAAAAATACAGTGACCCCTGACAGTGGATTTTTCTGATGAAAGCAATTTTGAGAATAAGCAAAGCAAGGTGGGGCCCTCAAGGTTGACGGTCCAAATCAACGACTGACCCGTGATCCATGGTCATTGGCAGTGGGCCACCATCACAGACTTTTCCACATGTAATTTACGTATAGTGCCACTCATGTCATTTTCGTAATTTAATAAAGGTGTAGTCCGCTGGACTACGAAATAACTACAGCACATAGACTTTCTACGGTGAAAACAAAGGGACCCAATGGAGACAGTTGCAATACAATGCAATACGAGTGGTTGATCCCATCACTTGATCTGTGGGCCCATTTCTTTCCACCAATGGGAACATGAAGGACTACGTGTTTTGGTATTCTGCATGACTACCATACTTTCACTTTGTAAAATTGCAATTTCGTTTTATTCAGTGAGAGTTAACAACCTTTTATTAAGTTGTGGTGTCTCACCTATCATATAAGTGGCGTACATGTGCATGAATCTCGAGTGGCTACTTATCCGTACCATTGCTGCTGAAATTCGCACTGCTAATCTTAACCATCTGATTTCGGAATTAGGACTTCTTATCAATTTTAGCCGTCCTTTTCATAATCACCAATGGAAAGGCTAAGATCAATCGAGAATTTTAGAATATGTCTCATCTAGCATGGCTCTGGTGATTTGAACGGTCTGGATGATTTTCATGCATACCAGTCGTACAGTACATGAGACATGACAATTTAACCATTGGTGGTGAACTATCATAATAGTCATCTCCTTAATTAATCATTATTTTCTTATAGAATATATAATGCGAGATCTTTTTATAGAATATATAAGCATCTCTACAGCATGTAACTCGAATACCTACGGATGGACTCGCAGTGACCCCTCCTATGCTGATGTTGGTGCTGTAGAAGATCTGTGGGACCCACCATGATGTATGTATTTTATCTATTCCATCCATCCATTTTTTCCAGATCAATTTAGGACATGATACTAAAAATGAGTCAGATCCAAATATTAGATGGACCACACCACAGGAAACAGTGGTGATTGAACACCCAACATTGAAAACTTCATGGGCCCACTGTAATGTTTATTTGCCATCTAATCTCATGATTGGTTTCGCAAACCTGGATGAAGGAAAAACACAAATATCATCTTGATCCAAAACTTCTGCTGGCCCTAAGAAGCTTTTAATTGTGGGCATTCAATCACCACTGTTTCCTGTGGTGTGGTCCACCTGAGACTTGGATCTATCTCGTTTTTGGGTCAGTTTCATAAAATTAGGGGATAAAATGGATGGACGGCATGGATAAAACAAATACATCATAGTGGGATCCACAGAGCTTTTCCAGTATTAGAGGGGCACTAGAGTCCCCCATGCACTGCAGCCGGCAATTAGCTTTTTTTGGATGAGGGAAATCTTTGACTTATTAAGGACATAGTGGTGATTTATAAAAAAGAAATGATAATTAAGGAATTTAGAAAGGTACCACCAAACGACCATCCAATGGTTAATATGCACTATTAAGAAATCATATATATGACAGCTAATAAAATGAAATTAAACCATGCAAATGGTGGGGTTAGACCCAAATGAATTTTGATTTAAAAGTATACTGATCTGATTGTCTAAAATTGGCTGATTTTGGTTATATAGCCACATGAAATCAATCAATGGTCCAAATTTAACATATAAGTGCCTATTAATTAGAGCATAAAAATATTAAATTAATCTAATATTTGAAAAATAACCCATTAGATATAATTATTCATACATTTTAAACGGTCTAATCAAGCTAACTTTAGCCTTCCCACACCATAACAGGCTGAGTAAATCCTGTGGGGCGCAATGTGATGTATGTGTCATCGTCCATGTCATTCATTTGTTTTTCTTGCTCATATAAGGGCATGAATGCATAATTGAAGCATATAAAAAGTTCAAGTGGACCACACCATAAAAAATAGAAGAGAAATGTCCTCCACCGTTGAAACCTTCCTAAGGCCTACAACTACGTTTATTCATCATCCAACCTGTTCATAACGTCACACATGCATGGATGAAGGGAAAGCATAAATATCAGCTTGATCCAAAACTTTCATAAACCTTAAGAGGTTTTTGCAGTTAATTTGATTATTTCCCATGGCGTGGTCCACTTGAACTTTGGATATACTTCAATTTTGGGCTCATGCCCTAAAATGATCTTAAAAAATGAATGAACGGCATGGATAAAACATATAAATCATATGCACGGTGGGCCCATTTCTATGGTGAATGATATACCAACCTCACTTGCAAACCTCTCTCTCTCCACATGTTATATCCACTAGTAATTTGATAACGTCAAGTGAGAATCACCGACCCACTTCACTTACTTTATGTCTCTAGAAGGGGGAAGAAAAAAAAAAGAAATATTGGAAAGTTGAAGACTTGAAGTCTTTCAATGGTCCCGTTCATCTGGGCCATGCGTGTCTTTCTTAGTCAAAGAGACTATAAGTTTCTTGGAATCAAGAGCACATGGATTGAAAAAAGATGGAAAATGCTTACACACGCTTTGTGTGGCCCATGGTGATCGTGACCTTTGATTCGATGGGATCATGGTTTGGATGGCAACGGGTCGGATTGACCCTGGGTCAACTCGTATAAGCTTGTTTTGAGATGGGTTTCAAACCATGGCGGGTCAGGCCCGGGCTAGAAAATGAAACCCACCTAAGGAATGGGTTGGACTCTGATATGGTACTGTTATCACCATAACTGGGCCACATCAACTATTAATCCAATCTACTCTGTCCATTCTGATTTCCTTCTCATGCTCACAGTAGAAAATAAGAATCAGACTGATCTGAAACTTAGGTGGGCCACAACGAGAGAACAGTGTAAAATCATAAGGCATCTAAATTCACATGGTGTGGTCCACCTGGGATTTGGAATAGCCTCATTTTTTGTGGGTTTTGTTATTTTAGTGGGGCATATCTGATAAATGGATTAGATGACATATACACAACATTGGAAGAGGAATTTATTGGTTGGATATTCCCTCTCAATTGGGAGCGAAGTCTATGAGGGAAGGGTAACATTGAGTTCTACCAGGCGATGACATGGCACCATTTCATTTGTTCATCCCACGCTTGTTAGACAGTGGTCGGCTAACTTTCAAAAGGTTATCAAAGTTGAGTATATATTCAATAGTGTCTAGTAGACCCATGTCACAATCTAATGGAACTCGATGTTACCTGTCATGATCGAATCTGCTCCCAGCTTGCTCCACGGCCCAACATCGAAGTGTACATGTGACGGACATGGTCAATCTGATCAACAGTCGAAGTGAGCCCCACAATAGTCTAAATGGATTGGTTGTGGCCTACAAATCTCCTCAGTGTAACAATCTTAGCCATTCAATAATAATAATACACAGGACGCGGATTGTGTCCTATCCAGGGCTTTGTGGGGCCCACTGTGATGTAAGTGTTTTGTCTACGCTGTTTGTTCATTGCTTTTGTCAGATCATTTTAAGGTATGATCCTAAACATGAAGTAGGTCCACGGATCCAATGGACCACACCAGAGGAAGCTGCAGTGATAATGACACCCACCATTGAAACCTTTCTAAGGGCCATCGTAATTTTTTATTTTTATTTTTACCATCCAAACTATTCATAAGGTAATGTAGATGTGGATGAAGTGAAACAACAAATATCAGCTTGATTCGAAACTTCTCTAGCTCCCAAGAAGTTTTTAATGGTACACGTTCAATCCCTACTTTGTAGTCCACTTAAGTCTTGGATATGCTTCATTTTTTTACTCATACATTAGAATTATCTGATAAAAATGATGAGCGGTGTGGATAAAACACTTATATCACTTTGGGCCCCACATAGCCCTACCTGGATGGATTACCGTCTGGGCGGGTGCAGGATGCAATCCGCGTGCTAATTAGGGGTGTACACGAACTGAGTTAAGTGTCTAGCTCACTCGACCCGGCTCGAAAAAGCTCAATTCGACTTGGTTTGAAGCTGATTCGAGCGAGTAGAGGTGATATTTTGAGCTCGAAAATGAGTTTGAGCTGGCCCCAACTCCACTCCACTCGGATCGAACCTAGCTCAAATCAAACTCGGATCAAACCAATTTAGTGACTTGGTTACTTTGATATTGATGTTGCTCACCAAGTGTTTGATGAAATGACTCAAAGAAGTGTAGTTGGTGGCAAGGAAGGTATGTATATGAAACCAATACCCTTTTTTTCTTGATTTTTATGTTGCTTAGAAGGTGTTTGATAAAATACATGTAAAACCATTGTTGTTGTCTCAGATACAGTGAGATTTTGAAGGTGCAGTCAAGGTGTTTGTAAAAATGATGCAATAGCGAACTCGGCTCGATCTTGGCTCGAACTGGCCGGAGCTACTAACCGAACCGAGCCAAGCTGACCAGTCAGGCTCGAGGACCGAGCCGAGCCGAATTTGACCTGATGTCAGCTAGTGGCCGAGCCAAGTCGAGCTAAAGCCAGCTCAACTCGGTGTACCCCCCTAGTCCTAATACACAAGGGTTCCTATGATTTAAGGAAATGATCATATGCAGCCTCTCCATATTGAGGCTGTGCACAAGATGATGCGATGGTTAGGCTAATCAACCTGTTGGTTGGGTAGCAATGTTAGATTTAATCTTCAGCTAATGACATAATGTGCAAGTGTGGCCCACCTGCACGATTTTCAGACAGTGTGATCTCATCGAAGGACCCACCTTTTGTACAGATCAGATTTTCAAGAAGGTAGGACAAAAAGGCTTGTATATAAAATTTCACGTACAACAGCTGCATGTGCTCCTTTCTCAAAGATTAAATGGGGCAAGAGCTTCTATGATGTAGAGCGAGTCGCCGACAGTTTCATGGCCAAGATGGATCAGAAAAGGCCCGGTCGGCGACAGAAGTGATCCAGACCATCGGACCTTAAATCGGGCGTATTTCAAATCCGGAATGAGTTACCTGACGTAAAATATATGATTTCGGAGTAGAACGAGCTACTTTAGCCAACCAACCCTGCTATGCAGGGTTACGACGCCGAAATTGCGAAAAACCCCTGGATCGACCATCGTTTCCCTGTTTTAATTTCGTTTTTACTATAAATAGTAAGTTTTAGTTTGATTATAACTCTTCATCCGTCGGGCTTTAGGAGTTGCGCCTAATGTAAAAAGAGCTTAGAATAATTAGGAGAATGGTTTGGTGAAGCCAAATAGGACACTTACTATTTTTGGCCAAAAACCTTGAGCACTAATAGACATCACGACCGTCTATAAATAGTAAGTTTACTATTTATAGTAAGTCGCGATTTCTAGGAGTTTTAGTTGTAGTTTGATTTTGATTTCTTTCCCATTGCTTGGTACCCCTATTTAAAGGGTTGTGAACTCATTTTTATTCATTCATTAATCAATTTTGAATTTATTAGAATTTATTTCTATTTTATGCTTTCTTTCCTTGGGGATTCGAGAAGTCTCTGTGAAGAGTCCAGAGAAGTTCCGTGGATTCGGAATACTTATCCTCTTGAGGAAGACGGTGCTCGACCTCACGTCCTCCCCTGCGTCATTCTACCATGTGAGTTTTTGTGGCATGTTCCATGGTGGGGCCCATCCAATCAATGGGTGAATTTGCTAACCCATATCTAGCTAAAAATTCAAGAATTCTAAGGCATGTTTGGATGCACCCTCAAAAGTAACTACACCTAAATACCATTTTGGGTTAAGCCCCCTTTTCGTGTTTGGTGTAGGGAAGGACATGATGAGGTCAATCACTGTCTTCCTCATGGGGTAACTACTCCGAATCCACCAAGCTCTCCTCACAAAGCTTAAAAAAGTGACTTACTATTGACCTCCATTCCTGTTAGACTTCATGGTGTTCGGCCAAAAATAGTAAGTGTTCAATTTGGCCCAACCATGTTATTCTACTAACTTTTCTAAGCCCTTTCCATATTGGGCATGACTTCTACAACCCAAAGGTTCAAAAGTTATACTATAACTAAAAGTTATTAACTATAGTAAAATGAAATTAAATGGGATTTTTGACTGTCAATCTCATGGAATCTCGCACATCTGATGTGGGCAACTCAGCATAACGGGGTTGGTTGGCTTAAGTAGATTCTTATAATATGTCAAAAAACTCATCCTAATTTGTGAGATCCGACTGTGTTAAGGTCCATATCATTTTTGCCTCTGATCAGGCCTTCACTGATCCATCTTTACCATGAAAGTGACTGCCACCGGCTGTACGTCAGTGTTATATGTTTTAAATAAACCTCTTTTCGTGTTGTATGTTTGAATACACTTTCTCAAACATTATATAAACCCTCACTCATACAAAAAAAACAAAAAGTGCTAAAAACCTTACTCGTGAAAAACAAATCAGGCTGGTATTTCAAAAACCTACTTGCTTTTGTAGGAAAACCCCCGTGTTTTTTTTTTTTTTCTCGAAAGTTGCATCGAAAAGAGCCTTGACCTAACAATAAATAGGTCTGGGTCCAAAAGATTAAGTCCGTCAACCAGGCAAGTCACTGGCCCTGACCAAACATTAAATAGACTTGATTTTGCAAGAAAACCCTTTTTCACTGAAGTTGCATCCAAAAGGGGCCTAAGATCATGAACCAAGAATCAGGTGTACCAGACAAGTCAATGGTCCTGACCAAACAATAAATATGCCTGGTCTAAAACTAAAAGCTGCTTTAGGTTTGAAACTTTAGCCCCTGCTTAGGAAGTGGATTCTGGACCATAATCCGTTCAGTCAGGGGCTGAGGCCATCGTGATGCATGGGTTTTATCTTTTCAGATCATTTTATGTTATGAGACAAAAAATGCACACGAAGCAGCGATGATCTCACCGTTGAAACCTTCCTAGGGCTATCATGATGTTTATTTGTAATCCAACTTGCTCATAAGGTCATTTAAACCTGAATGAAGTGAAAACATAAATATAAGCTCATCCAAAATTTCTGCAGCTCCCAAAAGGATTTTAATGGTGAGCTACTGTGTGGTCCACTTGAGCCTTAGCTCTGCCTCATTTTTGGGTTCATACACTGCCAAAATGGATGGCTGGTGTGGATAAAACCGGTACATTATGGTAGGCCCACAAAGCCCTACTTGGATGGAATATCGTCCAGGAAGGAGCAGGACTCAAACCGCTTCCCCTACTTTGGGGTGGGCCTCAATTTTTAAGTTCGATCCCACCAATGGATTATACCCAAATCTCATGTAGGTTAGTGATGCAGAGGAGGACGTGTGGAGAACGAGTACCGTCTTCCTCATAGGATTAATATTCCAAATTTATGGAACTTCTCTAGACTCCTCACAGATATACCTCGAATCCACGAGAAAAAAAGAAAAAACAAAAAACAAAAAGAAAAAAAAAAGGATAATTTCTAAAAATTCGTAATAAATTGATCGATATTTAAAAATGAACTGACAACCTCTTAAATAGTAACATAAACCCTAAGAAGAAGTTTGAGAACCATACTATAACTAAAAATAGGAATTGTGACTTACTATAAATAATAAACTTATTATTTATAAACAGTCAAATTTATTATTTATAAACAGTCAAATAATAAACTTATTATTTATAAACAGTCGTGATTCCCACTAGTCATCACGGTTTTTGGCCAAAAATAGTAAGTGTCCTATTTCGCCTAACCATGTGATTCTCCTAATTATTCTAAGTACTTTTCATGTTGGACACACCTTCCAAAGCACAATAGATGAATAGTTATAATCAAACTAAAACTTACTATAAATAGTAAAAACGAAATTAAAACGGAGATTCGACCGTTGATCTAATGGTATTTCGCAAATTCGCGTACCCTGGTGTAGATGGGTTGGATGGATAAAGTAGCTCGTCCTACCCTAAAATTATATATGGCACATCGGACAACTCATATTGGTTTGCAAAATACGTCCATTTTAAGTTTCTAACAGTTCGGATCACTTCCACCTCCAATTGGGCCTTTTCTGGTCCATCTTGGCCATGAAACTGTCCGCAGCCCGCTCTACATCAGTAAGGAGGCAACCCATATTAGGAAAATCCTATTCATATGTCTTTTGTCATCCTTAAATAAATTATTTTTTTTCAAAAGGAAAATATATTTTGCTTTTTTAATTTTTATAAAACCTTTAAATATTACTAGCGTGGTAGCTAGACTTGTCCGCCTCTTGATCTTTGAACTTGAAAACACAAAGATTCATATCAATTGCCATTGTATATGAACTAATGTGTGTATAGATGTGAGCTCTAATACCACTTGTAGGCCCAGCTAATCACCTAGATATACAAATATGATATCATTACTCAATCACTACAAAAGCAATGGTAATAAGAACAACTATGAAAAAATAAACACAAATCTCTCTCACTGGGTTGCATCCGAAAACGAAGGGCATATATAAAACCCGAGTCGGGATCCTCTGTTATCAGGTCAACAGGATTTTCCTGTTACCCTAGTGGTTTGGTGTCAGAAGCTTTTTTTTTTTTTTTTTTTTTTTTTTTTCAGTGAGTGTTGACGTGGACCAATGATTTTTAGGGTATTAGGAATTCTCAGTTGACCTGGTCACAGAGGATCCGGACTCATAAAACCCTGACACAAACTAATATTCCCATTATTAAAATAATTAGTTTGGAAGACTCCTAATCATAGCAATTCTTTAAATAACAACACGCCTATATAATATTCAATAAGTAATACATTAATGCATCCATGGATTTGGAAAGTCATATTTATATGGAACTTTCAATGAATTCATTGTTTTTCTGACTCGATGACTCGGTCTAACTCGTTTGGGTTTGAGTTGAGTCGTGACTCACTCACGTGTCGTGGGTGATTAGAGGGTTGGATAAGTGGACCTGTTGTACCGACCCATACAGTTCCAGACCGAGTTCGAGTCAACTCGGGTAAGTCGGTTGCCACTTAGATGAGTCAGGAACCCGTGGTTGAATTTGGACAATCAGGCCTGAGTCCAGACTAGACTCAGTTGGGGCTGAACCGGCCCAACTCGCCCGAGTTGTGGGTGAGTCGGGTGGGCAACTCTCAGTATTGAACCGTATCTGGTGTTACCCACCCCGATCCACTAAGGTCAGTGAATTCTTAATTGTAGGGCCCACTTTGATATACATGCATTAAATCCACACCGTCCATCCATTTTTAAAGCTTATTTTAGGGTATGATTCAAAAAATGAAGCAGACCCAAATCTTACGTGAACCATACCACAAGAAACAGCAGCGATTGAATCCCCACCATTAAAAACTTCACGGGGACCACCGGAATGTTTATTAGCCATCCAACCTGTTGAGAAGGTCATTAAGACTTGGATAAAGAGATCACACAAATATCAGCTTGATACAAAACTTTTTTGGCCCACCATAAGTTTTCGATGGTCCATTACTACTGTTTCCTGTATTATGGTCCACCTAAGATTTCGATGTACTTCATTTTTATGATCGTGCCCAAATTTTAGTTTTCAAAATGGATGGACGGCGTGGATATAAGGCACACATACATCACGGTGGCCTCCACGGTCAGGGATCCCACCCACCTCAGTGGATCCCAGATCCACTGAAGTGCTTCCGGTCTATTTTCCATCAACGGGGTTGATATCTAGAGCAGATCCGGTGCGTCCATCAAATCCATGCCTCCATATCACCAATGGATGAAATCAAAACCAACTGTTTATTAGTAGAAAGCAACTGTTTTTTTCAAAAGAGAGGGCATCTTGAAATAAATAATTATTCCAACGTGGAACCTTCTAATTGACCGTGATACATGATCCAAGTATTAGTTCTTTTTTTATTCGTTATTATCTTTATTACCAGATACAATGCTCGGACCAGAAGCAGATTTTGGTTGACACACAATCAACGATGGATCCTGCATGATACCTGATGGGGATCATTATACACGTGCCATGTGCATGGTAAACCATCTCGATGCATGGAAATGTATGCCTTCAATGAAATTCTAGTTCTTTTTCTCGTGAGTTATTTAATACTGGTGGAGTATCACACTTGATAGGACTTGGATTGGGAGGTGACCCCATTACCACCCAGACAGCTGGTAGAAAAGCTCCATAGGTCTACCATTAACATTTACAATGATTTTCAATAGGTTCACCACAAACTTACTCACTCATGTCAATGGCTCTTTCAGAGACTCACAAAGCTTTCTATATGCTAACCAAGAACCAATGTGGTCTTACACAAGGACCTACTTATACTTTTGCCAGAGGCGGTCCAACACAAGGACCTACACGTACACACCTGTGTTGGTAGCAATCCAATACAAGAATCTACATGTACGCACCCGTATTGGTAACTCCCTCAGAGACTTCAAGAGTTTTCTATATGCTAACCAATAACCTTCGATTAGTCCTACACAAGAACTAATCTACGTACATTCCCATCAGAGACGATCTTACACAAGTACCTTGCAATACCCCGTACTTTTAATACTCGAGTGTTACTGTATAACTAAATTTAGAAATAAATATGAACCTAGTTAAACGAACGTTCACATAAATCCTAGTTTAAATCCGACCGTTTAAAGAAATCCCCACCTATTGATCAAGGCGATGCATCTGTTATTACTCATGATGGACCATCATGTCATTAGAGAAACCTACTCTAAGACTTCAATTGCTTTGATGATTGAGTTAGACCGTCCACCTAAAATTTTAAGTCCTGGATCAACAAACCCATTGATCATTTAGCTTCTGAAACTCCCATAGATGATGCAACACTTAATCATGATGATTAGGTCTCCGAATCACTAGATTTTCCAGTGAATTTCATCTAGATTAGGCTGAGAACTCTAGGAATCACCACTAATCACGTTTTGTAACGATTTGACCGTCAGCTCTTCATAGATCATAAAATAACCCATGTAACTAGAAAGTATGGTCACCTAGGCTTTGGATGTGCCTGATCTATGGCCAGGGGTCCCACTTGGACCTATGGAGGCTAATGATCGGATCAGATTGTGTGGGACCCGCCACATGATTAAAATAATATGCATATATAAAATAAAAGAGAGAATTTATAATAGGATAGTTAAAATAAATATTTTTATCTTAATACTGACATATTACGATGATATTGAACATACAAGTGAACTGGTAGGACCTTTTGACCGTTGATGGTCGGATCTGAATTAATCTGACCGTTGTATCAACGAAATCAACACATAAGATCAGTAAATCGCTTGGTACGGTCCACCTAAGCTTTGGGTTCGCCTCATATCCGGTCAAATGACCTTAATTAGGCCCTTAAACTAAATGATAGGTGTGGATTTCATTAAAACATCAGGTGGCCCCACTATTAGGCCACTAGGTACACCAACAGGTGTGCTCCCGCGGTGCACTGGTCGGTCAGCGCACTCAAACCAGGCGCTGACCCGACATTTCTAAAAGTAGGAAGGATTTCCCTCCTTTTCCTCGTTTGAAAGAGCGGACGGACAGGCGTCCGCGATTTCGATATGTGGCCCACCCTCTATGCCCTGATAGGTGATCTGACCCGTCCATCTTGTGCGGACGGTCCTTCTGGACAAACCCTGGGCATTTTAACATATAGTTTTTTTGCAGGTAGGGACACAAATCCAAGCGCTTATAGACCACGAAAAACCACGTTTCCTAAAATGGGAACTGTTTACTGCCGCCAGCTTTGCGATCCGCGTGCATTCCTCCTTGCCTATCCTGACCGTCCATTAAGAGTCGATCCTGGCCATTGGAGAACGGCGGTGCTGTTGCCAGCTAATCCAGTCATTTGGCAAGATATTTCCAACGAGGAGAGAGTCGGTGGAAGCCTTAGATTCGATCCACACCACACTCTCTCAATCCGACGGCTTAGGACCATTAGGGCAGTGCTATTATAGGGAGAGGATCGAGCATCTCTCGATTCTCATTGCTGTTCTTGCAGCTGACAGTAGGAAAATGTCATTTCTTCTTTGTTTCGAACCCACCACCCAAACGTCCTTCAGCCTTCAAAACCTTCATCCCACAAGCATCCTTGCATCTATCCTAGCCATCCCTAACCACCAAATCAAAGGAAACCGTTCGGGCAGGATTCCGCCATTGACGACCTCGTCATCTTCTTCGAACCTCTGGCTCGCTCGAACTCAATTAAACCGAGTCCTGAGTTTGTTAGACACGTCAGAAAGGAAGAGAAAGAAGGAAAAAGAGAAAGAAAACAGAAAAGAAAGGAAGAAGAAGAAGGGGAAAAAAAGAAGAAGAAGAAGGAGCCGCTGATGTGCAGTTGTTGCACCGCACCACCGCGCCGGGCTCGGTCCGAGTTCAGGGCGAGCTGGTCGAGTTGGGCCGAACGTCCGTTTGTTGGACGTTGCAGTTGGGAAAATAGGGGAAAGAGAGAAAGAAAAGAGGGAGAGAGAAGAGTATAGAGAGAGAGTTCGATGGTGGAGTTGCACCACATCGCGGTCAGCGGACTGAGTCGCTGACTCGGGTCAGGTTGGGGCAGGCTGAGTTCGGTCCTGCTGTTGTGACCAGAAGGTGAGAGCAATGGCAGGGAAGAGAGTTTCAGTTTATGTTATATATGGGTTGACTCGCTGCCAAGTCAACCGAGCCGAGTCACTGAGCTGAGTCCAAACTCAGTTGAGTGGGGCCTGGACGTGTACAGCTGACCTTAGTTGAAGGAAGATAGAGAGAGAAAAAGAGAGAAAGAAAAGAGAGAAAGAAAAAGAGAGCGAGAAGAAGAGAATAAAGGAAAAGAATAGAAAGAAGAAGAAGAGAGAGGCGAGCAATGGTGAATCGGGTCGACTCAACCGAGTCGACTAGGTGCGTTCTTCTATCTCTAATTGAAATTCCAGTTTGTAGTTTAGTTGGTCAATAGATTTCCTAATCTCAACTAAGATATAAGTCGGCCTTCCCTCCTAAAGTAAATTGATTGATTTAGTACCATAATAGGTGTAATCATAGTATTTATTATTATTATTATCACCATGTTAGCAAACATTAATTATAACATCAAGGTTAATAATTATTTTTCTAATCATAAAAATTAACACTGTAATTTATTGTACACCAACTACAATGTAGATCTTAGAACCTAAGTCTAAGGCTAAACTCTGGATGAAAACCTAGCTCTACATCAACACACTGTTTGTGCTAATGCTAGTCATTATAAGCAAGTTATCATTAACGATGTTAGTATAGTATCCATCACCTAAGAATATTATCATTAAAAATAAATTACACTGTTACATTGTAATTGTTCACTCCCCAAGTATAGGGTTGTGATGTAGTAATAAACTCGGTGAGACCAAGGTCGAATCCACAGGGACTGAAACCTGTACGTTATCTGAAAATAACCAGACCTGGAACTAGGCTAAGATGAAAACTAAACCAATTGTGTTTTGAAGAATAATAGTGAAATATTGATCTAAATTTAGAGAATTCAGAGAAGAGAACTAGGGATTCAGGGGATCCACTTGTAGAGATCAGGGAATTCTATGGTAAAAGATAACAAGATTGAACCTTGGATAATGCAGTTTCAATAGATCAGACGGTTATAAATCAGAATGTATTCCATCACAAAACTATGCCTATGAGACAAAGCCAACAACAGAGTTCAATCAATCCACAACCGATCTGTATGATGTATGAACGTCAGGAAGAGTTCCATCATCCAACCATGCCTAGGAGACGATGGTGAACAACAGGGCTTCCCAACCCCATAATCAGGATTAAGCAAAAGGAAAACTCAAGTCATCACAGATCTAATGTAATATTAATCACAAAAAAAATCATTAAAAACCAGAAGTAGTCCCTTTGATCTAGCTGCAATCAATCAACAATCCCCTATCATGAAGTACAACCATAGAAGTAGACCCATCAAGCTACAAGCTTCACCCCTTAGCCCTAGCTAAGGGGTTCAGCCAACCATGTTTGGCCAAATCTCTCACAGCAAAGAAAATAGTAAAATAACAAACAATTCTCTCTCTCTTCCCTGTCTCTTCCTCTCTCTCTCTCTCTCTCTCTCTCTCTCTCTCTGTCCGTATGAATCCGATCCCATGGTTGTCTCTCCCTCTTATAGAAGCTGAAGATCGGTCGGATGGTGCGTATGCACAAGGAGCATTGCGTAGACAGCTGGCTGGAATTGGTTCGAGATTAGAAACTTTGTGCAGAAATCGTAGTCAATAGGCAGTGGAAAACAACAGCTGCTCAGAAATTCTAGACCAGTTGCAGACTGATCTGCGCACGCTGTGGGTATTTTCTGAGTGTGAAACAAGATAACTTGGGGTACATCTTATCTTCCAAGCATGATAGACGGATTGGATTACTCAGACGAATCACAGAGGTGGGCCACATCAAGTCACAGCAGTCGGTCTTCAATCGGCAGTCGTTTCTCTGTTTTTACAGCAATTTGATTTCCATTACATCTTGCATTCGATCTGTTCTTTTGAACGGTTCAGATCAGTGCTCATGGATTCCTGTCCCACCGAGATCTCTATACAACGCCTTTACATGTGATGCCAGCTATGCAGCCAGCCATATTCGTTGCCAGCTCATTCGCTGCCAGCTGCGTAACCGGAACGGACGGAAGTTTCCTGGATTCATGCGTGTTAAACGCTGCAAATCTAAAAGGGAAACCATCCCTTTAGACGGTTCTGAGTGACCTATCAGATGGACGGTGTGGAATTTCTGGACATCCACTCACAGTGGCCCACAACTCCTCTAGACTGCTGTTGGTCCTTTAATTTCATACTGCAGAAGCTTCTCCTTTGGCTGAGAACCGTGTGTCTGTACATGCACCCCAACATATAATCTTCTCAGGATTTTGATCGTTGGTGGACCCTTTTCATGATGGACGGCTTGGATCGTCCAAAGGAGTCTCGATGGTGTCGGCTACGTCTTTCAAACAATCAGCTTCACTGCAATGTAGCAGTGCAGAGCCTAACTTTGGCTGAACCTTGGCAGCTCACCTGATCACCATTTGTCCTGAATTCTCATGGGTTTCGGACGGATTCCTTCAGGCTACATGATGGACGGCTTGGATTGGGCATATGGTCCATGAAGGTGGCCCACCGTCTTCCGCAAAACGGACAGAGCCCGTCCGTTACACAGATACTGAAAACGGATATTTCCGTTTTGAGGGAGATGCTGGTCAGCAGGCGCTGACCCGCCTCAGCCGGTTTGGTGCTCCTCGACAGGATATGCATGTTACACATGCATCGCACAGATGGGACCCATTGAGATGTATCTACGAAATCCGATCCGTCCATCCCTTTTCTCATACTATTTAAACCGTCGAGACCAAAGTTAAGGTAGTTCCAGATATCATGTGGGCCCCAAATTGAAGATTAATGGGCTGATTTGTCCGTTAGCCCACTTTCCGAGATCTTCAATGGCTGAAATTTAGTATGTACGGTTAATTTACGGCCCCCATCACATGTATGAAGTTTCGAGTCAGTCGGATGGCGGGAACCATGTGATCTTGCATTTTGCACCAATCTCAGGCCTCTTTAACGTGAACGGCTTGATTTTCTCGGATTCTTGGCGTGTAAATTCTTCAATATCGGTCCTCTGGAGTCCGTCCCTTGCTGTGGTGATTTCAGAGCATCAAATACATACTTTTAGCACCTTTTTGTAGTCCATACTTACAAATGTACCTTGCATCACAAACACGATTAAGTTAGGATTTTAAGCGGTGGCATGTTCATAAATCTGGAGATAACTGGGGTCTATTATGCAATATTTGACCCTCAACACAACCCCCAACCAGCATTTTGCTAGTCCCGAGCAAAATATGCGAAAGATAAGTTGAGAATTACGGGGTAATTTTCATGAAACTGAGTGATATTTTTGAAGAACGATTCAGATATGAGAAATCTAAGATTCATGAATGTTGGGCATAAATTTCTCCTGGAGGTAAGCACATGGTAGACTTCATAATCAAGTTCAAATATTAATCCATTAACTAGACTAATTCTACACATTGAGTTCCATGAGTGTATAGTGTGATCTCAGCTTATCAACATTAAGAGATTCAATCGTCAATTTCATGACAGCATCGGTAGCCAATAAGATAATTTATAACAACCAACACCTAAACCAGAACTTGCCTCACAGATCATCCTTTTATTCTAATAACTTCTGATTTTTCCATTTAGGGAGAGGGGAATCGAATCCGCACCAAAAGGGAGCAAACCTAGGGTGAAGATCATACACCCAACCCTTTTCACATATCATCCATGGGGAAATAAACCCTCACTTATAGGGAGCAAACCTATAGTGAAGAGTATTCGCCCAACCCTTTCCAAAGGTATCCTTTTTTCTTTTTTTTTTTAAACTGGGTATTCTCTTTTTGTTTCATTCTTCTTATTGAACATGATGGCCAAATTCCCCAGGTTGGTTCCTTCCATGCTTAATGATCACCAAATTATAATTCAATATCGAACTGAAACCGTTATGTGCAAGCGAGATGCGTCTTGTGAAATCATGACTCAATCAATGTTTAAAACCTCTAATCAAGGATTAACAGTTTGAACTTAACTGTGAAATCTAACAAATACGAAATCCAAGAGTCATAAATTACCAACATCACTTATCTTGTAATTCTAAATCCAAGATGGCCGTCAAAATCACTTCTAATTCACAGAAATTCCAGAAAAATTTTCACAATTTTTGCTCAAGACCAGGAAAACACTGATTAGACAACCTAATCTCCCACCCCCAACCTAAAATCGACATTGTCCTCAATGTAAAAGGTATAAGCATGCAATGCTCATGGGACAATGAAAGTAAATGAGAAGTGATGGGGAGATAGTACCTGGACGAAAGAATCAAGGGGCTTTTCCATAAAGGTATCAACATGAAAGCAAGTCAGCCCAAGAGAGAAAGCATAACAAAAATAAAATCTTACCTATACCACTTTCGCAGGTGCTCTCGATTGCATTTAACGTATGCAATAAGCCTTTAAACCCCTAGGTTGCCCCTAGTGGACGAGTTGTAGTCTCGTGACGGTTTACAGCAATGTTACCCACAAACATTGAATTAACTAATCATGAAATCAAACGCTGGGTTGCCTCCCAGGAGCGCTAAGTTTAACGTCTTCAGCCAGACTAAAGAAACTACCCTAATCCTATGAAAGCAATAAACCTACCTATACCTCCATCAGACTAGGAGATCATTCCTGGTAAACAGGATCAGTCAGAGGCATGGACATGTCCTCTGAATCAAATTTCTCGACAAATGGCTTTAAGCGATGTCCATTTACTTTAAACTCCTTGCCATTGTCAGGGTCTCTTATCTCGATGGCCCCATGAGGGTATGCAGTAACGACAATGTAAGGACCGGTCCAACGAGATCGAAGCTTACCCGGGAAGAGATGTAATCGAGAATTATACAAAAGGACTTTTTGACCTGGCGTGAATGATTTTCGTAGAATGTGTTGGTCATGAAATGCCTTCATTCTGTCCTTGTAAATTCTCGAGTTCTCGTACGCGTCGTTCCGGATTTCTTCAAGTTCATTTAATTGAAGTTTGCGTAGCGAGCCAGCGTTGTTCAGATTGAAATTTAGATTTTTGATTGCCCAGTAAGCTCTATGTTCCAACTCCACAGGCAAGTGGCAAGCCTTCCCATAGACGAGTCTAAAGGGAGACATTCCAATAGGGGTTTTAAAGGCAGTACGGTATGCCCATAAGGCATCGGTCAATCGAATTGACCAATCCTTACGGTCAGGGTTAACCGTTTTCTCCAAAATGTGTTTGATCTCCCTATTGGAAATCTCAACTTGCCCACTTGTCTGTGGGTGGTATGGGGTGCTCACCTTATGAGAGATACCGTATTTCTTCATTAAACTCTCAAATGGTCTATTACAAAAGTGTGAGCCCCCATCACTAATAATGGCTCGAGGCGTTCCGAATCGAGAAAGGATGTTTTCTTTCAGGAATTTAATGACCGTGCGGTGGTCATTGGTTCGACACGGAATCGCTTCAACCCATTTAGTGACATAGTCAACGGCAAGCAAAATATATAAATTCCCAAAAGATTGGGGGAATGGTCCCATGAAATCGATGCCCCAGCAATCAAATGCCTCTATAATAAGAATGGGATTCAAGGGCATCATATTTCGACGGGACAATGCTCCCAATTTCTGACAACGCTCACAAGCTTTGCAAAACTCATGAGTGTCCCTGAACATAGTGGGCCAATAGAAGCCACACTGCAGAATTTTGGCCGTGGTCTTTTTTGCAGAAAAGTGACCACCACAGGCCTGTGAGTGACAGAAGGAGATGACACTCTGATGCTCATTGTCTGGCACACATCTCCTCAAGATTTGGTCTGGGCAATATTTAAACAAGTATAGATCATCCCAGAAGAATTTGCGCACCTCGGTGAAAAATTTCTTCTTATCTTGCGAAGTCCAATGTGTCGGTATGGAACCTGTGGCAAGATAATTGGCGATATCAGCGAACCAAGGTGAATGAGAGACTCTGAACAATTGTTCATCAGGGAACATGTCATTAATCTGTGTGTCGTCAAGGAATCAGAGGGATTAAGGTGAGAAAGATGGTCAGCCACTACGTTCTCTACTCCCTTTTTATCTTTTATTTCTAGGTCAAATTCCTGGAGTAGGAGGATCCATCTTATCAGGCGGGGCTTAGCATCCTTCTTAGACAGAAGATACTTAAGCGCTGCGTGATCAGTGTAAATAATGATCTTAGATCCAATCAAGTAGGACCTAAATTTGTCCAAGGCGAACACTACGGCTAAGAGTTCCTTTTCTGTAATTGAGTAGTTCACTTGGGCAGGATTTAGAGTCTTACTTGCGTAATGAATAACGTAGGGTTTTTTATCTTTTCTCTGGCCTAGAACTGCCCCAAGAGCATAATCAGACGCATCGCATATAAGTTCAAAAGGAATGCTCCAGTCAGGTGGCTGTATGATGGGTGCACTAGTCAATATGCCCTTAAGCTTAGTGAAAGCTTCTTGACATGGTTCAGTCCACTCGTATGGTGCATCCTTTTGAAGTAGATTACATAGAGGACGAAAGATGAGACTAAAGTCTTTTATGAATCTTCTGTAAAACCCGGCGTGTCCTAAGAAGGATCGCACGTCCCTTATGTTCTTGGGTGGAGGTAGGTTAGAGATAAGATCGATTTTTGCCTTATCCACCTCGATTCCTTTAGATGAAATAATGTGTCCCAGGACAATTCCCTTCTGAACCATGAAATGACACTTCTCCCAATTAAGTACCAAGTTCTTTTCTTCACATCTTTTCAGCACACATTTAAGACTTTCCAAGCACTCGCTGAAAGATGGACCGAAAACAGAGAAATCGTCCATGAAGACCTCTAAGTATTGCCCACCATGTCAGAAATATGCTCATCATACATCGCTGAAAGGTGGCAGGAGCATTACATAGTCCAAACGGCATCCTTCGGTAAGCAAAGGTGCCGTAAGGACATGTAAACGTAGTCTTTTCTTGGTCTTCAGGGGCGATCTCTATCTGATTATAGCCCGAATACCCATCAAGGAAACAGTAATAGGAATGACCAGCTAACCTTTCCAATATCTGATCAATGAAGGGCAAAGGAAAGTGGTCTTTCCGTGTGACGGTATTTAATTTCCTGTAGTCAATGCACATCCTCCAACCAGTAGTGACTCTAGTCGGCACGAGTTCATTATTGGCATTGGCTACGATGGTGATCCCGGACTTCTTAGGAACCACCTGAGTTGGACTCACCCATTGACTATCGGATATAAGGTATATGATACCCACATCCAATAGTTTAAGAACCTCGGCTTTAACCACTTCCTTCATGTTTGGATTTAGTCTACGTTGTGGTTGCCGAGCTGTCTTCGCATTATCCTCAAGATATATGCGGTGAGTACAAATCGAGGGGTCGATTCCCTTGAGGTCCGCGATTGTCCATCCAAGAGCTCCCTTATGCTCCAGGAGAGTAGATATAAGCTTACTCTCTTGTTCTTTCTCAAGGTGGGCAGAAATCACCACCGGGTATGTTTCATCTTTACCTAAGTATGCATATTTTAAATCAAAGGGCAATGGTTTTAGGTCAAGCTTCGGTGGCTTGAGGTTAGACGGTAGAGGCACTTCATCAGTGTGGGGTAACTTTTCAAATTGAGGCCTCCACTGGTTAACTTCAAGTACCGGTACCGCATCAAGCATGACACATGTCTCCCTAATTATGTCATCATCAAACTCATGGGAGTGGGCCAGGCACGTCTCTAGAGGATCAGAGGATAAGGTAAGGGGTGTCCTATCTTCCACGAAAGTATCAATCATGTTAATATCGTGGATATCGTCATCCTCCTCTACCCGTCTGCCAGTGTTGAAAAAGATATACATTTCTAATGTCATATTCCCGAAAGACATACTCATGACACCATTCCTACAATTGATAATTGCGTTTGAAGTGGCAAGGAATGGGCGACCAAGAATGACGGGAATCTGAGTGCTTGTATTGTTGATGGGTTCGGTATCCAGGATGATGAAATCTACTGGGTAGTAAAATCGATCAACTTGGACCAACACATCCTCAATTATTCCTCTTGGTACACGAACAGAGCGATCAGCAAGTTGTAGTGTAGTTAAGGTGGGTTTTAATTCACCTAAACCCAACTGTTTGTATACCAAGTAGGGAATAAGATTAACGCTCGCTCCTAAGTCAAGAAGTGCGTGATCAATTCGATAGTCCCCAATTACACATGATATGGTTGGGCTACCGGGGTCTTTGAATTTTTGCGGCACATCTTGCTTTAGGATGGCACTCACTTTCTCAGTCAAGAAGATTTCTTTTGGTATTTTGTCTTCTTTTGGTCGTACATAAGTCTTTCAAGAATTTGGCATAGGAAGGTATTGTTTTTCATCACGGCATCAAGTAGAGGAATGTTGACCTTTACTTGTTTCAACACCTCTAGAATATCCTGAGAGTTAGAGAGAGGTTTTGGTGCAACCAACCGTTGGGGAAATGGAGCAACCGGCTTTCCTTGAGGTTCCGGTTCCAACTCTGATGGGGCTTGGCTAGATCCATCTTCTTTATCCACTTCCGGGTCCTTAGACTTTTCAGCCCTAACCGGAATGGTTTTGTCAATGATTTTTCCACTCCTAAGAGTGGTGACGGATTTAGCTTGCTCCATCTGATTTGAAGAGCTTGGGTCACTAATTTCATATTGCGATTTAGGATTGGGAAGAGGTTGAGCTGGGAAGCTCCCCTTGTTCCCAATCGCATTTTCAGCCTTAAGTCCTTGTATTGTTTTTGTAAGGTCTTGAAAGGCCTGTAGCATACCCTGATTGAAAAGCTCTTGCTTTTGAAAATGTTTCAGAACCGGATCCTCTTGAGGTTTCTCTTGAGTTGGATTTTGATTTAGGAAACCTTGAGGTGTAGCGGTTTGTCCATTCCTCCAACTGAAGTTTGGATGGTTTCTCCAGCCAGGATTGTATGTGTTAGAGGTGGGCCCACTAAAAGGTCTTTGGTAATTGCTTATAGCATTGGATTGCTCATTCAATACCTCTTGAAAGGCAGATATAGTTGGGCAATTCTCAGTAGTGTGAATGTTTGCAACCACAATACTACAAACAATTTCCTTGGCCTTATCCTTCTTTAATTCCATGGCCTCGAGTTTTCGAGTGAGATTGGCTACCTTGGCGTTAATATCATCATCCTCTTTCAGGAGGTACATTCCACCTTTTTCTTTGGAATGAGTTGGCCTAGCGTAATACTCGGTCTAGGGGAGATGTCCCATGTTTGTGTGTTCTCAGCAAGTTTATCAAAGTAGTCCCACACCTCATCGACACCTTATTCATAAACTCCCCATTACACATTGTCCTCAACTAATTGGCGCATGGGAGATGTCAGTCCATCAGAAAAAATTCGTGATGCGCCACGTTTCAAAACCATGTTGTGTGGCATGAACTGACAAGATCTTAAACCGCTCCCAACATAGGAAGAATGTTTCATCTTCCCTTTGGGCGAAGTTCATGATCGACTTCCTAAGGGTGTTCGTCTTATGATATGGAAAAAACTTTTTAATGAACTCCCTTGTCATGTCATTTCATCTGCCAATAGATTGAGGACGTAATGAATGTAACCACGTCTTGGCTTTCTCTTTTTAAAGAAAAGGAAAGAGTTTTAACCTAACTGTGTCATCAGACACGTTAGGAAAGTATAGGGTAGTCATGATCTCATCGAATTCTTTCAGATGTAGATATGGATTCTCTGACTCAGCCCATGAAATTTAGGAAGGAGTTGGATCACCCCTGGCTTGATATCCATATGTCCTGCATTCTCCTAAAAAACCGTGCATGAGGGCGTACTCACCCCCGCCGGTTGTAAGTAATCTCGTAAGGTACGAGGCGGGGGTGCTTGATGCACCTCATTCTCATCCTGGACATCTTCCACCCTAGGCTGGGGTAGACGAGGTTGATTTTCAGCCATATCCTCAATTAACTCAGGGGAATTCGAGCGATGTCTAGTCCTACGATGGACAGTTAACCCCTCAACTAATCCTCCTTCAGTCAAAAGACGTCGAGTGTTGTCACGAGCCCACTTGGGCATGAAATACTCACAGCCCTCAATCAAATTCTAAATCTAATCCTAAGAGGGGAAATAAAAATCTAAAAAGAAAGAGAGGGTTGGAAGGAAGTTACCAAATTTGGAGTCCCTAAGTTAAGAACCTGTAAAAAGAAACCAAAAAGAGATTAGTTCCTAAAAATAGAAATTAGAAAGTTTCTAAGGAAGAATGAGTTAGTTTCTAAAATTATAAAGAGTCTCTAAAAAGGAAAGTAACTAACTTAGTTTCTAAAAACAAAAGAGGAAGGTTCTAACCTATAGTTAGAAAGTTCTAAATTAGAAATCTTAATCCTAAAATAGAAAGTAATGTGAGTTTCTAAAAAGGAAAGAATTTCTAAAATAAATGAAAGCCTAGAAATAGAAAATTCTAAAAATAGAAAGTAGAGAAATTCTAACCTAAATTAGAATCCTAAAAAGAGAAAGAAAATAGCAGTAAACTAGTTTCTAATTTAGAGAAAAAGAGAAATTCCTAAGAGAGTATAAAATTTCTAAAATAAAAGAGGAAAGTTCCTAGAACTAGTAAGTTAATACAGAAATTCTAAAAATAGAAAGTAGAATTTAGAAAGATCTTACCGAATTAGAAATTTCTGGAAGGCCTACAAAACAGGAAAGTTAGTTTTTCTAACAGAAAGTCTTTAAATAGAAAGTTTCTAAAAATAAAATAGGAAACAAAATTAATTCTAAAAGAGTTAGAATTAGAAACTTGCTAAAAAGGAATACTAATCTAGAAATAGTAAGGAGAAGAGAATTACCAATTTAGAAACCTATCTCAGAATCCTACAAAATAAGAAAGTTGGGTTAGTTTCTAAAAAGGGAAAATCATCTAAAATAGAAAGTTAATTAAAATATAAA
>JAJHSJ010000010.1:8821525-9027493 GCA_021015155.1 Magnolia officinalis
AAACTTTAATATATCTAATTAGTGAATCTATGTAATGTTTGACATAATGGTTGTAATAATCCCATTTAAATATATACTTTGCTCGAAAATGTCGAGATAATTTCAAGTATTGGATGTCCGAGTAACTAACAAACGATTTTTAACTGTTTATTTACATGAACAATGTTTGAACGACGCTAATCACTATATTAAAGTAATTATAGTGATGCATTTGATAATCTAGTTGTTTTAGGATATCATTAGTGGGTCATGCCCGATGATTAGTTTAGTGACACATATTACATATACAACTCTTAGAAGTATTTTAGATGTAATCCAAGCTCTCACCGAGGATTTCAATCCTCCTCTTTGAGGGGATTGGAAACTCTCAGTTACTTTATGGTGCCAAACAACCAAGGGAATTGAAATCCTCTCAAATCCATGGTGTTAAGTGACCCCTAACTATCACTTAGAGGAACATAGCCTCACAGTCCATATTCTGTAAAACTTTAACTTTGTACTTGTTGATCAAGTTTCTACCGAGCCCGAATCACTCATCCTACCAAGTCTTTGAACCCTTATGCTAAATCTTACTCCCTAGAGGGGTTTACCGATATTACTCATTTCAAGTCGGAATCACACATACTTAAAGACTTTGTACATGATAAAACTAACCAAGGCGGTCCTAAATCTCTGATTTCTATATTTAAGTTAAAAAGCATAAAAAAAATTGGGGATTTGATCCTATTATTTATCATTTCTAAGTTTAAGTTCAAAATCATTCAACGATATGTGATTTTATCCTAGAATTCAGTTTCTAAGTTTTGAGTTTCAAAACATAACAAACAAGGGAGTTTGGTCCTAAGGTTCATTATTCCTGATTTAATGGATTTCTTACACTATCGGATACTCTTAAAATTTAGAAAACCTCATTCAGGTCCAAATCTTAAATCCTAAGTTTCTTAACACCTAGTCATTGTGGTTTGTATAGTCCATATTCCCAAGGTCCTAGTTATCTTAATACTCCACTCTGATACCAACTTGTTACGCCTTGAAAATCGGCACCCTAGTACCAAAGACCCCGATCACGAGTTCCCGGGTGTTAACTTAATGAGAATGCACATGTGACCTCATTCAAATTCACATTTATTCCGCACACGGATAATCAGAGTAACGCAATTCACTTAGTAGATTTAGAGTGAGGTTGAGATAACAAAAGATTCAGAAATATATGCCTAAGAGTCAAAAATACAATTTCAATAGTGATGATCGTCTAAAATGAGATTATACAAACCACAATCCACAATATACATACCCAAGACGGTGAAAGTGTAAAGTTTTCAGTTTACGCCCAATTCTTCAAAACATAACGACGTTGGCACAACCCAATATAAGCCTACTTGTCTGAGTTTTCACAAGCACATGCATCAATGATACGCCTGATTGGTGTTTTAAAACACCGTCCCAAGTGTGAGTGAGTAGCTAACTCAGTGGTTCCATTAGTTCTAAGTTACACATATTATCAACCCGATCAGCGCAAGTAATAATAAAATAAAAAATCAAACATTTCCTAAAGACTCTTGTTAAATGCGCATATAAAGATATAACATGATACTTGCTCTCACCATTTGATACTCCCTCAACACGCGACTCCGACCACTTGGTTCGCAAATGACAACACTTCCTTAACATGAGACTTCAGTGCCTATTTTGCCACGTTCAAAACTAATGCGATGCAGCGAATAATTATGTTATCCGAATAATTATTAAGCTTAATTCATCCAACATATTGGCGAAGCTAGGATACCGACGTTATATCACGAGTCCTTATCCGGATCACGTGGCTCGTTGTCACACGTAGCGACTCCTTACCAGTGTCCCTTAATCCAAATTTAGATGTTATTCGTTTATCTCACAAATCAATAATTCCAAAGGTACTGTATGATACTTAAATGTATAAGGATCAACCCGGTATGGGTCGTCACCCAAACTGAATATGATCACTCAGTACCGCTTACCAGCACATTGCCCCAACCGACTGGAGCGTTATTTTCGAAGGGAGTCCGAATCAAACAGTTCACCCCAACCCACGCTCGGACCACAGTCTAGATGAACAGTGGATGGGGCGTTATAAAGGTGCAGGCTTATCACATAAAACCAAAACACATGAAGGAAATGGCTAATGGCTTGTCACCCAATTTCATTTACTCTCAGGTCGTTCGAACGATACTTCGACACAAAACCATCGACCGAGTAATTTGACGGGGGCCATTCGAACAATGGTCTATCACCTTCGTTAGTGCTCACTGGTCACTATGGGGAGACTCGTCACCTAGCGTAGTCCGACAGCTCGGACATGATGTCCCATATCACCATGCCCGGCTCATGACTCTTAGTGGGATCGTATCACACTAACGGTTATGAATGGACTCATTCATTGGGAATTGAGTATCCTAGATTCGATTTGGTTATGTCATACATTGTGAACATACATGATTAAATGACTAGCGGACTAATTTGATTGACCTGGAAGAATCCCGACGCAACCAGCATTGGGTGCAAGCAACCCGTGTAGTCCAACCACTATTGGTCGTCCGTATTCAACCCAGGTCAATTAAACAAGCCTAGGGTGGCCAACCTAACTCGGGTCACCCTTTTAGTTCGAGCAGTTAGCCAACTGACGCAAAATCGTAGCAATCCTAAGTATCGCTATGTACTAAACAATTCGTCATGCCGTTAGCATAGATTTAACAATACAACCACCTAGGCATTTCATCAAACACATGATCATTAATAGATCAAGACACCTACTTAGGCATTTTATAAAACATGAGATCATTTATAGAACACCCATCTAATCACCTAGGCATTTTATAAAGCATGTGATCTTCTATAGAATAATACATTCGCTAGAGCATTTAATCAAACATGCATGCATCAACAAATCGACACATTCAATTGAGCATTCAACAAAACACGTGAGAATCATTAAAATAACACAATCATTCACTTAGGCATTTTATCAAACATATGGGCATCCATAACCAAGTAATAACACATGTTGCAATCAAATTGAAATTTAAACTTGTTAGCATACACCAACCCATCTATAAACAACAAAATCATTAACTAAGACCCTCAAGGTTGATAATTTGGAACCTAGACATAATGGTCCGCACCTTTGTAATGATTCGTCCGACTCAAAGCGCTCATAGGATTAGGGATTTGGGAAAAACCACAAATTCCTATACAAACACCGAGAACTACGTGAGATTCATGCAATTCAACCTAGAAAAACCTAGGTTGGGAAGTAGGATTTGTTTCTTACATCCCAATCGCGAGTGGGGTGGATTCGGCTGAGGAAAATGAGCTTTTGATCGGAGGAAACCGATGAAGGGAAGCATAAAAAACTCTTAACTCATACTCTCACTCTTCTTCTTTTCTTCTTTCTCTCTCTTTCTCTCTTTCTTTCATTTGGCAAATGCAAATTCGTATGGAGAGATGGGGTGCCCAAATGAAGCTCTTATATAGTTTCAAAAGTTGTGCAAAGGCCCCGAAGGCTAAGTTTTCATTATATTAGCCCTATGAGAGAGTGTTTCTAACCTATAGGGCCCATTATGAGGTGTATATGCCGATATATACAGTATGATAGTTAGCCCTAATGATGATATCCGTATGGATATGATCGATGTTGAGGGTCCAATATTGCATATTAGACCCCATGTATTATCTAGATTTATAAGCATGGTACTGTTTAACGCCTGATTTTAACCGTGTTTGTGATGCAGGGTGTATTTGCAAGCACGGGTCTGAAAAGGATGTTAAAAGCATGGAATTGACGCTCTAGAATTGTCAAGGCAAGGGACGGACTCTAGGGGACTGAGATCAATGAATTCACACGTCAGGGATCCGAGGAAATCAAGCAGTTCACGTTAAAAATGGCCCAAAACTGGTCCAGAATGCAAGATCACATGGTTCTCAGCATCTTCTCAGCTCGAGACTTCATACAGGGCCTGGGGAACATAATTTAACCGTACAAATAAAATTTGAACCCTTAGATCCATGTGGAAGTGACCCAACGACTAGATCAACCCCCGAAATCATGATTTGGGGCCCGCATGAACTCTGGATACGCTTCAAAGTTGGTCTCATCCTGTTTTATGAGATGATAAAACAGATGGTCGGGGTGGATTTCTCAAAATCATCACATTGGACCCCATTAGAGATGCACGTGCATGGTGCATCTGTGCTCTGGAATTGCACGGCAAGTCCAAGACGGTCAAACCATCTTGGACCCGCTACTTCACGCCAAAAACGGCAATTTCCGTTTTTTGGCATGCGAACGGACAGACTGCGTCCGTCTGTGGAGGATGGTGGGCCACCATCATGGCTCACAGGGATGATCCGAACCGTCCAGAGTGGTCAGAGGATGGCGCCGACCAAAGCCTAGTCATTTTAGTGGTTCCATGCATGTGTCTAAGGTGGCAACGGAAAGGAAATTAGTCATCTGTCCAGTGATGGTGTGGCCCATCCGAAACACGGATTCATGTCAAATTTCAGTCAATGATCAGGCAGAGATGCAGAAATTTGAAGACCGGTTTGATGGACTCTAAAGGTGACCTAGGTGGACCTCACCAACCTCAGCAGAAAACGGAAACCGGACAACTTCTGCGTCCCATCCGGTTTGAAAGAGTTGTGGCCCACCAAACAGATCTATTTGGGAAATCCAGACCGTCTATCTTGTAGAGGGGTCAAAAACGTCCGGAGGGACGTTATTCTTTGCATCGTTCGTGGAAACTACGAATACTAGAAAAGGGCAGGAATTCTGCGTTTTCTCTTGCTGCGCAAGGAGATTTCCAAATCTGGTGTAGCGTAAAAACGTCCGTACGAAGTGTTCCACGCACAGACCCTTACTGTATATAACAAGGAGAGAAGCAACGACGTGGAGGGGCTCTCGGGTTTGGATCTTGGCTTGGTTTTGGAATGTGAGAGGGAGAGAAAGATAGAAGGGTGGTTCTCTTTTTTTTTCTTTTTGTTTTGTTTTTATTTTTGTTTAAGGGTTTCAGCCCATTCATGTTGGGCTGAACCTCTTAACTAGGGCTAAGAGGAGAAGCTTGTAGCATGATAGGGTGGCTCTATAGCTTGGATTCATGTTTTTCTGAACTAATTTTAAATTTAGTTTTATTATAAGGAATATCTCTAGTTTTTAATGGTTTGTTGTGATTGAAATTACAGTAGATCTGCGATGGCTTGAGTATTTTCCTTTTCCATTATTTGATTATGAAATCAGGACGCCCTGTCATTCACCATCACCCTTTGGACATGGTAAAATGACGGAACTCTTCCCGACATTCATACATCACTCAGATTGGCTGTGGATTGGTTTAATCCTGTTGTTTGTCTTGTCTCATGGGCATGATTTTGTGATGGAATCCATTCTAATTTACACATGTCTGATCTCTTGAAAACTAGATTAAATGAAGTTCAGAATTGATTTACAGGTTATATTTTCCAACTGGATGAAGATGGGGGTCGAAGTCCAGTTGTATTCTTGAATCAAGTGTAGATCTCCCTGATCTCTACAAGTGGATCCTTGGCACCCTAGTTCCTTACCTTTGAATTTTACATATTTTAGTTTACTATTTCACCATTATTCACTCATATTCACCTGATTTAGATTTCATCTTATTCTAGTTCTAGATCTGGTTATTTTCATATTACGTACAAGTTTCAGTCCCTGTGGATTCGACCTCGGTCTCACCGAGTT
Source organism: Magnolia officinalis (assembly GCA_021015155.1). Taxonomy (NCBI): domain Eukaryota; kingdom Viridiplantae; phylum Streptophyta; class Magnoliopsida; order Magnoliales; family Magnoliaceae; genus Magnolia; species Magnolia officinalis. The sequence continues at coordinate 8,827,272 of JAJHSJ010000010.1, forward strand.
ATTACTACATCACAATCCTATACTTGGGGAGTGAACAATCGACCTGCCATTTGGATGCGCTAATCGACAGTCACTATGGTCAATCAGGGCCTCGACTATACAAATATGTATGGAGAAATATCTTTAGTTAGTACCCCGACTTTGGCCATGAATTGACAGCCCAAAAGACAGTGATTGAAGATGAAAAATGGAAAGGTAGGATGGGTTAGGGAGCTTACACATTTTTGAGCTCCAAATGGGGCATGTAAGAGCCCAAATGAGAGTGAATGGAGAGGGTAGGGAGGTAGGGATGGTTGTGAATGATGGATATGGGTGGGTTGTGGCCGAAAATGATAAATCAAACGATTGGGAGACAGATTTGAGAGAGAGGACAGTAAGTTTAAAGAGAAATGAGAGCTTGGAGGTGCTTTGAGAGGGAGGGGTCAAAACGGAGCAAAAACAGGGGTCCCCACAACATTTGGTGGGCACCACACTAACTAGGGGTCGGGCCGACCCTGACCAGCACCGGCCCATCTAGCCCGGCCCAACCTGACCGCAGTCGACCGCGGTGCCTCCGTGGTAGGGCGGTGTTCACCACCCTCCCATGGTGCCAATGGTACCCCGGGTCTGTCCCGAGTCCACTTGAATTTCATAGTGTGGCCCCCGACTCCATTTGAGGCATTTTTGGGGCCAATTTGTAAACCGAAATGATTTTATGTGATGTGTGGCATATGATTTTGGGGTAGGAGGAGCTAATCTATCCAACTAACCATTTATTTGGTTAGATTCCAAAGTTTGAATGGTTAAAAGTACAATTTATACATATATTTACTATTTATAGTAACTTTTTATTTAAGTATTATTCTTCATCATTTATACATTAGAATTTATATCTGGTATGAAGGGATTTAGAAAAAATTGAAGAATGAAGTGGTGCAAGGAGAGATTTTGAAGGAATTGGATAAAAAAGGGTTATAGGCTTTGAGATGAAGTGTAAGGTGTTGTGGTTGACCCACAACCTAAGGACATTCATTTCTAGGGAACAACTCAAACCCGTCGACTAATGGCCTAGAAGTGATTCGGAATCGTTTCGCATGATCATGGGTGCATACGGGCCCAATCTCAGCGGTCGATTTCGGTCGATTTTGCCGTTCGACGAATTTGAAAAATCCTAAGTCAGTTTCTACATTCCGTCGCTCTCCCCTAAATCAGAGTGCATTAGAGTGCGTCATGTGACCATAACCTAGGTCCGGTTTAATCCAAATCATGCTTTGATACCATCTTGTAACGCCCTGAAAATCGGGGGTCGAGCAAAGCTCAGCTCCCGAGTTCCAACGCATCACTTATGCAACACAGATAATGATGATTATGATGAGAGCATTGAAACATAAATGGGATTATACTAAAACAGCATATCAACTCCAAAATGTACCAAAATGTGTAAGATCATCTAGTCGACATCCCTGTAACCCCGTCAACCAAGACACGACTCACATGAAGCCGCCAGAAAACAGCCAACACGAGCAAGCATCATAGTCAATGCAAAGGTCCGGCTCCGCCTCACAAGCATCGCCATCACCTGCAGCTAAGACCGTCTGGTTGGTGTTACAAGCACCGTCCCGTAACGTGGGAGTGAGTGATCAACTCAGTGGAACAGTAAAGCATAGGTTAACATGTTATCAATTCAGTCAAGCAGTAATGATAATGCAGTATAATCAAACAATTCTAAATACTCTTGTTAATGCAAGTATGGAATGCAGTCATGATGCATGCCCTCACCGACATACTCCCTTATGCGACACCATCTTATGTTCGCGGCATGCTTTCATTCCTCAGTGCTCCACATCTTCCAGGCACGTGCAGTGCGATGATGAGCATGATTACCGAGTTGTTATTAGTCCATTTCAAACAGCAGGATTGGGAAACTAAGGTACCTCCCTTGTATCATTCCCAAACATGATCCATTTTAGGGTCGTCAAACCTAGATAATCTCATACGATAGTGTGGTTCTAAGACACTGCAAAGGCTGTCAGGGTTGTTACATGCAATTGTTACCCACTCCCCCATCACCTTTTTAACGGTTCATCACTAAATTGATACAGGCCTAGTTCATACTCTATACACCGCGGCAAAACTCGTCGCCACACCGCAAATTCAGAGTATGCTCGAGGTCACTACAAAGGGCTCGTCACCAATCAGTGTAGGCCGACAGCTCGAATACAGTGTCACATACACCGTATTCGGCTCATGAGTCTGGTTGCTCAATGGAAACTACGGGGAGGCACGTGGCCCCAGCGTAGGCCGACAGCTCGACCACGGTGTCCCATACCACCATGCCCAGCTCATGAGTCTTAGCGGATCGAGGTACCATGGTTAACGGAATTTCACTAGTAAGTTTGGTACCCTAGGTTCAAGCAGTACCGTCCAAACATGGTGAACATACATTAGACGCATCGGGTTGCTTAACGAGTCAGACTAGCACGAGCGCACAATCAACTGAACGACATGAAGTGCATAAGCACTTCGTGTGGCCCAACCACTGTCGCCAACCGAAGTATGACTCGGGTTCGTCAGACACATCCTACGTGGCGAAATGAATCTCAACCACGAATTCAATTCCGTTACCGATTGTCTGGGCTATAATCATAGCCCCAATCACAATCAATCCTTATTCAGAAGCATGTGGAGTAAAGCATAATAATCAAAGTAATTCAAGCATGTTAACAAACATGTCATAAAGCATGTTACAAAGCACAATATAAACAAGAAATACAAACACATGTTTCATAGTAAGCGATTAAATTAAACAACCAATCATAGAGGAAATCATATACGTTCCTAAGGTAGTTGAGAATCTCATCTCAACACCCACCGAAAGCACCATCATCCAAGCACTTACTCTCACAAGCATTTTCACAAACACTTAGAATACACTATTTCAACATACATAGCGTATACTAGCAAAAACATGTATTAGGGCGAACCCTTTCGCCAAGTAAGTATTATACACATATATAATATATTCATAGAGCAAATAATCATGGCAAACACATTTTCAAAATTTATACGTATACGGTACTTTCTACAAATACCTAGAATACACAAAATCTCATATTCTTCGTATTTAACCGAAACGGAAAACAGACAGCACTTTGTACATGTGCAATTGCATGCAGATCATGAATCTATCATTATTTGACATTGAAAGCGTTGAAAACCATAACCTATACATCTAAATTTTGCACCTTTTGTCGTAGAATCGTAACGAATTCGATAGGTTTGCTAAACCTTCGTATACGGCAGTTTGGCCACCTATAGAACGAAATAGGTTAGTTATTTCATAACCTACAACTATCAAAACCCCAAATCAGTTTAGGGTTAGGGTTTCTCGTCGGAATCGCCGGAAAACAATTAGAACGAGGTGGTTAAACACATATAGCAACAGGGAAGCATGGCAGGGAGATGCTCTCACTTCTCTCACACTTTCTCTCTCTTTTCTCTCTTTCTCTCCTAGGGTTTTCTTAAATTCGTATGGGCTAGAAATGAGAGAGTTTAAGGTCCTCATATAGGCCCAAAACTCAACAAACTAGACTCAGGAACAAAGTATACTTAGGTTATGTCCAAATACGGTCCGTTCCGTCCCAACGGAGCACTTCTGGCGGCCCCTTTTCTGTGTGCGATCGAACTTAAGCTCACTGACATTGGATCTAGGTCGAGTTACGTTTTCGTTTCAGTCGGGATTCCAGATCGCAAAAGGCAGACCAGTTTCAGTTCAACGGTCAGTGGATCTCGATCGGAGATTCCGAGTACATGAATATGTTTGGAAAAATATCCCTGATTTGAGGGTGTAATCTGGCTTGATTCTGACATTCAGGTTGCTCAATACTGAACCGCAAGCGTCACATGCCAGATTTCATAAATCCTTATTTATTTTAGAATTATTTTCATTTCTCACACTCCTCGCTCCGGACTCAAGCGAATTGCACTGGGACACTATTTGGATTTAATTTCCGAGATGGTTGTCAAGCCCAGCAAGGCGGTCCTAATTTCTTAACTTCGTGTTAATCGGACTTCCGACGTGCGGTCCAAATCTGATACGAAGTTTCGAAATGCTCCCGAGAGCAGCCGGGTAATGAGATTGATCCTAGATTTTTGGGTAATGTAGCGTCAATGATTCTGCAAGTTTTGGGTCTTGTAGATCATATTTAAAGTGATGGGTGCTAATTTCACAGGTACTCTAGTTTAACACTGGCTAATTCTTGCCTAATTTCTAAAGGATTTAGTCCTGAGTAATTTCTGTCTGAGGTGGTACCTGGGCCTTTGTAGTTTGTATATAAGTGATCCAAGTTATATACTTAGCTAGTTTAAGATAGTGTCTAGGGTGAAAGTACTTAGAAAAATTGAAAGAACAAGGTGGTGAAGGGTGGGATTTGTGAAGGAAATAGGTTCAAAAGCGGTTTTAGACTTTGGGATTAAGTTCTGACTAGTTAATAAGGTGTTAGGATCGACCCATTGCCTAAGAACGTCTAATTCCAGGTTGGCAAAAATTCGAGATGTTACACAATGGTTGTCACATTTGTGACCATCCGATGGGCTACGTGGCTTCATCTCAACCTTCCAACATGAAGAGTACAAGATGAGATGGGAGGTTTTCTCTTCTCATGAGAATGAGAAGTGAAATAGAGGAGATCTCATGAGATATAGCTCGATCTTATCTGATATCTGAAAAGCAGGCCCCACACCGCTTAGGGGACCCATCTAGATTAATAAAACGGTCTAGATCGTCCTAATAACCCTTGAGTACAAATTCACCATTGTTGAGTTGGTCATCTTCCTCAAAAATCCACCCAACTGTAAGCTCGAGGTGGGCCCCACCAGACCTAAAAACCGTACTTCTAGGGAGCCTTGGATACCACTAGTGCATCCCCAAACATGGATGGGCCCCATGCATGACCAACAACCGATCCTAACCATTGTGTGTGGGGAGCATCTCTCAACCATCGAATGCTCTTCTTGTGGTCTATAAAAGGGAGGCTAAACCCTCCCAGGAATGCATAGAAAGAAAGGAAAAATGAGGCACATAAAGAAAGGAGAGAAGGAAGGAAAAGAGAGAGGAAGAGAAAAGAGAGAAAGGAAAGAGAGAAAGAAAAGAGAGAGAAGGTGAGGGTGTAGGTGCCAGTTCAGCAAAGAGAAATCATGTAACACCCTGAAAATTGGGGGTCGAGTAGAAACCCAACTCCCGAGTTTCAACACATCACTTATGCAACATATTTAATGATGATTGTATATTGTCTGTATTAGTGCATAAAACATGAATGAGATTAAGCTAAATCAGCAAAACATAATCCAAGGACAATGGTAATACGCAAGCGGAAGACTGAAACGAATATATATAACTTTATAAACCAGTATAGGTCCCCAAAGTATGTATGTGTTTCCATGTCAATAATTACAAGTATTGATTCAAAATACAAAATGTCAAAAAAATGTGATAGTCCACTACAGGTTGCTGATCAGGGTCGAATATTGCATATCAGACCCCAGTAATTACTTGATTTTACATACATGATAATATTTAATGCCAGATTTTACTCGTGTTTTTTGTTACAGGAGGAAATTAGGAGCGTGTATAACAAAATGATGTTAAAAGCATGGATTTGACGCTCCAGAATTACCAGAGCACGAGATGTACTCCAGAAAACCAATGGTGAAGAATATACACGCCTGGAATCTGAGGAAAGCATGATAAAGAGGCCCGAAAAGGGTCCAGAATGCAAGATCACCTGGTTCCCTCTATCTGATTGGCTCGAAACCTTATACATGGGATTAGGGACATTAATTAACCGTACATTTCAAATTTCAGCCCTCGGATCACTATGGAAGTGCCCCAACTGACAAATCAGCCCATAAACCGTTGATTTTGGGCCCACCTGATATCTGGAACTTCTTCAAAATTTACCTAGACGGTTTAAATTATATGAGAAACAGGATGGACGGCTTGGATTTCTCGAAAACATCACAGTGGATTTTATATGTACAGCATGTGTACATAGTCTATACACGCCCGCCGTGCATAGTACCGGCCAGCCGGTCAGCGCAAGTGCTGACCGCGGCTCTCTCTCTCAAAACGGAAGCTTCCGTTTTCGGCAGCGGCGAACGGACGCTGGTCCGTTTTGCGGAAGGTAGTGGGCCTCACCCATCACCCATAAAGATGATCCGAACCGTCTATCTTGTAGAGGGCCATGAGAACTACAAAACCATGCTGAGATCCACTCCCATGCGTACACACGTGTGCGGTACAGAGGCCAAAAGTGGACTGCCCCGGGACGTTAAAAACTGAGTTTTTTGTGATTTCTTCTGTGGGCCGTGCTAATGGACCTTCAAAACCACCCATTCCTGACTGAAATTTTGTCCTGAATCTAATGGACGGGGTGGATTTTCCAGAAAATGCCTCTGTGGGGCTCACCGATCACGACAGCGAAAGGGTACGAAAGGTTTCGCACAATTTGGAAATCCGGTTTTCCAGGCGATGGTGGGCCACCATCTTTGATCATATGGTAGATCTGAACCGTACATCATGTAGAGGACCCAAGAAAGTCCTAAGGGACGGTTTTTTATGGAATTTGAGCAAGGAAAGTATGGTGTTTCGAGGCCCCAAACTTAGCTGCGAAAAAGCTTTCGCTGCGCGTGCGACAGCTTCCCAGATCCGATTTTCACCACTCCAGCCACTCCATCAGCTATAAAAAGAGTTGCAAAACGTGAGGAAGGCATTCAGATCCAGAGAATTCCAGATCTACAACAAGGGAGGAAAGAAAGTAAGAAAGAAAGAAAGAGAAGAAAGAAAGAAAAGAAGGAAAATGGTTTTATTATTTCAAACTTATGTTTTTATTTTCCTATCTAGATTTATGGATTTCTAAACTCTTTATCTAGGGCTGAGATGAAGCCCCTAATTCGAATAATCCTCGTTCTCATATGTTGATTTTACTTTAATCAGATTGGTTGTTCCTTTCTCTAGTGTGCTTGATTGATTTAAATTCTATATTTCTCCATCTATGAACTTTTGAGTCTATGGATGGATGTGGTCTGGATGCTTATTCTAGGTGCTTGTATCTGATCATGAACAGGTTCCTGTAGAGGAAGAAACAGGGTGCTTTACTGAACTGCATATTCCATATGCCCGATTTGGACATGGGATATGTTATTCATGGCATTGCTTAAGGAATTAGACAATCTGTATGCCCAATTAAGGACACAGATTGTGCTTTTTCTAGATAAGTGGATCAATCTAATTTAAGGTGAATTAACAGACAAAACAAGGGTTAGGATAATTAGGGGTGGATTCGAAAGTCCTAGTGCTCTTTCTCTGATTAAATTTTCTTCCCTATTCTTAATAGTTATTTTCCATAAATTTTTGTTAGCAATTTGATCCTTTATTTGTTGAATTAGTTAAGGAAAATCGTAAATTTGAATTGTGACGACCAGTCCCTGTGGATTCGACCTCGATCTTACCGAGTTTATTACTACATCACAACCCTATACTTGGGGAGTATACTTGGGGAGTGAACAGTTGCTCCACTTGGGGTACACGTTGTACGTGAAGATGTGGTGAAGCAAGTGGGTTTATATAGACCGTTCTGAATACTGCATATACAATCAAACATCCCTAAGTACAATCAAACATTCCTAAGTACTCTGATTAATGCAGGAATGATATTCTTAGTTATAGCCAAAACTCATCTATTTCGGATCAACGGAGTACTTCTGAAGGCTCCTTTTCTGCGTGCGGTCGGACTTAAGTTCTCTGGCATCAAATTTAGGTCGAGTTAAGTTTTCGGTCCTATCGGATTTACAAATCGACCGTGGTGGACCAGTTTCAGTTCAACGGTCACCGGTACTCGATCAGGGCCACAAGTGCACTGACATGTGTGAGAAATTTCTCCTGATCCGAGGGTGTATTTGGGTCATATTCTAACGGTCTGAATCCTTATATTCGGCCCACAAGCGACACGTCTCAGTTTACTTAAGTTTGGATTTTATTTTAAAAAATATTAACGTTTCTCACATACTTCGCTTCGGGCTCAAGTTGTGCATTTCTGGACACAGTCAGGACTTGATTTCCGAGATGGTTGTCAAGCCCAGCAAGGCAGTCATAATCGTTTAGTTTCGCAGTAATCGGACTTTCGACGTGCGGCCCAGGTCCGATACGGAGTTTCGTGATGCTCCCGAGAGCAACTGGGTAATGAGATTGATCCTAAATTATAATGTAGCGTCGATGATTCTGCAACTTTTAGGTCTTACAGTTCGTATTTAAAGTGGTTCAAGCGAATTTTACAGCTAATCTAGTTTAACACTTAGTTAATTTCGTCTAATTTCTAAAGGATTTGGTCCTGAGGTGGTACTCGTGTCTTTGTACGGATTTTTTCAAGACATTACAAATCAGGTTTTCTCTCCCATCTTTCCCTTCATTCTTTTACACTCACAGCCATACTCTTGGGTCAAAAGACAAGCGGTATGAGGAGGCTGTGAACAGCCCTGGAAAGGCGCCCCATCTCAGCAAAGTGCTGACCGTTTTTTCTGGACTGGAAGTGGGACGGCAACGACTCTGTTTGCCTTGCATACAGACCGTGCAAGCGCCGATTTCCAGCCTGGAAATCAGTTGAAAAAGTTACAAAATTTCAGCCTTGACAGGTGGTAAGACCAGCGGTTGAAATACATATTTTCTCAGCCCAAAAGATAGCTGAAAGATGCCATTAAAATGTGCTGATTTTCAGCCTCAAAGATAGTTGTGAATAAGGCAGTTTCTCTGCCTAGAAAACAGCAGGGAAACAGCCTCTTTTAACTGAGATTTTCGGCCTAGGTAAGGGCCGGGAAAGTAACAGTTATCACCGTTAATCGGTTGTCGTTTTTGGCCTGCAAATAGGCCATGAAAACAAGCCATTAAACAGCCTTAGCAACACCGCAAATGGGCCCAACCCACTGTTAAAGGGGCCCACTGTGAATGTATATGTTTTATATCTGCACCGTCCATGTGGACGATGCAATGCTGTGGACCCTCCAATGTAAGTGTTCCATTCACACCGTCTATTTACAGGGACGACATCAAGTTCTGTGGGTCCCTCTGATGTATGTATTACATCCAAACCATCCATCCATTTCTTGAAATTGTTTTGAGACTTGGGACTAAAAATCAGGCAGATCCACCTATCAGGTGGACCACACCGCAGAAAAATGGTGGAGGATTGAAACATCTACCGTTGAGACGTCTGGGGTCCCAGAAGATTTGGATCAGTATGATATCCGTTTTCCTCTTAATTCAGGTCTTCGTGACCCTATGAACAGATTGTATGGAAATAAACGTTGTGGTGGGCCGCACCATTTAACTCAGTGGGCCGCACCACTAAAAGCTTGGGTGGGCCGCACCCAAGATTCAATCTCAATGGGCCACACCACCTTAAGATTGTGGGCCTCACCGTAAGGTACAGTGGGCCAGCCCCACTTGGACTTAGATTGGGTCCAATAATTGGGCCAAACAGGGCCCACTGTGGCCCAAATTTTTGGGCCATCTATGGATAACAATTATGGACCCCGATCAAGCCCAAGTTGGGCTGCAACTGGGCAACCGAGTTAGGCCCATTCGAGGCCTTGATTGTTGGGCCAAGTTTGACTGAGGTCATGTGTAGGTGGACCCTTATCAACTTACCCATTTACCAACTTATAATACGAATCTTGTCTTGGAAATAATTCTAGTGAATCTATTATACGGTATTGGACCGTTAGCTAGCTGCAAAAGACTGAACTAAGGGGGGGCTACATCCACTCAGGTGATGATTTTCTTCCCCTTGAGCTTTCCATCTCTAAGCTGGATTAAGAATAGTTTTCTTAATAGTTGCAATGATATCCTAGGAGGGGGTGATCATTCAACTTGCTTACTTAAAAACATGCCTTGTAACTGTACTTAGTCCTTGGTTGACTATTGAACAAATATCTGGAAATGATTAAATCTCTAACTTTCTATGAATATGATCCTTTAAATAATTTACCATGTTTTAGAAATCTATTAATCATATGATCTATCTTAACTAAAAAGCACATCTTAGACTCACTAAAGCATTGATTAACCTTACTAAGAACTGTATGTTTAGAACTGAATCATGTTTATATCTTTATGTCTCATATAATTATATTGATTGCAAGTCACGTAGTGATTGAAATCTCTCTACAAAAACTCTCATTAAAAGAGAGTCTGAACTTAGGGTGTAACGGAATGAATGTGATAAATAGAACTTCAATATGAAGGTTATAATTAGTGGCAATTGAATTTTGGGATTTACCATCTATGAAGTGATTTCACTTACCTAACTGAGGAGTGAACCATACCATGTTTATGCTTACCGTTGTTTACTCGCATTGATTCATACATACCGTCCTAATTTAGTCGCTACATTTATTGATTTCTACATTTCATTCCTAGTCAGCCTACGGTGGTAGTACCCTAATATTGAGAATTGATTGGCCATGTATTGATGGGTTTTACACACACCCTAAGGCGGTAGCCTTATGAGCCAGGGATGATGGTATGGGACCTATGTCCAAGCTGTCGACCTACGGTGGTGTTAAGCCCCCGTAGTGACCTTGAGCTTACTTAAAATGACTGATTGTAACTGGATTAATAACGGTTGGTTAATCATGCATACATGGCACGGACCAACATCTATTGCTATCATACGTGATGTACGTATTTGTTCGACTGGATGTTTTTCCCAAGTAGATGATTGCATTCACACGGTTGACCCCGGAGTGTTGATTACGTAATTGCATGGGTGACGCGCCCAAATTTTGCACGGATGAGCATCCCTGGGGCATGACTGCATTCACGCATCCATGCACATAATAAGACTGCATTTGCATTGTTTTATGTTGCCAGTATATTTTATGTTATTTCTTGTCTAGGGCGGTGGTGTGTAATCTTGAGGAGAGATCACACTGAGCTGGCCACTCATTCATCAATGTTCAACCGTACAGATGAGACAGGCACAGGCGTTGAAGAGCGCGGGGAGAACCCGGAACCTGCTACCACTGAGGAGGAGTACTACGACGAGGAGTCGTAACAGGAGGCGGCTGCCTACTTCGGTTTAAACCAATAGTTTAGTTATTATGGTTATTTTTTGAACAATTATATTTTTTAGGATTTTGTATGTGGCCCCAGCTGAGTGGCCTTGAATATTCATTTAAGTTGGGATACATCTATGCTACGCTTGTTTCCACAAATCGCGCTTTGATAAATTGTCTATTTTAATCACTAATTAACACCGAGTTTTCGAGAACGGGTCGAGTACTCGAGTTTTCGAAAACCGGGGCGTTACACCATGTAACTTTGATATCCTTTGAACCGTTCGTATAACTCGAGCTCGAGGAGCGGTAGTTGTCGTCTTCACATGACATGTACCCACACTAGCTAGATCGTTGGTGTGCGATACACCAGCCAATCCGCTTTCATGAATCGAGTTAGAGATGGATAATCCTGTCAAATGGCTTTGTGGGGCCTACCCTGATGTATATATTTTATCCGCACCGTTCATTCATTTTTCATATCATTTTAGAAAATAACACAAAAACAAAACAGATCAAAGGCTTAAGTGGGCCACACTATAAGAAACATTGAAATTTGAGTGCCTACCATTGAAAACTTCTTATGGCCACGGAAGGTTCTGATCAAGCTGATTTTTGTGTTTTCCCTTCATCTAGGTTTGTATGACCTTATGAAGATGTTATATGACAAATAAGTTTCATGGTGGAACTTAGGAAGGTTTTAATGATAGTCGTTTCATTCCCACGACATTCCGTGGTGGGGTCAACTTGAGTTTTGGATGTGCCTATTTTTTGGATTACTGTTGCCTATCGGAATATGTGCCCCGAGCTACAGTTATTGCTCCCCTAGATAGTCAATTATGTTGGACCTGTTTAGCCTTGGAGTTCCTATTATTTACCATTTTACTAAGCCCTCTAACCCATAAGAAAGTACCATGTGACATCTCCATTCCCTCCACTAATCTTAGGCCGCCACATCATCATTTATTAATACGTTTGGAATTTCTGTGTGTGTTGTATTGGAGGAAAAACACCCTCTTTATAGTATGATTGCAACCTATTGATAGGCAATATGCATAGCTGTAAGAAAGATCTTAGGTGCTAAATATAGGATATTACATAGCTAAAGAGAATATTACATAGCTGGAAGAAATATCCTAGGTGTTAAATATAGGATATTACATAGCTAAAGAGAATATTACATAGCTGGAGATTTACAATCTAATACTCCCCCTCAAGTTGGAGAGTGAGCATTAAAGACTCCCAACTTGGAACTCAAATGGTGGAATAGTTCTTTTCCCAAAGGTTTGGTGAATAAATTAGCAATTTGAAGACATGATGGAACATAGGATGTTCGAAGTAATCCTGATTGAATCTTGTCACGAACGAGATGGCAATCAAGCTCAATGTGTTTTGTTCGTTCATGAAAGACGAGATTAGCAGTTATATGAAGAGCAGCTTGATTATCGCAAAATAATAAGGCCGGGCCGACATTGCGAACATTAAGATCGTGAAGCAAATAAAGGAACCAAGTGAGTTCACAACTCGTAGAGGCCATGGAACGATACTCGGCCTCTGCAGAAGAATGAGAAACAATTGATTGCTTCTTTGTTTTCCAAGAAAGAGGAGAGTCGCCAAGAAAAGTGCAATAACCAGTCAAAGAGCGACGAGTCATAGGATAGCTGGCCCAATCAAAATCATAGTAGGCCTTCAAGGTGAATGGACTGGAAGAAGGCATAAGCAAGCCTTGTCCTGGTGTTCCTTTGAGATAACGAAAAATTCGAAGTGTTGCATCCCAATGTGGTCGTCGTGGTTTGCTCATGAATTGACTAAGAGTATGGACCGAGTAGACAATATCAGGTCGAGTAATAGTAAGGTAGATAAGGCGGCCAACCAAGCGACGATAGGGGGTCGGATCAGAGAGCAGATCGCCGATCAAAAAGCTTGGTGTTAACATCCATAGGTAACTCGGTCGGTCGGGCACCAAATAATTCAGAATCAGAAAGGATATCAAGGGTATATTTACGCTGGCTGAGATAAATACTGCGACGGGAATGAGATACCTCAATACCAAGAAAGAATTTAAGTGATCCAAGATCTTTAATCTAAAACTGGCGATGCAAGAAGGATTTAAGAGCATTGATGGCAGAGAGATCATTACCAGTAATAATAACATCATCAACATGAACCAAAATGGCAGTAAATGTTCTGTCATGGTGCCGAGTGAAAAGAGAATAGTTAGCCTTGGATTGTATGTAGCCTGCAGTATGTAAGACGGTGGAAAATTTAGCAAACCATTGTCGAGATGCCTATTTGAGTCCATAAAGAGACTTGTGGAGAAGGCAAACTTGAGACTCTCCCTTTCGGGAAAAACCGGGTAGAAGGGACATATAAACCTCTTCATCCAGGTCACCATGTAGGAAAGCATTATAAACATCTATTGGTAAAGGGGCCATTTGCAAATGGTAGCAATGGCGAGGAGGCAACGGATGGTGACCATTTTAGCGACAGGAGCAAATGTCTCATGATAATTCAATCCTTCTTGTTGAGTAAAGCCTTTAGCGACAAGGCGAGCTTTGTACCTTTCAAGAGTACCATCTGAACGAAACTTGAGTTTATACACCCATTTACAACCAATTAGAGTTTTGCCAGGAGGCAATGAAGTAAGAGTCCACGTCTTGTTATGCTCAAGGGCTTTTATTTCAGCAGTCATAGCTTCATGCCAATTTGGGTCTTTCATAGCCTGAGAATAGCCGGTTGGTTCGACAAGAGAAGAAATACTAGCAAGGAAAGATTTATGGGAGGAAGAAAAATTAGTGTAAGAAAGAAAATTAGATTAGGGGAAGGGACGGACCTTCATAAAAATAGACGAGGCCTGGGAAAAAGGCATGGCGGCATTAGAGCACTCAAAATCACAAAAACAAATTGGTGGATGTCCGGGACGAGCAGTGCGACAAAGGGGAGGAGGAGGAGATGGAGAGGGTACCATTGGAAGTGAGGCAGGGGGTGGGTTGGATGAAGGTTTGTCAGGGATGGAGGGGTCCAAAATATTTGGAGTGGGAAATGGAAGGACTGGAGGAGTAGAGAGGGGAAGATTGGCCATAGAAAAAATGTCCTCATGAAAAACAACATCCCGAGAGATAAAAAGTTGATGAGAAGAAAGGTCAAAAACCCGATAACCTTTTTGTGCATATGGATAGCCCAAAAAAAGACATTTTCGAGCACGAAGCTGAAATTTGTCACAATTGCTTGACAAAGTGGAGGCATAGTAAAGACAACCAAAAACCCGGATATGTGAGTATGAAGGGGGTTTTGTGGTGAGTTTTTAGAATGGAGCCAGAAAGGAGGGGAGTTGGAATGCGATTAATAAGATACGTAATAGTAAGAATGCATTCTCCCCAAAATTCAAGCAGAAGGTGTGCTTGGAACCGTAATGCACGGGCAATGTCAAGGAGGTGGCGATGTTTTCTTTCTATGACGTCATTTTGTTGTGGAGTGGCAACGCAAGAATGTTGGTGGATAACACCAATGTCTTGAAAGTATGAGCGCATTGTATGAGAAAAAAATTTCTTTCCATTATTTGTGCGGATTTATCTAACTTGAGTTTGGAATTGGGTTTGAACCATAGCAGAAAAAAATCTAAGAAAAAAATAGGTATCGGATTTAGATTGCATGAGATATGTCCAAGTTGCTCGTGAAAAATCATCAACTACTGTTAAAAAATAACGAGCACCAGAATGAGATGGAACTGAGTAGGGTCCCCGGATATCACAATGAATTAAATCAAAAATACCAATATTAAAAATGGAATTGGAAGGGAAAGGTAGACGAATCTGTTTTGCCAGAGGACAAACATCACAATGAAATTGTTTAGAAAAAACAATAAAAGGTAAAGTGGATGATAAAGCATGGATGTGAGCTTGTGAGGGATGGCCTAGGCGCCGATGCCATAACTAAGGAGAAGAAGGAGAAGATATGGATAGAGCAGTGGAAGAAGCTTGTGGAAGAAAATGGTAGAGACCGCCTTGCTCCTTACCTAGTCCAATCGTCATCTTTGTAACTAGGTCCTGAAAAAGGCAAAAATCAGCAAAAAAGGTAATGATATAGTTTAATGAACGAGTCAATTAACTAACGGATAGAAGATTAAAATGAAAAGATGGAACACAAAGTGCATCAGTGAGGAAAATGGATGGGGTGAGAGGAATGGTCCCCATATGAGTAACAGGGGCAAGATGACCATTCGATAATGTGATGGGGGAAATGTGGTGGATTGGGAGGAAGAATGAAATAAAGATGGAGAATGAGACATATGGGTTGTGGCACTAGTGTCGATAATCCATGTTGAAGGAGAGGAGGAAGTAGAGAGACAAGATGAAGTACCTGCAAGATGTGCCTCAGGATGTGTTATACCTTTATTGCGTAGAGATAAAAGCTGTTGATACTACTCTAGAGTAAGAGATGGAGTGGATGAGGCAGAAGTGGCAGCACTTGTATTGTCACGAGATGGTGCTCTGATTGGTCTTGATGGAGTGGAGCCATGTAAATGATGACCGGGTGGATATCCATGAAGGGCATGACATCTGTGTTTTGTGTGACCAATCCAGCCACTATGATCGCATGTGAGATTGGGTCGACGCTTACAGCGATTGTCTTTGTAGGAGTTACGTCCAGGATTGCGACTGGGAACCATAGGAGATGGAGGATTGACAGCGACCAGTGCCATGGTAGCGTCAGAAGGCTGGGGAGACGAAGCGACTTCGCATTGTTTCTCTTCTTAGAGCAATAAAGAATATGCTTTATTAATCATCAGGAGAGGATTCATAAGAAGTAGTTGTCCTCGTATAGCGAATAACTTTCATTAAGTCCCATAAGGAATTGCATGAGATGTTCCTTCTGTTGATGAGAAGCGAGATCTTTGGATGCGCCACAAGTACACGTGGGAAGTGTAGAGAAAGAAGATAATTTATCCCAGTATAATTTCAACGGAGAAAAATATGAAGCAATGGTGGACTAATTTTGTGTATGAGAGCAGATGGAACGTTGGAGCTGGAATATATGTGCTTTGAGCAAAGCGGTCACGTAGATCAATCCAAACATCATGAGCGTTGTCAGTGTAAACAACACTATTGGATAACTCCTTTGTCAGGGCATTGAGAACCCAAGAGAGAACCATATGATTGCATCGAGTCCAAGAGGCAAAATCAGGTGAAGTAGTGAGTGGTGGTGGGTAGGAACCATCAACGAAGCACAATTTATTTTTCGCACTAAGAGCGACAATCATAGCACGACTCCAAGTGGTATAGTTATCTCCATTAAGTTGTTGAGAAACAAGCACAATACCTGGCTGATCCGAATGAGAAAGGTAGAGTAGATTGGAAGAATCATGTGATGTAAGAGTAGTGCTTATGGTAAACTCAGGAGACTTTGAAGTGGCCATGTTGTTGTTGTCTTTGATTCTAGTGCTAGCAGATGTTGGACAACTTATGATGAAATTGCAATAACAGAGAGATGGGTGGCAGCAGAGGATGAGAACCGTCGTGCTAATGGGGTTGGTGAGAGTAGAGATGGATTGAGGAAGATTATACACTGAAGATCGGTGTATACTCTGATCGGTCAAGAGATCCTGACCGTTCAAAATTTGGATCAACGGCCCTGATCAAACTTAGCTCTGATACCATAATACGTTTGGAATTTCTGTATGTGTTGTATTGGAGGAAAAATACCATCTTTATAATATGATTACAACCTATTGATAGACAATATGCATAGCTGTAAGAAAGATCCTAGGTGCTAAATATAGGATATTACATAGCTAGAGAGAATATTACATAGCTGGAAGAAAGATCCTAGGTGATAAATATAGGATATTACATAGCTAGAGAGAATATTACATAGTTGGAAGAAAGATCCTAGGTGATAAATATAGGATATTACATAGCTAGAGATAATATTACATTGTTGGAGATTTACAATCTAATATTTATCATTCGCAATCCCTAGAATTACCAAAAAATAAAATAAAAATGATCCCAATGGGTTATAAATACTCTTTTCCTCTCATCTCTTCATTTAACAACAACACGAAACCAAGCAACTCTCACCAAGAGAATAAGAGAGAGTAAGTGAGTGAGAGTGAGAGAGAGTGCTTGAGTTCTCACGCTCCCATCTTCTTCAATCTCCTCTAACCTCCTCCAAACTTCTCTTTACCCCATTGTCCCACTTAAATCAACCCTTTCAACCATGGTGAACCCAAACCTCAAACCATTTCAAGTGCAAGCCAAAGATCATGCCATCATCACTAGCATTTATACTCCGTCAATCACATCATTCCTTCTCTTCTCAACCCCCCTGATTCTCTATACTGACATTGAACATATGCTTCGTGACTTGCTATAATTCCGGATCCTGTGATATCAAAAACTCATGGTAGCCTAATATTCTTACATAACATTCTAGTATCATCACATCTTTTCTTAAATCTTATTCATAAACATTCCCTGGAAGTATGCTTTGTGGCTTGTTGGACTATTTCACATTAGAAATTCAAGTTTACCTAGTCTCATTTTAATACTTTACATTCTATTATTTATCCCCTAAAATCATATTACCACACGAAGCTGTGACCGTATGCCCGTATGGATAGAAAAGGTGCCTAACAACTTTCCTCTCTGTAAATGAGGTCCCTTACTCTGAATCCAGGTCACAAATCATGAGTTAACTTAAAGTAAGAGAATTTCTAGATTCTTTGGTTTTTACAGAATTCGCAGGTTCTATCCAACTGCGGAATTTTGAGCTAATTTGCTAGTGGCGACTCCAAGTCTATTACATTATCAATTAAAATCAACCCATACATATCAAAAAATAAAGACAAAAAGCATGTGTGTTGATTTCCAGTGTTCACAAGCCCATGGTAAATGTTTATTTTCCATCTAACCTATCGATAAGGTCACACAACCCTGGATGAAAGGAAAAAAACAAATGTCAGCTCGATCCTAAACTTTTGTAGTCAATTATTACTTCTTCTTTTTTTTTCTCATGGTATGGTTCACTTAAGGTTTAGATATATATCATTTTTTTGGCTCATGCCCTAAAATAATATGAAAAAAAAAAAGAAGAAGAAAAGAATGGACAATGTGAATATAAAATACATATATAAAGGTGGCTCCCACCATAAGGGTTGCACCGTCTTAGGTGAGGTCGGGAGCTAATAAGTGCTACCCTTATATGTGGGGCCCACTTTGATGATGTGGTGTATATTCACGCTGTCCATCTGCTTATTGCTCATTTTATGACATGGTCGTAAAAATTAAACAAATCCAAATCTTAGATGGACAACACCATAGGAATGAGTGGTGATTGAACGCATTACCATTAAAAACTTCCTAATGCATAGGGTAATGTTTTCATGGTGTTTATTTGCCATCCAACCGGTTGATAAGGTCAAAGAGACCACGGGATGAAGGGAAAATACAAATGATCCAAAACTTTTTGTAGGCTTACGAAAAGTTATTAACGGTCATTCATCACTATTTTAAGTGGTGTGGTGCACCTAATATTTGGATTTTCTTAAGTTTTGGAACCATGTCTTAAAATGACCTGAAAAAACTAAGTATAGATATATAAAAAATTCATCAGGTAGCCCCACACAGTAAGGGCCTGTTTGATTTTTCAGCTCAACTATAATTACTATGTAAATGAGTGATAATTGTTTACCTAGGTAATTACTGCATCTTTCCCAATGCAGATATGACAACTTACTTTTTTAAAAACTTAAATCCAGAAATTTTCAAAATCAATGTGTGCCCCATCGTGATGTATGTGACTTATCCACACCACTCATTTGTTATGCCGACTGAATTTAGGGCATGAGCAAAAAAATGAGGCAGATCCAAAGCTCAACTGGACCACAGCATAGGAAACAACGAGAATTGAACGCCTATCATTAAAAACTTCTTGAGGCCCTTAAAAGTTTAGAATCAAACTGATATTTGTGTTTTCCCCTTATCCGTGTCTATGTGACCCTATGAATGGGCTAGATGATGAAAAAAAAAAACTCGATGTGGGCCCAATGAAGGAAATAACTTTCAATGGTGGACGAATTGAGGCCACTGTTTCCTTTTGTGTGGCCATTTGAGTATTGGATTTGCCACATTTTTCGGCTCATGCCCCAAAATACTTTAATAAAATAGATGGATGATGTAGATATATCATATAATACGGTGGAGTCCACATATTTGAGCCAACACTTTTGTATAGACTTTAAAAGTGGAGTTACACTCAGATTTTCAAACAAGGTCAAAAAGTAATAATTACTTATTTAGTAGGATTTACTTATACCATGGAAAATCAAACCGGCCTAAGCGCAAAACCCTGTGAATAGATTGGGTGAGACCCTCGATCCACCTAGGTGGGTGGGACCCAGGACTATGGGTTGAATTGATATATGTGACTACATACATGCTGTCCATCCGCATTGAAAGCTCATTTTTGAGCATGATCTGGAAAATAAATTAGTTCCAACTCCGGGATGGACCATAGTACAGGAATGGTGATTGACCATTGATAACTTCTCGTGAGCCACAAAAGATTTGGATCAAGATGATATTTGTGTGGTCTCTTCCTCTCTCCGTATTTGTAACCTTATTAATAGATTAGGTGGAAAATAAGCATTCCGGTAGAATTCTAAGAACTTTTTAATGTTAGGGATTCAATCACGAAGGTTTCCTATGGTGTGGTCCACCTAAGATTTGAGTCAGCTTCATTTCTAGAATCATGCCCGAAATGAGCTTTGAAAATGATTGGACGGTGTGGATTTAACGCACATACATCACTATGAGCCCCACAGTCAGGGTCCCACCCACCACTGTGGATTCGGGTCTCACCCAATCTGCTCCCGTGTCACCCGGTAACGTATAATCCGCTCACCTAATCCGTAGGCAGTCTATCTTCTAAGTGGCAGGGAAAGAGACCGTCCAACGAAAAGCTCTGTGGGCCCACCGATGATGTCCAAGACATTCCTCCAAAAATCAGGCAATCAAAGGCTCTCAAGTACGGCATACCACATGAAACAGTGGCGATGGGAATGCCACCATTGAAACTTTCTTCGGGCTTAGTAAGGTTTTGAATCAAGCTAGTATCCATAATCTCCCTCCATCCTAGTGGGATTCTCTTTTTGAACGGTTTAGATTGCATATAAACATCACGGTTGGGCCCCAATAAGGTTTCAATGGTAGCCGTCCGCCTCATCTCGCTAATGTTTCCTTTGGTACGACCCAATTGAGTTTTTCATCTACCAAGTTTTCAAGATAATATCCTTAAATGAGGTGTTGAAGTCGATGAACGGAGTGGATGTCACACAAACATCACGGTGGACCCCACATCTCTTTGCTGCACGGGCTCCACACGACACTGTTGCAGAAAATCCCGTCTTTCGCGGTCGCCCATCCCTAACCTTAGTTAACTAACCATGGTTAACAACCCTAGATCTTTCTTCTCGATCTCCCGCTCTGCTCACCCATATAAAAGCGTAGCAAATCGGAGAAGCTGAGCAGTCGAGGCGTCTTCACACACGCTCTCTCTCTCTCTCTCTCTCTCTCTCTCTCTCTCTCTGTTTATTCCACCTCCGAAAATGAGAGAGTGCATCTCGATCCACATCGGTCAGGCCGGTATCCAGGTCGGCAATGCCTGCTGGGAGCTGTATTGCCTCGAGCATGGTATCCAGGTCAGTGAGTTTTCCTCAGATCTGAGATATTTTTCATTAGATCTCTGCGTTTTCTGCCCTTTTGTTTTAATTTTCCTTGATTTCTCTCCAGATTTCGGTTTCGTATGTGATATATGGTGTAGATCTCTTGAAAAAATGATAGATCTCTTTATAGATCGCTAATAAAATGCTATATTCTCGACAGATCCAGGGTTCGTGTGTGATATATGGTGTAGATCTCTTGAAAAGAATGGTCGATATCTTTTTATAGATCGCTGATAAAATGCTCTATATCCTGCAATGGTTTTTCAGATGTAGGGTTTTGATGCGAAAGATTGCGTAGGCCGCTTATAAAATGCTTGATATATTACGATTGTTATTCAGATCTAGAGTTTTTTTAGTGTTGGTTTCAGATCCATCTTCAATGCATTGTTAGTGCTTTCATTCCCTTCTCATTTTGGCAGTTCTCTATGATTTTCTGCCATATCTAGGGTTTTCTCATGCATCGATGATAAAATGCTTGATTTTATGCCTTAGTTCATCAGATCTTTTGTTTTTATGAGTTCGTATCTCTTAGTACTTATTCACATTTCTGTAGTTCGTTATATTTTTGCCAGATCCAGGGCTTTCCACGAGAATGCGTGAATTCTGATAAAATCTTGTTATTTGGTCTTAATTCTAGAGATTTTAGACTTTATATAGCTTTCATTTGATTTATGCTTCAGCAAGTGTGCTTGATTTTTTGTCAGATCTACGGTTTGTTTAGGTGTTACTGTAAGGGGTCGTTTGGCACTGTGGATTGGAGGGGATTGGCAATCCCCACCATAAGGGCCTGTTTGGGAGCATGGATTTGAACCCCCCTGGATTCGAAACACCCTGGTTCTGTTTGGCACCTTGGATTTGGAATACCTTGGATTGTAAAATTTGTGTTTGGGAGTGTGGATTTGAAACCCCCTCAAATTTTGTGGTATATTTGCATGAATATTCAAGGAGACAGTAAATTATTTAAAATACTCAAAGTGATTAAAATATACTACAACATAAATACTTATGATAACAAGCCCATTAAAATATACACATTGGTAAAAAAAAATAATTCTGAACGTTTTTAGTTGGATACTGGAAGGATGCAACTTGAGTATTTAACGTGTGGTGGCTTTACAGGGACTGTTAGGGGTGCACACGGGTTGGTTCGGTCCGGTTCTGGGGTGAAACCAGAACCGAACTGTTCCTAACGGTTCTACAAATTTTGGAACCGGACCCGGAACCGGACAGTTAGCACCCTAGAACTGAACCAGAACCGGACTGTGAAAAACGGTTCGGTTCTGGATCGGTTCCACAGTTCTAGGCTTTTAAAAATCCAGCCTAGTTAGTTGATTCGGAAAAAAAAAGGACGAAGAAAGAGAAGAAAAAGAAAAGAAGAAGAAGAAGAAAAGAACTCATCCATCTCAGATTCTCAATATCCTCAACTTTGCACTCATCCTCCGCTCGTGTTGCATCTTAAGTGCCAAATAATCTGCTCCATATACCATATCTGGTTAAATAGCTATCTTACAGTCCCTTGAATTTCATTGGGTCATGTGAGATTTGATCTCATCTCCCTTCAATCCATAAGATAAACTCCATGAAGGAATTCTTGGGGCCCGCCAGACTTATTATCCCAAGTTTCACTCCCAAATAATAATAGAACAATGGAAGTAATGAAAAGGGGGGAGAAATTCGGACTAGAAAAGGAAATGGCGTACCTTAGACAGGGAGATAAGGAATCGTAGAGAGAGAGAGAGAGGGCAGAGGGAGGGGTGGCAGTCGGCGAGAGAGAGGGCAGGGATGGCAGCACAACAGTCGGGCTAAAGAAGGTTATACATTTAGGGTTTTTTTTTTTTTTTTTTTTTTTTTTTTTTTTTTTTTTTTTTTTTTTTTTTTAAACTAAAGGTTCGGATCGACGGTTCGGATCAATGGTTCGGTTCTACAGGGCCCTAAATCAGAACTGATTCGTATCCAACGGTTCTCAAAATTGTAGAACCGAAACCGGTGCTGTCTAGAACCGGACCAAACCAGACTGATCCAATGGTTCCAGTCCAGTTAAGCGGTTCTACCGGTTCGATGTGCACCCCTAGGGATTGTTGCCAACTTCATTCTTATTTAAAAAAACAAGGTTGTCCACCTTCCTTAATAATAGTTGGAAATCCACTCTGACCATAATGTGAGTCATCCTATTTTAGGCCATGGGTCTAAATATCAGGGCCATTGGTAGTTCAAGTTGATCACACAGTTAAAAACAGTATGTACAAGTAATTATAATCATTGAATTTGTTTTCGTTCCTATGGCCCACTTGAATGATATTTACGCCTAAATTTTTTCTCAAATCTTAAATTTTAATGAGCTATATAATGGCTGGATTACACCGTCCATATAACCGTCATGGTGGGACATATATGAATAAAGTGTTCCTGTCCCTCTATTCAATTTTTCATTTGGTGTGGCCCATGTGAAGCCTAAATCATTATAATAACTTAGCCATACGAATAAATTTTGACAAGTCATCGCATGGTCGGAGCAGATTTTGCATAACCATTATAATGGGCCACCTAAATTATAGGTTACAATTCATTAAAAAAATGTTAAAATGTAAACCTACCTTAATAACAGATCCGTCTCCTTTTACAAGCGATGGCAGCAGCAGTAACCTTCCGCAGTCTCAATAGCAACCTTCCGCAGTCCAGCGGCAACCTTTTTCTATAAAGTGGATCTTTTTTTGGAGAAAATGAATGAGAGAGAGACTTGTGCATGGTTGCATGCGAAGAGAAGTTTTTAAAGAAAATCTCTCAACGATTGGATTTCCGACCGTTAAGTTGATTTCAAAAGGTAATCCAAGGTCCGACCTTGGATTGTAAATCCCTTGATCGAGGAGATTTGAAACCCCTTGGATTTCAAACCCCCGATTACTTTAGGGGTCGTTTGGCACCGTGGATTGGAGGGGATTGGCAATCCCCTGTCTATTTGGCACCATAAAGTAACTGGGGGTTTGAAATCTAGGGGGTTTCAAATACCCTCGATCAGGGGTTTGCAATCTAAGGTTGGACCTTGGATTACCTTTTGAAATCAACTCAACGGTCAGAAATTCGACCGTTGAGAGATTTTCTTTAAAAACTTATCTTCGCATGCAATCACGCACAAGTCTCTCTCTCATTCATCTTTTCTATAATAAAAAACTCCACTTTAAAGAAGAAGGTTGCTGCTGAGACTGCGAAAGGTTGTTGTTGCTGCCATCATTTGTAGAAGGAGATAGATTTGCTATTAAGGTAGGTTTACATTTTAACGTTTTTTTTTTTTTTTTTAATGAATTGTAACCTATAATTTAGGTGGCCCAATATAATGGTTATGCAAAATCTGCTCAGACCATGCGTTGACTTGTCAAAATTTATCCGTATGACCAAGTTATTTTACTGATTTAGGCTTCACATGGGCAACACCAAATGAAACAATGAATGGAGGGACGGGAACACTTTATTCATATATGTCCCACCATGATGGTTATATGGACGGTGTAATCCAGCCATTATATAACCCATTAAAATTTAAGATTTGAGAAAAAAATTTAGGCGTAAATATCATTCATGTGGGCCATAGGAATGAAAACAAATTCAACGATTATAATTGCTTGTGCACACCGTTTTTAACTATGTGATCAACTTGAACTACCAATGGCCCTGAAATTTAGGCCCTTGGCCTAAAATATGACTCACATTATGGTCGAGTGGATTTCCAACTATCATTAAGGAAGGTGGACAACTTTATTTTTTTAATAAGAATGAAGTTGGCAACAGTCCCTGTAAAGCCACCACACGTTAAATACTCATGTTGCATCCTTCCAGTATCCAACTAAAAACGTTCGTGAGCTTTGAGTGGTCACCCTATCATAGGGTCTTATCTACACTGTTCATCTATTTTTACATATCATCATCGGGTACAATCTCGAAAATGAGGCAAATCCAAAGCTTAAGTGGACCACACCACAGGAACTAACGGTGAAAATGATTCTCATTATTGAAACTTTTCTAGGGACAACATTAATTTTTATTTACCATCCAACCTATTTATAAAATTACATGGGGCTGGATGAAGAGCATAGAGAGTATACATGGCAAGCATTAAGCTATCTCTTAGAGCATAGAGGGTCAGCACTATTCTTCATCGAATTGCCTGTTGAGCTGAGGTGGGAGTTTCTCGTAAACACTATTCGAGATTGATGATTGGATTACATTCTTTTTATATAGTTTTGACAATTTGGGTTTGTATAACTTTAAAAATATTTTATATTTGATCAGGCTTTATTATTTTATTTATTAACGTGGGTGCACGTATGTTTTGTAATTTCTATAGTGTGTATTTAGGCCACTTGGAATTAGAGTAGATATGTTTATCTTAACACATGACAATGGTGAAATTTAATGAGCCCACTTTTATGGCCTACCTCAAGTTCGGAATTACTTTTTTTTTTTTTCCAATGTGTATATTTTGATGGGCTTGTTATCATAATTATTTATGTTGTAGTATATTTTAATCACTTTGAGTATTTTAAATAATTTACTCGGTCTCCTTGAATATTCATGCAAATATACCACAAAATTTGAGGGGGTTTCAAATCCACACTCCCAAACACAAATTTTACAATCCAGGGTATTCCAAATCCAAGGTGCCAAACAGAACCAGAGGGTTCTGAATCCAGGGGGTTTCAAATCCACGCTCCCAAACAGGCCCCCTGTAAATGATTTACAAAATGTTTGTTTGGCTTTAAGCTGTAAACGATTTACAGGTAAATCATTTAAAGTGTTTTGATAGCCTTTAAAGTGTTTTACCATAAGGGTCATTCGGACCCTGTAAATGGTTTAAGTTGTAAATGATTTACAACATGTCTGTTTGGCTTTAAGCTGTAAACGATTTACAGGTAAATCATTTAAAGTGTTTTGATAGCCTGTAAATGGTTTATATCCTGTAATTGGGTATTCACACCTGAGATAGTTTAGAGAATTAATTCATTAAAAAAACATTCAAATGTCATATAAGAGTGGATTTTAAAATAGATCATTGGGTTAAGCCCATCTCACTAAAGCTTAGCGTTGATCCTCATAGAAAACCAAGCAGTAGGTGAGCCATAGAAGTGTCCCATGAATTCAAATGCTCTTTTATAAGGCCGTTGTGAGATTGAGAGTGAGTTATAAGGCCGTTGTGAGATTGAGAGTGAGTGAGAGAGATAGCAGTTGGATTTCTCATAGACAAAGGAGAGGGAAGTGTGTTTCTCCTTTTTAGCAATGCCTTTGAAAAAAGCTGTTGGAGTTGTAAATGATTTGCTAGTGAATGAAATCTTCTCTTTTTGCTAGTAAATGAGAAGGGGCAAAAGGTTGCAAGTCATTTACAGGCAAAAAGGGCCATCCAAATGCAAATCATTTACAGATTGCCTCATTTACATACATCCTGATGACCCGTAAGATGTATGTAATTTACTGCAATTCTACTGTACCTGTGCTATTAATAAAATGACTGTTGAGCATTTCGTTGAAAATTGCCAGCCAGTATCTGGCTAGGAATAAAAGGACTGCTCCTAAAGAGGGTTGTTTGGAGTACAAAATCCTGCAAATATCTTCAAATCACATAAAAAGGGTGTATTTTTTTTTGGTGGTGCTAAGAGCATCAATGGACGCGCATGATGACCAGAGTGGATGTCTTCCACCCATCGCAGTGGGCCGAACACCTAATCTGGAAGGTTTTTAATTGTGGGTGTCCCATCCGAATTATTCCTTGTTGTGTGGCTCGCCTGATAAATTAATCGGCATGTGTTTTTCGGGGCGCTAGGAGAGCATAAAGGGACACATGAAGGATGGATTGGACCTTCCATACAGATCATGGTTGTCACCACAAACAGTGTGTATCAACCATCATTCTATGCTATGCATAGTGCTGGTGCAGGTATAATTCCTTTTCCTGTAATATGAAATGTGGGATTTTTGCCTGAAAATGAAAGGGTTGGTGATTACTTATAAAGTGGTTAATTTGTTAATAATTCATTGGTAAACTTGCACGTCCAAACACTTCTTGCAAACACTTGACCTGTAAACCCTTTGCAACCAAAGGATTTTACAGTCAGTGCTTGAAATTTACCCCCAACAGACCAGATGTTTACTTCTCCTACAAGCCAAACAACCCCTAGAGTATTTGAATCTTATTTACGAATTAATCTGATTCTTTCAGTTTTATTGGTGTTTTGGCATTTATACTATTCATATCTTGAGTAGAGGAAACGTTTTGGTTTTATTTTTGCATGTTCTGTATCATAACTTTGCCTCCATTCCTCTTCTATATTGGCATTGCTTGGATCTTGATTTTCTTTCATTGTTTTTTTAATCTCTTTTTTCTATATCGTTTTCTTAGATCTCTGTATTTTTATATAATTGCAGCCTGATGGCCAAATGCCTAGTGACAAGACTGTTGGTGGAGGCGACGATGCTTTTAACACCTTTTTCAGTGAGACTGGAGCTGGAAAGCATGTCCCTCGTGCTGTGTTTGTAGATCTCGAGCCCACTGTCATCGACGAAGTGAGGACCGGAAATTACCGCCAGCTCTTCCACCCTGAACAGCTCATTAGCGGCAAAGAAGATGCTGCCAACAACTTTGCGAGAGGCCACTACACCAGTAATCCCTTTTCCTCTCATTAATGGTTTTTTTTCCCCTCCAAGTTTGATTCTATCAAGACATAACTTTCCTTTTCTGTATCTTTTGCAGTTGGCAAAGAGATTGTTGATCTCTGTTTGGATCGCATCCGCAAGCTTGCTGACAACTGCACTGGTCTCCAGGGCTTCCTTGTCTTCAATGCTGTTGGTGGAGGCACTGGTTCTGGTCTTGGGTCCCTCCTGCTTGAGCGGCTCTCTGTTGACTATGGCAAGAAATCAAAGCTTGGTTTCACTGTCTACCCTTCACCACAGGTCTCCACCTCTGTTGTTGAACCCTACAACAGTGTCCTTTCCACTCATTCTCTCCTGGAACACACAGATGTCGCTGTTCTTCTTGACAATGAGGCTATCTACGACATCTGCAGGCGTTCACTTGACATCGAACGCCCAACCTATACCAATCTCAACCGTCTCGTTTCTCAGGTGATATCGTCCCTGACTGCATCCCTAAGGTTTGACGGTGCCTTGAATGTTGATGTCACTGAGTTCCAGACAAACCTTGTCCCTTACCCCAGGATCCACTTCATGCTTTCGTCTTATGCTCCGGTTATCTCAGCTGAGAAGGCTTACCACGAGCAGCTTTCGGTGGCTGAAATCACCAATAGTGCATTTGAGCCGTCGTCCATGATGGCCAAGTGTGATCCTCGCCATGGCAAGTACATGGCTTGCTGCCTCATGTACCGTGGTGATGTTGTGCCCAAGGATGTGAATGCTGCTGTGGCAACCATCAAGACCAAGCGCACGATCCAGTTCGTCGATTGGTGCCCAACTGGCTTCAAGTGTGGCATCAACTATCAGCCACCCACTGTTGTCCCTGGCGGTGACCTGGCCAAGGTGCAGAGGGCTGTGTGCATGATCTCCAACTCTACCAGTGTTGCTGAAGTGTTCTCCCGCATCGACCATAAGTTTGATCTCATGTATGCCAAGCGTGCCTTTGTGCACTGGTATGTTGGTGAGGGGATGGAAGAGGGGGAGTTCTCAGAGGCCCGTGAGGATCTTGCTGCGCTTGAGAAGGATTACGAGGAGGTTGGTGCTGAGTCTGCAGAAGGTGAGGATGGTGAGGAGGGAGAAGAGTATTGAGAGAGGAGAGAGCTCCATTGCATGCGTGCTGTTGTGCCTCTATTATTTGCCTGTGCTGGTGTTTGGTTTGTGTCTGCCATCCGTGGTGTGTCCTAGGTTTTCTTTAAGCACTGTTATTGTGTTTGAGAGTTTGTTTTGCTGTTTGGGATGTGGAGACCCTTTGTTGCTGTTGGTACTGCCTCCAATATGGTAATATGAATTTGTTGGTGTTATTCTCTCTGAGATGGTGCTGTCTGATGTTATTTCTGTGACTTGTGCTGTTTTGATTCTTAAATCTGCAGGTAAATGTTGTTATCCTTTTCCATTTTTTTCTTCCTTTTTGAGAGGAACTGGTTTTTAGTAGTGTTGACATGTCTTGGGGGAAGCGGCTATTGATCCCACTTCAAAACCTCTTGTGCTGCCTGATCAACAAAAGACTCGAATCCCCCTAAAGATTGGCCTTCGAATGGCGAACTGCATCTGCATTCTCTTGTTTGCCTTGCATTTCTAAGGTTTTGAATTTTTTACCAGCCGGGTAGCTCCATGTTGCGTGTATAATCTGCACTCTATCCGAACCAGTTTCAGTTTGATCACATGCTGTCAGAGTTGTGTGGGCTCCATCCTGATTTGTGTATGAACCCCACTCCATCCACCAGTTAAACCCCCTACCGAACTTAACAAAAACCGTCCATCAGTAAAACTACCTCGTTTGCCATACAAATTCAAAAAAAAAAAAAAAAAATCACTAAAACTCATAATGCAGGTGGGCAAGAGCACCGTAGAGAACAATGTAGAAAGGAATAAGGACCAAATACCGTAGAGAGCAAATGTAGAAAGGAGGATTCTAGCAAATTCCCTTAGCTAAATTTTCCTTCCACTCTCCCGCAATTAGGACTATTTCTCTGACCATAATTTTTTTTTTTTTTTTTTTTTTTTTAATTCCAATTTTAGAGGCCTCTCTTTTTGTTTTTTGTTTTTTTTTTTTTTTTTTTTTTTTTTTTTTTTTTTTTTTTTTTCAAATTTAGCCTCCATTCTGTAATGCTTGGAAAAGGAAATAGTGTTTTTTGAAAAACTATTTTCATACTACTTTTATAGAAATTAAGGATCTTTAGGCCATCACTAACATGTGCTTTATTAATAAGTGGCATATGTGAAATGCTTAAAAATGGAGTGGCACATGTGGCATGCCTGGTATATGTGGGTGCTTGGTGTTGAATTCTACCAGATGAAACATGTGCATTGCTTGAAGTTGTATGTTGCACATGTCAGCACAAGTCATGCGTTGGTGCATTGGACATTAGGGCACAAAGCTAAATGGCCACATTGGAACTGTTGACATGTGGCATATTTGGAATGATTGAATATTGGGAACGATTGAAGATGAACAATGCCACGTGGTAAATTAGTGTATGTGGAGTGCTTTGCACATGTGGGGGATAGGAGAAGCCAAATTGTGGTGCATGTGTGATATTATTACACGTGGGGTGTAAGAGCAGATGAATGTTGCCACATTTGGCCTATTAGCATTTGGAATGCAAGAGACGATGAATGTTGTCAGGTGTAACACATCGACATACGTGGGGACACGAGAAGATAGATAGTATAACATGTGGCACATTAGTACATGTTGCATAGCAACATATGTTTGGTATGATCCAAGAGGTACAATCACTCATTAGGCACAATGACACATATGACACACGTGAGGCGATTGAAAATGAGCGGTGGCACATATGGGCTAACGATTTAGAAATTCATTTTACTTGCTTCAAGGACAAATACCTTTATTAAGAGTGGAGGTACGAAAATGAATTTCTTTATTTTTAAATAACGATTGAAAGTAAAAATGTAGTGTTTTTCATAAATTCCCACATCTCTTTATGTCCCTTTTCTACCCTTGCATCAAAACGCTAGCTTGCCTTTCCTAGTTAATCTCAGACTTACTCTAAAGTGGGAGGAAACGAGTTGATATGCACAAAATCCACTCTATTTGTCAAGTACAACATCCCTTCTTCCTTTTTTGCCTTTAATCCCAAATGTCAGGTTGATTAAACACTCAGTTAGGCCACCCCATAAAAGTTGTTAAAACGTTTGAATTCACATGGTATAACCCACATGAGCGTCCAAATATTGTGAATTTCGGATTGTTCTTTTATCAAGATGAGAATACCAGGTGAATGGATTGGATGACATATAAATACCATGGTTGGCTCTATATAAAACTAATGGTAGGCATCCCATTAATACTTTTTCTCATGGTGTTGTCCACTTGAGTTGTAGATGGACATAATTATTTGAACATGAGGTTATTGATGTAGAGCGGGTCGTGGACAATTTCATGGCCAAGATGGATCAGAAAAGGCCCAGTCGGCGACAGAAGTGATCCGGACCATCGGACCTTAGCTCGAGCGTATCTCGCAATCCGGAATGAGTTATTGGACATAAAATATATGATTTTGGGGTAGAAGGAGCTACTTTAGCCACCTAACCCGGCTATGCTGGGTTACGTAAGTCGAATTTGCAAAATACCACCAGATTGACAGTCGTTTCCCTATTTTAATTCCATTTTTACTATAAATAGTAAGTTTTAGTTTGATTATAACTCTTCATCCATTGGGCTCTAGAAGTTGCACCCAACGCGAGAAGTGCTTAGAATAATTAGGAGAGTAGCTTGGTGAAACCAAATAGGACACTTACTATTTTTGGCCAAAAACCTTGTGCATTGGTAGACATCACGACCGTCTATAAATAAAGTTGCAAATTCTAGGAGTTTTAGTCGTAGTTTGATTTTGATTCTCTCTCATTGCTTGGTATCCCTGTTTAAAGGGTTGTGAACTTGTTTAATTCATTCATCAATCAATTTACAAATTTATTAGAATTTATTTTTATTTTCTTGCCTTCTTTCCTCGTGGATTCGAGAAGTCTCTATGAGGAGTTCAGAGAAGCTCTGTGGATTCGGAGTAGTTATCCTTGAGGAAGACGGTGATCAACCTCATAACGTTCATCCCTTCGTTAGTTATGTACCTAATGTATGGGGGTGGATCTCATGAAAGTTCCATTCGCACAACTACCTACCAGTTTACAAAATTTGCCTATCAGGTAGGATTTAACAGGTTCCCACTTGGGTGTGGAACAAGTAAACCTCACTAAGATTTTCTTATGAATGTTTGATCGAATACATTCCGAGCTGGTCGGAGGGGGCATAAGATATGCTTAACTCTATCAGCTGGATTTGGGCCTTTTTGAATGACACAAGCCATTTATTTTAGACAACTTTCTTAAATGGGTTATTCCAAAAGAAAACTCTCACATAATAGGACTTCTCATATAGCTGGTATGGATTATTAAAAGATGACCTATAACATTTTGGATTTTCACTGTTTTGGATTTCCAAAAAAATCCTTGAAATTTTTTTTTTGTAATTCACTTATATTATTACTTATTGGTCATTAACACTTAATATTAGTTTATACATGGGTTGTACCAGTAAAGAACCGCACAAGTCCGATTAATCAACCGTAGGAAGCGAACGAATCCGCCCGATCACTTAAATACCGAATTTAGCCACATGATTTGCTCACACAGAGCCTAAATCTGACCGACCTACCACTGATTAATCAAGACAATCGTAACTAAATTAAAGGATCTACTCGAAGCCGAGTTAGATAAGGCCCGGATCTTTACTAATAGACCAAATCAAACTCATTACTCTTTTATTATAAAACCGACGGTTTAAAGTAATCATGACCAAATCTCTACTTTCACTTGTTATAAATAGGTCACACTATTAACATAATTAATCTAAACCCTAATAATTGCCCATAAGAAATCTCAATACCTAATTCATTCCAAAAATGTCCCGATTTTCCTAACAAGCTCTAGACCGCTTGTTAGTGGGCCACTAGTTCCAAAACTATAGAATAATGTCCGTCTTACTGGGCTCGACGTCCATCGCAGGAGTCAGATATGGGTAATGTCCAGAACCGCTCAACTTGAGCCGAAGGACGAGTGCATGAGAAGTTCAAATTAATACCCTAAAGGAAGAAACTGAAACTAAAGTGAATTGCGTTGTCCACTCTTATGCAAAGTTGAGAATTTTTAACCGTCGGTTTACGACCAAACTTCACACGTAGAGTAAGGATATTTATTTGTTCATATTCGTATAGCCGCGGCCCCGATCGACCATCGGTGACCGTTGAAAAGACTTCTAATCATATCTGTCGATCGGTGCATCCAAATGGCGGGTCGATTATGTCCATATGTAAATCATCATTAGGGCTAACTATCTTACGGTGTATATTGACATGTACACCCCATAATGGGCCCTAGCGGTTAGAAAAACCCTCCTATAGGGCTAGTATAGAAAAAACCCAACCATTAAGGCCATTTACACCAAATTTGACACTATAAAATGGCCTCATTTGGGCACCCCCTTCTTCCATACGAATTTCATGCCATACCTTGGGTGAAAGAGAAAGAGAAAGAGAGAGATGGAGAGAAAATGAAGAGAAAGATAAGGGAGAAAGTGTTTATGTCAGTGAGGGGAATCTTGATCATGCTTGTAGGGTTGGTATTTCCTCAACTAAACCGGTGGCTATTACAAAACCTCCACCATATCCACCCATGCCAAGAATCGGAGGTAAGAATGGTATATTTTCTTTCAATTAAGCAACCTAGTGTAGATTTCTAGTCATTAATGTTGTTTTTCTTGATTTCGATTTAGGAATTGGTAGTTTTACCCAAATCTTAAAATCCTAAGATCTCAAAGAATGAAAATCTCCTCTTAAGGTGCAGATCATTATCCTTAGGTGGCTAAGTACCAATTTTAGGATAAATTTAATGATTTTGGATGCTAGATTGATGTGCATGCATAATTTAGAGTAAAACCTAGATAGGAATCTATATGATAAGTATACCCATTATGCATGAAATAGTAAATTGATGTTTGATTGCTTTTCAAATTGTTTGGGCATGAGATTTGTGTTGCATGTACATTCTTGCATCTAACTTTTACATATTCTTCCTTGTTGTACACATGATTGAATTTACCTACACTATGCATATGTGTGATCTTTTGATTTTTTGGTACTCCGGCACCACACACTCACATGTCTGATTTATGTTGTTAGGAGTAGTGGCATTCATTTTAATATCCTAAAATCTCATGCTTTGATGTATTGTACGTTTTATTCTATCTGTACTTGAAGATAAACTCTTAGCTACGTAAAATATCATTGAACATAGCTCATTCCCTGGGTTGGTAAGGAATCTGAGATTAGTAAGAGTGGTCCTGTTGGTCGGGCCGTCCTGTGACTAGATCGACTGATTCGGGTGGACGCGAATGGGCGACAGTAGTAGGACTACATGAGTTGCTTACACTCGATGTCGTACGTTTCGTGTTCCCCTAAATTCGGGCGACCTAATCCACCGATTGACTGACCGTATTTGTTAACCATGTTTGCTCACGCCTGTTGGAACCTGGAACACCCCTCGCCCACTGACGCCCATTGATAACGGTTAGTAAACTGATCCACAGCCTCATGAGCCGGGCATGGTGTGTTACGCCCCGAACTCGAAAACCGGGCTCACAAAATTTTCGACCGCCGAATCCGGTGCCGACAGCCTCCGTAATACCCATTCTCGGTGCCCGACACCCATACACCAGGTTCCGATCCTGGGATGCTACGAGGAGGATTTCCAATATCAATTTGATTCGTAATGAGCATAACCAAGCATAACTCACGAACAATAACCATAAGAACACCATCACAAAATTCACTATGATCAAAAAAACTTTTGAGTACAAGGCGTATAAAAGGGAAACACAATATACTGAAAATGACAAAAGCTCCAGAAGCTCGGTTGTACGCTCCAACTGCGGCGAGACTACGGCTGCGTCCTGGCGTCACCTGCACGCATCAATCGTGCATAAGCTTATAGAAAGCTTAGAGGGTGGTGTAAGTGTGTGTGCAATATGAGCGTGCTCAGAATGCATGGTCAGAGCAATGCGGAAACATGCTGATGAGTACATGAATGCAGTCAGCCGTACCAAGGCTATGCGATGCAATATGTAAGTCAAGCATGCTAATCCTCATACCAATGCAACTCCTCACTAGAGCATCAAATCAGTACGGTTCTCAGTCTAGATAATCAACGGAGTTTAGTACACTCCAAATGGCACTGTCGCTCTCCAGCCGCACAGTCCGAGCGAGCGTAAGAAACCTCACTATCCGCCTGGCCAATAGTCTGCCAATACTTATCCAGCACGTCGATAGCGAACCCATTCACGAACTGGTCAGACTCAGCCTAGTATTGCCCCCTACCCTTGGGCGAGTAAGGCCACACCCCTTTCCAACCGACCACGACACAGTGGGAAACGCGGCCTTCTGGTATTCGGCCCTCGTGCGCTCATATATCCACTCGGTCTCGACGTTAGAGTCATCCTCTGGTACCATCGGGTTTAGGGATTTTCACCCAAGGACATCTATGGCGCCCGTATGCTAGAACCAAACATTTTCAGTATCCAATCCAGCCACCCACGATGTGTTTGTGGAGGCTATGGCCCTGATGTCGGTAGGGCTTACAATAACTACAATCACACAATGCAAGTGCATGAGTCACACTACCAGTCATACAACAGTCCTGCGTATATCATGTACTCATGTATGGCAACTTTGCCTATCGGGGAGCCCGTAATCAGTCTGCCTGAAGGCATATGCTATGATCAGACACTCCTCATCTCAAGCATACATATGATGCGTATGATCATGAATCATGGGGTTGTGTTAAATATGTTATAAAACAATAAACTATCCTCTCAATGAAATGGGCCTAGATGGCCTACATGAAACAAATACAGGCCTATCAGTGGCCTTAGGGAGAGTTATAATGTGGACATCTAACCAACATTACTCGTATAATGTGGATGTCAAACCAATATTGTCCCCAAGGCTCGGCTCGCCTTAAGTACCATTAAATAAATCATGGTGGAATCACACATTGCAATGTGCCTTAGGTACATCCCACTGGGCCTCAAATACATCAAATGGGTCGTATCTCATGGGCCTTATATTCATCAAGTGGGCCACCTCAATGAGCCTCACCAATGGGCCGTAGGTACATTGCAATGGGCCATCACCCATGGGCCTTAGAATGCATTAAAATGAGCCCAAACACATAAGCTTTATGTGTATTAAACGGGCCTAATCACATAGGCCCTATACATCTCAAAGTGGGCCTCAACAATGGGCCTATATACATGCCAATATGGGCCTAAATACATGGGCCCATATGCATCCAAGTGGGCCTCATGTGAGGCCCACCGTAATGTTTATTTTCCTATCCAATCTGTTGGTAAGGTCACATGAATAAGGGGCCCACCAAAATGTCTATTTTCTAGCCAACCTATTGATATGGTCACATGGACCAAGGGGCCCACTGTAACGTTTATTTGCCACCCATCCTATTCATGAGGTCATGCAGACTAGGGAGGGGGGACCCACCGTAATGTTTATTTGTCATTCAACCTGTTTATAAGGTCACGTGGACCAGGGTAGGGCCCACCGTGATATTTATTTGCAATCCAATCCGTACATAAGGTCATGTGAGCCTTGGGCCCACTGGGATGTTTATTTGAAATCCAACCTATTCATAAGGTCACGGGACCAGGGCCCACTGCAACGTTTATTTGTCATTCAACCGTTCATAAGGTCACACTGACCTGGGGCCCACTGGAAGGTGGTTCACAAATTCAGCCCGCACATTAAGTGTGTCCCACTTGGCTAAGGGTCCAGACCAAGTTTCAGCCGTATCCAAGTCTCAGGTAGGCCCCACCGAGTGATTTTATATGTTTAGGCACGTTTTCACATGATTTAAGATGGTATGGCCCACCTGAGTTCCGTATACAGCTGATTTTTGGGGTGGCCCCAGATAAAAGGGGGGCCATCATGATGCACAGTGTTGATTTTCGAAACGCATCACGATGGGGGTCCACAGCTGGGCCGTGAGGCCCAACGTTCGTTCGTCCGCCCGCCCTATAGCCGCAGGCGCTGCTTGCGTTGCAGCAGCAGCAGCGTTGCTTTCTTTTTTCTTTTTTCTTTTTTTTTAAAATGGGACCCACAATGACTAGATCCACCCCATCCATTGTCTAAGTCCCACAAAATTAGGGGTCCACACCAAGTTTCAGGTGGGTCCAAGCTTCTGGTGTACCCCACCAATCATTTTCCCATGTTTTAACAAAAAATACAAGCATTCTCGATCCCACGGCCCACCAGAAAATCAGATCAGCCTCATTTTTCGGCTCAACGCCTAAAATGGGCTGGAGAATAGATTGGACGGCGTGGATCACATACATACATCAAGGTGGGGCCTGCATGAGCAGCCCACCCCAAAAAGTAAATAACCCCTTTTTTTTGGCGAGTACACACCCATGTTAGTACACCACACTCCACGTTAGCCAACCTGCTCGTCCAGCGTCCAAGGACGCTGGACGGTGTGGATAAACACAGACATCAGTGTGGGCCCCACGTGTTAGTGGCATGCACATCAAGGTGGGTTCCACATGAATATGGCCCACCCTTTGGATCAACAAGATATTTGTGTTTTCCTTCATCTTGACCGTCCAATTGACCCAATGCAAGGTGGGCCTCACGATCGGACGATTAAGATCCTCTTGCACATAGTGGCCATAAGACATCACACCAAAAGAGAGAGAGAGAGAGAGAGAGAGAGAGAGATATGGAGAGAGAGAGAGAGAGGAGGGACCCCGCCACTATGGGCCCTCCATTGATACAATACATAGATCAAATGGGTCCCACCAACAAGTGGGCCCTTAAATGGAAATCAACGGTGGATCACCCACCTCTTGTGCTCCTCCTTGCTCCCTTAGCCTCCTTAGCTCCTAGCCTCCTTTTTCAATGGTGGTTGATGATAATCCAACGGTTGAGATGGGAGATGTGAGAGTAGGGGAAAGTGGGCCACACTTGGAGAGGGAGAGAGCTTGGAACGTATGGAATTTTTTTGTAGCTTGGAGAGGTTTGAGAAAAATGAGGGAGGGAGAGAAGTGATGGGAGATATGGATGGAAGGGATGGGTGGAGTGGTGTTGTAATTAATGTGGTATGGGTTTGTTTGATCTCTTTGTAAAAGAGGAATGGTGATGGAAGAGAGAGAATGGACTTTTGAAAAAGGAAGAATGGGTTGTTGTACTTGGGGTATGGAGTGACTTGACATTGATTGATTGATGGATTGATGGGACATCTTGTAGAGATTCCCTCGTAATTCACAATGTGAGGTGTTTCTTCGGAATGAACACAGACTAACATCTTCCAACCTAGGTATCGGTTCGGTGCACGAGTCGCGGCGACGGCGCGGTCGCTAGGATACAAGTTTCGGTTCCAGCCGACTTTGGTATGCAGGACTCGGCTTAGGATCGCGCGCAACGTCGAAAACGGGTCGAGGATTGCCGAAATTCGACCGGTAGGAACGCGGAAGCCTACGGAATGGTACGGACTAGGGTACGGGTCTTACAACGCTCCCCTCCAAATAAAAATTTCGTCCTCAAAATTTGCACAATCATCGCAACTAGTCAACTGATAATAGAAGAGGAAACAAGTCATCGTCACATAAAATCGAAGACAACATACAAGATATAGTATATGATCAATCTTTAAAGAGATGAGGATAACGCTCTCGAATCTCGGCCTCGCGCTCCCAAGATGCCTCATCAACAGAATGGTGACCCCACTGAACCTTCACCAAGGGTATGACCTTGGTCCGGAGGACCTGCTCCTTCCGATCAAGCCTACAGAATGGTACAGATTAGGGTACGGGTCTTACATGGTGGAATGAGACACTATATCTGTTCTGTCGGCCTACGCTAGAGTGACGAGCCTCCACGTAGTAATCCGCGAGGGATCCCACTCCCAACACTCCTCACGTGCTTGCAAATCGGGGGCGAGGAACCCGATGAGATAAAGGATCGTGGGGCCCTGGCCACGCATGTTGAGGGGTCATGACCTCACAAACGGATGAAGGCATTGATATCATCAGGTGTACTGGTTTCCCCAATCTGCTGGATGAACGGACTTAACTAAAAACCCGGCTAACATGTTCACGATCGCATTACATTAGTTAGGTTCGCGACTCGGAGGTTGAGGTCGCAATGAGGGAGTGTTGGTCATGCGCGATTGTAAGACGAAGTAGCTCGAGGGAGTGTTGTTACGAGGACGTGCATCATACCATAATTCATGCATATGCATTAATAAGTTTAGTTAGAGTTGTGTGAATGTATGTTTTTCATTAAATTCATCGTAGAATTGATATTTGATGTAACTTATGGCTAATGGCACCCACTGAGTTAGCTACTCACTCCCACTCTGGGACAGTGTTTTAAAACACCAACCAGACACGTCATTAGATGCAGGTGTGGTAGAACTCGACGAGCTGAGCGGGGTGAGCATGGATAAGGAAGAGGATCTTCCCTACTTTCAGACTTTCGGCGGATCCTTCTAGTCTGAGTTCGGGCTACCGCGGGGTATGGGCCAGGGCTCTAGTCACTTTAGGTCATATATGGGTGGGACTAGTTCTCTATTTAGATGATTTTGGATTTGTGGTTTGGATATTTTTATACTTAGTGGCACTTGATACTACTTATGACTTATGCTCCATGCCTTGCTAAACTCTCCATTGTTTATGAGATCATCCAAATTTAATTAAAATATGAAGCCCATTAGGGCACCCATGGCACCTGAGAATTCAGGAGCCGAGTTCCTACATGGCCACTGAAAACCCGGGGTGTTACATGGCCATGATTCGAACACCAAGTCCAAACATATTATTTTACAATGTGTGAGGATGTATTCTAAGGGCCTGTTTGGGAGCATGGATTTGGAACCCCTTGGATTCAAAGACCCCTGGATTTGAAATCCTCTTATTGTGTTTGGCAACATGGATTGGGAATCAACTTTAATCCAAAAGTAGTATACATAGTATATTTACAGAGGTTTGAATTTAATTAACAAATCAACTTTAATATCTCTAATTAATAATATATGTAGTGTTTAACAAAATGGTTGTAATAAGCCCATTGAAATATATGCTTTGCCCAAAAATGATGAAATTTCCAAGTCTCAAATGGGCCACAAGCACAAGATAATGTCCAAGTGACTAACCAACAATTTTTAGCCGTTGATTTACATGGACGATGTTGATCATCATATTAAAGTAGTTATAGTGATGCAATTAATAATCTAATTATTTTTTGATATCATTAGTGGGCCATGTGCCCAACAGACC
Organism: Magnolia officinalis; assembly: GCA_021015155.1. NCBI lineage: Eukaryota > Viridiplantae > Streptophyta > Magnoliopsida > Magnoliales > Magnoliaceae > Magnolia > Magnolia officinalis. The sequence continues at coordinate 8,867,120 of JAJHSJ010000010.1, forward strand.
AATAGTATGGTGACACACCTGTTACGAATGCAACTATAAAATGGATTTTAGGTATAATCCAAGCTCTCACCGTGGATTTCAAACCCCCTATTCGAAACCCCCAGTTGAAATCCCCTCAAATCCCCCCAAATCCACAGTGCCAAATGACCCCTAAGAAAAGTCTTTCTTGGTTAGGTACAAGGGAAATGATACGGTGCACCCCAAGAATTTGAAATATTGCAAAGCCATCTCTCAATAGGGCACATGGCATAGTGTGACATCCATTGGGTCCACTACATATTACAAAAAGGATTGATGGTTTACATTTTAAAATTATAATTGACAAGACAATCCTATCCATTACTTTTTCTATTGTTTATTACACTACCCATTTATTAGACCAATGATCATATGGTTAAAATTATTTAATAGCATTGATCTTTAAGGCAGAAGCTATCCATGCTACGCAATGTACAGATAAATTTGATGTGCACATCAAACTATTTATACCTAACCTGCCGTAGCTAGGTCTAACGATTAGGATACCACCACGTGTTGGTACTTGTACAAAGGTTATAAAAAGCACTTATGGAGTATGGAAGATAGATTATGAAGATCCTAAATACACTTCTACGGAAGGGGCGCACGTCACACGTTAGGATACTCAGAGATGTACATACGATTGCAACCCTAGAGGCGGCCACCCTCCCAACCACACGGAAAACAAGTATAAGTTATACACAACAACATAATGGTTAACTGACCCCATCGTACAATAGAAACGAACCAAGCCAAAGCCATTAACCAATTGAACATTGATCCCAAAAGCTAAGAGATCATATGTAAGGCCACCGCCTAACCTAAGTCTATAAAAGCATCTCATAGCAATGAGCTTTGAGCCCTCGCCAATCCAATTAAACAATTCTTTTCAACTCAACATTACTTATCTTTTGTTTCGTATGTGTTGACGTAAAAATCTGGTATGCTCTCCTCCCGATCGTATCCACTCAGTTCAATCACCGGGCCCTGAACCTGCGTACCCACAAAAAACAAAGGAGACCCTGGCTAGGTCGGGGGACCCTCCGATGCCTAAGTCAGGACACAGGAATCTGGGTCTAACTGAAGAGTTGAGGGGAGAGTATTTGATCTTGCGTACCTGTAGACAGGGGGTGATGGATTATTTATACCCTATGGCTGCATGATCCGGGTCCGATAATCTCGGCACGATCAGGGGGATTCCCAGATCGTGAAGATATGGCGCGCGATCTATAGATCGTGCGGCGTCCCTGGCGTGTAATGGGCATAACCGGACGAAGTTTTCGGCCATGTCTAGTTATGGCAGTTTCCTCATTCAGTGTATGAAGTCCTAATGTTTACTTGGCCCGGCTCAACCAAAAGCATTTACATTATTATCCTTAGTCAATATTTCATTGGACTCAGATGATGTATAGGTCTGAACTGATATTTCAGACGTGACTCCGAGGTGAAGGCTTTGCTGTGGATGGGATTGGGATTTATGTCCGACCGGATAGCAGATTCTACCCCGGCCTATAGTCTCGAGGTGGAGGTCTTTCGAATGTTGTGCCTCTACGGAATGTTTAAGTTGAATCGGACAAATGAAGCCTTGGACGTTGAGAATGCCAGTCGGCTCAGTTTGGCACTCCGTGCTCAGGTCTTAAGCGGGTTCGAATCTTCCCATAACAGTATGCATGCTAATTATCTTAGCTTAGCTTAGTCTAGCCTCTTCAATTTTGTCCAGTGTCATGCTACAATAATTTTGGATCAATAAATATATATTAGTTTAGTCTCCACTTCCGTTCAGTGCATCTCTGCAACAAGTTGATAGTTAACCATCTAGACCCCGTTGTCGAATACTCCAAATCCTTATGACCTTATTTAGTGATTTTCTCAATCACAACTTGTTGACCAAACCACATCCAGATCCATAGCTCAACGGGTAGACTGAGTTGATATACCTCGTTCCAACACTTGAGGTCTTGGTATCGATCCCTAGTGGGGTGGCTAACAGTGGAGTGTGTGCTGACATGGGTGTGTACTAACAAGCTAACCAAAAAAAAAAAAACTTGTTGACCAAACCTTGACAATCTCATGATTATTCAGGTCCAAAAGATTATCAATTGTCCATGGCTTGTAAGACTCCTATCAGGTGGGCCACACATAATCATCAGATCTGACCGTTGGATTATTCAGATTAAGCGATTCAGTGGGCCCCACTTCAGTTGTGATCATTATAAATAGGTTTGGGGCGGGACACTTGAACCGATGTCTCTATACTCGGTTATTAAAACAGATATGGAAATCTACGGTGTGGAGACCCTAGAGGAAGAAGTGTGATGGGTAAGCTTCTAGCCCTCTTTCTTATAAATAGATGTCTTGGTCCCCTCACCAATACAAGCGAGAAAACCCTAGTCCCATTGAAGGTTCTCCTAAAGGTGTAAGGTGCGGAAGATCACGATTCCCGTCGTGGAATGTCTTCCCAATCAGGTACGCTTTCAGTTTATGATTTTGAATCTCCATTGTTGATGCATAGACGATCTGTCAATTCCGCAATAAAGAAAATAACATTTGGTATGAGAGCCACTATGCATTCATCTTGGAGTTCGTTTATGTACAAGATTGGATCTCTTCATACTCCTAGCACCATCGATACCCTTTAAGGGATTTGAATCCGCCGGTGACTCAATAAAATAGAGGAGATTCGGTAACCTTATCCATGCGTGTGGACGGTTAGGGGGCCTAATCATCATGGCCATCGGATCTAGATCTTTGCATCATCGCCACGAATAAGGGCTGATAGTAACAACACCTTACAATCAGGACACTGCAGCCATAGAGAACATTAGACCATTGCCATCATTGGCCATGGCCCCTCATTGCGACAGCCATTGTCAGTGGCTGTGGAATCGAAGGGAAAATCCCATCGCTGCTTTAGATCCGATAGCTATGGCAGTTTTTTTTTGCAACCTGATGAAAGAAACTGAACCCATCTCCGATCTCCATTAATGGTTGTCGCACCTCCAGACCCACCGTCCTCCTCTTTAACGGCAGCGACGATTAAGGGTTTTAGATCCCTGGATATGGCAGCCATGTCCACTTGCTTCAGTGCCAACCCTGCAGCCCATCTCTTCCAGCGCCTCCAACAGCCATCAATGGCTGAACCCATCTTAGCATCTCCTCCACTTCAATCAGATACGGCAACGATGGCGTTGATAAAAAAAAAAAACCATCACTACCTCTCCTTTTTTCAATCAGATCTGTACAACAGCCGACTTTCGCTACACTAGTAGTGCTGCCGTTAGTACCATGGAAGAAGGTAGAAGGGGAGAGGCATTGCCGTTAGAGTTCAACAACGATGGAGATTGTGGTTCGGGTGGCCAGATCTTGTAGCTGTGATTCTGATATGGAAAGAGGAGGAAGAGATCCCATGAGGCTGGATTTTAGGCTGGGATTTTGAACAGGGATTAAATTTTGGGATTTTAGGAAAAGATCCCATGCGTAAGCCATTTTGACCAAAATGCTGAAAACGGCATTTTCCCTTGCCTTTTCTGGAACAGTCCTTTGGGTCCAGGGCTTGGGCCTGTGGAATGGGTTGTTGGGTCTCTCTTCAGCAAATCTAGAAGCCCCAATGATGGGCCTGTTTATTAAAGTACTCTAAAGTTTTTTAGATTTTGGGCCCTGTTGATGCATGTTGGGTCTGATTTAGGTCGGTTCCTCTTGTTAATGAGGGAGTGGGCTTAGGTTTTGTTTTTAGTGCACATTTTTGGCGGACTGAACCGAATTATAGCAAGCCTTTGTGCTCAATTTTCAGCCCATTTTAGTGCACATTTGAGCAGACCCTGGACCTTGTTCCAAGGCCCACTTTAGAGATAATTTTGGGCCCATTTCTAATCCATCTTAGGTCCATTAACAACAAGTTTTTAGGCCACATTTTGGACCTGATTTTGGGATTGTTGGGCCAGCTTGTGACATGGGTCATTGCAATGGGCCTATACTCTGGATCTAAAGTCGGATTCTCCATGGGCCTCTACCATATGGGCTGAGGTATTGGGCTTGGTTCCATTGATTTGGGATCGTTTGCAGTAGATCTTAGGCCCATTTTAGTTGAGCCATGACCATTTCAATTTGAACTATGACCACGGTTCAAGCAGTTTTTGGGTCCAATTTTCGAGCTCATTTAGGCAGTTTCCATGCCCCATTTTAGGGCCCACTAAAGTTTTCTTTGGGCCAGTTGATGGATCTCTTAAATAGCTAAAATATAGGCTGGATTTTGGGCTCTATTTAGCAAATTCATGGCCAACTTTCTGGACCAATTTGTTAGTCTGTTTCCAGCAATTCATAAGCCTGCTATCTGGGCTTGTTTGGATATGCCCCTGGTCCTACTTTAGAGGCCACCTTGAATGGTTGAGAATGGGCCAAGTTTAGGCCTCCTTTAAGGGTATAACAAGCCTGTTGATAGCCTATCTCATGCTTATTTTCAACACTATTTTATGGCTTAGTTTTAGTTCCTAATTTGAGCTTCTTTCATGCTCAACCATATAGGAGCTGATAGATTAATTACTCTTTGGATCTTTAGGGGCCTAATTTTGGTACTTGGGCGCATTTACCAAGGTGATAATTTTGACTATTTAATTGGCTACACTTGGGTCATCCTTTGGGATCAAATAAAACATAAATTATTTGATGGTTGGTGGATGTATTTGTTAGACGGCCCTAGTAATTCAAGAATATGGTTAAATGCATCATTTAGGTTTTGATCTGACCCAAATAGGGCCATTACCCATATGTTTGAGGCTGATATTAAGTTGTTGACCATTTAGAATTTAATCCAACCATCGCTTTAGAAAATGTTTAGTCTATGAGCGGTCAACATCAGTCATATTTTGGACCAAGTCAGAACTATTACAGAATGGTCCGTTTTGGGTAGGACCATGTAGCAATCCTTGGGTCTGAGAGCGGGGATTGGAGTTGATTGTGTTAGCTACCAAAGTGACCTCAATTGGCGAATTTTTATTTTTATTTTTGCTTTCAGACTCCAATTTATGGAATTTAGTGACCATCCATATTAGGATTGCATTTAGTTGCGTTCATTTCCATAACGGGTGGTGGTCAGAACAAAGAGGTATCATCACTTGGCAGGCTATGAGCGGGGTGAAGTGATTAGTGATGGTTATATAAGTTTGAGAAATTCATTTTGCCCAAAGGTGATGGATGTCTTAAATTTATTTCACTACCACTAGTCAGCTTCATGTTCAGTAGAGCCTCTTGTGTGTCGTAATTTCGTCCAAAGGAGGAATCGCGATGATACGCTGAGCTCTTGCCAGAATTTGATGACTATGGCCCATCATCATTCTGGGTCATTTGATTGAATGCCCAAATCAATTGAATGTTTATACATGCATAATGTTTGTGGTTTACATTCATGTATTATTTTGTGGGACTTGTTCATTTTATTAATATAAGTTTTATGCTTTATTTGTCCAGCTATGATTGTTTCCAATGTTTCAAACCAGTTCAATTCCATACCTTTGCTTACTGGGTCCAACTATCAGAAATGGAAATTGTCCGTTGAAATAGTTTTAGGTTGCATGGACTTGGATCTGGCCCTGGAGGAAGCCGAGCCTCCCGTTCCATCTAACTCGAGCACGGATTCAGAAAAGGCTTACTACAAGGCCTGGACCAAGTCAAACAAAATGTGTCTCAAGATCATAAAGAACTCGATCTCTGAGACCATGCAGGGTGTCATGCCCAACACTGAGAAAGCCAAAGAGTTCCTGACCGAAATAGGGAACCGATTCCTAAGGTCGGATAAAGCTGAATTGAGTTCGCTTCTGCACAATCTAACTCAGGCCATCTATAATGGTCAAGGAAACATTAGGGAGTACATCGGTGGGTTATCTGATGTGGTGGCCAAAATCCGTGCATTAGGCCTTGAGATTATGGATGAACTCCTGGTTTACTTAGTTCTGAACTCTCTACCTCCACAGTTCAGTCAATTTCATATAAGCTATAATACACAAAAGGAAAAGTGGACATTGAACGAACTGATATCTCAGTGCGTTCTGGGAGGAAGAGAGACTCAGAAGGTTGAGCAAGACACAGAGTGCACACCTAGTGACATCTGGTCAAGGATGAAAAAACAATAAGAAAATGAAGAATAATTCAGAAAATCGTTCTTCGGGTCCTACGGGTGGCAATCAGCCTAACTCTAAAGGAAAATCAAAGAAGAAAAAGAGGGGACCTAATGATGGCTGCTTCTTCTGCAAGAAGCCTGGTCATCAAAAGAAAGATTGCGAACAGTTTAAAGAATGGCTCGTTTTTAAGGGTAAGAAACGAGTTTAGTCTGTTTAGAATCTAATTTAGCTGATTTGTCCATAGAATCTGGTGGATAGACTCTGGTGTAACTATTCACATATGTAATTCCATGAAAGATATGCTCCAAAGCCGGACATCAACTAATGCAGAAAAATCGGTCTATATGGGAAACGACATTAGAGCAGACATGGAAGCTAATGGATTCTGTAGACTTAAGTTATCGTCAGGACTCTTTCTTGATCTAGTATATACTATTTATGTGCCTTATATAAGGTGCAATTTGGTTTCCATTTCTTGTTTAGACAAATTTGATTATGTGCTTACTTTTGGAAATGAAAAATTAAGTATTTCCTATGATTCAGTTGTGATTGGTTCTGACACTTTAGTTAATAACCTTTATCAGCTAGATTTGGATATTTCACATGTCTACAGTATTAACTCCTCACATGTGAACACTAAAGGCATCAATCGAAGGCTAGATAGTGAAAGAATTATTCACTATCTGGACTTCTCAGACTTTGCGGTCTACATAGATTGCATTAAAAGTAAACAGACTTCTCAGACTTTGATCTTAGAACGGTTAGTTGCTTCTTTATTGGATACCCAAAAAGATCCTAAGGATTCAGATTATATTGTCCATCCTATTCTATGAGAGTCATTGAGACCACGAATGCTAGGTTTATTGAAAATAGTAAAGAAAGTGGGAGCACGAACTTAAGAAACATTATGTTTGAGGAAGAACGAATTGTGATTTTCACCACAATCATTCAGAGTAGCGTGGTTGTCTGTCCAGTAGCGGATTCTGTGATCCCTATGGATGACTATGTAGAGCCTCAAATACCAAGTTTATTATTTTAGTCTTGTATGTTGACGACAATTTGATAGGCCAGTAGTGATATTGGACTGTTGCCTGAGACTAAGAAATTTTATCTCAAAACTTTGAGATGAAAGATCTTGGTGATGCATCATTTGTCATCGGCATTCAGATTAGCCAGGACAGATCTCGTGGACTACTTGGCTTGTCGCAGAGGGCCTATATCGATAGGGTTCTCGAAAGGTATAACATGCAAGGTTGTGCTTCTGGCCAAGCACCTATTGTAAAAGGTGACAGGTTTGGCCAATTTCAGTATCCTAAGAATGACCTAGAGAAGGACAAGATGAAAGATATTCCATATACGTCAGTAGTAGGGAGCATCATGTATGCTCAAGTCTGTACGCATCTGGATATTGCGTTTGTGGTTGGAATGTTGGGCAGGTACTTTAGTAATTCAGAAATGAACCATTGGATAACTGTTGAGAAAGTATTATGCTCTTTAAGGAACATATAACGTCTATGGGAGTTGTAGATCCCAAAGATGTATTTGAATAGTGGGAGTTTTCAATTTTGATCTGACTATATACAATCACTTCAGAGATCTCTTTTATATGCATTGATGATTCTGTTATTCAGTTCATATCTTGTTTCTCCTTCAGTGTGCACTTTCAGTTTTGAGTAAGCAAGACTTTGGTTTGTGTCTTGGTGACACGTTCAGAAGGACCACTTGAAGATAGGCACATGTGATCACATTAAATATGCAATCTTCATACCACACCCCATATCTTTGATCCATGTCGTTGCGGCTATTGGTATTCGTGATCGTGATTCGTCGCACTTCGAAATGTATAAATGTTGTGTTGACTACCACGATTCAATATCTGTAGTCTTGATGGACCGAATTTGACAAGTGTTGCTCATAAATATCCAGCGGTATTGTTTTGAAATTCAGTAGAGCGCCCATTAGGAACTTTCAAAAGAAAATACATTTTTCAAAATTGTTTTCACAATTAAAATAAAATGTTTTATTTTTCTTTAGAGATCAGTGTAGCCCAAGTGGGAGAATGTAAGACTCCTATCAGGTGGGCCACACATGATCATCAGATCTGACCGTTGGATTATTCAGATTGAGCGATTCAGTGGGCCCCACTTCAGTTGTGATCATTATAAATAGGTTTGGGGCGGGACACTTGAACCGATGTCTCTATACTCGGTTATTAAAACAGATATGGAAATCTACGGTGTGGAGACCCTAGAGGAAGAAGTGTGATGGGTAAGCTTCTAGCCCTCTTTCTTATAAATAGATTTTTTGGTCCCCTCACCAATACAAGCGAGAAAACCCTAGTCCCATTGAAGGTTCTCCTAAAGGTGTAAGGTGCGGAAGATCACGATTCCCGACGGCGGAATGTCTTCTCAATCAGGTACGCTTTCAGTTTATGGTTTTGAACCTCCATTGTTGATGCAGAGATGATCTGTCAATTCCGCAATACAGAAAATAACATGGCTGTCTCGCCCGCTTGAATCGTTGCTAGTAATTTTTTCTTTATTTTATTTATTTACTGAATTTATTCCAACTATATTCAAATTAATATAATCAGCACCTAACTTTTAATTTCTTGCTTTCTTTTCTAACATTTATTTTGTTGACAAATACAACTAAGTTATCATTGTCATGATAAGTCTTTATCTTCAATGTAAAAAAGAGACATCCAAAAGACTAATCCTCCCCCTTTACAAACTGAATAGTGAAGCCAATCTTTACAATCTTTACATATATAGTCATAATCTAACTATTTTGACGCCTACGTTTGGAAGGCGTTTGTTCAATTCAAGTCAAATACAACTCTAGCGCGCATAACATATACACGCACACATAATTAAAATTAGGCCATTTATTATACATGTGATCATATATCCAAATTGAAAACCAACACAAATTATTAAATTGTCACTTGTATGGTGAATGAACCCGAACGCATTCCCTCTACCTGCCCAGCCTTATCATATAAGATTGGTAGACCCGATTCCTCAACAAGTGATTGATAATTAGCTCACCCTGCAAGTGTTGTACATGGGCCATTTGTGTGTGTTTATAAAACCAACATGCACAAAAGGATTTCTCCCCCTTGAAAGTTAGACGCTTCAAAAAATCAGGCTGATACAACCATCAAGCGACCACCATGTGAATTCCAATATTATTTGAACGGCTCTCAATTGTTTTTCATGGTGTGTGGCCAACCCAATAATTGTATGGGCTTGATGTTTTAGGCATCCCATTGTCATGGTGAAGCTTTCTAATTCTACGGTTGGATGGCATGTACCCAACATGGTTGGCCCACCATAGAAAACAAAGAAAACAATGGACAACCATCCATATTAAATTCACATTATGGCTTGAAAGATAACTGGCCCCACCATGGAAAACAATGGATAACCATCCAAAAAGGTTCACGTTCAAATTAACCTCATGGATTGAATGATGATTGAATTGGGCTGATTTTTAGAGTGTCCAAATTTCATAGTCTGACCGTGATGGATAGGTTGGATGGCAAATAAGCATTATGGTGGGCCTTAGGAAGTTTTCAACGGTGGGTGCTCAATGACCACTGTTTCCTATGATGTGGTCCACTTTAGATTTGGATCTACTTCATTTTTAGTACCATGCTCCTAAAATAAGAAGAAAAACTGATTGACGGTGTGGATATACAATACATGCATCAAGATGGGCCCCACGGTGAGAGGAACACCCACTAAAGTGTTACCCGAGTAACACCTAATTCGATCCCCATCGGGTGGGCTCCATTCAACAAGGACTTGCAGGAGAAGGAGACTTAATAAAATAGTCAGATCATGGGTATATTGGGAAAAAAGAAAATAGTAACGTCTCTTTGCCGTTTTCCTTAAAAGGCGCGTTTAAAAGAGATTAGTTAGTGAGATTGACGAGTGGGGCTGGAATGGATAAAAAGAAAAGCCGGTCCGGTCCATAAAGAAACTTTAAGAGGGCTTTTTGCTCTTTAACCCATGTAAAAATCATGCCTAATAAGCGTTTTGTGGTCCACTAGAATTTTGAAATGATCTGATTTTTGGTGGGTCCCTTTATCCTGGCCACTAGCATCTGATGAATGGCTGGATGGAATATAAACACCCAAATGGGCCCCACACACTAATCAGATGTTTTTAATGGGTGGGCATCCTCTCCCTATTGTTCTCTATGCTGTGGCCCACTTTACTCTTTGAACGGCCTAAATTTTGGGATCCTGGCCAAACATGAGATGTTTCACCTGATGGTCGGAGTGGATTTCACGCATCGTTGGCCTGTTTTTCTCCACACTACCATGCCTTGACACCACAGATCAAATCCCTCTCTCTCGGTGGCCCCATCGTGCATTTGTGCTGGGTGAAGATGGGGTATCTGGAAAAAGCCTTCCTCACGTGAGGATCTCACGTGAATTTCGCATGCAACCTGCCTCACCTACAATTCACGTGAAATGCACGTCCATGACAGTTCAGAATTCGGGTCTCAATCCAACGGTTGAGATTTCACGGCTAAAAGAGAAATGTTCCCGTCGCAACCGGCTACTACCGGTCGCTAGGTCCCCAAGAACATACGACTGCCTGCAGGGTGATTCGCGCGAGGAGAGATTGAATATATGATTAACGCCACACGTGCAGACGTGTCACACCTGTGCCGGATCCAAGCCATTCAACATGAGCACGTGTACATGACTGTAAAAAATATCATGATGGTCCGCTCGTCAAGCTGTGTATCTGGAAATGGACGGTTGGAAAAAAGATGTCCAACGACCTATATTCTTTCACACGTGTGGCCCACTTCATTTTGCGCCAGGGCATATATATGTGCGGTGAATGATCTCTTAATCTCTCCCATTTGATATGTCCTCAGTGTGTACAAGTGTTCGGTTATCCTAACCGTTGATATGATGGGCTGACTGCTGATAGTCCACCAAACCCAAGACTGGATGATTCTATCCATCAAATATTGTGAATGTGGACAATTGCTACTTTATCAACCGTCCATTTACTATCCATCATTTGAATGGTTGATATCATCCCATGCGCATTTAGAGTTAAACCATGATCACCACTTCTACATACTAACAAAACCGAGTATTCTACTTTGGACGCGGATTGCCTAATCACACCGCCAGTAGCGACTGCTGCTAGATGGTGCTCTGTGGGCCCCACTGTTTTATCCACGCCGTACACCCATTATCCAGCTTATCTTAGGAGCCAAAAACGAGGCAAATCAAAATCTCAGGTGGACCACACCACCGGAACTGTGGTGATTGAACCCCACCATTAAAAACTTTGTGGGCCCACATATTGGTGCTTTTTCTTAATCCAAGTCTTTTTTTTTAATCTAATCAACAAGTTGGATGGAAAATAAATATTACAGTAGGCATTAGTAAGTTTTTAACCCGGGAGTTCAATCCCTAGCTTTTTTGTGATGGGTCACCTGATATTTGTACCAACCTCATTTTTTTATTATCATGCCTTAAAATAATGATCAAAGATGGAAGGATGTGGATAAAACAAAGACATCCCTATAGCTCAAGCGGTATCCCTATAGCTCGAGCGGTAGAGGGAGTAAAAGATACCTCGTTTCAACAACACGCAGTCTTGGTACCGATTCCCTAGTGGGGTGGCTAACAGTGAAGTGTGAACTTACCGTGGGTGTACTAACAAGCTAACAAAAAGGAGTTTTAAAAAAAAAAAAAAGTATAAAAAAAAAAAAAGAAAGGGCATCCCTATAGGCAGAGCTGTCCATGAGTTGAATCAGGTTGAGCTTGACATAGATTGGCCCGCTTGGGCTAGTAGCTAATCTCAGCTAGAACATGACTCCGCTCAATCCTCGAGGTTATTTAGGGCCTGTTTGGCCAGGCAGATTGGATGAGATTGGAAAGGATTGGAGGATAGATCCCGGGATTGGCCAAGCGTGCCAAACAAACACGGGATCTTGATCCTGGGATATAGCAATCCCATGGATCTTAAGACAATCCACTGACATCACCATCATTACATTTAAATCACATCCAATCCACCCTAATTCCTTAAAATTGACTGGGACGTCCGGTTTAAGGGATTGAAAGTGATTGGAAGGTTTAATCCCAGGATTAGCCTGGCGTGCCAAACATACTGGATATTACAATCCCGGGATATAGCAATCCCATAAATCTTACACCAATCCACTGACACAGATATTATTACCTTGAAATCCATACAATCCGCTCTAATACCATCCACTCTGCTCGGCCAAACCAGCCCTTAGATAGCTTGGCTTAATCATTAACTTGGGTATTTTTAAATCCAATATGTATTTGTACATTATGTTTTTCAAACACATAAAATGTATTTGAAAAACATAATGTACAAATACATATTGGATTTAAAAATCGGTGCCATTATGATTATTCTCTCAGGGCAGATCGGTACCATTATGATTATTCTCTCTTGGAATGTCCGGGGGATTGTCTCCAAGCAAAAGCGGAGCCTCTTAAGGTCTTCTATCTCCAGAAAGAATCCTGACGTTATCTGCCTTCAGGAAACGAAGGTCTCATCTTTCTCGCAGCGTCTTCTGAATTCGATCTGGGGTCCCCAGGATGCCAACTTCGTCTCTCTAGACGCCTCTGGGTCTTCAGGAGGCCTTCTCATTGCTTGGAAGTCTTCCAAGTGGGACCTCCAGTTCTCCATGACTGGGATTTTTTCCAAGGCCGTCGTCCTTAAAGATAAGTCCTCTTCCTTCAGTGGTATTGTTATTACAGTTTATGGCCCTAACGATGCTTCTCTCAAACCCAATCTTTGGGAGGAATTGACTTCCTTAAGACAGTCTTTCTCAGGTCCTTGCTGTTTCGTGGGTGATTTCAATGTCATTCGCTTCCCTCAGGAGCACTCTCGTCCTAGAAGATCCTCCTTCGGGATGCAGTCCTTCTCTGATTGGATCCAAGCCCAGGAGTTGGTCGACTTACCTCTGTCGGGGGCTCATTTCACCTGGTCCAATGGCCGCAGAACCCAAATCCAATCGAGACTAGATCGATTCCTTATCTCTTCTGATTGGCTCGATCAGTTTCCTGCTTCTATCCAGATTGCTCTCCCTAGAACTACGTCCGATCACTGCCCCATCATTCTTTCCGAACTCCATGATGACTGGGGCCCTAAACCCTTCAAATTCAATCCCACATGGCTTCAAATTACAGGTTTTCATCAGATGGTCGTCGATTGGTGGTCCTCCTACGCCACTGAGGGGTACGCTGGCCATATTCTCCTGTGCAAACTCCGTCTTTTGAAAGACAATTTGAAATTCTGGAACAAGGCAGTTCTGACGACAAGAAAAGATGAAACTGAGGCTCTGCTGGCTGAGCTCCAACAGATTGATTCTCGTATGGACCTCTCTGAGATTCCTCTCGACGTTCTCTCCCGCCGAATTCAAATCATCCAAGCCATATCCTCCCGAGCTCTTCAAGACGAAATCTCCTGGAAAGTGGAATCGAGAGCTTCCTGGATTGCTGCAGGTGATAAGAATACCAAATACTTCCACAGAATAGCCAACATGAGAACTCGAGCGAAAACTATCCACGGCATTTTCGTAAATGGGAGACATATCGATGAAAGATCTGAGATTGAAGACGCAGCGGTGCTCCATTTTCGATCTCTCCTCTCTTCTGAGGGTCGGGCAAGGCCTGCCCTCGACGGGATCCAATTCTGTTCACTCCCTCCCTATCAAGCCGATCGGCTGGAGGCTCCCTTCACTCCTGAGGAGGTTAAAGCGGCCATCGATGCAATGGGTGGTGATAAGGCCCCGGGGTCGGATGGCTTCCCTATGTGTTTCTTCAAAGCCTTTTGGGAGACTCTTCAATCTGATATCATGAATTTCCTCCATGAGTTCCATGATAGGGGTAAACTTTCGAAAGGCATTGGCGCCTCCTTCATCGCCCTTATCCCCAAATCCCACGGGGCTAACTCCTTCTCGGACTTCAGGCCCATAAGTCTCATTGGGGGTCCCTACAAAATCCTGGCTAAAACCCTCGCTAATCGGCTGGCTTCAGTCCTGGATGGGATCATCTCCAAACAACAAAACGCCTTCATTAAAGGGAGACAGATCGTGGACGGCGCGTTAATCGCTAATGAAATTCTCCACTCCTTCCACAAGTCTGGTACCAAGGCGGCCTTCTGTAAATTAGACATCGAGAAAGCTTATGACCATGTCGACTGGAACTTCCTTCACCATATGCTCACCCGTTTGGGTTTTGGAGTGAAATGGAGAATTTGGATGAAAGCCTACGTTGAATCTGCCCATTTCTCGGTCCTCCTTAATGGCGCCCCGAAAGGTTTTTTCCCCGGCTCGAGGGGCATTCGTCAGGGTGACCCGCTTTCTCCACTCCTCTTCCTCACAATTGTTGAAGCGCTCTCCCAGATGTTGCAGAAGGGCCAATCTGCAGGCCTTTTCTCAGGAATTCCCATGCCCGGGGTCGGTGTTCCGGTCACCCATATTCAATTGCGGACGACACCCTCATCGTCTGCGAAGCGGCCTTCGACGCCATCGCTAATCTCCACACTACCTTCAGATGCTTCGAGGCGGTTTCAGGGCTACGCGTGAACATGGCGAAATCTAAGGTGTTTGGGATCAACGTATCTGACCTAGAGCTCAATTCCTTCGCTTGCGCCACTTCCTGTCTTCTTACTTTCTTTGTGGGCTTGCCTCTGGCCATTGGCCCCCCTCCTATTCACATGTGGAATAGAGTAGTCAATAAATTTCAAAAGTCTCTGGCTCGCTGGAAATACAGATACTTATCTATGGGGGGAAGACTAACGCTTATTAAGGCCGCTATGTCTAATATCTCAATCTACTTCTTCTCCCTGTTCAGATGTCCGAGGGTGGTCATGCGTCGGATCGACAATTTACGGAGAGATTTCTTGTGGTCTGGTAAGGAAAACCAGAAAAAATTTCACTTGTTGGATTGGGAAGATGTTTGCAGCCATTTCAGAAGTAGAGGAGCCAGCGTCTCTAATCTGAAAATCATGAACAAAGCCTTGCTTGGGAAGTGGACCTGGCGACTTGGTTCAGAGCCACATGCTCTCTGGAATATCATTATTAAGGGGAAATATGGCTCAACCTCGGGAGGCTGGTGGACGCGGGACTCTACTTCTTACAGAGCCTCTGCCATATGGAGGGGGATCTTGCGCTACAAAAAGGCGGTCACAGACAATGTCACGTTCCAGCTGGGAACGACTCCTCGATTCGGTTCTGGGAGGACCACTGGATTGGGGACAGATGCTTAAGGGACGCGTTCCCCGCAATTTTTCGCCTATCAGTCTTACAAAATAGACACGTCAACTGCTTCTTCTCTACTTCAGACACCGCCAATGTTTGGGATATCCGTTGCCGCAGGAATCTTCATGACTGAGAGGTGGGTCCTTTTACAGACCTCCTTTCCCTCCTATCCGGGGCGAGTCCGTCCTCTATCGAACCTGATAAGATACTGTGATCTTTAGACAAATCGTCCACTTTTTCTGTCAAATCCTTTTATTCCAACCTCATCCAAACCCACCAGAATGTTGCTCCCAACCCCCATTTTATCTGGAAATACCCCATTCCTCCTAAATACATTTGCTTTGCCTGGTTGGTTTCCAGAAACCGGATTCTCACATTGGACAATCTTATCAAGAGGGGTATGCAGCTCCCTAACGTTTGCCTATGTTGCATGAATAGTGACGAAACTGTTGATCACCTTCTCATCCACTGTCCACTCGCCTCCCTTATTCGTCATGAATTCTTCTTGCGCTTCAAAGTTGCTGGTTGTACGCCGTCTTCAGCTTCCTCTCTCCTCGCATACTGGCATGGCTTCAAGTTGGGAAAGGTGAAATCCAAGATTTGGAAAATGACAATTGTAGCCATTTGGTGGGCCATCTGGAAGGAAAGAAATAATAGATGCTTTAACAACTCTCACGGTTCTGCCCAATCTGTCGCCTCGACTGCTAAAAAGCTTCTCATTGAATGGGCTTCGGTTGTGCCTTCGCTCGCTGGTTATGATTTTCTTTTTTTAGGCCTTTAGTTTCTTTTCTCTTTTTGGGCTTCGTTTGTGCCCTCGCTGTTTGTTTTTGCTGGCTTCTTTAGGTCTTTTTTTCTCTCTTGCTTCGCGGTTCCTACTATCTCAGCAACCCGCTTGTTTCTTCTTTCCTCTTCTTAATATATTCCCGTTACTTAAAAAAAAAAAAAAAAAAAAAGACACATAAAATGTATTTTCAATTTCTCACAAAATGTAAAACAGTAATAACACCATACAAGTATTTCATCAAACAGTAAGCAAGAAACATCAAAATAAAGATATTGGGCAATCTTTTTTGTTTAGAAATTTGTTGGGTATTTATTCCTCCCTCGCCACCAATTAATCCTACCAAGAATATATATACATCAAAAACAAAACTTCATTGGGTTATTTCATCAAATACTTGGCAAGCAACTTCAATATCAAAATAACTAGTCACCAGGCTGATTCGGTCGGACTCGATTTGAAATGTGGTTCAATCCAAGGAGAGTAGAGTTGAGCTGATGCAAGCGCAAACAGCTCCAATAATTTTGGAACTCCAAAAACTAACTCGACTCGGTTAGAATTCAATCTCAAGCCTTTTCTAAGTCGAGTCGAACAGCAGACCGAGCTAACTCGGCTCATATAGAGCTTTAAATTTATTTGTGGGCCATGCACCGTCCAGTACCTACGTACCTATTGGCAATGTTAGTACGCAATCCGCGTCCTTTTACTTTGCCAAAAGGGAATTATCACTTGTACGCTGCAGCCTTTCTCCAATGCTACCAGAGATTCATTTAGCGGGGAACGTGTACCGAATTCCGTCCAATAAATACGTGGGGCCAACTGAAAAAATGATCTGGACCATAAATCAGACCAATCCACTTGTCATGTGGGCCACAAAAATTCAAGGAAAATGAACGTTTAAAAAGAAAATCTATACCATCTATACTCAATGTAAAAATGTGGCCCACCTAAGGCAGAAGTAATTTTCACACAGAGTCCCACCTATTATACGGGAACGATCTGGTATACGTATCTCAATTCGACACATACACCGCGATTCACCTGTTCAACTTCTCTCCGCGCAAATATCTTTAAAATTTCTAACATAGGCAAATGTTTACATACAACCTTTTACACTTTCACATACAACCTTTCTTTTCTTCGTATATATAACTTGCATGGAAAATCAGATCCGTTAAAAAGGTGGGACGCATCGAAAATCATTTGGAGTAAAAATCATGATGGACTACTGATCAAGAAACCAGAACCATCCAAATCAATGCAAACCGGATATTGACTCAATGTAACAGAATTACCGATTTAATGAGTTTTGGGGGATCTTTTTATGATGGTATCTACCTTCTGAACGGCTCAGATTTTTTACAAAATGAAAGCGTTGGCGGGAAAAAAGCGTTGTACGCGAAAATTCACATACAACGTTGTAAGTGAACATTCTTCTGGAAGGGACCAAAATGAGGTTGTAGAGTTGTAGGTTAACCTAATCTAACCTACAATCGGTTGCAGGTGATCCATCTCCTCTCTCTCCTCCCTCTCCCTCTCCCTCTCTCTCTCTCTCTTCTGAGAAAACCCAAAACGAAGAAGAAGATATAGAAGAAAGATAATCTCTTTCAATTAAAGGTCTCTCTCTCTCTCTCTCTCTCTCTCTCTCTCTCTCTCTCTCTCTCTCTCTCTCTCTCTCTCTCTCTCTCTCTCTCCTCGTTCGTTTTGTAGGAATTTTAGCATCTTGATGCTGTTTGGGTCCCACTTTTTGGTTGATCGAGACCGTTGATCTTACGGGATTCATCTTAGAATGGAGCTGACCGGAACTATTCACGATGAGGAGATTCTGTCCATTAACATTTGGACCATTATTTTGGGCCGTTGATGTTTTTCTTTTTCTCTTTACCGTCTATTTTTAAGGGGGTGATTGAAGGTTTAGGAATTCTTAATTATGGGTAATGTTACTGGAGTATTCCATTCACAGCAGGGCCCATAATATCAACGGTTTGGATCTTCAGACATGGACCCCACTTATATGAAATAGGTGCTGATGCATCAGGACTTCTAATTCCTTCATTTTTTGTTGTTGTTCTGGTTATGTTGTTTTTTACATTCTACAAGTGGGGCCCATGGTTCAGTGATCCAGACCATTGGCCTATCTGGTCCCTCTGTAGATGGAACATGCCCTGATTATCTCCCATATCAGAAGATCCTATCCGCCAATTGAGATGAATGCAGGCTGTTGCCGTATTTCCCTTCTTAACCATCTTTTTGCAGGCCATTGTTTCAAAGGTCAGGATTGACTTTTCTGTGGAGATTTTTGAGGCATGCTCCATTTGAGTAGAACAGATCATAAATTTCCTCCTTTGATCTCATGCCTTTACAAGGAATTTCATGATCCTCTGCTTAAGGATATGCGTACGGTCCTCGATTGTTATTTGAACGTGTGAGGCTCATGGTCCCGTCATCATCATGATAGTTGGTTTAGTGGGCTTGGATTGACCAACATCCTATAAATCGGCCTTTTTGTGATATGTAGGTCCAACACACATTTCATGGGATAAAATGTAAAATCACACCAACTAGACAATTCTAACCATCCAATCATTGCCTATAAAATGGACAGTCAAAAACAGGTATAATAATCAATTTTAGCCATAAAATTGTTTGGGCCCATCCTGGATTGCTTATGGCTCTAAAGAATCATTTTTATTGGAGAATCCCAACGACCCTATCCATATCTTGGAAAAAGAATGGCTGTAAAAGAGAAGACCAACTTATGGATGGATTGGATCATCTGAGTAGTGTGAAGTTCACAATATAGCCATGAAATGTCTGCTGAACCTAATGGAAAATCTATAAAATCATTTTTCATGATGTGTAGGTCCAACACATTTCATGGGATATCATGTAAAATCGCACAAAGTAGACAATTCTAACCAACCGATCAATTCTAACCGTCCAATCAACACACACTTTATCCTTTATGCTGAATCATTTTTCATGATGTGTAGGTACAACACACATTTCATGGGATATCATGTAAAATCACACCAACTAGACTATTCTAACCATCTAATCAGTTGCCTATAAATTGGATGGTCAAAACAGGTGTAATATCAATTTCAGCCATCTAATTGTTTGGGCCCATCCCTAGATTGCTTATGGCCCTAAATAATCATTTTTATTGGGGAATCCTAACCACCTCATTCATGTCTTGAAAAAGAATAGCTGTAAAAGAGAAGGCCAACTTACGGATGGATCGGATCATCTGAGTGGTAGGAACTTCAAAATATAGCCCATGAAACGTATGCTGAACCTAACAGAAAATATGTAAAATCATTTTTAACAATGTGTAGGTCCAACACACGTTTCTTGGGATATCCTGTGAAATCACACCAACTAGACAATTCTAACCATCCGATCAATTGCCTATAAAATGGACAGTAAAAAACAGATTGGATGGTTAACATCATCAACCCAAAATGCTTCTTTGGAATCATAAGCAATCCATGGTGGGGCTAATTGAATAGGTGTTTCAAGATGCTGATCAGACCTATTTTGTTTCTCCACTTCACCTTGACTATCAATCGTTCATACTATTGACCAGATGGTTTGCTTCATTCAATCACATGATTTTTGTACCGTTGCTTGCCCCTGGTGTTACAAATGAATGGACTGTCCAAATGATGATTTACCCATCTCACATGTCAATTGAAAGTTTTCAAGACATTGCTATGTCCCCATGACATTCTCCTAAGTCCTATGTGTTTGTGTCACATTTCCATAGGTATAGTACCATCATTGTGGCATCATCATGTTGAGGTAAGATTCATTTATTTGAGCTTGTCAAAACGCGAGATGTCATACATATTCACAATAGCCTAAGCACAGAAAAAGAAAGAAAAAAAAAAAAAAAATTCCTTGATTTGCCTTCTTGTTTTTTTTTTTAATAATGACGACAGGGTGTCTCCACCCCTTAAGGCGAGACTATTCCCTGTGGATGGCACACAATCACCCACCAGCCATGTGCATTGGGTAATCCACGGGGAGGGGACTTGAACTCGTGTTTGTGGGGAGCAAAGCCACGACCGAAGCCGTTAGCCTTGATTCACCTCTTCTAGGCATCAAGAATAGATAGTTGTAATCCTTAATTTCACATAGTTCAAATACCTTATAAAATCCATTTCATCTCAACAAGCTCTTCTCCGTATTCATGCCATGGCATTTCCTACTTGGAGAAGAATGGTTTTGGAAATTCAATGAATAGTTATATATTTGGAGAAGTGCAAGGAGTTGGGTGATGGTGTTTGAATTGTATGAGAGTATCAACGCAACTATCAGTTCTTGAATGGCTACTGACCACTGACTAAATCTCACTCATAATCTATGGTTTCCTTCTTATGTAGGCAGCTTGCTTCAGCCATGGAGTATGGAAAAGACAGCAGCATAGAACCAATGAAAACGACCTTATGTGCGGAAGATGGCCACCAGATTCTACCAGTCGCGAAAGTAGAGGCCATAAATTTTGATGACGTTAGACAATCTGTGACAATAGTAGGATGTATAAATAATGTCTGGTGTGTTCAACCTATTACGGCCATACCACCTGCCATCAATTGTGGGTTTGATGGAGGAGGCGAGGAACCTGAAATGGAGTTCATACCAGCAGCACCCGATGACCTTAAACCATATGTTGGGAAGGAGTTCAAATCCGAAGCGGCAGCCACAGAGTTCTACACTGCATATGGAGCAGCATGTGGATTTAGCATACGTCGTAATCAGATACGAAAATCAGAGAAAACCGGTGAAGTAATTTTTCGAGTTCTGTCTTGTTCTAGAGAAGGGAAACGGGGAAAAAAGTATTTGGAGAACGCAGAACGTAAGAGGGCTCCCAAACCTATCACTAGAGTTGGTTGTCCTGCGACAGTTCATATCAGAAGGAAGGGTGAAGATAAATGGGTCGTGACGAAGTTTGTGGAGAAACATTGTCATAAGCTAACGACCCCAACTAAATCACGTTTTCACCCTACTCACAAGAAGGCTATAAATTTCGATGGCATCATACAAGCCGTGCCGGCGGTAAAATCTGTAGATGCTCTTGGGGATAGTCAACCTATTACATCCATGCCACCTGTCACTGTTGTTGGGGTTGGGGCAAGTGGGGAGCATGAAAAGGAGTTCATACCAGTGGTGCCTGATGACCTTAAACCACATGTTGGGAAGGAGTTCAAATCCGAAGAGGCAGCCACAGAATTCTATAATGCATATGGGAAGATATGTGGATTTAGCATACGTCGCAATCAAATACGGAAGTCTGAAAGAACCGGCCAAGTGGTCTTTCGAGTTCTGTCTTGTTCCAAAGAAGGGAAGCGAGGAAAAAGGTATTTGGAGAATATGGAACGTAAGAGGGCTCCTAAACCGGTTACTAGAGTCGGTTGCCCGGCAAAAGTTCATATTAAGAGGAAAGGTGAAAATAGATGGCTTGTGTCGAAGTTTGTGGAGAAACATTCCCATAAATTAGTGGGTCCGATCGAATCTCATTTTCTCCCATTGCACAGGAATGCACTAAATGAAGATTTAAATGTTATTGTTAGTATAAATGAGGTAGGTGTCGATGCTGGTAAGGCCCCGGATTTCCATGCAAATGAATCAGGCGAGCACGGTGAGGTAGTTTGTTTAGATGGAGATGTGGAGAATAGTCTTCGGAAAAAAAGTATTCGAAGTTATGAGAAGGATGCACATGCTATTTATGAATACTTCAAGCAAAACCGTATCGATGATCCCTCTTTCTACTACCAAACTCAAATAGATAAAAACTGCCGAGTAACGTCTTGTTTTTGGGTGGACGGTGGTTCACAATTAGATTATCAGGTATTTGGTGATGTCATCTGTTTTGACACCACCTACAAGACTAATCAATATGATGTATCATTTGTTCCTTTCATTGGAATGAACCATCGTAAGCAACCCATTCTGGTCGGTGCCGGTCTCCTCTTCGATGAAACTATAGAAAATCTAAAGTGGTTGTTTCAGACGTGGCTTAAGGCAATGGGAGGAAAGCATCCGAAGGCTATAATTACAGATCAAGATCGAATTATTAAAGCAGCAATTGCAGATGTGTTCCCGGATATCCAACATAGGTTCTCCATGTGGCATATACTGCATAAAATACCAGAGAGGGTAGGACATCTATATTATGAAGGTTCTACTTTCAAACATGACTTCGACAAATGCATTCATCAATCTGACACGGTTGAAGAGTTTGAAGCACTGTGGAAAAGAATGGTAAAAGAATACAAGCTTGAAGATATTGAATGGCTTCGCCAAATATATAGAATCCGTGACATGTGGGTTCCAGTTTATTCAAAAAACGTCTTCCTTGCCGGAATGTCCACTGCCCAACAGATCGAAAGTATTGACTCTCTGTTTAAAGAGCACGTGAACCATGATTCAATGCCTATCGAATTCATACTAGGGTATCAGACAGCATTGTATGATCAACGTCACAAGGAGTCGGAGGCAGATGCTCAAATGGCATATGATCTGCCCATGCCCAGAACTTCCTTTCCTATGGACACTGAGTTGGGAAGCATTTATACAAGGGAAATATTCTCTGACGTCCAGGAGGAGTTGTTCCAGAGCCCTCCTTACAATGCAAATTTGGTTGAGAAAAATGGAGCTATCGGCACATATGAGGTTACCCACATGAGCATAAAAGGAAAAGTGTATAATGTCTTGTTTGATGAAGAAGAACAAGCAGTAACCTGCAGATGTCTCCTCTTCGAGCGTGAAGGGATCGTTTGCAGACATTCGTTGGCCGTATTCAGAACATTATGTATCGACAAAATGCCGGCACGCTACATCTTGAAAAGGTGGACACGGCACGCAAAAGTAGGACTCCTCAGTCTTACAAACAAACCTCTACCAATGGCAGCTGGTGAGTTGCCGCCATTTGTACGACGTGATGACCTGAGGCTATGTTGGAAGAGGTTTTCAAAAGCAGCATTAAAATCGTTGCGGGTTTATGACTTTGCAAAAGAACGGATTTCGGATTTGATAGAGGAGGTCGAAGGCATGAACAAAGAAGAACACATAATCATGGGACAGAATGATAGTCCTATTGAAAAAATTGGCAGCAATGAGGTGGCATGTTTGGACCGAGCCGGCACCAATGGTAGAAGTGGGCTAGCATCATCTCCAAAGAGTGTTGTCTTACATGATGAAAACATCATACAAGCAGAGGGTCATGATGCAAGCAAGAGAATCAAGTTCGGTAAGGAGGCGGATGGAACTTATGCCGGAACGTGTCCCACATGTTGGGGGCAAAATCATGATTCACAAATGTGCCCTTTAGTGATTGAGAGGTAAGAATTGGATTCTTCTTGTATAGTTGTTCTCTACTGATATAGAATGTGCTTATCTTTACTAACATTCATGTCTACAATTGTTATGATGATCGTGTCAGGGGGCAGGGGTAGGGGTGGAGGCATGGGTCATGGAAGAGGCGGGGATGCTTTGGACGGTGCTGATCTATGATCTTCTTGGGGGCTATTTTGAAGGATTTTTGCACAGTTATTCAAATCAGGTATTTTTCCTTGAATCCATCCAACTATTGGATGTGTTACAAGTTATCTTTCTTGGAAATGCTTTTAATATACTTTGCTATGGAAGAATTAGTGTTGGTTGTGGAAGGTAAAATCAGTGTGTTTGTGCCAAGGTGTTCCAAAATGGTAACAGTGGCCATAACGGCCACCGCCGTTACCATTATGATACGGGCTGTAACGGCCGTTACGGCCCCCGTATCAGCTGTTATTGCCGTTTTTTATTTTTTGAAAAAACTGTTACAAGACCGTTACGGCCTGTTTTTTCTCTAACGGCCATTTCGACCCCGTAACGTGTAACGGTTATGACCGTTACCATAACTGATTTTGAATACCTTGGTTTGTGCTTGATCATCATCATCATCTAATCCTTATCCCTACTCATTGGGATTGGTGACACGAATCCAGTTCTGCCATTCCACTCTGTCAGGGGCACGTTTTTGTTTCAAGGAGAAAATTAAAAAGAAGGCCCTAGCATGTGTTTGTTCACGCTTTAAAAACTGATTGCCTAAAGGCAACAGTACCACAACTTTTGGCACTGCACCATCTTCTCCACCCACGTGCTGCTTGTTTAGGAAATCAGCACTATGAAAATGAGAGGCCCCATCATGCACATCACCATTCTAGAAAACCCAGGGACCGCACCTGTGTGTTGAGTTAGATGGTCAGCTGTCCATTGATTCCAACAGTGTGGCCCACCTGATGATCATACTGGCTTGTTTTTTGTGCCATGTGATATTCATGGTGGGGACTATTATTTTTGTGTTACTGATGTCCTCCACTACACAAGTGGCACGTTAACAGGAAAGATGGTACGGTACCAGTACCACAAGTTGCAGTACCTTGTCTTATTGTAATGAGGGGCAATTTTGTTGTTTTTGGTTCCTATCACTTACCAGATATAAGGGAGGTGGGACGTCCAAACCTGACCTCTCTTTTCAGCTACTTCTCTCTTCCTCTCTCTCAGCTCTTTCTTCCCTTCTCATTCTCTGTATGATTCTACACAAACCATTGATAACATTGGCCCAATCATGAATGGTCAATACTCCAATAATCTTCCAGACTTCAAAATCCTAAACTTTTTAAAATCGTTGGGCAATTAAGAAATGATTTACAAAGAAGATTACTGCAACGGTCCCATTCAACCAGTAGAAGGCCAAATATTTCATCACCGGGTTCTTCCAATCTTGTAGACTTGGATTACTGAACTATGGGTCCTGTCTATACAAACTGAAAAGGAGAATGTAGCATATGATTTCTCCAAGCTTTGTGTTATACCTCTTTTCATTACTTATGAATCATGTCTTGATGACACTGTTTGAGAACAACCATATTTCGGTATGTTATCTTTCATATCGCTATACAGAATTCTGATGTATGGATTTATTCTTTTGCTTAAATTAATTGGGAATGAATTTGGAGTTATTACCAATGAATTATGTCTATAGGGTTTAGTGACTGGATGCGCCATTCTCTACAAATGGGGACATTGGTTTGGTGATTCAAAGCATTGTCCTGTATGGCCTTCAAATGGACAGTTGAGAAACATACTGCAACAGTCCTGCAAAAAGGCCAGATATTGGATGGCTAGGATCTTGTATCTGGATGGTTTTTGAGTCAGCCCCCATTTGCAATTTTCCTCCATAAGATTAATAGTCTAGATAAATGAATCATGGCCCTTGTATGGAGTGAGTGCAGCAAGACACTATACAGCCTTGTCAGCCATATCTATCTGTATCGGTCCACCCATATATTCGATGCAGGGTGGGCAATATGGGGGCCTTTACCAATATTTAATGCATTGGTTCTGCCCATTAATTCTTGTTATTTCTCCAGTATATGAAGTGAATATACAAATGTGGTGGAATTTTTAAAATAACCATCATTAGTTATTTTACAGGTGTGACAATCAATCCCGACTGGGGCGCTTGTCCATTCGGGATTTCCCGACCAGATGATCGGGATCACCAACCATAGTAGGTGGCATTTCTTCATCGACTACATGCAAGTTGTTGCCTCAAATGTGTGATTGTGTGCGCTTTTTAATCAGGCGAGTTTATGGTAACAAAAGATGGCGTGGTTCCGTGGCTCCATCTCCAACGACTGTGTCAGCTCCTGCTTCTGAGTTCTTTCACTGTCAGCAGCTATTTTGGTGGGCCACATTCTCCTGTGGTCATCCATGGCTTTGGTGAGCCCTGGAGATGGGATTGTTGGTGGGCAGCATGGTTCTGATGGGCCTTTTCCTCACGTGTTTAAGTGGGTAATGGTTTCCATTTCATCATTTTTCGCCATGGTTACAGATTTCATGGATTGATGGAAAGAAAATGGTATAACAGGACACATTAGTATGGGATCCAGGACGTTCATCAGATGGAACCCTCTGTCCTACACAAAAAAAAAGAAAGTCGGGTTCATTTTCAGCCAGCTGATCGAATGGATCAGTGGGGTGTAGATCATTAGTTGTAATTATCATTTTTTTTTTTTTTTGTCCATTGTTGGTACATTTTCAGCCCAGCTGATCGAATGGATCAGTGGGGTTTTTTGTGTTAAGGAACATTCACTGTGGGCCCACATTATTAACGGCCTGGCGTTCCCGAGCGTGCCACATTAGCATGTGGTGGTCGTTTGTTTCAGCCCTTGAAGGGACCCTTTTTTTTTTGGGTCTATTTATTTATACTTTTTGAACACTGGCCCTGAGTCCAATCCAACGGTCCACATTCATCAGGGAAAAGGCAAGAAGGTGAGGATAGCACCAATCCAACGGTCCACATTCATCAGGGAAAAGGCAAGAAGGTGAGGATAGCATATATCGTGCCAGAGCTGGTGTGCAATGCTTGCTCAAGCTGAGAATAATACTGTGTACTTGGTCTTATTGGGTTTTCATTATCTGCATTTGGGACCTATGATTGAGTGATCCAAGCCATTCATATGATAGAACACAGTCTCGCTGGTGTAGATCCCAAAAGTCTTCCAGATTGGAAGATCCTACACATCCATCTTTGACCTTCCGTTGGCAGATCAGTGGGGCACCAAAATGGGGGAGAGGGGTCCGAACCAACGGACCAAAAGGGTGGCAATGGACCTGGCATCTCGGCTAGAGCAGTCATGCGCTTTTTAGACTTGGCTCGAAGGCTAGGTGGGTGGGCCCCCAGGTCGATAAATGGCTTGGCATAGGGTCCCACTCCAATTATAAGTGGGCCATCGTTACAAATAAAAAGAGAAAGAATGGATAGACGGACAGGATTAAAAGTTTTTTTAAAAATGTTGTAAAGGGACTATTTCAAACCTTTGATCATTTAACTTTTTTTTTTTTTTTCTTTTTTTCTTTTTTTTTTTAAAAAAAATTCCAAACATGGGTGGCTAGTAGAGCAGGGCAGTTGAACCGAGTTAGGGCTGACCCAACTCGATCCAGTTTTGAAATAGGCCTGACCTGAACTTGTCCAGCATGCCTGACCCGATCCGAGCCCGGGTCCGGCCTGGACTGATCTGGACGGAGTACCCCGTTAGAAGTACCAAGTCAGGTCGGGTTGGCATCCGACTAGAGGGAGTGGAGAGAGAGAGAGAGAGAGAGAGAGAGAGAGAGAGAGAGAGATGTGGTGGTGGGTGGCTGCTGGGCTTGGAGGAGGAGGATGAGGGAGGGAGAGAGTTTGGGATCGGATCGGGTCGGATGATTAGAGATAGTTAGAAATTAGTTTATATATATACACACACCCAAACCCGAGTCAAGTCGGGTTTCAGGTCGACTTAATGGCTAACTCGAACTCGACTCGGTTTGAGTTTGGATTGGGCGAAGCCTACTCAGTTCGGAACGACTCACCCATCCCATGACCAGCTCCAGTGGCTAGGGTCTTCCAATCTTCCAGATAAAAGTGTGGTGATCCATCAACGGTGGGTGCAAAAAAAAAAAAAAGGACATACTACTGGTAGCCAAAAGTCCCAGGACCTTGTGTTATTTTTGGAGTGGGGCCCACTCATAGCAGTGATAATCAAATAATTATCCAGATCAGCATGCACGTGCTGAATGCCTGAGGCTATTAAGGAGGGAACACCAGCTTAAGAATTTCTTGACATTAGCTACATAAACCCTCCACCCTTAGAGATGCTTTGGACCGTTGACAAGTGGACCACTGTTTGGACAGGACCATCTCTTTTGTCCAACTTTTTCCAACCATCCATACACAGCACTGATCAACAACAAAGACATCCAACCAATGGTGACCCATCTGCCCATTGGCCCACAAGACTAAAACAGACGGTTGCCAAGGATTCAAATGCTCTACCCTTCAACTTCCACGTGATAATGAATGAAAGAGATCATACTTTCAGCAGCATTATCCATCTAGTGATAGACATGGATCAGATGATCCTAGCTATTGGTCCTCAAAAGTGATGGTGGAAAATGAAAGTGGTTGACATCAATATCTAGTGGGGGAGATTGGAGAAGCTAAAGCCATCCATGATAGGGCCCATTCGATGGATGGACAGGATCGATGCATAACAATGACAAGTAGTAGAAAGATCGCTCTACAATCATTTGCCAGCCATCTGATATGTATGAGCTGCAACATCAGAGCAAGCTATTGATAGCAACCATTGCGCTGATAGATTGCAACTATTCTATACAAATGAAACATATGTTAAACCGCAGCAGCATTGATGGATGAGGAAAGAACATTGCTAATGAGCAAGACCTCCCTCTCTGATACCACTTTGATGCAGGACAATTAGCCACTTGCTCTAAAAGCTCGAACTGATAGAATTAATTCATTTATCTCATAGCCCAGGCTCACATCCCATGGGTTAGGACCTCCGAACCCCCTCATGGGCCCCACTTCACATGGGTTCCGCCTCATATGAGCCACCCTCCTCGCACGGGTGGGGCCTACCTCACATGAGCCCCCGCCAACACGCCCCCGTGTGCCTTGCATCCCACATACCACCCCACTCGAGCCCTGTGTGAAAATGCTCATGCATTACAATGTTTGGTAAGTGGGGCCCACAGTTCAGTGACCCGTATTAATGGGCTGATGAGACCCAACATGGATGCACGATGCCCCTTGAACCTCCAATATTGAAAGAATAAGTTAGCTCTAGCAAGGAGATTCTTGGGGGCACAGTTCATCCATGGTATGACCCAACAAACAAATGGTTTGGATCACATCCCATTATACAAACTGAAAATAATTCCTCTCCAAGCTATTCAACATCATTGCACATTCCGCAATGAAATCTTTTAAATGTATGTTTGATCTGATATAGGATTTCTTTGTGATATTTCAGCTATCATAACTATTCCCCATGCTACGTGCAATCATGCGGAGTACTAAAAAAACCAATGTGCAGCAAAAATGCCAAGATTAGTATTTAGCATTTTTATTTTTATTTTCATAAAAAGATTCTTGATGCTACACTTAATGACCAATTTCAAGCTTGGGGTTTACCTCCGGCCTAACTTCTTGACAAGATGGTCCTCGATTTCCATTCTCTTCTTCATCAGCACAGTGTATTTGGAGACGATTTGTTGATCTCCGGCCGGCATTGAAAGCTTACAAGCAAGCGATGTCTTCTCTAGCTTGTTCTCGTACATGCATGAGATGGGAACGAAACTGCCCGCATTGTTGCATAACCACCCATGAGCTGCTCTCAGTGCCCCACCTAATGAAGCCGAATCTGAAACAGGGCAGGGGTGAATTGATTTTCTGATTTTCCGTTTGCTTGATTTGATCAAAGATAAGCAATGTACGAACATAAATTTCACTTGGTACTTCTCATTGTAGCTCGGTGCAATATACATTTTTCGGAAGGTTGACTCGTTTTGTTCTTCAACAAAACCAAGTCAACCTAGTTAGCTCATTTCAGTAAGTTTGGATTACATGATATGCCGTGTTTTCCTCCAACAGAGATAAGCTGAGGTTACCAGGCAGTGTCAGGTATGCGTAACGTAGTATACAAGGGAGAAAAACACAAACAAATTAAAGGAATTCCGTAGTTGGATGGGTCAGTTGGACCATTTTGGATTGGATGGGTCAGTGGGTCACCTTAAAATCCAGTTATGGGAAACTGTTTTGTAATGAAAAATGCAAACACATCCATCAAAACTTGCCATGACTAACACTGTTGTACAAGTGGGGCATGGTCCAGTCACCTTGACCATTGATCTGATGGTCCCCCTGTAGAGGAGGGATATCCCAAGAATTCTGCAGACTAGAGATTCTGGATGATTGAATATTGGACTTTTCCCAAACTCTTTCTGTATGTTTTCCTTGGGCCTAAATTGGGGTTACTGATCAAAGTGAGGATCTTCTAAGATGTGATTTTTTTGGGCATATCCAAAGTGTCACCCATCAGATCATGATCTCGCTATTGAACCATGGCCCCACTTTTACAAAATAGGTGCATCAGGACCTGATAATGCCTCCCAGAATTATTTTTAAAAAAAAATTGCTGACCAAAACATTTAAAGAATGTGTATGTGAATATGGAAGAAAGACATATGCTAGCCTATTTCATATTCTGAAGTCTGGTAAAGGAGGTGATAAACAAACAAATAGGCAATAGCGTGGGATATCGAATGATTAATACCTGGTCGTTGGACCGTATAGACATCACAGCCAAAAATGGAAGTGATTGCGCTAAGAATGCTCTTATTTGCTGATGCACCACCAGTTGCTATTAGTCGTTTGGGAGGAAACGGCATCCCAAACCTCTCCGTGTGAGCTCGCATAGAGAGAAATTGGCCTTCAATGATGGCACGAACCTTCAACCAGAGTCAAATCAGCACTCAAAATGGCCTCGGAAGAAAAAAGCTTGAATGCACTATCTAATTGAATTGCAATTGTCAGCTAAGAAAGTGGAAATAACCAAAACGTAATTCACTTCCTCGGCACCGAATTTCAATCATATTACTCCCACAATGGACTTTATAGAAACATAAGTGAAATTTGGAGCTGCTTATTCTAAATACAAGGAAACATAATTAATATTCGTCATTTCATCTTGATCAGAATAAATGTTCCCAATTTAATTCCCTTGGGCAGCCAACTGTCTGTTCATACATGCAGCACACAAGTAAAATAAGATACAAGCATACTAACCTCTGATGGGGCATCAAAATCGTCCACTTCATGCTCTTTCAACTCATCTAATGAATCACTTGAGAAGTTGTCAAGAACATAGCGATGGAATCCCACTACAAAGATGTAAAGAGTTGTATTTTTAGGATTCTCTTAACTATAACAACAAAGTGCTAGTTTCAGACTTTCGGGGATTGTTGAAGTATGATAGATAAGGAAAAAATGAAAACAAAATAAAAACTCACCTGGGAGGGGAGGCAGGATTTCATGCTCCGTGTAGTAGAATCCTAGCTTTCCCCCTGATGCACCAGACACAATAAGAATGCAGATCAAATGGGTTGTGCAAGTAGTTAGTACCTATGTACCATGTACTTCTGCTGCACATTCTGCATATCTCATAATTATTTAAAAATGAAGAAACAGTGCACTGAAAGTGATTGATGCCTATGGTAGTGTTTGGAAGTACACCCCCAGATAGACAATTGTTGTATGTGTTGAGAGGGCACATATGTTTTGAACTGAACACTTGAAGCAGTGCCATGCACCAAAGCCAGATGGGTTGTTTAATCATTTTCCCACTTTTCCACCCCCAATTTTTTTTCTCCAATAAAATAAAATAAAATTTAAAACAGAAAAGCAATGTGTGAAGACCATCTTCTCAGTACTCCCGAACATTACCCAAGAAATTATCATGAATTATTAGCACCAAGGAAGTTAATTAGAAGTGAATGCAAACCATTTAATGGGGGCATTTTCTCAAGAAGCTTGTTGAAAACATCCCAGGATTTCTCTGCACACCGATTCCGTACATCTGCCACCACATTCGTTCACACTCAATACAGGAATATGGAATGTTTCACCGATGAATAAATTGATGACTGAATTTTTTTTAAAGGCACTACCTTCTCGAGTTAGAGATCCATTTTTGTAGCACAACATTACCATGTAGCATTTCGGATCAACGGGATTGGGAAATACATGTCCTTCTAGGCCAGGTTGAGGCTCATTGGTAATTCCAAATATCTAAATAGAATAAAAATCGTTATCAAGATCAACAAATGAGTATAATAGCACTTGGGAGTGTTGTATTTTGAAGTAACATGAAAACCACTAACATCATGATTGTAACTTACCGTGTCACTTGTGCCGAGACTAATGGCTAGATCCCCAGGGGTATTGAGGGTCAAACCTACAAAAGTTCAACAAGCATCATATGTAATAATGAACAGTGAGAAAAAAGTGAAATGGAAGAATACATGATAGTTCAAGAGAAATGTAACGTCTACAGTTTGATCTTCAATCACAACCCACTACAACGAAAGCAACTCCAAAATCCAACATCTACAACTATTTGACTAATATGGGCAATATGTTGAAAATATTGTGACACCACTATTGTTTGTTAGTGAAAGACAATATTGCAAACATAATTTGATGTGTAAACTTATAAATAAAATGGAAAGTATCACTATATCATCATGATATGACCGTGGAATGGAAATTATCACTATATCATCATGATATGATCGTGGAATTGGATATTATCACTATATCATCATGATATGGAATTTCTCAGCATTTTCCTGGTTTTTACAACTTATTTACTTAATTTTCTATTTTTACATAGCCAAGGAGAAGTGCAAAACTTCAAGAATTTTCAAAGAAATTCCTGAGAATCAGATTTGTCATTTGTTGAACAATCTTTTTTTAGTATGAAAGAGTAAAACAATAATACATTGGTATAAAAGAAGAGCACTTTTTGTCCTGTTGTGAGAGCAATTGGGAACCCATAATTTAAGCAATTGAGTATTTGAGAGAAGCAGCATCGGAGTCCAATTGCAAACACTGAAAGTGACAAAACCACAACAGCATACATAACTTTAAAAGAAGAAAGATATGTGAACCAACAACCGAGTATCAGTAGAAGTAATGAATAAGAAACGATTAATCACCTGCCAAGCTGTTTGGGTTGTCTCCAGACCACTGAATAACAAGGCAGCTCTTATTAAAGTGAAACCTGAAGGCAGTGTGATGCAGTTGTCAGTCGCAAGATTCAATTATCTGGTAAGAAGCCTCTACAATTCTGTCTTACTAGCTTTTGCGTTGATACCATGAATCGATTTCCAAATACATAAACAACCACTATATCTAGAAGAAATGTTTCAAATAATTGACCAATGCAGTCTACTGTTGTCACTCTCATAAATCATAATGATATAAAAGCCAGGGAACCTTCGACATTTTGTGCTACTATGCTACTAACGATCTACAGTCATCAATCAGCAATAGGTGACCAAACAAGATACAAATGATGATCAGATCCAAAAGCGACACTTGAAAGATCTCAAAATGTCAATTTATAGATAAGGACAAGTGACACATTGAAAGACTTTTTTTAAAAAAGAAAGCAATGTAACAATTCAATGTTGAATCTAATGGAATATTTAGCCAGTTCTTCTCCATGGGGATGTACAGTTCTTGGTCAACACCAAGTGAAGATTCGTAACCTTTGTAAAGTTAGAATAACAACATGTAATAAATGCAAAAGACTCCTTGAAAACAATGTTTCTTAGTACTCGACAGAAATTATCTACCAAACATAGAAAAGACAGTCTGATGAGAATATTGTAAGAAAGAATTTCTCACATCTTGACAGAAAACTCCCTTGAACTATTCAAAAAAAAAAAAAAAAACATCAAGAAGAAATATACTCCATTCATATAGATTTAGATGGCAGTTCTTGAACGGTTTGTTTTATATGTGATGGAATTACCAGCTTTCCATGCTTACCGATATTCGCCATGACTACCAAAAAAGCCATGATGTTGATTAAGTAAATTTTTTTCACATTACTTACAAAGCTTTGTTGTACATTAGCAAGTATCTCTGTCATCAGTTTAGGGAAATGAATTTACACCAATTACGTTTTTCTTGTTTCAATTAGAACTGGAAACAAACAAAATACTCTTGTGGACAGAAAAGTATTAACCCGCCCATCTCAGTTTCACTCATCAGTATAACTTTTTGTGCTCCCCTGACACTCGTTCAGTTCAAAACAAAGTCACCCAATCAACAGATTCAACCAAAAATCAATTTGGGGTACTTGAAGTTCCAAATGCTGCACTAAAAAATCGAACTGTGCATGCAATCCTCCACACACACCTCCACAAGGAGCCACCTGGAACGTGGATGGGATCCAAGCCATGTATCAGGTGGGACCCATCTTATAGATGACCTGGCCAAAAGATCAACACACTCAACTATCAACATGTTGCACAAATAATAAACATATAGGGTGCCCTAAAGAACTTGCAAGTTTTTTTTTACCATTCACTGTTTCTGTACATGTGTGGCCCACCTGAGAGTTGAACAGCCTGAGTTTTTGGCCAAAATGATCCTACGAAGTTAGTCCTACACCTCATACACAGATTGAATGTCACGTACGTACTAGGTCAGCATTTGCAGCTGGGTGGAGATGCATGTGGAGCTAGAAAACTTCTACAAACAAATTCATTTGCAGAGAGATTCGAAACACGCTACACAAAGTTTTAAGTTTTGCAGAGGAAATTCAAAAGAATATCATTCTAGATTCAAGTTGAGAGAACAAATCAACAGCAGGCCCTCACATTCCTTCCCCAATTCAGGACAACAGAACTCAAGAGTCGGGAAAAAAAAATCACTTAACAATCTAACTTCTCAAATGAAAATCTTGTAAATTTCATAAGAATATCAAAGACATTATGGCGTATGACAAACTTGTAAACATGACTTTGAGAAACATAAGACTGACCTCTCAACAAAATAGGGAGCTATCAGACCCGCAACAGCATGGGCCGGCGCCAGTTTTCCAAGCTTTTCTTCTAGACCTGGAGCAGTAGCCTGAACATAACATTACACTCATCAATGGCAAGAAATTCGGACAGTATATAATGCAATCCACTTCAGTTTTGACAAACCTCCAAAACAATCTTCGACCAAACACGCTGTTTGATATCCATCAAGTTCATTCCCGCGCCATCTGTTTCGTCAATACTAGCATAACCTCCAATCAGGAGTGACGCCATAAAAGAGCTGACGAGGGAGATCCTCTCCGTGTCATGATATACTTCCGGCTGAGTCTCATATATCCTCCGGATCTGTGGGCCCGTGAACCTCTCATAAGCACGGGACCCAGTAATTTGGGATAGCTCTAATGCACCCCCAACAGCTGTCTCTATTTCTCTGCACTGTGCAGTCGTGCTGCTATCCATCCATATAGGTGATTCCTTTGTTGCAAAAGCATCACCAAGCTGAGAAAGTAACGGTTTCTCGGGATTCAAAGATGCTAATGTGGCTGAACTGCCTTTCTTCCAATAGACACTACCATGTTGCTGTCCGCTGCCGGAAATAGCTGCGATCCTTCCAAAATCCAATTCTGCTTTCACAAATTTTCCAAGTAAGAGTTCCAAAGCCTCCACCCACATCAAAGTGGGAGAGACTATTCTACCATTTACTAATGGGTCCCTGTAGACTCCATCCTTAGTCTTATAATGTGGCAATTCAGAATCAAAATGCACAACCTCTGAAGCAACAATATTAGGTTGTTGTCTAGCACAGTTGCCTTCAAAGACCTGCAAACCAATTCCAAATTTTCATTATCTAATGCACTTTATTGGCTGAAATTAAATTAAAACAAAAAAGCAACATACCCAATTTCATAATTTTTTCATAAAATAAGTACGCTTAAAATATGAGTAGAAAGATTTCATTGATATAAACTACAGCCCTCTGCTCAGCACACTATAATGTGAACTATACAATGCATGGCCATGCAATGTACTTTTACTCAACCAGAAACTGTACATTCAGATCATTCCCGTGACCAATGTAGTTCATTTGGTGTCATCCATGATAATTAGGCCATGCCTCAAATCTCCCTATTTGGAAAACTTTACCCATACAACAATGGATTTTCCACATTGATTGTGGACTCTTGTCTAAACCAGTGTTTCAAATAGCGCCCATAGCGTACGCTACGTAGCATAGCATGGCTGCAGCGCTACATAGTGCCCCTCCCCTATGGGGTAAGCTACAGCTATCTAGCGTACGTAGCGTAAGCTACAATGTATTTTTTTACTTTTTTTTTTTTTTTTAATTACTTTTTTCATGTTTTCTTTGTATTTAATGTTGAGGAATGTGACAGTGACACTTATATTATACTTGATACTTTTAACCTATGGAATTTTTATTTCTTTTCATAATTGTGACTTGTGGTTTCAATTATACATTATTAATTAAAGTGTTTTGCTTAGAAAGTTGATGTGATAATTATTTGATTCGGCTTACATATATGGATTGGCTTTTGATAAGTGATAACTAATAAATTGTTTGAACATGCTTATAATTGATAAAATAAATCATCTTTTAGGCATTTTTATATTTTTTCCTTTTTTCCACTATTTATTATATTTGTCCTATTTTTAAATTAAAAATTAGAAGTACACTATGTATTTATGCTACATGCTATAGAGGGCTGAGAGCTACGCATCATGCTACCGCTATTTAAAACATTGGTCTAAACCATTCATTTGTAGATGATGAATTAGACAGAGAAGCCGTCTGATGGAGGACAATTTTGGGGCATTGTACATCTATAATGTGGGCCACCACATGCATGGTGCGGATCAGCACAAAATGCCATCTTGTCTAGTAAAGTATCATAGAATACCCTCCTAAAGCATTCTGTGTCTAGATATCACCATTCAAAATGACCATAATGAAGTGTCTCATGATTAAAAGTTTAAAATCTACACAACCAAAACCCAGTACAAAGTTGCATGAGCAAAGATGGAACTAGAGACATAGAAGAAACCACGCCATTCCATTAAGACCTAGAAAATCGAATTTATCAAAGGGGCCCAAGATCAATGGATGAGGGAATGTCGGCATGTATAATTCAATCGAACTACAATCCGCTTGATTCACGATAGAGGGAACCGCCCGATCAGAGGTGTTGCCATTTTAATTGATAGCGAAAACCAAATCCTGAAATTGCAATTCTCAGCATTTCAATCTGGACTTGAAAAAGATAGTAATTGCAAGTTGGGGAATAATCCCTCAGCCCTCATCGGTCATTTTTGTTTTAGTTGAGATAAACTGTCGCAATTCAATTCATTTGAGCATCCAAACATGGACTAAACAAACTTCAACTAAGGGAAATTGGGTATCTATATTTTTCAATTATGGTTGAGATAAGAAAATCAAGTATCAAAATCATATGGAAAAAACAGCAATTAATCGACAATGGCAGCTTATCGGATTTAAAGCCAAAAACCCACCAACTGCATGTGATCAAAGAAACTGTTGAGAAAGAAAAAGAACCCAATAATCCAAACAGACCAAAAAATTAAAACTTTCACAAACATGCAGATATATGATAAAATAGGGAAGAGAGAGAATCCAAAGAACTTACTGAGTAGAACTGTCAAATCCAAGGAAAAGAGAATCTTCTGGAAGAGAATAATCCATCACTGCAAACCCAAATTCGTTTTATTAACCGATTCTCTAAAATATGAAAAGAAAGTTGCAGAATCGTTGGTTCTCTTTTTGAGAGAGAGAGAGAGAGAGAGAGAGAGAGAGAGATTTGGAATTTTGGATCAGGAGAAGTTCTATTTTAAAAGGGGAGTTATTTGAGGAGGCTAGCTTATGTCAAAGCTCTGTGGGGCCCACAATGCTGTATATATTTTATCCACACCGTCCATCCATTTTTAAAAATCATTTTAGATTTGAATCCAAAAACTAGGCAGATCCAAAAATCAATAAGACCACACCATAGAAAATAGTGAGGACAGTTACGTCCACCGTTTATACCTTCAAAGGGCCCACAGTGATGTTTATTTGTCATCCAACCTGTTCATAAGATCAAAAAGACCTGGATTAAGGGTAAACACAAATACCATCTTGATCTAAAACTTCTGTGGACCCCAAGAATTTTTCAACTGTAAAAGTTCAATATCAACAGTTTCCTATCATGTGGTCCACTTGAGATCTGGATGTATATAATTTTTCCGATAATTACCTAAAATTATATTTAAATATGGATGGACGGCGTGGATAAAAAATATACATCATGGTGGGGCCCACAGAGCTCTGACATCAGCTAGCTGGGTGCTGTTGGGGTCATCAGCCAAACCCCATCCGTTATTTGATGCTCCAGCTACGTATGACGCTTGATACGCGGGCACTTAGAACTTGTACGCGTGGTATATATTAGCTCAAATTAAACCGACTAAATTGTAGAACACACCTTTTCTAATTCACGGTCGCAAAATCATATTGGTTAAACAATCCTAACCTTCAATTCTTACACACGTGTTTGTTGAAATAAGACCGTTACGTTTCATTTTAAACCGTCCAATAAATGTCTCTAAATCTGAGTATGGCTGATTTATTTAGAATTACATGTATGACACGTATGCAATGTCTAAGTGCCTGAGTATCATTACATCTGTGATCAGATAGGTTTGGTACAATACGTCCGCACGGATTGTTATAAGATAGGTCGGGACTCTAGCCGTTGGATATGTGGTGATAACTGATATTCCATGATCCAGACCGTTTATAAGTGGGACACTCATTTAAAACCGTTCAATAAGCTTTCAGATTGGAATATTTCATATATGATCATTGACTCTATTCCTTTAAACGTGGACCGTCTATTCAGCCATTGATTTTTGGGCCATTCATTGAAATTTCATGATATTTCAATCTTTGAATTTTAGTTTTTTTAAAGTCATCCACCACCATCTGTGTATCTGTTATATAAACGGTTTGGATCACCGATATTACCCCAGATCCAACGGTTATAATCTCAACGAATGATATAAGAATACGTGTGGGCGTATTGGAATAGATCTCCATTTGAAAGCGATAAGAAGAAATTTTAACTTCTCCGTTATGACGAGGATTTGAGTCATGAATTATATATTTCGTACACACATGTACACCTGTTACTTCTCATCTTGAATCCCATGAGAAATGGACATTGCATGTGGGTTTTTGATCTGGACTGTTCAATGAGTATTTCGAACTATCGGATCAGTAATACCGAGAAGAGATTTTACTAATCAGAGGATCTTGACCATTCAAATGTACGTTTAAATATTTTCCACGGTCTTCAACAAATCGGATTTCAAAAAGGAAGGGTCTGATCGTCTAAAAAGCGGTCCGTAGATTGGGATTCATCTAATCCACGAGATGAACGGTCCAGATCGTTAACTGGTTTGCCACGTGTCCAACTTGAGTACAGCACGGCAGATGAGGAAAAACTGGTACTCTGGTACAAGCGCAGTGATTTTCAAATTCTTAGAATAGAAGATATATCCGGAATGCCCCCGCCAATTATGGCCAAGCGTTCAGATCCGGCGTAGAAATGGAGGGGTGCGTAGTACGCACTAGGTTTCCGGTGTCTCGCAGGTACAAGAAATTGTGTCCCGCTAGCTGATGGGAAGATCTCATCCAGAGGAAAAATCCACGAGGAGGGTAAGATGCCAAGGCCCCCACAGACACGTGTGCAGCATCTAGGTTCATCGGGATGGACCCCACAGGCCACAGTCACTGCTTCTTGGCCCTCAATTCAGGTGGGCCACACGTGTACAAAATAAAGGTGGGTTTAAAGGGATATCAGGTCAGGGGAGTGGATTGCCTGTGACCCTGGACTATGTGGGGCCCACAGAGATGTCCGTGACAAATCCATTCCTTTCATCTGTTTGGAAAAGCCAAAACAGCACAGGGTTCTAAAAATCAAGCATATCCAAGACTCAGGTGGGCCATACCAACAAAACAGTGGGAGAAACAACGTCCACCGTTGAAACCTTCCTAAAGCTGACGGTGATGTTTATATGCCATCCAAACAGTTAAATTGCAGGAACAAATATTATCCTCGTACAAAACTTTTGTCACCGTCAGGCGTTAGTGGTGGGGCCCACATGAGTTTGGGATCTCCTGATGTGGTGAGTGGATTTATCCTGGACACCTTTCATAGACGCCCGATTAGATATCTCACACGTGTTTGTACTTTCATGGGATTTGGATTTACTGTGAAAGACTTTGCAGGAAGTTCATGCGTAGGAATGTAGATGAGCTTACCGTGATGTTTGTGGAAATCTATTCCGTCCATCCAATTTTGCAAATCATTTTAATACATGAGACTAAAATTGAGATGGATCCAAAACTCACAGACCATATAAAAATAAAAACCTTCTTAAGGTCCACCTGTTTATATATATATACCATCCAGACCGTTTATAGGGTCATTTCCACTGAGATGAACTGTAAACACATGCACGAAAAAAAAAATAAAATAAAATAAAATCAGCTTGATACAAAACTTTTTGTATGCCAAGATCATTTCAAGGGTGGTCGTTTTAATTCCATTGTTTCCTCTAATGTGGCCCACTTAGGTTTTTATATATAATATATAAATATATATATAAATAATAATATATATATATATATATATATATATATATATATATATAGATATATAGAGAGAGAGAGAGAGAGAGAGAGAGAGAAATGCTCAGCTATGCACCGGTTCGTACGTTATTACGTGCGAAACTTCCTATCAACTGTCGGATAAGGTAGACAGTCTAGATGAAGGTGCTCTTAACGCGAGCTTGAAAAAGAGTTTTCCTTCTCTCCCGAAAGCCTTTTCATCCACTAAAGGATACGGCGAAAGCCTTTTCACGTAAAATTCTTCCGCTCGGATGCTAGGTGGGTCTCACCAAGATGTTATTATAAATCCACGTCATCCATACATTTTTAAAAAATAATTTTATGGTATGACCCCAAAACTAGGTAGATCAAATTCTCAAGTGGGCCACACATTGTTGATTGAACCTCTCACCATTAAAAAACTCCCTGGGGCTACCAAATTTTTGGATCAAGCTGATATTTGCTTTTTTTTTCCATCATCCAGGTTTGGCATGAACCTAATCGATAGTTTGTATGTCAAATAAATATCACGGGGGCCCTAAAAAATATTTAACGGTGAGAATCATTATCACCGCTACTTCTTGTGGTGTGGTCCACTTGAGATTTGATCTGCCTTAGTTTTGGGATAGTGCCTTGAAATGATAAGGAAAAATGGATGGACGGGGTAGATTTCTCAAAAACATCATGGTTGGCCCCACCTAGATTTCCAACAAACTTTATAAATTGCGTGAGTCATTAGGGGGCAGATTTGATTTCCCGTGAAATCCTTTCGCAGGCAAGGATGGTGGGTAGGGCCCACCACCATGTTTTTGGGAAATATACTTCGTTCATCCGTTTGTCGAGCTCATTTTAGGAAAATCGACCAAAGACGAGGTGGATCCAAAACTAAAGTAGGTCACACGAGAGGAACTTCCAAAAACTGCGTAGCCCACATCTATCTTGGATCTACCACATTTTTGAGCTAATAGCTTAAAATGATGAAAAAAGTGGATGGACAGTGTGGATAAGACCATAGAAAACATTACGGTGGCCACTCAAAGCTACCTCCTGTTCCAGAGATGGGCAAAGGTAGGATGATATGCGTCCACATACTCCTTAACGAAGTGAACGTCACCATGTTCATTGGGCCACACCATGATGTATGTTTTGTATCTACACCGCCTATCCATTTGGAGATATTATATTAGGTCATGATCCAAAGAATGAGTCAGATCCAAAGATCTAGTGGACCCCACCACAGAAAATAGTGGGGAGAGTGACGCCCACCATTAAAAAGTTCCAAGGGCCACAAAAGTTCTCGATCAAGCTAATATTTGTGTTTTCCCTTCTTTCATGTCTGCGTTAACACATGAACAGATTGGATCTCAAATAAAAATTATGGTGTACCTTTTTAAGGTTTCAACGGTGGGCGTCACTCTCACCACTGTTTTCTATGGTGGGGTCCACCCCAGCCTTGGATCTACTTCATTCTTTGGACCATATACTAAAATGATCTCTCCAAATGTATGGACGGTGGGTATACAACACATACATCATGTGAGGCACACAGAACTTGGTGACGTCACTCCAGTCATCTCTGGCTACTCAACCTACGCCAGTATCCAATCTGCGTCAACCTATGTAGTGACGCGGATTTCCTACGAAAGCCTTTGGCAGGAAGTTCCTGGGCAAGGATGTTAGGTGGGGCCCACCACCATGTTTTTGGAAAATATACTCCGTTCATCTGTTTTGCAAGCTAATTTTAAGACAAATAACAAAAAATGAGGTGGATCCAAGACTCGACTGGGCCACACAGGAGGAAACAGAAGGGTTTCAGTGAGAACCGTTGAAACATTTTTATGACCATAAAAGCTTT
The DNA here is from genome assembly GCA_021015155.1 of Magnolia officinalis. Taxonomy (NCBI): domain Eukaryota; kingdom Viridiplantae; phylum Streptophyta; class Magnoliopsida; order Magnoliales; family Magnoliaceae; genus Magnolia; species Magnolia officinalis. The sequence continues at coordinate 8,909,302 of JAJHSJ010000010.1, forward strand.
TTTTAAGGATAAATTTTCTATATTTTTACTTCATCTCTATGTTAATGACCTTATAAACGGTTTTGATGGCATCTAAACATCAAGGCGGAACCCAAGAAGGTTTCAACGGTAGGTATTTCTTTCTCCAATTTTCCCTCTCGTGTGGCCCACTTTAGTTTTGGTGTCACCTCGTTTTTGTTCGATTTTCCTAAAATGAGCTCGATAAACGGATGAACAGAGTATATTTCCCAAAAATATGGTGGTGGGCCCCACCCAGCATCATTGCGCAGGAACTTCCTGCGAAAGGCTTTCATATGAAATCAAATCTGCCCCTAATGACGCACGCATTTTGCAAAGTTAGTTGGAAATCTAGTTGGGGCCAACCATGATGTTTTTGAGAAATCTACCCCGTCCATCCATTTTTCCTTATCATTTCAGGGCATTATTCCAAAACTGAGGCAGATCCAAATCTCAAGTGGACCACACCACAGGAAGCAGCGATGATAATGATTCTCACCTTTAAATATTTTTTAGGGCCCACCGTGATATTTATTTGACATACAACCTGTAGATTAGGTCATGCAAACCTGGATGATGGAAAAAAAAAACAAATATCAGCTTGATCCAAAATTTTGGTAGCCCCAGGAAGTTTTTAATGATGAGAGTTCAATCAACACTGTGTGGCCCACTTGAGAATTTGATCTACCTCAGTTTTGGGTTCATACCATAAAATTATTTTTAAAAATGTATGGACAGCATGGATTTATCATTAACATCTTGGTGGGACCCACCTAGCATCCCAGTGGAAGAATTTTACGTGAAAAGGCTTTCGCCGCATCCTTCGGATAGTGGGTGAAGAGGCGTGCGAAAGAAGGAAACTCGTTTTTTTAAGCTCGCGCTAAGAGCGCATGTAATGACGTGCGAACGGTGCGTAGCTGAGCGTCCTCTCTCTCTCTCTCTCTCTCTCTCTCTTCTCTCTCTCCTCTCTCTCTCTCTCTCTATATATATATATATATTATATATAGCTCTATATATCTATATATATATATATTTATATAGTTTAATGTCCTAAAATGATTTGCAAATGGATAAAGTATGGATTCCTCACAAACATCCTAGTAGGCCCTACTCAACTTCTCAATGCAGGAAATTTCTGTTAAAGGCTTGTATCCTACCCCATGCTACATAATCCCTACACATGTGAGACTAAAAAGTTCTGGGCACCGCCTATGATCCTGTCCATCGGACTAGGGCAGGCTACATGTTGCCAATGCCGGTCCAAAGTCTTTTAGTCTAGTTGACGATCGACCATGTCCCGAAAAAAAAGTAATATCTAAAGCACTACCTTTACCTAGTTTATATCATAAATTATATACTTATAATCATCTTGTTTTAGCCTAATATCACTTGTGCATGATGTTCATCGCTATTTCTACCAATTTCTACAATAGTCAATAAAAAAAGATGGCTTGTAATCATCACAGAGTTGCATGGTATGTATGAAGATCTATAGAGGTATATGAAGAGAATTTTGTGGTAACACACCTAATATTTATTGAGCAATGTCATGTCATCTATTAAGAGAAAGTGGTCAAGCAATGGGTGGTTATGCTGAAGTGATTATTGGGACAAATGTCAAGCTTAGAAACAAAGAAAGCAAGTCGTGCTGAAATGATCATAACAACCATCAGAATGACAAAGGCATTCAGATTGTCAAGTCAAGTCTATAAATAACAAATTAATTCAGATGGAAAAAAAGTATCATACCAACAAAATCAAATTAAACAAAATTTATCTTTCAATCATTAATTAGTTACATTCCTTAGTATAATCATTATTTTTATCTGTTATTTACATTCCTACGTATAATCACTTATCTCTATCTATTATTTACAGTCCTTAGTGTAATACGTAATATTAATCAAGTAGTCGTTGACTTTACATATAATCCATGTCTAGATTCATATATCATATTCAGTTCGAGTATCAAGTAAAGTTTTTTAATCAAAGAGACGTTCTACAATTGTTTTTCGTGACCGAATGTTAGAATTTCCTTTCTATTTTATTTGTATTACAGAAAAAGTCATTTCATATGAAAGACAGAGGTGTAACTCATTTTCAAATGATGAACTCTACCCTCTAACTATAGTATGATCATCTTAAGCAATGTCGTGTAAGTGGTGGAATATGCGACTGATCTTATTATATGTTGCTCATATACGATTAATTTCTGATGTATTTGTCAATCTCAGCGCTTGGGGTTGTAGTTGTTCGATTTGAATCGAGCCGCACATTCAATTTTGACACACCCGCACTAATCACATGACCAAATTTGAAATTGAACCACAACATATACTAAATGCGTTAAAATAAAATGAAGACAATTATTAAAATTTAAATGATAATCTTTAATTATATTAGTTCAATTTAAATGATAAAAATTATATAATTAAAAATTAATTCAATCTTATATATACTAAAACAATGCAAAACTCTCTCAACGTAACTTAAATAAACTTTTAATGATGCAATGTCATCTCTACTAATACTTATGATTTAACATTTTAACTTTTTATTTGACTATTTTCTTTGTATTTTGTTCCTTTAATCTTTTGTTTAGTCATTCTGGTTATTGTTTTAAACCTTTAATCTTTTTCTTTTTAATTATTTTAATTTCGTCTACATTGATCATATGCATATATTTTTCCACAACAACATCTTATTTCACTAATATATTAGTATGTATATGATATAAAAAAATACTAAAATCTCATTTTGAAATAACCGGTTAACTGATTCCAACAAGCTTTATGCCTTTATTTCACATTTCACTTTGATTCAACTATTGGCATGGGGTCACGGGTAGACTTTGTTATTTTTGAGGCAGAAAAATAGAAAATAAATCATTTAAAGATAGGCTTAAGGCGCGTTACAATGTCGTTATCTTTAAGGCGATATTCGCACCCTATTGGTGATTAAACCAATTTGCAAGAGGGTTACAGCAAATCCGCCTCCAGGATACAATAAGCCTCTTCTCCAAGACCGAAGAAATGTGGGTTTCGGCCTGCAAAACTAAAAAATCACACCCCAAACACACTTTTACAACGTACAACTCTGACTTTTGTGCTGTTACAATTTACCCCCTGAAAACTGTTTGTAATTTACTGCCTGAAAAACTATTTGCAGTTTAGCGCCTGAAAACTGTATTTTTTCAAAGAACATCCAAAAATGAAAATGGAGAAGAAAAGATGAAGAAGAGATTGTTGGAAATTGTGAAATCAGATTGATCCAGAGATGGGTTTATATAAAGTCATCAGATATGCTTAAGGCCCTTTTCATGAAAAGACATCTTCTTCCATGGTGTCTTTTCATCAATGGTAGTGTCTTTCCAACAATGACATCCCTCCATTTCAAATTCAAAAGATGCTCCCTTTACTAAGAGGCATCACCATTCACACCAACAATCACTAAAGCCATAACCCTTCTTTTCCAATTTTATTTTCTTCTTATTTTGAAAAAATCCAACAATCCCCCACTATTTTTCAAAATACAGAGGTCAGGGTATGTGAGGAAAATATGTGCATAGGAGAAGGTGTCTTATGGACTTGAACCTTTACTTAGCGTAAAAAAATCAAAGTTGAATCAGAATCCTTAGTGACTATGGTCTTGAACTAAGTACTCTATATGACACAACCGGACATGTTACACACACATATATTTCAATTGTATGTGTTTTAAAATTATAGCACATTAACGGCCTTGTGCTCTGTCCTGGATTCATGAGTTCATGAGAGTAGCCAAAAACTCTCGAACATCAGGAAGCGGCCCCACTTCCAATACTCATGTAGGTGAGTCCTTATGAATGCCCCTATAACTATAGCACCCTTGAAAGAACTCATTAAGAGTAGCAACTCATCCTCATTTTTATTATTACAGGTACCCAACACTATACATATATTCAGGAATGAGACAGATAGAAAACGTACAGTGCTGCTTCAGCCACTTCCTGTGAGGTACTTTGCTCATTTAACCTATTAACTTAAGTTGAATTTTCCTCATCTGGTGTCTGTGAAATTGGCTTAAGTCTCATTCCTCTTGATGTTCTACTGACAACATCCCTTGTCAGTCCCTTGGTGAACGGGTCCGCTAGATTCTGGATAGATCGTACATATTGTATTGTTATAACACCGCCACCAAGTAGTTGCCGCATAAAACTATGCCTTATACTAATATGTCTGGATTTTCCATTATAAGTCTTCTTATATGCCTTTGATAGTATCGCTTCACTATCACAGTAGATAAAGACCGGTGGTAAAGGCCTTACTGATAATGATATTTCTAATAACAGATTTCTTAACCATTCTGCTTCTTTACTACTAGCTGTCAAAGTTATGAATTCAGATTCTATGATAGAGTGAGATATGCAAGTTTGTTTCTTAGATCCCCAAAAAACGACAGCTCCTCCAAGTGTAAAAATTCATTCATTGGTAGACTTGGATTCATTAGAATCAGTGATCCGACTTGCATCACTATACCCTTCAAGTACACAAGGGTAACTAGAAAAATGTAAATCATAGTTAATACTTTTTCTCAAGTATTTGAGTACTCTAGAAACAGTATCCCAATGATCTAAACTTGGATTACTTGTAAACCTATTCAATTTACCTACTGCAAAAGCAATATCAGGTCGAGTAAAAATCATGGCATACATAAGACTGCCAATCACCTTGGAGTACTCTAACTGAGATACACTACGACCTTTATTTTTAATTAACTTGATATTAGAATCAAAAGGAGTAGAAACTGAGTTCTTATCACAGTGATCAAACTTTTTGAGTATCTTTTCAATATAATGTGATTGAGATAAAGTTATACCATCATTGTTTCTTAATAACTTGATACCTAAAATCACATGAGCTTCACCCATATCTTTCATGTCAAAACTAGGTGATAAGAATCTTTTAGTGTTGTTTATAACTTCTAAATATGTACTAAATATTAACATATCATCTACATAGAGACATATAATTACTCTTTTATTATCAGAGAATTTTAAATACACACTTATCTGATTCATTAATTTTAAAACCATATGAGATGACTACTTTATCAAAATTTTCATGTCACTGCTTAAGTGTTTGTTTAAGTCTATATAGTGACTTGATCAATTTATAAACTTTATTTTCCTGTCATAGAATTATAAAACCTTCTAGTTGCTTCATGTAAACCTCTTCATCAAGGTCACAATTTAAAAAGGCTGTTTTCACATCCATCTGATGAATTTCTAACTTATGAATGGATACTAGAGCAACTAAAACTCGGATAGTTGATATCCTTTCTACTGGAGCATAAGTATCGAAAAAATCAATACTTTCTTTCTGTATAAATCTTCTAGCCATTAATCTGACCTTAAACCTTTCTGTAGTTTCATTTGGTCTTAATTTTCTTTCGAAAATCCAGTTACAGCTTATTGGTTTTGATCCTGAGGGTAGTTCTACAAGTTTTCATGTTCCATTTTGCAATATAGAATCCATCTCATCGTTTATAGCTTCCTTCCAAAAAGAAGCGTCCAAAGATTTAAGGGTATCATCTATTGTTAGTGGATCATTTTTCTATAATATATATAAACATGGTTTCCTCTATTATATTATCTTTATCTCCTTCTATTAGCAGAAGGTAGAAGTTGGGTACGAAAGATGTACTTTTTCTGATTCTCTTGGTCATTTTTAGGATCTATGTCCTCTTTATCGAGACCGCTGATACCTTGGATCAGGTATTTGAGAACTACTGCTTGTACTAGGATCTTGAGGTCTTGTCTTTTTTCTAGTTATAGAAGAGAATGAGTTTTCATAAAACTCGACATCTTTAGATTCTATTATAGTGTTTATTGGGATAACATGATTAGATTCTACAACTATAAACCTATAAGTTTTACCATTTTGCATATCCTATGAAAATACACTCAAGAGATCTCAACCCTATCTTGGGCCTTTTAGGATCAGTAAGCCTAATTAAGACTCTACAACCTCATACCTTGAAGTATGAGATGTTAGGAATCTTATTCTTTCATAGTTCATATGGAGTCTTACAAGTTTTAGAGTGAGGTATCTTATTGAAGATATAACAGGCAGTCAATAGAGCTTCTCCCCAAAATCATGAACTTAAACATGCATTATTAAGCATAGAGTTTATCATGTCTATGAGAGACCTGTTTTTCCGTTCTGCTATCCCATTTTGTTGGGGTGAATAGGGAGCTGTAATTTGGTGAATTATATCATGAGTTTTATAAAACTCCGAGTATTCTAAAAATAGATATTCTCCTCCCTTGTCCGACCTTAGAATTTTAATCTTTCGGTCTAATTGGTTCTCAACTTTTGCCTTGTATATCTTGAATTTTTGTAGTGCTTCATTTTTTTCTTCAATACTAAGGTGTAATGGGAGAAATCATCTATAAAGGTTATGAAGTACCTCTTTCCTCATCTTGTTATTAAACCATTCATTTCATATGTGTCACTATGAACTAGGTCTAGGAGTTGTGATTCTCGTTCCACCCTTGGAAACGGTTTTCTATATATTTTAGATTATACACAAATACTACATTTGTCATTAGGTTTTGTATACTTAGGAATTAGATTAAGATTAGACATATTATCCATTCTACAATAACTAATATGTCATAATCTAGCATGTCAAACATCATATGAATCAAACATATAAACTGGAGAAGAATTGTCATTTATGAGGTTCAATTTGAACATTCTATTAGATACATAGCCCTTCCCTACATATACCTCATTTTTAGACACAATCAATTTATCGGATTCAAATAAGAATCTGAATCCAAACTTAGTCAGTAGACTAGTTGATATAAGATTCATCATAATATATGGTACATGCAGCACATCGTTCAGAGTAAGGACTTTTCCGGAAGATAGATTAAGACGTGCCTTCCTTTTTCCTACAACCTTGCATGTGGAGGCATTCCGCATATATAGTTCTTGATTATCCTCCACTAATTTATATGAATTGAACATGTTGTAACTTCTACAAACATGTCTGGTAACGCCAAAATCTACTCACCATTCAACATATTAACTTCAGAGACGACAGCTGTCAGATTCATGTCTTCCGTCATATTGACTTGTCGTTTCTTTTCTTGCATTCTCTTTTTGAATTTTCGGCAGTCTTTCTTAAAGTGACCAGGGATTTTGCAAAAGAAGCATAGACTCTTATTGGATGTGTTCTTTTTGAACCATTGGTTATTAGGTTTGAGCCCATCATCTTTCTTAAAAGGTGACTTCTTTAATTCCGGATTCACACTATTCTTGACTATATTAACGTTACTTAGGGCCTCCTGTTGTTCTTCATTTTTGTCACGGAACTCAGATTCTTCTTCTATTCGAAGAAACGTTAGGAGGTCCTTCAAGGACATTTTCTCTTTTTTCTGTTTCAATGATTTTCTAGTATCCTTCCATGTAGGTGGAAGTTTAGCAATAATGGTGGATACTTGGAAAGATTCATCGAGATTAGTGTCATCAGCAATAATCTGTTGGATGATGACCTGTAACTTATGTACTTGATCAATGATAGGTTTTTCATCCAACATTTTGAATTCTAAAAACTAACTTACTAGGAATTTTTTGTTGCCTTCATCCTCTGATGTGTATTTGGTGAGCAGCGCCTATCACAAATCCTTAGCAGTCTTCTTTTGACGGTAAACAGCGTATAACGAATCAGAAAGAGCGTTGAAGATATGATTTTTGCATAAGTAGTCGTTATGCTCCCAACTTTGTCTCTTTTGAATTTGTTCTAACGTATTATTATCAGATGGTGATGAAGGAGGATCTTGACTGAGCACATGATCCAACTTGAGTGATGTGAGGAAGAGATAGACCCTCGATTGCCATCGAAGAAAATTTGAGCCATCAAACGGCGTAATTCGAACAAAGTCAGGATGACCCATGGAAAGGCCATAATATCGTCTTAAAATTGTTATTGTTGAGGCGAAAAAATAGAAAATGAATCACTTAAAGATAGGCTTAAGGCGCATTATGATGTCGCTATCTTTAAGGCGATATTCGTACCCTATTGGTGATTAAACCAATTTGTAAGAGGGTTACAACAAATCCGCCTCCAGGATACAATAAGCCTCTTCTCCAAGACCGAAGAAATGTGAGTTTCGGCCTGTAAAACCGAAAAACCGCACCCCGAACACACTTTTATAACGTACAACTCTGACTTCTGTGTTGTTACAATTTACCCCCTGAAAACTGTTTGTAATTTAGTGTCTGAAAAACTATTTGCAATTTAGCGCCTGAAAACTGTATTTTTTCAAAGAACATCCAAAAACGAAAATGGAGAAGAAGAAGAAGATGAAGAAGAGATTGTTAGAAATTGTGAAATCAGATTGACTCGGAGATGAGTTTATATAGATCATAAGAAATGCTTAAGGCCCTTTTCATGAAAAGACATCTTCTTCCATGGTGTCTTTTCATTAATGGTGGTGTCTTTCCAACAATGGCATCCCTCCATTTCAAATTCAAAAGATGCTCTCTTTCCCAAGAGGCATCACCATTCACACCAATAATCACCAAAGCCATAACCTTTCTTTTTCAATTTTCTTTTCTTCTTATTTTGAAAAACCCAACGGCCTTCTCATCAATATATAATACGTGTCTGCACATGCCTGCTTATAATAATATATTATATACATAATATATTATATATTAGGGATATACAGACACAAGAGGAATTAGGCCAAGCTCAACCTAAAATTATTCGACCTAATGTGATCATATATTGTAGGGATAACTAATGAGCCCGACTTACCCGTAAGGTTATAACCTACAAGTAATAGGATTTCAGGAATTCCCCTTGATCCCAAGCTGTGTACGGTCATTCATCATCCATAATCTAACACTACCTGTCGAGTGGTTAGTGCTATCTCTTCCAGGCGCATTTTGACCATCATTGTGTTTCTTAAGCTATTGTCTTGGAGTGTAGGGTTATTCTCATGGAATGTAATTAAGGGACTATGTCATATCACAACTATCTTATACCAAAACTAATAAAACTTAATAATAAAAGCATTTTAGTTATTTCTTTCTCTGACGTATCTTGAAAATTTCTTTAAGGCCCTGTTTGATTCAGCGAATTCGCTAGAAATGCTACTTCGCCTGCGCATTTATTACTTTCCAGGGAATTGCAGCGCAGTGTCGGAAGTCATTATACTGATCGCATGTGTTTGAAAAAATACGAAAGTGGGAACGGATTGGCTACTCCCCCACCCCAACATGGATTGGCTGCTGGTCGGTACTCTGTGGGGCCCACCATGATGTATGTGTGTCATCCATGTCATCCATGCCCACCATGATGTATGTGGCTTATGTGACGAGTGGATTGGTCTGATTTCTGGGTTAGTTCATGTTCAAGCCGTGAATCATTTGGTAAACGGCTGGGATCTCATGAAAACCTGCGGCATACCACATTGTCACGTGACGCTTGCATGGGCGAGCATTTCTTTCCCACTTTATTCATTACAAAAGGATTTTTATTTTATTTATTTATTTATTTTTGACGGTGGACGCACTTTGAAACTGTCCACATGGAGTGCATCCAAGTCAAACTAAACCGTCCAAATAGTGGGCCCCTCACCCAACTAACGTCGTAACTAGCCCGATAGAAATCCGTGGACTCTTCAGATGAAAAAATAGTGATGGGTCCAATTCAATCAAATGTGTGCTTAGGATCCATCTAAAGCCATTATTTGGACGGCCTGATAACATTATGCCAACCGTACGATTGCTGAGCGTAGGACGCGGATTGGCTACTCCCCCTGCCACCAGCCTATTCGTTTGATGGTCAGTGCTCTGTGGGCCCCAACTGGATTTATGTGTTTCATCCATGCTGTCCTATTGGCCAACTTTTCTTTTTATTACGAGAAGTTTCTAATTCCAGCACATTCACACCTAGCTACACGTGCCAATCAAATCACAGGTGTGTTAGATCAGAGCTTTCCATCTGGTTGGAACTAATGGCCATATCTTTTGTCCAAAAAAAAAGAAAGCAGTTTCCTGATCAGGAGAGCCACAATGTACAAAGTAAATAGACTGCTAAAACTTCTTCTAGCCGCCTATTTTTATTGAATGTTGTGGCCCATCTCAGATGCTAAATAGCCTCATATTAAACGTAAAACGATCTACACAAATTTCCATGTAACTATGAACAGGTAGGATGGCAAACAAACATCACGGCGGGCCTTAGCAAAATTCCAACGGTGCGAATAATCACCGTTTGTTGCTTCCTGTGGTGTGGTCCGCTTGATTCATGGATTTCAATTGTTTTTAGATTATACCATAAAATGAACGGAAAAAAATGGATGAACAGTGTGGATAAGGCCCACTCTACCTGCGAGGAAGGTTGAACGGGGCTGGAGGCGTTCATTTGAGAGGAGATGGAAATATATAGATATCACTAAGATGAGTCGTGCTCTCGCGGAGCATGGCACTGAGCTAGTCTTTCTTGCAGGATCGGCCTGCAGCCACCTGGGAAAATCTCAAGATTTCTCAGGGATTTGCTGATCTGCATTTACGCGGGCTGATTCTCATCCATCAAACGCGGGAAAGCGTCATCATGACCCTTTTCGTCGCGATTTCCCATAACACCCAAAATCAAACAGGCCCTAAATGCTTTCTTAGAATCTATTGATGGGGTTTTCCTCCTCGGTTCAGAGGAGAGGTAGTACAAATCGAATGTTTCAAATCTTGGCATTACCGTGCTGATCGACTCAAAGTCCGGCAAACAGTATTTTTTGGCCTCGGCCAGTCGAGGGTTAGGCTCGACCGATTGAAGGGATCTTTCTACCAGTCAAGCATTAATCGAGGGTTACGCAGATTCTGCGCGAATTTTGTGCGGACTGCGTAAATTTGAGGCAGTTTTGCAGAGGTGTGGAAGAGGAGTTGCCTAAACTATAAATATGGGTCCCTAGGGCTATTCTAGAGCATGCTAAGGTGTTTTCACGAGCAAGGTGAGAGAGAGAGTGAGAGAGAGAAAAGGGAGAGAGAGGAAGCTTGTGGAATGGAGGATTCTGCTCGTAGAAGTGATCTACTGCGCAGTCGACGTCTCAGCGCTCCTACGTCCTTGTGATCGGTGAGATCTCTTTGTTTTCATTATTTTCTTATTATTCATCTACTCCTACGTGAGTGAAGAAGGTTTGATCCAAGCGGTGTGTGCTTGTGATCGGTTGTAACGTTTTACTTCATAGTGAATTGTTGCTTTAGACTAGGTCTCGTGGTTTTTTCACCTCTCCGAGGGTTTTCCACATAAAATCTCTTGTGTCGTGTGGTTTATTTTTTTGATTTATTTCATTGCTTTAATATATTCCATAATTCTAGTGTTTTGGGAGGCGAGATCTTAAGGTTTTTGTGCAACACTCCTAACATCCATATCAATCAAAACACATGTAAAATGTGCTATCAAGAAATAGATTTCAATGGATTTTTGCTTTAAGTAGTATGTTTGATTTATAAGTGGAAATCTCCGCTTTATTGCATCTTTCACATTAGATTTTGTAATTGAGAATTGTAAATGTATAAAAGTATAATGATTATATTATAAAATTTATGATTATCTTTACAAATTAAATAAAAGATAACATTAATAAGTACACTTTTCTGTTATTCTTCAAAGTTATCCTACTTATCAAATAGACCGTGAATAACTGAAGAGGATGCATGGGTCACAAGGTTGGAGCATATGTAGACTACCTATTTGAACTAGGGACATCAAGCCTAACTTCCTTAGGCCAGTCTCCATGGATTGCTTCAACAACCCTTGTCCACAGTAATAGAACTATGGTGCCCGTGTAACATCCACTCCTTCCATCAGTTTCTCCAGCTCATATTAGAACCTGAGCCCAAAACCGAGGCAGATCTAAAACTTCAGCAGGCCACATGACATGAAATAGAGGAGATGGAAACTCCTGCCATTTAAAACTTTTGTGGCTTATAGTGATGTTTATATGTCATTCAAACCGTTTATAAAGCCAATCCCAAAGTATAAACATTAGCTAGATCCAGAACTTGAGTCATTCAATATTGTGGCAGAGCATGACAATTTCTACAACTACATTTACAACTTACACGTGGTAAATAAAAAGCTAAACCAGTCAGTTAGTGGACGCGGATTGCGTACTAAGACAGTACGAGTACCATGAAGGGTCCTTAGTAAACTCCGTGGGACCCACCGTGATGTATGTGTCTTATCCCCTCCGTTCATCTATTTTATCAGCTCATTTTAGGAAACGAGACCAAAATCAAAGCATATATAAAGCTTATATGGATCGCACCATAGGAAATAATTTGATAATGATGTCCACAGTTGAAACCTTCTTAGGGCCAACAGTGATGTTTATCTGTCATCCAATCTGTTCATAAGATCACAAAGATATGGAAAAATGTAAAACCCAAATATTAGCTTGCTCCTCAACTTCCGTGGCCCTCGAATAGTTTTTAAAGACACACATTCAATTTCCACCCTTTTTTTTTTTGTTGTTGTTGTTGTGTGGTTCACTAGAGATTTGGAAATGCTTCGATTTTAGGCTCATGTCCTAAGATGAGTTGATAAAACGGATGAACGGCTGGATAAGACACATATATCACGGTGGGCCCCACAAGTTTTACTCAGTATGTAATCCGTGTCCGCCAGGCATGCGATAATTAGAGCTGGGCACTAACTCGACTTGTTCGACTCATTCGAACCCACTCAATACAGAGCTGGGCACTAACTCGACTCGTTTGACTCGTTCGAACCCACTCAATACAAACCAAATGAGTGAGTCGATCTGAACCGAGTAGGCTTTGCCCAATTCAAACTCAAATTGAGTTGAGTTACTCAATAACTCAACCCGAAACTTGATCTGGCCATATTCGACTCGATCTGAAACTGACTCGACTTGTATTCGTGTATATATATAATAAAAATAAATCTTAATTTTTAATTATCTCTAAGCCTATATGCTGCACCCGATCCCACTACAATCAGATTCCAAACTCTCTCTTCCTCCCTCATCCTCCTCTTACAAGCCCAGCAACCACCCATCACCATCACCACCCTCTCATCTTCTCTCTCGTCTGTACTCCCTCCCACCCTCATCTTCCAAGCCCGACAGCTACCCACCACCACCACCACCACCACCGTCCTCCTCCCTACCTCCCTCCCTCTAGATCCGAATTGGAACCAACTTTCCCTCCCTCTAGATTCGAATTGGAACTAACTTGAAATGACTCGGTACTTTTTATCTGGTTAGACTCAGTTGGGATTAGTCGAGGCCTGCAGGACTCGTACCGAGTCGAGTCGAGCTCGGGTCACGTGACATTATATCCGTCGAACTCAGACGCTTGACTATTTTTCTAACCAAACGACACATTAGATATCCACGAACGAATTGCCAACGATAATATTATTCCAATATATTCGAGGCTTAATCATCCATCTATAATGGTTCACATGATTTGGACGGTTTTGATTTAAATATAACGAGTACTACGTGTACAATTTATAAGTGCATCTGCACGAACAAAAATACTTCACCAGAGTACAAATGTTTTTTTTTTTTGGGTACCAAACCCGACTGTCTCGTTTCAAACCAGCCTTCGTTGCGGTCTCTCTTTCTAGGGTTTCTGCACATGAAATCCGTTTCCTTCCGCAGGTAAGAGCTTCCATTTCTTCCTTTCTCGTGTTTTTCTTCATATTTTAAAACGGAATCGTGAGATTCCTGCAAGATCTCGGCCGTTCTTCAGTTGGGTCCCATCTCGCACCCGCGCTGGTCGGAGAATCAGCTGGTTCGTTTATCAGGTGGCGGACATGCATGTGAAGATAATCGGCGGCTTGATTAAGGGCGACTCTACGTCTATATTCGACACACGCTTTTTGGGCCGTCTGATGGGTGGGCCAGCCCAACGGCCATGCTCATCGTTGTCCCACCTGATGAACGGAATGGATCTCGCACATCCGTGCCAAATTGGCATGTGTTTTGTGAGTTTCACTGTCCTGTGCCGTTTTAGGGATAATTGGCGGGAATCTAGTAGCATTTCACAACTTGAACTTTTGAAAGTCCATACTGTAATGTGTGAAGGTTCTGACCCACCATTTTTGGATGGTCGGAGATGCGGGCTGATAGGTTCCAAGCCCTATCCAGCCCACGTAAAAAGAGGGGAAGGGCGTCCTCTTGTGTGAAAAACACGGTTTAAGGTAAAATTCATCCACGTTCCATTATTTCTCCGGAGAACTACATAAAAAGAGTTAGGGAAGAGCTACAGAATCTTACCTAGATGGTAAGATAAACACAAATACTATCAACTAAACTAATCTCTTATCTTAACACAAATACTATCCTATCTTAGGGCCTGTAAGTCACTTACAGGTGAAAGTTACTTACAGGTAACCTGTTTGGATGTAAGTTGTAAGTCACTTACAGGTAAGTTAGTTTTTCTGTTTGGATAACCTGTAAGTTACTTACAGGTAGAAAGCTGTATATTCACATCGAGCGGAGCTTAGATTGGGGAATCGTTCTAAAATGTTATAATCATATAAAAAAAAAACATGAGATCAAATATGTTATTTTGTTAAGCCCATCAAGATGAATATTTGAGATTATTAAGCTAAACCAATCATCAAGTGGGCTATAAAAGTGGGCCCACGAATTCAAAATATCTATAATATGGAGTAATAACTCAATTTAAGCATTGAGAATAAACTTAAAAACATTAATAGAAAATCTACTAATTAAATTACTTGCATTCCAACTGTGCAATCTGATGTAATTTCTAAGGGCCAGCGTATCATCAATCCCACTCTATCATCAAAGTTTTTCTCATTCTCTAACGAGGAGTTTGATGCTCAGAATCTAAGAGATTCACCAACACTGATGTAGATCGTTAAATTACTTGCATTCCAACTGTGCAATGTAAGAGATTCACCAACACTGCGAGTACATCACAGGATCACCAACCACAGGCCACAGTGAGACCAACCAGATATATGATCTACAGGATCACCAACCACAGGCCACAGTCCCTGACGGTTTCATGGGATGCTACATCACATGGTCCGTTCGGATTAGAAGCCCATGACACGTGTGAAAAAATGCGCACGTGCGTAGGTGCATGTAAGTGACTGTTTCGATGCCAGCGTTCCTTATAGAGCAACGTCAAACGACTCCCATTTTCAAAGGAGAAAAAAAGGGTAGATGAAACCCTACCGTTTTAGGTGGAGAAGAGACGGAAGGCGGTAACTGCAGCGAGAGATTGCAGAGACGGAGAGAGATTTGGAGGGTTGGTGCGTTTCTCCCTCTTCCCCTCTTTTTAAAAATCTGACCGTTGAGCCTGTAAGTCACTTACAGGGAAGTGACTTCCCACCCCCATCCCCCTGCAGTTTTTTGGTAGATTTGCCTGTAAGTGACTTACGGGTTGTAAGTTACTTACAAGTGTTTTTTCTCCCCCAAACACCACCTGTAAGTGACTTCCCTGTAAGTCACTTCCCACTTACCCAACTTACAGGCATCCAAACAGGCCCTTAGAAGAGTAATGAAAGGAACTAGTAAGATAGGCTCTACTCCACGTTAGTATGTCAATTAGGTTGGGCATGTACCATTGCACCCCTCTAAAATTTGCCCATTTTCTCATGGCGTGAAAATAGGATCACTCCATAGGTTCCACGTAGCCTCTTCACTTGGCATGCCAGGAAACTACCATCGTCGAATCGGGGTCAGATTCCGCTGGCAACAAATTGGGTGGTTCCGATTCCTCAATCATGAGGATCTGCATTTTGTTTACAATGATGGCCCGGTGTGAAGCATTCATCACAATAATAACAAAGACCTTGATTACGTCTGGTCCTCATAACTTCGGGTGTGATATTTTTAATAGGAGTTGTGACTGCACTAGGCCAAGTTTTCGGATGGGATTGCGAAGGTGCAACATTTGACCCTTTACTTACAGATCCTCTCAAATTTGTCTGCATTGGCAGATGACTAGGCGTTGGTTGTAATGACTTTCTTAAGCGTGCAAGCTTCTCCTCTTGCCGACGAGCCACCCCATTTCCTCCTGCAAAGTAGAGGGTCAAAACATCAATACTTCTTGACATGCAACCCTTGAATGAACGTGCCCATTATAGCCTGGACCAACCTTCAACGCGGCTGGTAAGGTGCTCAAATTCGTCTTGATAGCTTTGGATGGTCCCTTTTCCTTGCCATAATTTCGCCAACATGCCGTCGAGATTCTCCTAATCGATTGGCCCAAAACGGACCAACATGGCCTATGTCATTTCCTTCCATGAGGTGTCAAGGTTTATACTGCTAGACCGTTGAAACCATGCCGACACAGGTCCATTCATGTGGAGCGAGGCAATGAGAACTTTCTAATTTTCCGTTGTTCGATGGTAGCGGAAAAATTGCTTAGATTTGTAAATGAACTCCAATGGGTTGTGTCCAGTGTTTTAAATATCGATGATATCAGTGTTTTAAATATCGATGATATCAGCCGATATATCCCATGATATTTCTTGTATCCCACCTGTGCGATACGAAATACACAAGTAGTGGGATATATCCTACATGTTCGATCCGGTGAGCATTTTTTATTTTCAATCATTTTTAAAAAAAAAAATTATAAATCATGTTAAATCATTGTCGAATTGTTACAAATCCATGTTTTTTCATGTTTTGTATGAAAAATTATGGATTGGGAGCTTCGATTTTGAGATTTGGAGAAGGACCGAGTTGCAGAAAATTGAAAAAAAAAAGTTAAAATTTTCCCAATTTCTCGCAAATCGGTTGCAATCTTTGTATCCAAACATAAAATCAAACATGTATGTAACCTGATTTAGTGATTCTTCTTTTGCTTTTAAATGTATTGCTTGTGTTTCCACACTTCTTCTTACATTTATAAATTATATGAATAAATTTTGAATATACTTGCATCAATTCAGTTAGACAACACATAGATTAGGACCCCATACAAAGAAAACCTATTATGTGCACTTGTTTTTTGTAATGTTTTGATTTGTAAGTGTGTATTGATGCCTTTTTTAACAATCACTGAAATTTCATTGAAAAATTTGACCAATTTCCAATGTTTCGCCATGTTTCCAACAACAACGATACATTACGCGATACAACCGATATATCCTATGCAATAACCGATATGTATCTGTATCCCAAGGGTGCGATATGTAACCTGATACCGATAGTTCGAACACTGGTTGTGTCTATCAAAGTGGGAAAAATTAATATGAGCAAAACACGATTGTATCTAACCGTCGCTTTGCCTGTTTGGATTTACAATGCTAGATTCCCCAACTTGATCCAATAGATGTTGGAACATCTCACCTTGTGGCTTCCTTTCACCACCAATGGAGAGCTTGGTGTTCATCTAATCCCAAGCTTCCTTCAGATGCCCCACACGTCTCTCCATTAGACTTGGTTTCTTTTGTTGCCTCTGTCTTCCTTGGCATGCCTCAAGAAGGGCCACCCTAATACCAAATGATAGGGGTGAAGCCCGTATCCAGCCCACGTAAAAAGAGGGGAATGGCGTCCTCCTGTGTAAAAAACATGGTTTAAGGTAAAATTTATCTACATTTCATTTTTTCTTTGGAGAACTACATAAAACGAGTTCGGAAAGAGCTACATAATCTTACCTAGATGGTAAGATAAACACAGACAGTAGCAAATCTCTGATTTTAACACAAATATTATCAACCAAGCTAATCTCTTATCTTAACACAAACACCATCCTATTTTAGAGGAGTAAAGAAAGGAACTACTAAGGCTCTACTGGCCACATCAGCATGTCGATTAGGTGGACACGTAACACGGGCGCATCCACTATTGGTGGACACTGCCCACAAAAGTTTTTGGGCATGTTTACATGACAATGGTTTATCATTCCAATTGGAATACAGCTATTACACTTCCGCTGGTTTGAAAATCAAGACGCTTCTATTCCCCCTTAGAAATGAGCTTGGGAGGCAAGATGTGGCTGTCAATCCGTACAAGTGCCAACGCACTACACATATGTACGATCCAAACCCACTCAATTTTCTACTTTGATCCTCGAAATAATACCACATCTAGTTTAAACTTAGTTTCTAAGATTCCTTCATGTTTGACATGAATAAAGAAGTGGGAAAGGAGCAAAGTTTTTTTTTTTTTTTTGAAGGGTGAAAATTTTATTAAAAAAGTAAGCAAAAAACTATACAAAGGGAAAACAAAATGTTATGGTTGAATAAAGAAGTGGAAAAGGAGAAAAGTTTTTTTTTTTTTTTTTTTTGAGAAAAAAGTTAATATTATAATTATAATTATAAAATGGACCCTTTATGGTTGTATCAGCCTGTAATGGCACATTGACCCCATGATGGTGTCGATACGGGGCATATTGGCCGATATAGGCCTAAACAATCTGCTTTTCATAATGGACTGATTCACATAACCGTTTTTTAATACCATTTGACTGACGTCGTGCTACGTTAATCTCCCGTAACTAGCCATCTTTGAATACTATTCTTAAATGGGATGAAGATGGACTGTTGTACAAGATCACGTTGCAAATTGTTATTGCATCTTTATAGTCTTTTACTGCCCTCGATTGAGTGTTGGTTGTTCATGGCATCTCATTTATAATGCTGTCTGGCTACATCTCATTCTTTCTTTCATTGATTGTGTGCAGAGACAAACTTTATAGGGTAATTATAATCTTCTTATAGACATGTCTTTTTCCATAACACCTTCTAAGAGACCCTTTGATCGAAACCCTCTGGAGCCGAATGGAAGGGCAAAGTGGCAAAAGACTGCAGCTTTTCATTCAAAGAATCAACCACTGAAAATATCCCCTGGTTCTACCGTATTCCGTGTGCTTTGTCCTGCTTCCAAATCTGGAAATGTTATCGGTAAAGGTGGGAGTGTTGTAATGCAGATACGCCAGGAAACTGGTGCAAAGGTCAAAGTCGAGGAAACCATCCCTGGTTGTGATGAAAGAGTTATTATGATTACTGGTTCTGGTAAAGATGCAGAAATGAGCAATGATCAGAACAAGGATGATGATGAAAACAATACTGCTGATGATTACGGCGATGATAACAAGGAAACTGATGAGAACAATGAAGATAAGGAATCGCCCCCCTTGGAGGTTTTACAATCTGGAAAGGTCACTTCATCTTCAGCACAGAGGGCTCTGTTACTTGTTTTTGAGAGGATAGTCGAAGGAGATTCTGACACTGATGGAGGAGAGGAAGCAGCCAAGAAGCCTTCTTCAGTTTTCGTGAGGTTGCTTGTGCTTTCAACCCAAGTTGGTTGCCTTCTGGGTAAGGGTGGCAGTGTAATCAAGCAAATGGCGGCGGAAAGTGGGGCCCAGATCCGGATCCTTCCTAGGGACAAACTTCCTTCTTGTGCTTCACCATCTGATGAACTGGTCCAGGTAACATAGAAGTCATTGGATCTGGGTGCTTCTTCTTCCTTTCCTATTCTTATAATCTATGATGTTGCAATTGGAGCTTTGCTAAGCCCACACACCTCTCCACTTGTACATTGAGATGCGGATAAACATGCCAGCTTTGCATGTATAGTGCACACCCCAGACATGCATCAGGTGGTTCCAGTAGTGTGGATCACTCACCCCAAAAGTCAGGCAAGTTAACTCATCAAGTGGGTTACACTTGTATGCCAATGGTGGACGGTAAAAAAAAAAACTGAGAATTGTTCACATTCAACATACATGGGTTGCCCATCCACATTCAATATGCATGCACGGCCACCATTCAGAAATAAAGAAAAAAGAAAAATACTTGGCTGCCATTCCAAAAAAATAAAATGAAAAAAATGCATCGCCCAATCGGTGAGTTGGCTTGCTTGATTTCTGGTCCATCTTGTCTAAAAGTGGGGCCCACTGGATGCATTTTTATGATGTCCTCTTTACATTTCAGGTTGCCATGTCTGAGTGGTTTACAATTGTTTGATATTTCCTCTACCCTTTCTGTTTTTCTTATGCTCTCACATAAATACTTGTCCGAAGCAAAACGTGGATTTTAGACTTCATGCATTAATTTTGTCTCTTTATTTCTAACGAAATAGTTATCTAAAGTAGTCGCTTTTACCAGCACTTCGAGCATGCCTGCTTTATTTAGACCATGCAATGTTTTAAATGTCAATGATATCGGCCGATATATCCCACGATATATCTTGTATCCCACCTGTGCGATATGAAACGTACAAGTAGTGCCGATATATCCCACATGTTCGATCTGTTAACTATTTTCAATTTCCGATTTTTTTTTTTTTTGGTTGAAATTATCTTAAATCAATGTCAAATGGTTGCAAATCCATTGGTTCTTCATGTTTTGTATGAAAAATCATGGAGTCGAAGCTTTGATTTCGATATTCATTGGTTCTTCATGTTCTCCATTTTTTTTTTTTTTGGTTGAAATTATCTTAAATCAATGTCAAATGGTTGCAAATCCATTGTTCTTCATGTTTTGTATGAAAAATCATGGAGTCGAAGCTTTGATTTCGATATTCATTGGTTCTTCATGTTCTCCATTTTTTTTTTTTTGAAATTTCCTTCAACCGGCTGTTAATTGAGACTAATTTTGAAGTATTTAGGAGTACTTGGTGAAATGATCATCACAAACACTCTAATTTCGAAATTTGAGTGTAGGTGGTCTGATTTGGGGAAAATTTGAAATTTACCCAATTTCTCCCAAATTGCTTGCAATGTTGCACTCCAAACATGCAATCAGGCATCTATGATGGCTTATCTACTAATTTGTTAAGTCCTTGTCAATTTTTAGAAAAAAAAATAAAAATTTTAATTAAAAAAAAAAATATATATATATATTTTCAAAAATTTCCTTCAACTGGCATGTCAATTGAGACTAATTTCGAAGTATTTAGGACTTAGGAGTGTTTGATGAAATGATCATTACATGCACTCTAAATGTTATGCATTCAATTTGAATATAGTTGCATTAGTTCAATCAAACAGCACATAGCTTAGGAAGCGTATTATGCACTTCTTTTTTGAGATGTTATGATTTAAAAATGGGTCTTTTTTAACAATCCCTGAAGTTTCATTGAAAAATTCAATTATTTTCCCCATGTTTCCCCATGTTTTCCAAAAAGTGTAATAAATTATCCGATACAAACGATATATCCCGTGCAATAACCGATATGTATCTGTATCCTAAGCATGTGATACGTAACACGATACCAATATTTTGAACATTGGGACCATGATCTTGTTCCTCTCCATTGTTTTCTCTTATCTTTAACTTTTACTGCAGTAACCATCTTCTGTCCTAGGGACCAATTAGTCCAGAAAGAAGCTTGGCTCACGTATGTCACATGCTTCTTTTCTGACTTTTAAAGGTTTTCTCTCTGTGATATATTCATTTCAGATCACAGGAGAGTTAGATGCAGTTAGGAAAGCTCTTCAATCAGTTTCTCAACAACTTCTGGAGAATCCACCTCGTGATCGTGATTCATTTCCTGCAAGCAAGCCCACTGGGCCATCATCTCATCGTTTTGTTCCTCTTCCGCAGGCGGAACTTTACCCACCTGCAAATTATCATTTCCCTGTTCAACCGACACCATATTCTGCTGGGCCCCACCTTGTTCCTGATTATCATCCACGTGTTGCCTTATCTTCTCCTAAATTTCATGAAAATGGTCTCCCTGGCCAGATGAATGCCGTGGAAGAAATACTCACATTCCGGTTATTGTGCATGAATGAGAAGATCGGGGGTGTGATAGGAAAAGGAGGGAGCATAATTAAAACACTTCAACAGGAAACGGGTTCTGATATCAAAATTCTTGACGCTGTCCCTGAGTCAGATGATCGCATCATAGTCATATCTGCTCCAGCGGTAATTCTTCTGTGAGCTTGCACTCTTCATTTCAGTGTTTCAACTGTTGATATGACTGGACTTTTCAAGTTACTTTTCATCTTTATTTAGCTTTTCCTTGTTGATGAACTATAAGATCCCTGCTTCAGCAATCGTATGCAATACCAATATGCAGGATTCTGTGCACGTGGGATCCATGCTCAGGGAATCAAAATTGTTGATCTTAGAGCCCACCATGGGTGAGGGATGCCTCAAAATTTCCATGATTAGAAGATTCAAACCCTTTTTATTCCTAGAAATAGATGAGACAAAAAATCAAGCAACAGTTCATATTCTGTGGACAAGGCCAAAAATCTCGAAGGGTTCCCATGCTTCAATTTGGGAGTATCTCCCTCAGGCATCCTCCATCTGTTTTGGGGTCCTCATATCAACAGTTCGATTGACTAAAAAGGCTGAACCCCTGTTGTGCAGGCAACTCGTTGTTGCCTTCCACAAATTTATCTTATTATTATTGTTATTTATGTCTACTCTATTTGAGTGAAAATTCCGATGACTATGAAAACTGACACAATTAACTGGTGCAGCATCCAGATGATAGGATTTCTGCTGCACAAGAGGCAGTCCTTCGTATGCAGAGCCGGGTTGTGAGTCCTGTTCCTGATAGTCCTGATAAAGTTCTATCCTCCAGACTCCTTGTCCCCTCGAATCATATTGGTTGTCTTCTTGGCAAGGGTGGCGCCATAATAGCAGAAATGAGGAAACTATCCGGAGCTCACATT
The DNA here is from genome assembly GCA_021015155.1 of Magnolia officinalis. Lineage (NCBI taxonomy): Eukaryota > Viridiplantae > Streptophyta > Magnoliopsida > Magnoliales > Magnoliaceae > Magnolia > Magnolia officinalis. The sequence goes on from JAJHSJ010000010.1 coordinate 8,931,951, forward strand.
CGTATATTGGGGAAGGATCGGATTCCAAAATGTGCTTCAGATAATGAAGAAGTCGTTCAGGTTCAGACTTATGTGTGCTGTCAATTGATTATGTTATAGTTTGTTGTGATTACAGTGCCAGAATGACATTTGAATCCCTATTCTCTCTAGGTAATCGGGGAATTTGAGGCAGTTCAGGAAGCTATGTTGCAGATAACTTTGAGGTTGCGGCAACATCTCTTCCGCGATAAGTTTCCCGTCATGAACCATCTACCACATCTTGATTTTCCTGATCAATTACCGCCTCCATTTGCACCATACATGGGAAGGCGGGATCCGTCACCCCCTCGAATATATCCCGGTTTAGGCCCGTCATTTCACAAGTTTGATGTTGTCGGAGGCTTCCCTCCCCGTGATGAACGATCTGCTTTTGCACACGGTATTCACAAACCTGGCTTCCCCCCTCATAATTCTGAAAGAATGCCATCTTCAGCACCATGGGCACCTCAGGTACCTGTACTGCAGGATCATACTTTTTTTTTTTTTTTTGTTGACTTTATTTAATATTCTTTTTGTTTATTAGCGCCACCTTCATGAGCATTGTCAGTAAGGCAATCTGTTCTGGGTAGAAAAGCAAATGGAGTGAGCTGAGGGTTTTTTTTTTTTTTTTTTTTTTTTTTTTTTTTTTTTTAAATTTAAATGACCTTAAAAAAAAAACTTTTGTATAAGTGCATTCTGGTGTTTTGCCACTATTTTACCAGAGTTGATGTTCCACTAAGCAACTAAGAATTGAGACCTGGATCGGGGTTAGTTGATTGCTTTTCTATTCCTAATTTCTTAGCCCTATTTGGTTACTTGATGAGGAGCTGTGGAATCTCCTCTAAAGTGAAAGCAAACTACCAAGGAATATCTTTCTGTGATTTAAAATATCTTTTAATACTGAGTTGATTGTCTATCAGCTTGGTATTGACCTATAGAGGAGATAATTCAGGGGCCCAATTTAGAGAAGAGGTACTGACCTGAATTAGAGATCTCTTGGGTGTTGTTCTGACTTGGTTGAGTCGCACAGTGCTACTCATCCTTATTGACGATACACAAAATGCTACATGTCAGTATGGGACTATGGGTGTCCAAATACTGAATCTCGTCTGTATTGACCAAGTTTGTAGTAGTTTGCACATCTGTTTTTTCTAAATGGATAAGCGTCCATGTGGTTTAGCAAGTTAATTCCAGTGAGATATCCATTTCCTTTCCTGAATGTTTTTCCCGTGTCCCCTCCTCCACCTTCCTCGAGACATGAACCTAAACATACGTCCTTTTTTTTTTTTTTCTCCTTTCTTTTCTTTTTATTAGATGAATGACAAAAGTTACATTAAGAAGCAAGAAAGTACATTATATGAGAGTCCATTTGTACTAGGATATAAAATGTTAAAAAATGTACTAGGATATAAAAGATATTCCAATTTGTAAGGTACAAAATGATATTCTTGCAGGAATGTTTCAGAAGTGCAATAATGTCATATTTTCCTTTTTTTTTTATTTTTAATTATTTATTTATTTATGTCTTCTACCCAAACATTATAATATTAAGAGCTCTGGTAAGTGAACATGCGTATAACTTAGACCATCTACATGCCAAGATAGAACACGGGTAAAAGATCGAAGCTATCCAGCATTTGGGCCCCACTATGTAGATAACTTGCCCAAAAAAAAGGCCTTCAGTCTCCAGCAATTGAGTAGGCTGCATTTTACGGAACAAATTGACAACTGAAATAAACTTGCCGAAGATTTTATAATCTGTCAAACTATTTTGAATACTTGCATCCCCAATTTGCCTTTTCCTTAATTTTATTTTATTGTCTATAACATTAAGAGCTCTGCTAACCACACACGTGTATAAGTTAGATTGCCTACATGCCAACATAGGACACAGGTAAAAGATCCAAGCTATCCATCGTTTGGGCCCCACTATGTAGATTACTTGGCCAAGAAATTAGGTATCCAGTCTACAGCAATCAAGTAGGCTGCATTTTATGAAACAAATTGACAACTGAAATAAATTTGCCCGAACACCCCCCCCCCCCCCCCCCTAAAAAAAAGGAATTTAAGGCCAGATCATGTTCATGATCAAAACTCACGATGGATGACCTAGATAGGGTATTTTAGATAATTTAGATGGGCCCAACTCTTGAGTGATTAGAGGGCCACTTTGTATGTCGTAACGCTCTTTAATATATTAATGTATTGTCAATGTTTAGTACTCACACTAGCATGCACATGTGGCTGCCTAGTACATGCACTTGGGCTTAGCAAACCTCTAAATATTAAAGCCTTCTGTAAATTTTAGACTTTTTTCTAAAAAAAAAAACCCCGTTGGCAATGTAGACACTCCATATTATAATAAGGATTTCATGCAACCAAATGGTCACACAAGCCGATTGATCAACATTTGAAGAATCCATCCTTATCCCACACGTGTGCACAAGAAAAGGCCCATTTTCCTTTTTTCAACTTATCCCTATTTTCCTTTTCTTTCATAATCTATGTTAGGAAATAAGTAATCTTATATATATTTTTTGTTTAAGTACTTTCTTATTTTAGAGATTCTGTGTTAGGAAATGAGTATTATTAGATTTTCTTATTTAAATATTTTTTCTACTTTGTCGTTCAATCTATGTTACTTAGGAATAAGTAATTATATATATATATATATATATATATATATATATATATATTAATGCAGGGACATTTTCACACTTGGCTCGAGTGGGGTCGCCTGTGGGATGCGGGGGCACACTCGGGGTGGGTGACCCATGTGATTTGGGGCCCACGGGGGAAGTCTCGTGTTCGAGACTCCTTACCAGGGGTGATTAATGCGCATTTCACATTGGGCTCGAGTGGGGTAGCACGTGGGATGCGTGGATACACTCGGGTGGGCGGCCCATGTGATTTGGGGCCCACGAAGGAGGTTCGGCTGAGGTCCTAAACCCATGAGATGTGGTGCCTGGGATATGAGATAAAGAGATTAATTCGTCATACTCTAACAGTTCGAGCTTTTAGAGCAAGTGGTTATTTGTCTTGTATCAAATTGGTATCAAAGCGGGAGGTCTTGTGTTCGAGACTCTTCACCGGGGGTGATTAATGCAGGGGCGTTTTCACACTGGGCTTGAGTGGGGTCGCCTGTGGGATGCAGGGGCACACTCGGGGTGGGCGGCCCATGTGATTTGGGGCCCACGAAGGGGGTTCAGCCGAGGTCCTAAACCCATGAGATGTGGGGCATGAGCTATGAGATAAATGGATTAATTCGCCATACTCTAACAGTTCGAGCTTTTAGAGCAAGTGGTTAATTGTCCTGCATCACACACACACACACACACACATATATATATATTGTTGAAGTGCTTTTTTTGTTTTTTTTTTTTGTTTTAGAGATTCTGTGTTAGAAAACGAGTATTATTAGATTTTTCTTGTTTAAATATATATATTTTTTTCTATTTTGGAGATCCTGACTAGGTAGGAATCATATTTTTAGATTCCATAGATTATGGTGAAGATTGTAAGCACTCATTATAGATAAGGCTTAGGCCTATAGAATAAGACAATTGAATGGTATTCTCTTTGATCAAATTCTTGTTTTTCCATGGAATCTCTAATCCTCCATCTCCTAACCTTTCACCCATATTTATTGCAATTGTCTCTCTCCACAGAGTCTTCCTCTGTCCCAAACCTCCACTACCACTTTCCTAGAATGCTAAATTAATTATTTCTAAGTCTCTCATATTAGCTCCCTCATTATATGGCTTGCAAACCCCCTCCCATTCCAACAGAGGAAATTTTTTCTTCTCGTTCGATCCTTGCCACAAGAAATCCCTTCCAAGTCTTTCCATTCTAGTCAACATTGATTTTGGACATTTAAACAGAGGCATAAAATATAATGGCATGTTCGAGAGAGCTGCTTTGATAAGCGTGATCCTAGCACCCATCGGCAGGTATTTGCTTTTTCAGGTTGATAATTTTCTTTTAAACCTTTCCAACACCTTGTCCCACAAGTGCTTTGTGGGCTTTCCGACACAGAAGGAGATTGGATAGATTGAAGGAAAGGACCTCGCCCTACATCCAAACGTCCTAGCCAACTTCTCCACCTCCTCTCCCACCGTCCTCCCAAACATTTCACTCTGCCATGTTCACCCTCAGCCCAGACACTACTTCAAAATATTTTATCACCTTTCTTAGTTTGTCCCCCATCTTTGGATCTGCTTCGCAAAAACATAATCGCTCGGCAAACTGTAGATGAGAGATAGGAGGACTGCTGCTGTCAACGTTGAATGCCTGGATAAGGCCTGTCTCCTGCCATTTTTCCAACATTCTGCCCAAAGCTTCTACTGCAACCACGGGAAAAATGGAAATAGGAGGTCCCTTTATCATCGGCAAATTGTATGAGATCAGAGGATTGCTTTTGTCAAACATTGAACAAGCGAATAAGGCTCGTCTCCTGCCAATTTTCCCACATTCTGCCCAAAGCTTCTACCACAACCATGAAAAGAAACGGAAATAGGAGGTCCCTTTGCCGGATACCTCTCGAGCTTCTGAAATAACCTTTGGGAGAGCCATTGACAAGGATGAAAAATCTCGTCGATTGAATACACTCCCTCATCCACCTTCTCCACTTCTAACCTCATCCAAGTCTACCTAGCATGTAGTCTAAAAAGCCCCAATCAATGTGGTCATAGGCCTTTTTAATATCCAACTTGCTAAACCTTTTAAACCTCGTAGCAAGAGTTAATGCATTCGTGAGCAATGAGGACAAAATCTAGTATCCGTCTTCCTGCCAGAAACACACATTTTCTTAGTAATAATGCTTCCCAGAACTGCCCTGAATCAGGTGGCTAAATTTTTTGCTAGGATCTTATAAGGACCAACTGTCAAGCTTATTGGTCTAACATCTTTTTGTGCTTTCAGCTCTAGTCACCTTTGGAATAATGACAATAAAGGACTCCCTAATACCTGTTGACAACTGACCCCTTTCGAAGAATTCTGCCATAAAACATTATATCACCTTTCACTGTAGTGCAGAATACCTGGAAAAAAAAAACAAAACTATCGTATAGCTATTTGGGCCTGATGCATTGTCTCTTCTTAGTGAATCCACCTTTGCTTTGACTTCCTCCTCGGTAAAGAGTTTCTCAAGTGACTATGCTTGCGCGCTTGATAGCCTACTGAAATCTAGATTATCCAACTTTTGGCTTTCCCACCCTTCTCCATAACTTTTTCCCCGCTTGCTTTCCTTAGTAAAGTTTCCATTATTCATTAAAAAAAATTGAAATACAAAGTGCAGAATCTGGAAATTAGGCAGTTACATGCAAGGAACAAATCGAAAATGAGATCTATATCTTCCACAAAAATCTAAAACCTGATTTCCATTTATTTTGATTCCTCTAACCAACTTTGACCAGATTGGTTGAAACCCACTCAATTCGACCCAAACTTCCATTTTACTTTTCAGAACTATCTGAGCTTATCCTTTGTTTTGTGAATATTACGATCTTGCTGGTTGGACACCCTTGGATTTTGGCATTTTGCTAAAAAAAATTTGAACGATGCATTTTGCAGCATCTCATGCATCCAAGCCAAAATCTCTTGAACACCTAAATTCACCTTGATTGACCTTCCCAACACCACAATTTATCATCTTACAATCTTACCTTCAAATCAACAACCCAGATTTGGTCACATGTCATCGATCTAGAATCTCACCAACCCTTCAGAGAAGCCTTGTAATTCCGTTACTGTGCAACGTGTCTCCACACTAATCAATAGAGACCCCACTTCCCCAAGAGTTCTTCATCTTGAATTCTGAGTCCATTGTAATAGAGCATCCCCTATAGGAGACCTTAACCACCTTCTATTAAAAATTCTGCAAATTCTCAAAAGAAATCCTGAGAAAGTGAAAACAAGGAAGATGGCTCTAGTGTGGGTGGAGAGAATTTGCTATCCTAAGGGGCTAATAAATATGACACAACCTTCTGATTGTGAGCACCAGGGTGCAAAATCCTTGAGAGAAAAGAAGTTTCTTAGCCCCTCACCCTATCCAATTTCCTATTTGAATCCAAAGAAACTGGATTAAGGTAGGACCTTTTGACGAAGATTGAGGCATTTAAAGAAGGTGAAGTATCCATTAAAAAAAAAAGAAGACAGAGTGCATGTTGGCTATTCTCCAACATTCCCTCAATTCTTCTTCTTTTCTCCACAATTTCATTGTAGTTCTTATACTTCAAGCAATTCTAGAATTAATATGCTACTGAAATCGTATTATCGGATCCTCATTGTTGGAGGGGAGGGTGGGTTGCTCAGATTGACCCATTGGCTTGCTTGTGGCGTTGCGCTGTTATCCCGGTCCTCTGATTTTGGTTGCTTCTGGATGGTTAGTCACTTGGGATAAATGTTGACCACTGATCATCTCTGGAATGGAAATATGATTATAAGGAATGCATGCTTTGTCTTGATGATGCAGAATCAGTAAAGATCTCTTCATTCTCTGCAACATTGCCTCCAGTATGTGGATGCAATTTATGGGTATCTTCCAATACAGTTGGCAATGCAAATGAAAATGTAGCTTTTGCATGGGAATGAGGCTTAAATGACAAAGGAAGAAGATCCTATGGTGCCTCTCTTTGCTTTCTTCCTTCTAGTTGATGGTCCTTATGGAGAGAGAGGAACAATATAAATTTTCGACAACAAATTTAGAGAGTGCAAATGCAGTTTTCCAAAGGGCCAAAGGGAGGGTGATTTCATCGGCACTGGAAATCCCCATTTCAAAGGTTGTATATGGGAAGATACTTTGGGATTTGGGGACCTTTGTTGGATGACTGCTCATCATTACTGTAACACAGTATTTAGCCCCTCTTGAAATCAAGGAGTTGATTGCATGATGCAGTATTACATCCCGGGGCAATGCTGTCCCCATCCTTCTCTTACCTTCTTTCTTTTCTTTGATAATTCCCTTTTTGTTAGGGAGATCCCCTCAACACCATCTCTAATTTTATTGCAATTAGAGTTTTTTTTTTTTTTTTTTTTGCTTTTGTTTAATAAATAAATCACCATCTTTCAAAAAAGAAAAAAGAAGAAAAAAGAAAAAGAAAAACCACCATCTATCAGGTGAAGGAAATCCCCTCTATTTTATGAGCTGGTCGACACCTTCAACAAACTTTTGACATCTCTGCCTTGGGTTACCTTTTATGCAGCAGACACCCACAGAGAAGCAAACATGAGTGAGCTAATGAATGAGTCTTGTCATTTTCTTACATTTGAGTGCATCTTAATTATCCTTGCTTTGTATAGTTTATTCTCTAATTTGATCAATGTTATACACACACACACACACACACACTATAATTATGCATGCAAAATAATGTTGAGGCCATGTGTATGTTCAGTTCTCTTCACAGCAGGAAGTTTTGTATGATTCCCGTTGTCTAAATTCTAGTTTCTTTGAGGCAAGGTATCCCGTATCGGTATCGGTTGGCGTAACGGTGCCCTCTGATACTGATACGGATACGGGGGTGTAACGGTGATACAGGGGCATAACGGCCCGTAACGGGTGCAATTATTATTATTTTTTTTGCCAAAAAAATATGAAAAAAATGGATTAAATCCGGAATATTCTAAGCATTCCAAATATGCATTCATTTATAAATTGGAAAATGTTTATGGTGCTGTAACGGTCTACTCTTTGGTGAGAAGTTTTATCGGACTGTCTGATGAATTTATGAATCAGATAACTTGAATTTGACTACAAAATTCATATATTTAATTTTCTAAATATATAATTTATATACTTAACAATTTGATATCATTTCTCCCAATAGTTCTTTAAAAAAATGAAATTAAATTCAGGTCGATGGCATTGCCAATTTGGGGCTGACTTGGAGGACCAATCCATGCCCCAAATTACCCTCAAATTCATGCAATTTATTGGCATTATCCCACTTATTAATTGGTGGACATTTATTGGATAGTGAATTATGAAAAAAATCAAAAGGCCCTATTTTAAAAAATACGCGTCCACAAATTAACAATTAAAATTATTCAAACAATTTGATTTTGGCATTGTGAGTTAGCAACTACAGTTCATAATTTAATTGGTAAATTTTAAGTTAATACATGTCTCGTGTACAATTTTTTAAGAGCCCGAATTAGGCGGGACTCGGATTGTGAAGTGTAGCACACGAGTGTCAAAGTTTTTTGGGCCCCACCGTGATGAATGTGTTATATCCACATCGTCCATCAATTTTGCCAAATAATTTTAGGGCATGAGCCCAAAAATGAGGCAGATTCAAAGCTCAGGTGGACCGCACCATAAGAAACAACAATAATTAAACGTCCACCATTAAAAATTTATTGGGGGCTACAAAAGTTTTAGATCAAGCTGACATGTGTGTTTTCCCTTCATCCACGTCAGTGTGACCCAATTAACAGGTTAGATGGAAAATAAACATTACAACGGACCCATATAACAAAACAGTGCAAGTGCACTGTTCAGCGTGCACCGCAAAATACATAAATTTTTTTTAAAAGTGCGTGGCTGTCAAGTCCATTCCGTTTTCGATACCGAAATGAAAAAGAAGAGAGAGAGAGAAACCGAAAAGAAGAGAGAGAGAGAGAGAGAGAGAGAGAGAGAGAGAAGAGAGAGAGGAGAGAGAGAGAAGAGAGAGAGAGAGAGAAGAAGAAGAAGAAGAAGAAGAATCCGCGCTGCGGCCGCAGCCGCAGTAGTCCGAGAAGAAGAAGAAGAGGAAGGAGGAGGAGAAGAAGAAAAGAAAGAAAAAAAAGGGTTTTTTTTTTTTTTTTTTAAGGCCCGTAACAGCCGTTACGGTCATAGAATTGCAGGGGGGGGGGTGCCTATTTCGACCCCATATCGCGTAACGGTGTCGGCCGTTACCATTACGATACGGCCGTATCGTAACGGATACGGGACACCCTGCTTTGAGGCCTTTTCTTTTAACAATTTAAGTACTTGGGTAGGCTGCCCATTGGACTCTTTGGAGTGAACAGAATAACCATTGCTTTTGGAATATTTGTGGGTTGGCCCCGGATGTCTTCTGAAAGGTGAAGATGGCTGTTTTAGAATGGGCTGGTTGATTGTTTGGGTGTTGTTTCTCTTTTCTCTCGGGTTTGAGCATCTCTGTTTGGTTGCCTTCAGGCATTTCTTTAATAATATTTGATTCCTTAAAAAAAGTACTTTGGTAACTTAACTTTATTCCACCTCATTGAATAGCCTGCTTTATTGGGTCAATACCTACAAATCGAATTGCAGAATTGCTCGATGCGGTTCCCACAACAATTTACACTTGTTTTTTGAATTTTTGATGCACAGGGCATAAGTGATGGTGGTGTTCCAATTGGAGTACCTGATTATGCAGGAGGTCCTCAGAGAAGAATTGGTGGATTTGGAGGGTTTGTGCATTTCTGTTCTTTCATTCTTATGTTATCTTTTGGATTACAGCCTGAATTGTTCATCCTTGACATGCTTTGGATATATTGTTTTCTATGTAGCAGAAGCCAGTCAGCTGTTATCACGAGCACAACTGTAGAAGTTGTTGTTCCCCGATCTGTTGTTCCTTCTATATATGGGGAGGATGGAGGCTGTTTAAAACAGATCCGCCAGGTCTGTTCTAAGACTTGTGATGATTGTGATCGTCTAAGCACTTGTTTTCTTGATGCCTTGATACTGACCAATCAAGGCAATTTCAGATTTCTGGTGCAAAAATTACCATCACTGAACCCAGACCTGGAGCAACAGAGACTGCGATTATAATAGCTGGAACACCTGAGCAGACGCATGCTGCACAGAGTCTTCTTCAAGCATTTGTACTGAGTGAGCAGGGCACTCCTTGACTTGTTGCATTGGACTGGTAATCTTTGAAATTCTACTGCATCTGACCTGTCTTTGAGTATATTCAGCAAGAAAGTACAATATGATTTGCTCCTTGTTAGCCACTGATAGAATCACTAGCATCACAACTTCATCATCATCATAGCCTTGTCCCAACTATTTGGGGTCAGGTTTATGTAAGTCTCTACCTGGGTTAGTGAACAAGCCTTCATATCCCTTCTCACCACCTCAATCAATGCCCTTTTAGGTTTTCCTCTCATTCTCATTTCGGGCCCTGCAATTCTGTTTCTCTCCTTAAAAGAGCTGTCTCAAGTCTTCATTGCACATGACCATACCCTCTCAATCTGCTCATCATCATTTTATTTCTATTGGGACTGCTACTGGGTTGCTTCAGACACCTCATTCTTAACTATGTGTCTATGTCATTCCTAGCTTTCCCATGCATACATTTTAACAACCTCATCTTTGCAATGCTCAGTTTTTTGCTTTTGATGCCCTCTCATTGCCCAGCACCCATCATAGTTGGTCGAATAGACGTCACAGAGAAATTTCTCCTCGAGTTTCAAGGCATGCATTTTATCACAAAAAACCCCGAAGGTACATTTCCACTTCATCCACCCAGCTCTAGCTCTACCGGCAACATCCTGGTCACTTCCCATCCTTTTGAATAAGAGAAAGGTAACAAAACCCATTGCATTGAGGAATTTCTTGACCGCTAATTTTAATCAAATAATCGCTTCTATAACCATAGTTTTAAATCTCAAAAACTCGACTGGACTCAGAAGCTTGTCGAGTAACTCAGTTGAGTTTCTTTGAGTCTTTAACACCAAAAATCTGTAATATTAAATATTGTAGTCCTGGCAAGTTCAGTCAAATTTTGTTGTATTCTAGCAACTCGAATCACGTTGATCAAGCAGTAAGCTGAGTCTTGAACAAGTCTTGACTGAGTCATGACAAATTGAGTTGTTGTTGTTTCTATTATTATTATTATTATTATTTTCCATGTCTTGACGAAAACTGATCAAGTCAAGTTGAGTTTTTCTTGAGTTTTTACAGTCTATTTCTATTCTTACTAAAATTGCATTCCAAATACTCCATTTTAGCATTACAATTAATTGCTATTATTTTTTGGCTCATCACTTCTAAACACGGAAACCGATATGTCTAATACTTTGATATTTTATGTGTGCTGGCTGAAACTCAACGTTGCTCGTCAGCTGAAGATGAAGAAGCTTGAAGAATGTGATTTACTAGGGACAGATAGAACGACTTGCAGTTTTTCCACTATGACATTCAAACCTCTGGGGAACATTACTAGGGAGTAGGGACATACTCCAAACTTGGCAGATTTACTAGATCTTTGGTGGAAACCATACCCATCGGATTTCGATTGAAGATTTGCTTGGAGTAATCAAACTGTTCTTTGGTACTCATTGGATGAGGAAAATAGAGAGTTTTTGGAACTTGATGTAAGAGAAATATAGAACTGAAACTTTATTGAAATTTTACCAGGACATACTTTTCATGTTCCATTGCTTCTTTTTCCTTTGAAGAAACATGTCTTGAAACTGACCAAAAATTTTCTGTAATGGATTTATTGCATAATGAGTTTCTTAACAAAGACTAATCAAAGTGATTCCAGATCAATAAATGAAGAGCAGCTGGATATGTTAACCATTTGTGCCATTTTTACGAACCAGTCACCTTAGGAGCTGGTCACTTGTTAAGTTACTCTGAGAGCCTGTAACCCTTGATAGTTCTTTCAGCAATGATAGTCGTTCATCATGTTCAAGGGCTTTGCACAGTTTATTTCAGTTTTGTCCCTTGCATTGATTATATTGCTATTCAAAGAGTCAAGCTTCCAATGTTTGTACTGGGCATCATTACATTGAATCTGGTTAATTGGAAGGTTGATGTTCTGTGCAGATTTTTTTTTTTTTTTTTTTTTTTTAAACGTTAATTAATAGTGTAACTTTGTTTTGGTTACATGCATTCATAATTTAGGTTTGTGGATTTAATTCTGTTATGATGCATCTAGTTGATTGATGCCATATTCTACAATTACCAGACAATTTTCAAACTACTAGCCTATTGAAATTGCTTTGTGTGCTATAGTCTTCCATTTATTTCTTCTTCTTCTTTTTTTCCCCCTTTTTTGTAATGATGAACATATACCAATTTTGTGCAAAAGCAGAAGATGAAAACAAAGGATCTAAATGATGGGTATCTGGCCTTTTTCACTCCTCAGAATAAATGCATCAATGTTATCTAGCCATGCATTTTTATTACCTTTGGAGAAGGTACTGGAATTGTGGAATGGCTCTTCAAAAATCTTACTATGGGGACATATGAATGGTATAGATGATTGTTTTTCTTCTTTTCTGCACAAAACAAAACTGTGATGCAGCAAACTTGACGGGACCTGAATTCATGAAGAAGTATGAAGACTTACGTTACCACTTGAGAGATCAAATCCTCCAACTGAATGCAACAAAAAATTCGATATTTAGGCCTAGATAATTGTGTTAGTTAAGTGAAGCAGTAATAGATTCGGGTGTGTGAGAGCAGGGAAGTGTCTGTTTCAAAATGTAGCAGGCACAAACAACTGGGAAGGAGTGATAGTCCAAACAAAGCATGAGTGGCACCTGGGTAGAAGGTTTGTGCAACTTAGGTGGATAGCCACACTCTTCCAAGTATTGTTACTAGAACAAAGGAAGAAGAACTAATCTTCCAGAAACGTTGACTAGGGAAAACCCAGAGAAATTTAATTATGAAAATCATGACATTGTTCATAAGTATGGCATAGAGAGTTCTATACAGACTTCAATCCTCCAAGAAGTTTCTAGATTGCCCATGCTAAAATCCCAATGCCTTAACCATGTTACCAATTTTTTTTTTTTTTTTTCATTGTAATAAAAAGAAGCAAACAAATCTAGTATGGAAACTAAACGAAAGAGTCACAAAACTAACATTGTTCCCTATATACACCCATGTGGGTTATCATCTTATAGGCCTGTACAACATTTAGCTCTTTTACGATGTCTATATATGGCCTAAAAAAGGTGTATGGTCAGACTTGAGGGCCCCACAGTGAAACTGGTTGAACATTGGAGACATCCTATAGATATATGGGGCCCATAGTCCAATCAAACCCTTGACTTGCTTCAGATTTTTCATCATGACATTGATATGGTCTAGATATTCAATCAATTCAATGTCGATTTTTGATATGGTTCAGATTTTCATCGGGATCCTTGAATGGTGTGATCTTCAATTGGATAGGCTTGATTCTCAATTAGATGGGTCTGATCATCAATCTTCCAGCAATGGAATCATGGGATCTGCCTTTGGATCTCGTATGGGTGATTGGATGGCGTGCATGCATCAACCTGTCAACATTTTATCAGTGTGACCTAAGACGCATGCTGTTCCCACTTGGAAGTGCTGTTGGGCAACACGAGTGCTTTATTTATGTCAGCAAGTAAGAAAAGTGTGTTCTCCTGATATTTTTGGCGCTACTCTAGTCTAGGAGGCATATTTTTAATCTGGGGTAAGTTCTGTTTTTTTTTTTTTTTCCTGATATCTTTGGTTGATTCGTATTGGTGCTATTGTGCTTGCGTTTTGTCAAGGCAGCCTTTTCTATATGGCTTTGCCCACTGTTTGCTCGACTAAAATTAGTAGTATTTTAACCCTTGTTATGTTCATCTTCAATTCATATTTTTATACATGACAGAGAAGCCAAGCTTCCTATGGTGCTGTTTGCTGCCCTCAAAAGGTGTATTCTGCCAGGTTTGTTTTGCTAGGAAAAACTAACTAAACGGAATCATGAGGTGTCTTTCTTTTTGTTGACTTCAAGGGGGCATTTCATATTCTTAGTTATGGATTAATAAACTGAAATCCACTTCTAGTTTTTGCTTCGATTGCATGAAATCCTGATCTTGGTTTGCCACAAACATACTTTTAAACCTTTGTGGTCCTTAACTCAGAGGCACATTCTGATAGATGAGATATTTGTTTTTCCACAAACATGTTAAACAGCCAGTTCAAGTCTATTCAGCCATCCTTTTTGGACTCATTTTAGTTGTGACCTACTTGAGCATAAATCCCAGAAATGTTTGGTCTTGTTCTCTGCTGTTTTCACCTCTATCTTTTGCATCCTTGTGATTCACTGAAAATTCTAGGGATATCATATACAGAGTGCTGATGCTCCAGTCAATCTATAAGTTGGCCTTTCGCATGTTGTCCAGGGAAATATTGAATAATCTGAGGGTGTTTTGTGACATCAACAAGTGTATAAATACATCATTTAGGTTCACCATCAATTTATCATTGCCTTGACTATCCTTCAGCATCCAACTATTGTACTTGTATCCTTCAAAAGTCTAGAATACTGAGTTGGGTCTCCTGGGATAAGGTATTGATTAGTTCCAGTGTTCGAAATATCGGTATCGCCTTATGTATCGCTTCCTTGGGATGCAGATACGTATCGGTTATCGCACAGGATACATCATTTGTATCAAGTAATTTATCGCACTTTTTGGGAAACATTGGGAAAATGGTTGATTTTTTCAATGAAACTTCAGGGATTGTTAAAAAAGGCCTTAATACACTCTTTTAAATCATAACATCTCAAAATCGAAGTGCACATAATAGGTTTCCTTTTAAAATTAGTCTCAATTGACAGTTGGTTGGAGGAAATTTTTGAAAAAACCATGGAGCAAATGAATAACTAATGGATATCAAAATCAGGCTCCAAATCCATGATTTTTCATGCAAAACATGAAGAACCAATCTAAACATTTGACACTAATTCAACATAATTTCAACAAAAAAAGGGATTGGAAATTGAAAATGCTCACCGGATAGAAAACGTGGGATATATCAGCACTACCTGCTTATTTTGTATCGCCCAAGTGGGATACAAGATATATCATGGGATATATCGGCTGATATCGTTGATATTTAAGACATTGATTAGGTCTACCTCCCCGTCGAGATTTGAGCTCCAGATCTAATTGGGTTATTAATTTCGACCTAGAAATTATCTATTTGAGAACATTGACTGAATCCGGTAGTCCTGCCAAACAGAATACAGCTCAACTTCTGAATATTGTTGGGATACATTTTAATGATTTTTTTTTATAAAAAAATTATTAAGCTTTCTAATCAATTTGGAGAGGTCCTTGTACCCATTCCTTCCCATACTGATACATTTACCATTCTTTAGAAAAACATGTATCCAATAACACAACAGCATCAAAGAACTGCAGAGCACCAGGGTTGATGAAAGTGCTAAAATTCTAGCATTTGACACAAGTGAGAAACTTTTCAAAAAATTTAGGCTGTGAGTCCGGCTCAGGATTTGAGAATTATGAAATATGTTGGATCAGTCAAGGCATGGAAATTTGAATTTGCATGGAATCTTAAAAGTCACCGGAGTTCTTGAGATCTATCAACTGCCTTATGCACTGATGACAATTTTTTTTTAAAAGCATTGACAATATTATTAATAAAAGGCCAGAGCCACACCTTTACAACTTTACAAAACAAGAAAGGTTTACAACTTCGCTAACAATCCAGAAACTGAGCAATAACCTTTGAATTAGTAACATTTGATGCACGGATGAGAAAATTTCTTGATATTAATAGCTAAAATCTTCATTGTCTGGTGTTTTCTGGTACAGCTGATAGTTTTTATTTATTTATTTTTTATAATTTCCTGAAGATTAAATGATGCAGGATCCTTCACTCCTTTAAAGGGGGTCCACAGGGTCCCACTGTTTCCTGATTACAAATCAGGCTATGACTGGTTGTTCAATTGGACTGTAGGGCCCACAGATGACAGTCCAATTGGTCTGTGGTCCCACAGAGTCCATCTGATGGATTTATACTTCATGAGTGGACAAGTCCCACTGGAGTCTGGACACTATTCTTGGACTCACGGACAAACCAGTTGCAAGTTTTTGGACTTACACAAACCATATGGCTTCTATACTCCATAGGCTGTGTAAACAGTCCAGAAGCTGGTATGTAAAGAGTCTTATTCTTAACGTATGTGGACTATATTTCATTGTCTTTATTTGTTTATTTTCTTTTAGTTGCCAGTTGAGACAATTCAGGGAAATCTACTACTACTATCATCATCATAATTATCGTCGTCATTGTCATCATCATCACCATCTAAAGCTTAACCCAACTAACCGGGGTTTGGCTTCAGGAATCCTTATCTGCAGTTCCACTCTATCAAGGGCCATAACTTCAGTTAGAGCATAGGTCATCTAGTCTTTTCTTACTCCTCAACGCATGTCCTTTTGGGCCTTCCCCTTCCCTTTTAGAGCCTTCAACTTGTACCAACTCACTCCTAATTGGTGCAGTTCTTGGTTGCCACTGCACATTATGATGCGGGACATGGAAAATTAAATATGACATGCAAGATTTCAGGCTTAGATCCTACCAATTCAGAAACAATCACACAAATTTCACATCCCACCTGAAAATCCAAACATTCAATTAAGAAGGGGAATCTATGCGGGTCCAAGCCGACACAAGCTAGGGCTGGACCAATAAAAATTATAAGCCAAACGATGTCAAAAGGAAAAAAAATCAACCACTCATGCATAAAAATCAGTCCCTAATCCAAGGGATTCCCTAATCTCAATTCAAGGAACCCTAGGGTGAGTAAAATGACAAATCAGTGAGGGATAATGTAATCTAGGTATAGGGTTATGCAATTAGGTATAAAAAAAAGAGGAAAATAGGAAAAACCTGAACTCGAGATGATCCTGGCGTGTGGACAGCGGGCTAGGTGCTGGCGCACGTGCGCCTGAGGCTGGCCGCACATGTGAGGGGGGAGGGAATCCGGAAAAAAAGATTCCTAGGCCTTGGTCGGCCAGGCTTGGGCTGCAAAACCCCCAATTCTGACGTCGATCCGAGCTCTGGTCTGGGCGTGGTGCTCCGTCGAAGTTTCAGCCCCCCTGCGGGCCGAAATCTGAGAACCTGCTATAATGAAAGAAAACTGATGCAACCAAGGAGGAATGTGAAGTATGGATGGTGGTGGAAGATAGAAGAAAAGAGATGATGGAGGATGGGATGAATCGGGATCGATGTGGCTTCGCACCACAGTAGTTAGCCCTTCGAAAAGGGAGGGCTTCGCACCCACTTTTGAAT
Source organism: Magnolia officinalis (assembly GCA_021015155.1). Taxonomy (NCBI): domain Eukaryota; kingdom Viridiplantae; phylum Streptophyta; class Magnoliopsida; order Magnoliales; family Magnoliaceae; genus Magnolia; species Magnolia officinalis. Next base: position 8,948,986 of record JAJHSJ010000010.1, read on the forward strand.
TCTTCTACAACTCACGAAGAGAGCAGAAAAACAAAGCAGGAATTTTTATTAAACTTCAATGAATCAAAAGAACTACAAGGGGTGCTTATTTATAGGAAAACCCTGTACCCCAAAAACTCGCACCATGTGCGCAACCTATTACTTGGCGATGAGGTAAACTAAAATAAAAACCAAACACAGAAATCTAAAGCGTTCACAATGTTTTAAATAATAACAATAAGCAAAACCTAAAAAATGAAATCAATCCGACGAGTGGGCTACGATCGTGAGATCCCATGATGGGCTTTTCTTGACTACCGGGCCCACTTTTCTGAACTAAAACTTGTCTTCTAGCTAGGAGGCCCTCCCTGGACGTCATCATCGAGCCAGATCGATTATGGGATCCTCCTTTTGCGTACGTACATGCGTAGGGGTGGTGGTGTGCGGCCGTGCGTGTGCACGATGTTCTCATCAAATCTCCCCGGCTGCGAAGATTTCGCCACTGGCGAAATAAAACTCCTGAACTGCTCTAGGATGTCAGGATCAAGTCGCTGGAGCTCCTCCTCAGTGAGCTATGTGCTGTCTGAAGCTGAACGTGACTTCCATTTAACGAGGTACTTCTGAAACCCGCCATCCGACGTGAAAATTATCTCATGGTCCAGGATATCCTCTATCTCCTCTCTTGGGGTGTGAAGGCTAGGTATGGGAGGTAGAGGCTGGGATGAAAGGTGAGGAAGAGGCCATGGATCAAAGGGTAAGTCTGGGGAATCAGGATGGGTGGGCGAAGGGCCGGACAAAGTATCAGTGGGTCCCTGAAAAGCAACTAGATCATCCACATTGAATGTGGAACTAATTTCCATGGAGGGTGGAAAATCTACCTCATACGCATTGAGACCGTTTCGCTTTATAATTTTGAAGGGCCCAGCGCTACGGGCGTGTAGCTTACGAACGGCCCCTGGAGGGTACCGCTCGGGCCTGATGCGGACCATCACAGAGTCCCCAATATTGAACTCTTTGAAACGTCTATGTTGGTCTGCAGAAAATTTGTATTGCTCATTACTAGTAGTGATCTTTCGCCTGATTTCTTGATGCAATGAATGTATGTGATGCGCAAAAGACTCTGCAGACTCTGATGGCCTATGAGACAATGACATGGAGATAAGATTAATAGGCTTCCTAGGCTTGTAACTAGTAACGACTTCAAATGGACTTAGACCTGTGGACCTATTGATAGAACTATTGTATGCAAACTCAGCTATGGGTAATACGGCGTCCCATGTTTTGGTATGCTCTCCCACTAAACATCGAAGTAAACTCCCTAGGCTCCTATTAACCACCTCAGTTTGGCCATCGGTCTGAGGGTGGTAGGCAGAAGAAAATTGGAGCCTAGTATTCATCATGTGTCATAGTGTCTTCTAAAAGTAACTCATGAATCTCACGTCACGGTTAGACACTATGGTTTTTGGTAACCCATGTAGTTTGACGACCTCACTAAAGAACAACTTGACAACATGAGAGGCGTCAGAGGTCTTAGAACAAGGAATGAAGTGAGCCATTTTAGAGAAACGGTCCACGACAACAAATATGGGACAACAAATATGGAGTCATGCTTTCGAATAGTCTTGGGAAGTCCAAGCACGAAGTCCATATTGATGTCCTGCTAAGGGATGAATGAGACTGGCAAAGGTGTATATAATCCTGTATTCTGTTTCCTCTGCTTTGCCAGTTGACAAGTAAGACATTGCCCTATAGTTTTGGCCACGTCCTGCTTGAGGCTTGGCCAATGAAATCTATCCTCCACTATGGCAATAGTCTTGTCACGACCGAAATGACCAGCGACCCCCCCTGCATGTAACTCCCAAACAAGAAAATCGCGAAGGGAGGTGCGTGGTATGCACAAGCAGTCACTCCTAAATAAATATCCGTCTAAAATCAAATACTCACTGTTAGCTCCTGACGGACTCTCTAATAAAAATGTATACACAACTCCAAAATTGGACACTCAGAATACTCTTCTTTGATGCGCTCAAGGCCTGTAACTTCAACGCTCATGGAGTTGAGTAATGCGACACTCGACGACTCAACGCGTCGGCAGGCTTATTCTCTACACTGGCCTTGTGTTTAAGCTCAAAAGTGTACTCTTGAAGGAATTGAACCCACTTAGCGTACCTGGGGCTTAATTTCTTCTGAGAGTTCAAGTATCTCAAGGCCTCGTGATCTAAGAACAAGACGAATTCTTGCGGTAACAGGTAATGTCGCCAATGGCGTAGTGATTGCACTACCGCGTAGAATTCCTTGTCATAGGTGGAATATTTTTGCTTCGTCTCATTCAGCTTCTCACTAAAAAGGGTGACAGGGTGCCCTTCCTGGCTAAGTACTCCTCCTATGCTGAATCCTGACGCGTCACATGCGACTTCAAAAGCTTTTGAAAAATCTGGAAGTTGCATGACTGGAGCTTCGGTCATCTTGACCTTTATCTCCTTGAAGGCCTTTGAAGCGGCCTTTGTCCATTGAAACTCTCCTTTTTTTTATGCAGTCTGTGATGGGAGCCACAATGGAACTGAAGCCTCGAATGAACCGCCTATAAAAAGTGGCTAAGCCATGAAAGCTGCGCACCTCATGAATATTGCGCGGTTCAGGCCAATTAACGATGGCCTTGACCTTCTCGGGATTCGCCGATACGCCCTCAGTTGACACAATAAAACCTAAGAAGATCACACTACTAGACAAGAACACGCACTTCTTTAGGTTGGCGTACAACTTCTCGGCCCAAAGGATCCCACAAACTTGCCTCAAATGGTTGAGGTGTTGCTCCTTAGTCATGCTATAAATCAAAATATCATCAAAGTATACGACGAGGAACTTCCCATGAAGGGTCTCAACACTTGGGTCATCACACGCATGAAAGTGCTTGGGGCATTAGTTAACCTAAAAGGCATAACTAGCCACTCATATAGCCCGTCCTTCGTCTTGAAGGCCGTCTTCCACTCATCACCAGGGCGTATACGGATTTGGTGATGCCCATTTTTGAGGTCAATTTTTGAGAAGATAGTAGCATTGACCATCATATCTAGCATGTCATCAAGACGCGGTATGGGAAACCGATACTTGACTGTGATTTTGTTGATGACCCTACTATCAACACACATCCTCTATATGCCATCCTTCTTAGGCGTAAGAAGGGCGGGCACGACACACGGACTCATGCTCTCTCGAATGAAACCCTTCTCTAGGAGTTCATCAATCCGCCTCTTCAACTCAGCGTGCTCCTTTGGGTTCATTCTGTAATGCGGGAGGTTTAGTAGAGTTGCCCCAGGGATTAAGTCAATGACATGCTGTATATCCCTCATAGGGGAAGCTCATTCGGTAGATCATCAGGAAAGATATCACGAAATTCATGTACTACCTGAACGGCCTCAGTGGGTAACTCGACGCTAGTCTCTGGTACACTCTCCCTAGCCACAAGGGCGTATATCATCGAGTCCGCCTCCCCCTCTTGCTCAAAGTCTTTGGCATTCAAAATATGGAGTGGTCTGGACTTGGACTTTGACTCCTTCACTTCTTTTGGGCCGCTCACACTACTCTATGTGGTGATTTTTTTTTTTTTTTTTTCAGTTGTATTCTTGGGTGGCAGAGGATTTAGCTTGACCTTCTTGCCCTCAAACCAGAATGTACAAACATTTGAACGACCAAATATGGTAACATCCCTGTCATAGAGCCACGGCCTACCCAGAATGATATGGACCCACATCCATAGGAACTACATCACACCAAATTGTGTCTTTATAAGATCCGAACTGAATAGGGACAAGATGGCGGTGCGAGACTGGAATGAATGTTTCATCAACCCAGGAGACTCTATAGGGCTGAGGATGGGCTTCCAGCTTCAAGCCCAAACGACTCACAGTGCTAGTCGATGCCACGTTGGCACAAGTACCACTGTCCACGATCATCTTGCAGCTCTTTTCCCCACATTTTGCATAAGTGTAGAAGATCGTGTTGTGGCGCCAGTCATCAGTACTCTTGGCTTGAGCCAGGGCGTAACGTACAATTGCGAGGGTCACAGACTCTTGTGCTCCCTCTTCCTCATCACTAGGGGTTCCGACTGACTCATATTCCTCCTCCTCACTATCACTCTCTGGGAGCACTACTTCTACTTGCCCATTAATGAGGAGTACCTTGGTGCCCTCTCTCGTGCCGCACTGGTGAGCAAAATGACCAAGCCCCTGACACCTAAAACACCTAGTGGCCCCACTCCCACGTGAACTAGACCCGACAATCTCTTTACCTTTATCATCCTTAGGTCTGGGCTGAACATTAGGGGAAGGTTTGTTTTGGAATCCCGTGTTAGGTCTAGCCCCAGAGGGGTTGGCCTTAGCACCGGATTCGCGAAAGTCAAACCGCCTTCCCACAGATGCTTTAAGGTATTGCTCGACATCTAACACTACTTGGTACAACTGTTTGATAGTGTCTATGTCTTTGGCGAGCAATTCTCTCCTAATGTCAGGACGGAGGCCTGTTTTAAAACGAGTAAGGGTGAGTACGGGGTCCTCATCAACCTCACAGCGGGTCAAGTACTCTTTGAATTTCTCAATATAGTCAGCAACACTCATGGAACCCTGTCGAAGAGACTGCCACTCCTCAATCAACCTCAGGCGATAAGAGAAAGGGAGGTACTTCTCTTTCAGCGTTTCTTTCATTTCTTCCCAATGGACTATTGAGAGTTCCCTCGCTCTTTCTTTTTTTCGCTCAATCGTCGCCCAAAACCTTTTTGCTTGACCCACAAGCTTCATCTTGGCGAATCGGACTCGTCGAGCATCCGACATATCATACCACTCAAAATAGTGGTCCATATCTGACAACCAATCTAAAAAAGCCTTAGGGTCTAAGTGGCCATCAAAAGTAGGGGCATCTACTCTAACTCCCTTGAGGAGTTGTGCATCTGGGTTATATTGGTCATGATGTCCCTCACGGGGTGGGTGCACAGGTGTGTGCCCATGACCAACTCCTTTGCAGCCTCCATTCCTTGGTCTAATCTCCTGACCACCTGCTTGAGAATGGGCATCTTCCCCAATGGTGGGGTTTACCCTGAGGGAGGCCTCTATTTGAGTAACGCGATTATCAAATTGGTTAAGGCGTTGATCTATGCGTTGTTCCAAGCGCTTAGACATAGACTCAACCTGCTGGGTTAACTTCGCCATTGATTCTTGTAGTTGCTCCATGTTTAGAGTAGGGTACAAACCAAAACCGCGACTCGTACGTGTGGGCATACACAGACTAACTCAACCTAAGGACTTGCTATGGCAACTATATGCATCTAAAAAACTAAATGACCCTACGAGACTCTATATGAAGGCGATTACACACCGTTACTAAAATTCAGCTATATATGATGGACTGGATGCATGACGGACTCAAATAAACTAAACCCTAAATATGTGGTGAATTCCCCTACAAGAACCCTAGTCTCTGATACCAAATTTGATGTAGGACATGGAAAATTAAATATAACATGCAAGATTTCAGGCTTAGATCCTACCAATTCAGAAACAATCACACAAATTCCACATCCCACATGAAAATCCAAACATTCAATTAAGAAGGGGAATCTATGTGGGTCCAAGCCGACACAGGCTAGGGCTGGACCAATAAAAATTATAAGCCAAACGATGTCAAAGGGAAATAAAATCAACCACTCATGCATAAAAATCAGTCCCTAATTCAAGAGATTCCCTAATCTCAATTCAAGGAACCCTAGGGTGAGTAAAAGGGCAAATCAGTGAGGGATAATGTAATCTAGGTATAGGGTTATGCAATTAGGTATAAAAAAAAGAGAAAAATAGGAAAAACCTGAACCCGAGATGATCCCGGCATGTGGACAGCGGGCCAGGTGAGGGCGCACGTGCGCCTAAGGCTAGCCGCGCGTGTGAGGGGGGAGGGAATCCGGAAAAGGATTTGTAGGCCTTGGTCGGCCAGGCCTGGGCTGCAAAACCCCCAATTCTGACGTCGATCCGAGCTCTGGTCTGGGCGTGGTGCTCCGTCGAAGTTTCAGCCCCCCTGCGGGCCGAAATTTAAGAACCTGCTGTAATGAAAGAAAACTGATGCAACCAAGGACAAATGTGAAGTATGGATGGTGGTGGAAGATAGAAGAAAAGAGATGATGGAGGATGAGAATGAATCGGGATCGATGTGGCTTCGTACCACGGTAGTTAGCCCTTCGAAAAGGGTGGGTTTCGCACTCACTTTTGAATTCTTCCACAACTCACGAAGAGAGTAGAAAAAAAAATAGGAATTTTTATTAAACTTCAATGAATCAAAAGAACTACAAGGTGTGCCTATCTATAGGAAAACCCTATACCCCAAAAACTCGCACCATGTGCGCAACCTATTACTTGGCGATGGAGTAAACTAAAATAAAAACCAAACAGAAATCTAAAGCGTTCATAATGTTCTAAATAATAACAATAAGCAAAACTTAAAAAATGAAATCAATCCGACGAGTGGGCCACGATCATGAGATCCCATGATGGGCTTTTCTTGACTACCGGGCCCACTTTTCTGAACCAAAACTTGTCTTCTAGCTAGGAGGCCCTCTATGGACGTTGTCATTGAGCCAGATTGATGATGGGATCCTCCTTCTACGTACGTACATGCGTAGGGGTGGTGGTGTGCGGCCGTGCGTGTGCACGATGTCCTTATCACATTACCTTTTGGTGCTACTCCTAAGTTCCCTTGAAGAATCCATTTCTACTCTTTGTGGAAACCTATAGTAATTGGGAACCCATTTGTTTCTCCACTAGTGGTTGTCACTTTTGTTACTGCTCTCTCATATGTATCCTTAATAATGTCAATATATCCTTTTGAAATCCCTTTCTTTCCCATCCCACCGCCCACCAAATTAACTCTCTAGGGACCCTATCTTGAGCTTTTTCTATATCAATAAAGACCATGTCGAGATCCTTTCTCCTCTTCCTATATTAACTTGGGGGGTAGGGAGGGAAGCCTATTAGCTGCACCAATAGGTTTCTAGCCTAGTCTCTTCGATTTAAAGTAGATTTTCATACATACGCTAATCTATACACTTAAATAAGTTAATCCCATTGCCTTTCCCCATTATCTGATATTAAAAAAATTGATCAATGGAATGTCTCCTGGTTTTTCAACTATCAATATTAATATCGGTAATCTGGCTCATCAATAGTTCTTTGAAGCAATTTTTTTTTTTCCTGTTTTCCGAATACGATATGATTTAATCTGTAATAGAAAGTCTTAGTTTGAGTTTCACATCCCAACAAATTATTGATATCTTTCATCATTATTGGCATTTTGATACTATGGAAAATATTTTAGTAGAGACAGCGTTTTAGGTTGTGCAATTTTAGTTGTAGTGGTTCAGTTCTATCAGGAGATGGCTTCCTGTTGATGGTTCGTGAAACAAAAGATGTTGTCTTTTGCACCATGTAGATTTTAGCTTTATATCAGTTGGTGGTTCACTTCTCTGCAATCCATTTGCATTCCCATATGTTTCATACATCTATGCCCTTCAATGCACAGGTCGGGTGGCCCTGTGAGCCAACAAACCTGACACGTTTAAAAGCCGGTCTCAAACTGAGTTTATTGGCTTTGATGTTGGGCTTGGGTATTTAAGTAAACAGGTCGCACTAGGGTCGATCCTGGTCTGAGCCGACCTGCCCATACATTTCAATCATATATGAATAAATGGTACTTCAGAACAAGTACATGCTTGCTTTAGTGGATGAGGTGTGGATTAGAAGCTTTTGGCTTCGAGCATTCTCATGACACGCACATGGGTTTTGCCAACTTGCCTGCCTTCATGGGGACGTTAGCAATGTCCCCAAGCCCAAACCTTGTAAAGGTCACACAGGAATGAACTATCGTTGATGTTTCAAGATGATGATTGGACATTTTGTTTCTCTGGTCAATCTTGATTGTCCATTTTCATGCTATTGATTGGAAGCTTCGGATCACCCAATTAGTATAATTTTTGCACTATGGCCTGCTCCTAGTTGTATGTATGTATGAATGGTTTAGATCAACGATAGGTCACCCTGTGTGACCTTTGAAAGGTTTGGTGACGTTACTAACGTCCCCATGAAGGTGGGTCACCTCATGCCCTACACATACATACATATTGATGCACACACACACACACACACACACACGGGGACGTAAGCAACATTACCAAACCTTTTAAAGGTCACATGGGGTGACCTTGAATCACGGTGTAAGAATCATGCTGGTCGGATGAGCCTAAGCCTTTGAATTAGGCCAATTTGTTACAGTCATCTATTGTTTGCGAGCCATAACTTACATGGTTAGAATGATCAAATCAACTTTAAAATGATAAGAAATACAAGGTGGGATCTATCCATTGTTCGAAGTATCCCCGATATCATTGAAATATCTCTGATATTATTCGTATCTCCAGCTCGGCGATACCGATAACACTAGTAGCCCCAGAAATGCTAGGTATTGGTGATGTATCAGTAAGTATCACCAACGTATCACCAATATCTTTGATTGTGTAAATTTCGGGTGTTGCTTGTATTGCCAATATATCGGTATTGCCAATATTTTCGACTATGTAAATTTCAGGTGTCATTTGTATCGCTAGTGTATCGGCGATGTTTCGATAATATCACCAATGTATCGTTATTGCCAAAAATTTGTTCATTTAAAAAATCCATTTGAAATTTTTTTATGGACACATGGTTGTATCAGTGCTCAAATTGTCGACGATAATATTAATCATATTGCGATATTATTGTTGTCGCAACATGGGCGATATTGAGACCATTGTCTTTCATTTCCTTTCTAGTTGTCGATGATTTCTCGACAAAATATCATGTGGTGTTGATATTCTTAAATATCGATGGATGTTTGGATGGAAGGTTTGATGGTTGGATGGATAGATGGGATGGTTGGATGGATAGATGGGATGGTTGGATGGGTAAATGGGACTGATGGGATGGTTGGACTGGTTTCTTATGTCAACACATGCTTTTAGGCCCCCATTAGCTGGAAACTTATCATGCATGCATTCTTTTTACAATTATTTTTTAAAAATTTCTAAATATGTAAATATGTGTATTTTAGTATCTCTTGGAGTTTAATTCCATTGTTTCCCCGAGGTTTCTCCAATGTTTCCTGACATTTTCGGTTATTAACGAAATTACCGGAGATATCGATATTGTTTTATATCCTCGGCCAATGGAACTTGTAGCGATATCGATATTTTGAACACTGGATTTATCTACTTGATGTTTCAAGATGATGATGGGGCCTATTTTGTTTCTCTAGTCAATCTTGATCGCCCATTTTCAATCTATCGATTGGAATGTTAGAACACCTGATCGGCATGATTTTTGCACCACCACTTGCTCCTAGTTGTATGCTATGTTCAAAGCACCAGTATCATTACATGTATCGATGAGCGGGGATATGGAAACATGTATCGGTATTGCTAATATTATCACTGATACTCGGAAAAATATCGTTGTCTGAAGGAAACATTGGGGAAATGTTTGGAATGAAAGTGGAATTTTTTAGTGAAACTTCGGGAGATGCACCTAAAAGACGTTTTTTTTTTTTTTTTTTTTTTTGAGAGGTTGTTAAAAGAAACATGATCACAAATGTAGGAATGAAAAACATTGGAAAAAACAACCACATACAATAGGTTTCAAGTTTATAGGGGCATAATCATGTGTGTTGAAAAAAGTGGTATGAAATTTTTATAGCCAATCAATAGATTGACCAACACTCATTAATATATAAAATTTCCACATTAATTAATAGTGAAAAACACATCCAATTTAAAAACAGAAAAATTAGAATTTCACCAATATCCCCAAATTTTCACTTACACGTTAAATTTTCGCAACAAATCCATGTCAGCGCGTGAGAATCACGTATAGACCTGGACTTCCATTGCAACCTATGCTAACGTTTGGAAAAAAAAAAGAAGTTTCTATGGAACTTTTGAGTTCCGGCCCATCTTTATTTTGAGTCGAGTTTTTCCCTAAATCTAAACTTGATTCAATTAAAAATAAGAGTGATTTATTGTTAAAAAAAGAGAGATAGAAATCACTTACGGAACAAGAAAAAAAAAAGAAGAAAAAAAGGAGATGTTTGTGTTTTTGGAAAATTTTCCAATTTTATGCCAATTTCGCTTACTCGTGGATGTTTCTATGGTATCCATGGTTCCGAATATTGGTATTGGACCATATTGGCTTGTATTGTTTTAAGCCTAATAATTGAGGAAAATATCAGAAAAAAGAGAATAATAAGATATTTTTCTCATAATGGTCCACTTCACTTCGATTTGTCGGATCCCAAACTAGGTCTAAATCTAGCCTAAAATGAATTTTTAAGATTTTTTCATGGTTTAAATGAAAAGAAGAAGACGAAGAGGAGACGAGTGAAATTGTAAAAAAAAGGGGTTAAAAATTAGGCTTTTATGGGCGTATCGGTCTGTATCGGCCGTATTGGTGTTGATATGCCATGTTGCAACCTGAATCCAGCCCATTGCAACCCACAAATGCATCACACCCCTACTTTTGGCATCTTTGGCATGAACATGATTCAATAATACCATGGTGTGCTGTAACAGCTGTTACGGGGCCGTAAAGGCTGTTACGTAAAGGAAATGGTGTCAACTGTTACATGTTACGGGGTCGTAAAGGCCATAACAGCCATTATGGAAAAAAAGGATCCATAAAGGCTGTTACAGCGCCCATAAAGGCCGTAACGCCCTGTTATGGTTCATGATGGGGCCAATACAGGTTTTTTCGGTTTATTTATTTATTTATTTATTTTTTAAATAAAATTAAAAAAGATACCGTAATGACCATTGTGGGGGCTGTAACGGCATATCGTGAGGGTAATGGTGGCGGCCGTTACGGGAATACCTTGGATAATACTGTGGATCTGATTTTTTCTCATTGAAGTTAATATCACGCAGAACCTTTCTTTGTTGTCTCCATCTTCCTACAGAATTGTTTTTGAGGTAGCATGTCGCAGCATTTGGGAACTAAGTGGGAAATTTTCTTTCTTGGTCAGTATTTGAGACAATTAGGGTTTGAAACTTCTTTTGAGTCCCCTTATAACCATTATATAGTAGGTATCTCTCAACCATGGATGATATTATTTGGTTGTTTTGTTACTGACAGTGTGATAGTTGTATTCTCGTGGGGATTTGTTATTGAATGTTTGAATTAGTAACCTCTAGCCTTTTCTGTTCTCACTGCATATCCATCTCTTTTACTTTTCATGTAATCTTGATCATATGATCTTTAGCATACTGAATATCACATCCATCATAGAAAAATCTCAATACCTCGCAGGGTGTGATGGTTGATGCAAAAAGAAAAAGAAAAAAATTAAAAAAAAAGAAATAAAAAGGGGTGTATGTGACATACAAGTATAACTCAAATTAAACTGTCCAAGCGGTACATCCCACTTTAGATGGATCATAAACTAGAAGTTAAAACTACTTTGATTACTTGGCTAGTAGATTGGTGGACATGTATTGGACAATTTAATCAAAAGCAACCAACCTTTTGACAAACAAGTGTCTGTGCATCAGAAAATGAGATTATTGATTTTGTGATGATGACCCCTCTACAGTCGGTCCACTATTTGGACAGTTTAGTTTGATATAATGGATGGTGGGTGTAGAATTAATCACCTCATTGGATGCTTGGGACTGACTTCCTGTTGCGGGGTTCTGCAAACTTAGCTGATTTTCATGTGGAGGAAGTCTTTATCTGGTAGAAGCCACTTACCCAAAAAATAGGAAAGTTGGAAACAGAGGGTGAGGGTCTGGTGTGATCTCTGTTTTTAGCTGGTAGAAGCCACTTACGCAAAAATAGGGAAGTTGGAAACAGAGGGTGAGGGGTCTGGTGTAATCTCTGTTTAAGTTGTAACGGGTTCTCTAAAATACGAACCTTCTTTTGGTTTCTTTCCTCTCCTTCCCTCATAACCTACAAACCTTAGTGGTTACTCCCTCTCCTTACCACCTAGGTTTTACTTCCATGTAACTCTAGTGTTATCATCCAAAAAATGACCTGACTTAAAGTCTTTTCTTGTAATCCGACTTACAAGGGTCCTGACTTTTGTCTTGTAACCTGACTTTCCGGCATCCAAATGATCCCATGAGTCCCTGGGTATCAAACATCGCACTCTGCCAAAGCATCAAATAAGCATCCTATCCATATTAGCTATAATTTTGTACTTTGTTTATCCATTAAAGAAGAGAGATATGATCTGCTTTGTGATTTCATCATGCCATAGATGACAGATTTCTCCTCAGCTTGAGATACCATATTTCTGGATCTAGATCATATTTTGTCAATGACACAAGTTCTTTCATTACCTTTGTTTGCTTCCATTCTGTCAATTCTCATAAATCATTTCAGGTTGCATTCACATCCCATGACTTTCGATCTGTTAACCAATTCCGAATTACCATTTTTTCACTTCCCATGTTGGGATTTGAACAGTTAATGTCACAATTTCTCAATCCACCAGCAACTTTTTGGAGCATGCTACTTTTGGGATTGTGTCAGTTGCATGAAGTGGCTGGGCTGTCCTCTCTTTCAGAATGGGCTGACTGCCAGATTGCAGATGGTTTTGTAGCAGTGGCCATTACACGTGCGAGCTTGCTGACAGCAGACTGGACAACCCATCATTGGACACTAGCAATTGATGCAAGCTAGGTTCATCTGTATGCTTGTGATAGTCGTAACTAAGAACCCAAACTCTGAATTGAAGTGATGATATCCGTTATCTCGTTTTAAGTTTCTATCCATGCGAGTCTTTGTAAATCCATAAAGTTCTGGTTCTTCCATTTCTTGTTCCAAACCATTCTTTCAATTCTTCTCTTTTTCTTCTATATGCTTGACTTCATCTATTCATTCATTCAATTAATAATCACATAGCCCTATAGCCATTTGTTACATAAGCCCCTTACTGTTGGTTGAAATTTTGAACCCTGTTGGGTATGCCTAGGCCCAGCCAGCAGCATTTGAAAGTATTGAAGTATGATGAGATAACCCAACATTGCATGAAAGGAACAATCTTTGGAAGCTGCTAATCATGGGTTTTCTTTCAAATACTGTATGCTGCCGCGTTTCTCATAACCATCTATATTTGCAGGCCGCAGGATAAACGATTAGGATTGTCCCACCAGGAGTATTTTATGGTACTGTCCATCAATGGTGGAGCCCAACAAAATGGATGTTCTGGACAGACTGAAAACGCAGAGTATATTGTGCGTATCATCAAATAATGCCTAAAGTAAAAGGAGACTGGACTGAGTTGATCTCACTATCTCTATAATCTGATTGAGCCCATGGAAATAGCTTTTGTAATCTGGCAGGTTTAAACCGTCCAATTGGTGGGCCGCATTTTAGAACTATCATGTTTTGGAATGTACACTTGATTTGTTTATGAAACTAGCTGATTGGTGAGCATTTAATGGGTGGAGGAAAAGAGAATAATTCAATGGTATGAATACGACAAGCAGGTCCACCACCGGATTAGCAGTTAACGATCTTTTTCAATCGATTTAATTTTTGTATGATGATCCATCGACAATGGTCCTGCAATTTGGATGATTCATTTGAGTTATTGAATTCCACTTGTAAAATATCCTAGCTCCTGCATGTGGGGCCACTTGATGTATTCATTCCATCCAACCCATTTGTTGGATTGTCACTCTCTTAAAAGGATGAATATAGGTGCTATGTACGGATAAATGTCAGAGAACTAAAACTAAGTCCTATCCAAAACTGAGGTGGGCCACACTGTAGGGAACGAGCTGGGAGGGATCCCCACCCTCGAATTTCACCGGGGCTCACCTGAGATGCAAAACAGCCTGAATTTTGGTATGATCCTTTGTCTAGGACTGTATGAAGGGTCTGAACGGCCTTCATTCTATACACTCAGCATGGTGGCCCTCCAATGCAAATCAACGGTGAGCGTTATCTCTATGCATGTTCCCTTTGCTGTGGCTCATCTGGGAGGTTGCTGAGGTGACCCATCTATGGACGGGTTGGATTCTCTGAGCACATCACAGGACCCTCATTTGCCCTTTAGGTACCGGTACCACATCACTGCAAAATGCACCCATTGACCTAGTGACGGTTAAGGTTGCTACTTGGACCAAACCCAACTGGTCCAGTCCAGTCAACCCATATTTTCAATTAAGACTTAAAATTCTGGGAAAACGTCAACTAAGAAAAGTAGTATGTTTTAATCATCCATCCCATGTTATAGATGGATGGACTGGTTTGATAATGGATATTCTCTCTTTTCTATGTGAGGTTGTAAGTGTTTATACGTAATCGATTTTTGATGGAATGAAAAAGACACATCTGACTAAATGAAAAAGACACATGATAGAATTGTAACTATTCAATATGCCCTGAATCAAAATGCTGATCTAGATTGGATTCAATCGACTCGGAGTCATTTATCATTGGGCCTAACCTCCGAAACAATTAATCAGGCCCAAGCCCCACATGACTTGACTCATTTACTTGATGGGCTTATGTAGACACCACACCCAAAATGAGAATAGATTACTCCTTAGCTTTTAGTCAAACTTCAATAAAAATGTATTGAAGCAAATTAAGACCGCTTTGAAAGACCGTGCGAGTCGAATAGGATATGCTTTGGAAGATCAGTGGGCCCAGCCTATCTGATCCTAATCAAACCACTTAGACCCTCTAGAGGCTCGGAACATATGCCACTCGAATAAAACCATCTTTGAACATTTTAGAAAGCCTTAAAAACTAGGGGTGTACATCGAGTCGAATCGATTTGAGCTGGCCTCAACTCAACTCGGCTCAGCCAATAGCTGACCTCAGCTCGAACTCGGCTCGGTTTGGTCAGCAACTCAGGCCAGTTTGAGCCAAGTTCAAGCCAAGATCGAGCCGAGTTCGCCTATGCAACATTTTCACAAAGGCACCTTCAAATTCTCACTGAATGTAAAACACTAGCTGTGGTTTTACAGGTATTCATCAAACACCTTGTAAGCAACATCAAAATCAAGAAAATAAGTGATTTGTTTGATGAAACATACCTTCCTTGCCATCAGCCAACACTAAGTTGAGTCATTTCATCAAACACTTGGTGAGCAACATCAGAGAATACCCATTGCTTTGTTTTCTGTTTTGCATTTACTTTAATTACGCAGATTCATTTTGGAATTTCTTGTTGAAACATCAGAGAATACTCATTTCTTTGTTTTCTGTTTTGCATTTACTTCAATTACACAGATTCATTTATGGAAGTTCTTGTTGAAACACCAGAGAATACTCATTTTTTTTTTTTTTTCTTTTTGTTCTTTTACTTATATGAATGGAAGATTCACAGAAATTATTGTTTTTCGATGTATCTTACATCAATGGCTGGAAGACCCGTCTCAGAAAGAGCTTCAGTGGAAGCTGGATCCAGCTCAAAAGCCATGGAAAATACCAACCCAGGAAAGGGTCAGCAGAAGCCTGGGCCATGGCCTCCAAAGATTGAACCATTCATCCCAAACACCACCGATTACAATCTAAGAGAATTGAAATCTTGGGCGCAGAGAACAGGTTTCAATCCTAACTTTTCTGGAGAGACTATTAGCAGCATCAACATGAGAGAGAGAGAGAGAGAGAGCTGGTCGGCGGGTTGGACGGGTTCTTTTTTCAAACAAAGGGGGAAACTGGAAAGGGTTAGATGGCAGGGTAGTTCTTAAATTTTTTTTTTATACTACTTAACCGAGTCGAGATGGTTTCGAGCTACATATAGAACCGATTCGAGTCGAGCTGGGGCTAGCTCGAACTCATTTTCGAGCTCTAAAAACCAGCTCGACTCGGATCGAACTAAACTTCAAACCGAGTTGATTCGGGTTTTTTCGAGCTGAGTCGAGCGAGTTGACTGAGCTAACCCGGTTCATGTACACCCCAATTAAAAATCCAAATGAGTTGGCAGAAAAGGTTCTTGATTTGACTTGGAAATGATTGATGGATTGGATTAGTGGGCATGCAACCGGTTGAATAAGATAATGGTCGATTGTCTAAGTTGTCAAAAGGCTTAATATGTACGCAACTTCGATCAGGTCACATTTTCTAAACTCCAACTATAGGGAAATTTGAACAAACTTACTGGAAAGGATTCCCTACACCTCTAAGCGACAGCTACTGGATTCGATCGACCAATGCTAAATCCAACAAAAAGCAAACAAAGGTCGTACATCCTGCCTCTTCAAATCCTGAAAATCCCGCATGTTAGCTGATGCATGGAGAAAAGAAAACGATAGGAGACCCTTTAAGGGCCGCTTGTAAAGAATAGTAACTCCTTGTTCATATGCTCTTTTTATCTGACATTCAAGGCTAACAACAGGCAAAAGTGAGCCTATGGCGTATTGGCGGTCCTTCAAGGGCCACCTATCTAGCTCTATATAAACTACACAGCAGCAAGCCTTTGGACAGTTAAAAGTAGTTGGCAAGAGGCTTATAAAAGATTGTGGGTAAGAAAAATAATACGGGGTATAGGATACCTTGGGCTTTTGGGTGTGCAAGGTGGAAGTGTGGTGCCCGGTTGAGATTCTGACAATGCTGAAATTCTGCACGGCTCAGGAGACGACTTCTATTGAAGACGCAAAAATATAAGAGTAGGTTTGGAATCAGGGACATCCGACCATCCCTTTTACAAAAAAAAAAAAGTATCGGTTTATCATTTTATTTTCCACATCTCAAGTCATCTCACATCCCACTCCTCAAATTCCAAAGACATTGACATGATATACTTCTCATTTTCTCTCTCTCTCTCTCTCTGCAATCCTCCTCTCGTCCTTACGTTCTCCCTTTATTATTATTATTATTATATTTGTCTACTCGGAGTCCTGAACCATAGGTAGTAAGGCTAGTGCTGCATATATAATTTTTTATTACCCTAGGTTCAAACCTTGTGAAGTAAGGCTAGGTACAGTTCATTTCATTTCATTTTTTATCTACCTGATCTTTTAAATCTTGTAAAGTACGGTTAGACGTGATGTTGCCGAAATTTTATTAAATTGTTAAAAAATGAGGCACATCCAAAGCTCAAGTAGACCACACACCATGGAAAGCAGTGGGGATTGAACTAATACCATTGAAACCTTCCTGGGTTCCATTTTGAGATTTATTTGCCATCTAACCTCTTCGTAAGGTCACACGGACCTAGATAAAAAGAAAACACAAATATCAGCTTGATTAGGACCTTTTGTGGGCCCAAGATATTTTCAACAGTAGGCATCCAATTCCTACTTTTCTGTAGTGTGGCCCATTTGAGCCTTGGATCTTCCTCCTTTTTTGTCTCATTATATAAAATGGTATGAAAAAATATGGATGGACGGTGTGGATCTGATACATACATCATGGATCCCACAAAAGTATCATATGTCAACACTTACGGTTTTCTTCTCCAGACCTGTGTGCTGCACCACCGGAGCGGATTAGGTACGACCCCGGCATCACCTGTGACTATGCGGCTCTTACTATGGTGCTCAACTTGACATGTATATTTTGTATCCACTCTATCCATCCATTTTTTTTAGATCACTTTAGGGCATTGTTCTGAAAATTGAAGCAGATCCAATTATCAGGTGGACCACACCACAGGAAACAGTGGTAATTGACCATTAATGGGCCACACAAGTTTTGGATCAAGCTTATATTTGTTTTTACTCTTTATCTATGCTTATGTGAACTTACCAACAGACTGGATGGCAAATAAAAACTACCAAAACATTAAGGCGAGCCTTAAGAAGTTTTTAATGGTAAGGTATCAATCACCACTGTTTCCTGGAGTATGGTACACCTAATAATTCGATCTTCTTAATTTTTGGTATCATGCTATTAAATGATCTGAAAATATGGATGAACGAAGTAGATACATAATAGGCACATCAAGATGAGCCCCATGGTACGGGCTGCACCGTCTTGGGTGAGGCCGGGTCTCACCTAATTCGCTCTTGCACCACATGGCAAGCAACAAAATTTCTATGTGGGCGTCTTAATGATGTATTTCTTAGATCCATGCTTTCCATCCATTTTTTAAAAGATCATTATAGGATACAAATATAGATTGAATATAGTAATGATGCAAAACTTTTCACACCTTGGCATTCAATCCCTACTATTTTGTGAGATATGGCTTACGTAAGTTTTGGATATGCCTAAATTTTATACTCATGTCTTATTGTGAACTTACAAATCAGATAGACGGAGTGGATTTTTCCTGTACATCTTGGTGGGCTCCACACACCCCGAGCACTAGAATATCCAACGAGGATTAGGTAGCCATGGTCGGATGATTTTTCAAGAGATTTGTAGGACCCCATGATGTATATGTTTTATCCAATGACATCAATCCATTTTGACAAATAATTTTAGGGCATGAGGTGAAAAAACAAGGTAGATTGAATGCTCATGTGGACCACACCACATGAAGAAGTTGGGATTGAAAGCTTACATAAGATGGTGGATAATTTTTATTTATTTAATTCAATGGTACCCACTACTTAAGGGCGTGTTTGGCCCGCGGCGATGGATGGAAGTAGACCATTTTAAGTGGGATTTGGATCCCGATATCCATCCATTGCATGTTTGGATGGCTGGATGAGTAATGCCTCGTAAACTGCACCTCTGATAGAAGGGATTCACGAATCCCACACCTTGATAATTCTGCTTGGCTACGCTCATCCCTCGCCCTACCAAAATCCAGCCGCGGATTTCTTGCTCCTGCGCTGGAAACTTAGGTGGGGCCCATCGTGAAGTATGTGAGAAATCCACCCCGTCCATCCGTTTTGTGAGCTCATTTTAGTACAACTGATAAAAAATGAGCTAGATCCAATACTCAAGTGGGCCAAAAAAGTGAGGATTGAACTTCCACAGTTGAAATATTCATGGGGCCACAAAAGTTCTGAATCAGGGTAATATTTGTTTTTCAGTTAATCCCCATAGGAATGACGTTTTGAACGGTATGGATTGCATTTAAGCATAATTGTTGACCCTAGGGAGGTTTCAACGGTAGGAATTTCCCTACCCAAAATTTCCATTAGTGAGGCCCATTTGCATCTTTGATACTGTTCAAATTTGGCCTCGAATCCTAAAATGGGCTCACAAAATGGATGAACGAGGTGGATTTCTCATAGTCTTCACGGTGGGCCCCACCTAGGTTTCCTACGTAGGAACTTCCTGCAAAAGAAATCCACGTCCCAAAACCCCCTCTCCCCAAAACCTCTCTCTTTCTCCGTTTTCAGCGAGAATAGAAAATCTCCCAAGTTATAATATTTTTTATTTTCTCTCACTCAACTCTCGTTAAACCTCTCTCTCGAACTCTCTTTCTACAATCCACGACATCCTCTAACGCGCGGCGGCATGCCTACAAGCTCCTCCCAAAAGCCGTGAAATCCTTCACCCAAACACTGGCAGGCTGAAATCGGAGGATTACACCAAATCCCATTGCCATCCCAAACGCGCCTGGATTCCATCCTGGAATTCGACCAATCCCATGGAATTACAGGACATCCACTAACACACACCACCATCATTACCTTAAAAACAATTCCATCCCGCCTAATCCCATAGAATTGGTCCGACCAAACAGGCCCTAAGGGGTCGTTTGGCACCATGGATTTGGGGGGATTTGAGGGGTTTCAAATCCCCTGGTTGTTTGGTAGTAACTGGGGGTTTCAAATCCCCTCGTAGATGGGGTTTCAATTCCACTGTGAGAGCTTGCATTACACCTAAAATCATTTCAATAGTTGCATGTGGAACATGTGCCTAAGGCACATGGCCCACTAATGATATCCAAAAACAATTAGATTATCAATGACATCACCATTAATTACTTTAATACGATGATCAACATTATCCCAAACATTGTCCATGTAAATCAACGGTTAAATCGTTGGTTAGTCACTTGGACATGATCTTGTGCTTGTGGCCTATCCGAGACTTGAAATTTCATCATTTCAGGCAAAGCATATATTTTAGCGGGCTTATTACAACCATTGTGTCAAACACTACATACGTCACTAATTAGAGCTATTAAAGTTGATTTAGTAATTAAATTCAAACCCTCATAGATATACCATGCATAGCTACTTTTAGATTAAAGTTGATTCCTAATTCAAATCTAGGGGGTTCCAAATCCACACTCCCAAACAAGCCCTATTACTGAAGTGTTATGATTATTCTATCAAGAAGAGTATAACACATGGTCTATTAATTAAGTGATCATGTTCAAGAAAGGTACGTGGATGGAAAATATATGTGCTAAATTTAGTGGCAAGTCAATAACATGTTTTGTCTAATATTCTTCGAAAGATATAAATTGAGACAATACAAGTAAATATAAAAAATTATCAATTTTTAGACATTTGTGATTTTTTTTTTAATCAAATAGTATTTTAAAATATTTATTTTTAGATATTAGTACTTTGTCAGACAACTTACCAAATAAAAATTTCAGAACTCATTAAGTATTAAGTAAGCAGTTTAAGCTTTTAGTTGCTAAATTAATTTTCAAACCTTATTTTTTAGTTTGTCAAGAGGCACCTAACTTACCTTGGTAAGCTTGGTATAGAGGTAACCATGCCTGTAAAAGGATGTTTGTCTCATGTTCCATATCTAGGAAGGCTGCACATGGTAGGCTATCCACATTAAAGGTGGGGCACACAATGTATATGATCCACGAAAAAGGTGAGCTCCACATGATGGATGACCCCATATTAATGTGTGCTCACATATGAATGGTCCACATCAAAGGTCGGTCCATAATGATAAAAAATTGTTATGATGGATGACCCACTTCAAAGGTAGGGCCTATATGATGGAGAGTCCACACCAAGGTGGGCTCTGCAAGACAAGTAGTTGGCATTGAAGTTGGATCTCATATCATGGATGACTCATATTGAGATGGCCCCACATAATGGATGGTCCACGTTAAAGGTCGGCTCATTATGATGAATGACCCACATCTAAGGCTAGTCTTACATGATGGGCAAACCACATCCAACGTGTGCATGATGGGCAACCCAGATTGAAGGTGGGGCCCACATGATTGATAGTCCACATCAAAGGCGGGCTCCACCTGATGAGCAATTAATAATGGTGGGCCCCACGTGATGGATGGTCCACATTAAAGCCGACCCCACATGATGGATGGTCCACATCAAAGGTCGACCCTAATGATGAGTGGCCTATATCCAAGGAGGACCCTGCATGATGGACGGCCCACATCAGAGGTGGGGCCCACATGATGGACAGTCCGCATTAAAGGAGGGATCCACATGATGGGCGGTGGATATTGAAGGTGGGCGCCATATTATGGACAATCACATTGATGGCGGGCCCCACTTGATGGATGACCAACATCAAAGGTGAGCCCTACATAATGAATAGTGCACGTTAAAGGTCAGGGATAATAATGAATGGCTCACATCCAAGGTGGGCTGTACGATGGACTGCATACATCAAAGGTGGGGCCCAGACAATGAGTGGTCCACATCAAAGCTTGGCCCCAACGATAGATGGTATATGTGAGGGCCACTTAAACAAACTTGAAGAATAATTGCTTACGATATTGGAAATCAAATATGTTTTTTTTTTATATTTTGATTGATAAATATATTCGATTGAATAAGTTAAAACCAAGATAAAGTACTTATGGCATAAATAGCTAAACTTACAATCCAAACGTCCCAACTGATTTTACAGGTGAATTTCTTCCCCAAATGCCACGTGTGACTTGCCCGTGAATCACTTACCACTTGTAGAACTTACGAGCATCCAAATGACCTTGTATGTCAGGAGGATCGATTATACGAACTTTTAATATGGTGGAACCCAAACGATCCTGATTCTACCCATTGTCACCCACTACTAGCCCTAATGCCTAAGGAATATGGATTGATGACTCGTTTTGAGTCGGATGCAACTCGTCCAAATTGGTTCGACTCAGTCCAGCTCAAACCAGTTCGGCTCCACGAGTCATCGTGAAATAGGCTCGACTCGGCCGGGATGACTCACCCCTTGAGTCAGTCCAGTTGCAACTGGACTCAGGACCGAATGGTCCGAGTTGCTGAGTCTTAAAACCATTCTAGTGGCCGTATCTGGAAAGCAAAATCCCACATCTAGATGGCTTTTTCTCCTTCCTTTATTTTCCAACACTTTTCTCAATGCAGTCCAGCAGACCACTTGACGTGGAACGCGGATTGCCTGCCCCAGCCTGTCCCAGGAACTTCCTACAACAGAGAGCTAGGTGGGGCAAAATCATGATGTTTGATAGAAATTCATCCGTCCATTCATTTTGCCAGACCATGTTATGGCATGACTTAAAAATGAGGCAGATACAAAACTCAAGTGAGCTGCATAACAAGAAGCAGTTAGGATTGAATATCCACCGTTTGAAACATGAGAAATTTACAACTGTACGACCCATTTATGGCTCATTTATATTTGTAAGCTCACTTCTTTTTACCTTCCAAGAATAAGTCTATACGTACGGACGGCTTCCCACAAGTCGAAAATGACCCTGCTTTTCTTTCCGCAAGAGGATCGGCCGCTGACGCTCCTCGAACTCCGAGTTGTACGAACGGTTCAAAGATCTCGAAGTTACAGGGCCCGACAGTTATGTATTTATTATATCCACAACGTTCATCCATATTTCGAGATTATTTCGGAGCATTATCAAAAAAAAAATCATACCCAAAGATCAACTGGACCACACCACAAAGAGCAGCGCTAAAATTGATTTTCACCGTTATAAATTTTGTAAGGCACACCATAACAATTTATTCATAAGGTCAGAAAGATCTGGATGAAGAGGAAAAACAAATTTCATAATGATCCAAAACTTCTACTACCCCTGAAAGGGTTTTAATGGTGGACGTTCAATCCTCCACTGCCTTTTACAGTGTGGTCCACTTGATAGCTAAATCTATCTTATTTTTCATCTCAATACTTAATACGAGTTCGCCAAATAGATGGACAGTTTGGATATAATACATACCTCATAAAAGGACCCACAAAGGCGGTGGGATTACACCAGAAAAAAAAAATAAACAAAAACAAATGCCTGGAAGCTATGGCTACGGATTATAACTGTAGCCATAACCACGGGCCATGCTTTTTCAATATAACCTTTGCTATGTATCAAAGGTCTTCCGATATGTATCGAATGTCTTTCGATTGATTGAAAAAGTTTCAGAACTGTCCAACGAGTTTGCCTAAAAAATCCTGCAATTTTCGATACATAATGAAGTGTATTCTAGCTATAGCTACGGCTTATAGCCTTGTAGCCATAAATGTAGTCCGTAAAAGCCTATGCAATTCTTATTATTATTTTTTTAATTTTTTGATTTTTTAATTTTTTAATTTTTTTTTACATGGAGAAATTTATTCTACCTACAATTTTCTCTAATACATATTTATATAAATATGTATATATAAGCTTATAAATTTTATTTTTTTTCTCTTTTTTTCATTTCCTTCTTTATTCATTTAATAAAAATATCTTCTAAACCAAAATTAGTTACTTGACATACCATATGATTTTGGGGTAGGAGAAGCTACTTTAGCCAACTAACCTTGTTATTTTCCAAGATTCCATTAGGTCGATGGTCGAAAATCCATTTCATTCACTTCGCGGACAATTTCAATCAGTTTGCGGTCAATTTCATTTATTATATTTACTTCACGAACAATTCCATGCATTTCACAGTCAATCCTAGTGATTCCCCTTCACTTCACAGTCAATTCCATGCATTTCACGGTCATTTCCGGTGATTCCGTTTAGATTCACGGTCATTTCCATGCACTTCATGGTCAATTCCCTTCACTTCGCGGTCATTTCCATACATTTCACGGTCAATTCGATTCACTTCAGTGTCATTTCTATGCATTTCATGGTCATTTTCAGCGATTTCGTTCAGATTCACGGTCATTTCCAAGCACTTCATGGTCAATTCGCTTCACTTCACGGTCATTTTCACGCATTTCACGGTCAATTCGCTTCACTACATGGTCATTTCTATGCACTTGAAGGTCATTTCTGGCGATTCCGTTCAGATTCACGGTCATTTCCATGCACTTCACGGTTAATGGCCTTCACTTCACAGTTATTTTCATGCATTTCAAGGTCAATTCGCTTCACTTCACGGTTATTTCCATGCATTTGACAGTCATTTCCGGCAATTTCGTTTAGATTCACGGTCATTACCATGCACTTCACGGTTAATTGCCTTCACTTCACGGTCATTTCCACGCATTTGACGGCCAATTCGCTTCACTTCACGGTCATTTTCATACATTTCACGGTCATTTTCGGCGATTCCATTTAGATTCACGGTCATTTCCATGCACTTCACGGTCAATTGCCTTCACTTCACGGTAATTTACACGCATTTCACGGTCAATTCGCTTCACTTCATGGTCATTTCCATGCATTTCACGATCATTTTCAGTGATTACGTTTAGATTCATGGTCATTTCTAAGCACTTCATGGTCATTTCCATGCATTTCACGGTCAATTCGCTTCACTTCACAGTCAATTCCATGCATTTCACGGTCATTTTCGGCGATTCCGTTTATTTTCACGGTCATTTCCTTGCACTTCAGGGTCAATTCTCTTCACTTCACGGCCATTTTCATGCATTTCACGGTCAATTCGCTTCACTTCAGTGTCATTTCTATGCATTTCACGGTCATTTCCGGCGATTCCGTTTAGATTCACGGTCATTTCCAAGCACTTCACGGTCAATTCGCTTCACTTCACGGTCATTTCCACACATTTCACGGTCAATTCGCTTCACTTCACGATCATTTCCATGCATTTCACGGTCATTTCCGGCGATTCCGTTTAGATTCACGGTCATTTCCATGCACTTAACAGTCAATTGCCTTCACTTCACGGTCATTTCCACACATTTCACGGTCAATTCGCTTCACTTCACGATCATTTCCATGCATTTCACGGTCATTTCCGACGATTCCGTTTAGATTCACGGTCATTTCCATGCACTTCACGGTCAATTGCCTTCACTTCACCGTCATTTCCACGCATTTTATGGTCAATTCGCTTCACTTCACAGTCATTTTCATACATTTCACGGTCATTTTTGGCCATTCTGTTTAGATTCACGGTCATTTCCAAGCACTTCACGGTCAATTCGCTTCACTTCACGGTCATTTCCACGTATTTCAAGGTCAACTCGCTTCACTTCACGATCAATTCGCTTCACTTCACGGTCATTTCCACATATTTCATGGTCAATTCCATGCATTTCATGGTCATTTCCTGCGATTCCGTTTATATTCACGATCATTTCCATGCACTTCACGGTCAATTCCCTTCACTTCATGGTTATTTCCATGCATTTTACAGTCAATTCGCTTCACTTCAGTGTCATTTCTATGCATTTCACGGTCATTTCCGGCGATTCCGTTTAGATTCACGGTCATTTCCAAGCACTTCACGGTTAATTCACTTCACTTCATGGTCATTTCAACGCATTTCACGATCAATTCGATTCAATTCACGGTCATTTCCATGCATTTCACGATCATTTTCGGCGATTCCGTTTAGATTCACGGTCATTTTCCTGCACTTCACGATTAATTCCCTTCACTTCACGGTCATTTCCATGCATTTCACGGTCAATTCGCTTCACTTCAGCGTCATTTCTATGCATTTCACGGTCATTTCCGGCGATTCCGTTTAGATTCACGGTCATTTTTGGCGATTCCGTTTAGATTCACGGTCATTTCCATGCACTTCACGGTCAATTGCCTTCACTTCACTGTAATTTCCACGCATTTCACGGTCAATTCGCTTCACTTAACGGTCATTTTTAGCGATTCTGTTTAGATTCACGATCATTTCCCTGCACTTCACTGTCAATTCCCTTCACTTCACGGTCATTTCCATGCATTTCAAGGTCAATTCGCTTTACTTCACAGTCATTTCCATGCATTTCACGGTCATTTCCGGCGATTCCGTTTAGATTCACGGTCATTTCCATGCACTTCACAGTGAATTCCCTTCACTTCACGGTCATTTCCATGCATTTCACGGTCATTTTGCTTCACTTCACGGTCATTTCCATGCATTTCACGGTCATTTCCGGCGATTCTATTTAGATTCACGCTCATTTCCATGCACTTCACTGTCAATTCCCTTCACTTCACGGTCATTTCCATGCATTTCACGGTCAATTCGCTTCACTTCACGGTCATTTCCATGCATTTCATGGTCATTTCTGGCGATTCCGTTTAGATTCACGGTCAATTCCCTTCACTTCACGGTCATTTCCATGCATTTCACGGTCATTTCACTTCACTTCACGGTCATTTTCATGCATTTCACGGTCATTTCCGGCGATTCCGTTTAGAGTCACGGTCATTTTCATGTACTTCATGGTCAATTCCCTTCACTTCATGGTCATTTCCATGCATTTCACGGTCAAATTTGCTTCACTTCAGTGTCATTTCTATGCATTTCACGGTTATTTCCTGAAATCGCCGGAAATGATCATGAAATGCATGGAAATGACCGTGTAGTGAAGCGAATTGACCATGAAATGCGTGGAAATGACCGTGAAGTGAAGGGAATTGACCATGAAGTGCTTGGAAATGACCGTGAATCTAAACGGAATCGCCGGAAATGACCGTGAAATGCATGGAAATGACCGTGAATCTAAACGGAATCGCCGGAAATGACCTTGAAATGCATGGAAATGACCGTGAAGTGAAGCGAATCGATCGTGAAATGCATGAAAATGACCATGAAGTAAAACGAATTGACCGTGAAGTGCTTGGAGATGACCGTGAATCTAAACGGAATTGCTGGAAATGACCGTGAAATGCATGGAAATGACCGTGAAATGCGTGGTAATGATCGTGAAGTGCATGGAAATGACCATGAATCTAAACGGAATAGCCGAAAATGACTGTGAAATGCATGGAAATGACCGTGAAGTGAAGCGAAATGACCGTGAAATGCATGGAAATGACCGTGAAGTGAAGGGAATTGACTATGAAGTGCATGGAAATGATCGTGAATATAAACGGAATCGCCGGAAATGACCGTGAAATGCATGGAAATGACCGTGAAGTGAACCGAATTGACCGTGAAATGCGTGGAAATGACCGTGAAGTGAAACGAATTGACCATGAAGTGCTTAGAAATGACCGTGAATCTAAACGGAATCGCCGAAAATGACCGTGAAATGCATGGAATGACTGTGAAGTGCATGGAAATGACTGTGAATCTAAATGGAATCGCCGGAAATGACCGTGAAATGCATAGAAATGACTGTGAAGTGAAGCGAATTGACCATGAAATGCGTGGAAATGACTGTGAAGTGAAGGTAATTTGACTGTTAAATGCATGAAAATGACCGTGAATCTAAACGGAATCGTCGGAAATGACTGTGAAATGCATGGAAATGACCGTGTAGTGAAGCGAATTGACCGTGAAATGTGTGGAAATGACCGTGAAGTGAAGCGAATTGATTATGAAGTGCTTGGAAATGACCGTGAATATAAACGGAATCGCCGGAAATGACTTTAAAATGCATGGAAATGACCGTGAAGTGAAGTGAATTGATCGCGAAATGCGCGGAAATGACTGTGAAGTGAAGACAATTAACCGTGAAGTGCATGGAAATGACCATGAATCTAAATGGAATCGCCAGAAATGATCGTGAAATGCATGGAAATGACCGTGTAGTGAAGCAATTTGACCCTGAAATGCATGGAAATGACCGTGAAGTGCTTGGAAGTGACCGTGAATCTAAATGGAATCGCCGGAAATGATCGTGAAATGCATAGAAATGACACTGAAGTGAAGTGAATTGACCGTGAAATGCATGGAAATGACTGTGAGGTGAAAGGAATTGACCGTGAAGTGCATGGAAATGACCGTGAATCTAAACGAAATAATCGAAAATGACCGTGAAATGCATGGAATTGACCGTGAAGTGAAGGGGAATCGTCCGGGATTGACCGTGAAATGCATGGAATTGATCGCGAAGTAAATGAAATTGACGACAAACTGATTGAAATTGTCTGCGAAGTGAATGAAATGGATTTTCGACCATTGACCTGATGGAATCTTGGAAAATAACAAGGTTAGTTGGCTAAAGTAGCTTCTCCTACCCTAAAATCATATAGGGTCGTCAAGTATCTAATTTTGGTTTAGAAGGTATTCTTGTCAAATGAATAAAGAAAGAAATGAAAAAAAAAAGTTTTATATGCTTATATATACATATTTATATACATATGCACTAGAGAAAATCGTAGGTAGAATAAAGTTCTCCATGTAAAAAAAAAACAAAAAAAAAATAAAAATAAATTTGTATAGACTTTTACGAACTATAGTTATGGCTACGGCTATAATCCGTAGCTATAACTTCGATACATATCCAATACACATCGATATGTATAAAAAATTGTAGGATTTTTTAGGCAAACTTGCCGGACAGTTCTGGACCTTTTTGATCAATCAAAAGCCATTCAACACATATCGAAAGACCTTCCATACATATCAATGGACATATCGAAAATGCATGGGCTGCGGTTATGGCTACGGTTATAATCCGTAGCCATAGGTTTCAGGCTTAAAAAAAATAAAATAAAATATTTTGTTGTAATCCCCACCACCTTTGTGTGTCCTTTTATGAGGTATGTGTTATATCCAAACCGTCCATCTATTTGGCGAACTCGTATTAAGTCTTGAGACGAAAAATAAGACAGATGTAGCTATCAAGTGGACCACACTGTAGAAGGCAGTGGAGGATTGAACGTCTACCATTGATACCTTACAGTGGTCGCAGAAGTTTTGGATCATTATGAAATTTGTTTTTCCTCTTCATCTGCACCTCTTTGTGAATAGATTGGTGGAGAATGGAAAAAAATGTTACGGTGGGACCTACAAAATTTTTAACGGTGAAGATCAATTTTCCCACGGCTCTTTGTGGTGTGGTCCAGTTGATCTTTGGGTATGATTTTTTTTTTTTTTTGATAATGCTCCGAAATGATCTCGAAATATGGATGAACGTTGTGGATATAATAAATACATAACTGTGGGCCATGTAACTTTGATATCTTTTGAACCGTTCGTACAACTTGGAATTCGAGGAGCGTCCGCGGCCGATCCACTTGCAGAAGGAAAAGCAGGGGCATTTTCGACTTTTGGGAAGCCGTGGCTTATTCTTGAAAGGTAAAAAGAAGTGGATTTACAAATGTAAATGGGCTATAAATGGGTCGTACAGTTGTAAATTTCTCTTAGAAACATTTGAAGGGCCACCATTGCAAACTTTCCGAGGCCCCATAAGAAGATCTGTAATATTTACTTTCCATCCAATCCGTTGATAAGGTAAACCAGACCTGGATAAAGATAAAATACAAACATTAGGTTGACCCAAAACTTTGATGGCCTGTAAAAAGCTTTTAATGGTCACTCACCACCTTCCTTTTCCAATGGTATGGTCCACCAGAGATTTGGATCTGATTTTATTTTTGAATAACAGCAAAAGATTATCTAAAAAAACAAATGAACAGTGTGGATATACAACATATTCATCAAAGTGGGCTCCAGACGGTAAGGGTAACACCGACTAAGGTGTACCTGGGTGACACCTAATCCTCTCCCTCCCTGGTACCCCGACCTAGCTTGAGACGGGCGGTCATGTAATGGACTCTCCGGGGTCCACCGTTACGTATATGTTTTATCCTGTCTGTCCATTTATTTTGACAGATCATTTTAGGGTAAGAGTCTAAAAAGAAGGTAGATTAAAGACTCAAATGAACCACACCACATGAAATAATGGGAATCAAACTCCCACCGTTGAAAACTTCCTTGGCCCACTGTAATGTTTATTTTCCATTCAACCTGTTCATAATGTCACGTAGACCTGTACGAAGGGAAAACATAATATCAGCTTGATTCATAATTTCTGTGGCCTCTAAGAAGTTTTCTACCGGAAGCTTTCAATTGCAACTATTTACTGTGGTGTGGTCCACTTTCCCTTAAGTCTGCCTCCTTTTTTCAATGCTTACCCTTAAATAAATTTTCAAAATGGATCCACCGCGTGGATAAAACATACTCATCACCGTCGGTCCCCAGAGCCGCGACAGGACTGTCCGTCTCTAGTTAATTAGGTTCCCGTGAGCGCGCCCTTTATCAAGTCAGAGCTGGCATGGGACGACTCGACAGACTCGACTCGTCCAACTCATTGAGACTCGACTTGATGGACTTGTCCAACTCGTTGAGACTCGACTTGATCCAAACTGAATGGGTGAGTCAGTCCAATCTGAACAGGCTTCGTCCTATTTGAACTCAAATCTGGTCGAGTTAGAGTTATCCAATAACTTGACTCGAAACTTGATCCAATCAGACTAGACTCAACTCGATTCGAAATCTGACACCACTCATTTTCGAGTATATTTAAAAAAAAAAAAAAAACTCGACCCGACATGATCCAAAATTCTCTCCCTCCCTCCCTCCCTCCCTCCCTCCTTTTCCAAGCCCGACAACCACCTACCACCACTGTCACGCCCCAAACTCGGAAACCGGGCTCACAAAATTCTTAATCGCTGAATCCGGCGCCGACAGCCTCCGTAGAATCCCATTCTCGGCTCCCAGCGCCCATTCGCCAGGTTCCGATCCTAGGATGCTATAAGGAGGATTTTCAACATCAGTTTAATTCGTAATAAGCATAACCAAAGGCATAACCCACAAACAACAACCAAAAACTCCATCACATTTTCACTATGCTAAAAAACTTTACAAGTACAATGAGCATAAAGGGAAATATAATGATAATGGACAAAAGCTCCAAAATGATCTGATCTGCGCTCCTGCCTCAGCGTTGCTGCGTCCTAACGTCACCTGCAAGCAACGGTCGTGCATAAGCTTATAAAAAGCTTAGAGGGTAGTGAAAGTGTGTGTGCAAGGTAGTAATGCAGATATGCAGAATCAGAGTAATGCGGAACATGCTGATGAATCCATGAATACCACTAGCCGTACCAGGGCTATGCGATGCAAGACATGAATGATGTCAGCCATACCAAGGCCATGCGATGCGAGAAGCAACTCAAGCATACAAATCCTCATCTATATCCACATATCAATACAGATTAAATCTGGAATATCACCGGGGTCTACTATACTCTAAACCAGATTGCCGCCCCATCGCGCTCAATAAGGTAAGTGGAAGAGACCTCACTATCCGCCTGCCAATATCGGGCTAGGCTCGTCGATAGCGGACCTATTCCTCGAGCTGGTCAAACTCAGCCTAACTTTGCCCCCTCCTCTCGGGCGGGTAAGGCCGCACCCCCTTCCAACGGACCACGACACAGTGGAAAGCGCGTCCGTTTGGTAATCGACACTCGACGCTCATGCACCCACTCGGTCTAGACGTTGGAGCAACCT
The DNA here is from genome assembly GCA_021015155.1 of Magnolia officinalis. Lineage (NCBI taxonomy): Eukaryota > Viridiplantae > Streptophyta > Magnoliopsida > Magnoliales > Magnoliaceae > Magnolia > Magnolia officinalis. Next base: position 8,980,457 of record JAJHSJ010000010.1, read on the forward strand.
CTTGGTACCATAAGGGTTTAGGGACTTTCACCTAGGGATATCTATAGCACCTCATGTAGAACATGATTTTCGGTATCCAATCCTGCTAACCACAATACGCCTGTGTAGGCTACGACCCTGATGTCACTAGGGCGTACAGTTCCATATTACACAATGCGAATGCATGAATCACACTATCCAGTCATGCAGCAATCCTGCGCGTACCGTGCGCTCATTGGGGCAACACCGCCTATCCGGGAGCCCCTAAACAATCTGCTCGAAGGCATATGCTATGATCAGTCACTTCTCATATCAAGCATACATATGATGAATACGATCATGAATCTTTGAACTATACTAAACATGTTATATGGGATAGATGCTGTTCATAACGAAGATGGGCCTAGACGGCCTACAAGTATGGGCCTAACACTGGGCCCTAGGGAGAATTTTAATGTGGACATTTAACTAACATTATTATCACAATATGGACGTCAAACCAACATTGTTCCCAAGGCATGACTGTCATAACATCATTACACAAACCATGGTAGGGTCATACATCTTAATGGACTTGTGTACATCCAATTGGGCCTTGACCCATGAGCCTTAAATATAACCAATGAGCCGCATAACATGGGCCTTAAGTATATCAGGTGGGCCTCAATGGTTGGGCTCTAACAACACCAAGATGGGCCTAATCATATGGGCCTCATGCATATCAAGGTGGGCCTCAACGGATAGGCCACAAATAAACCAAGATGGGCCTCATACATATATTAAAGTGGAGTCCACTTGAACTATAGATCTGACTCATTGTTTAGCTCATGCCAAGAAAATGAGCTCCTAAGATGGTTGGACGGATTGGATGTAACCCATGCATCATGGTGGGGCCCATGAAAGCCCACCATCAGGTGTATTACATAATATAATATAATATATATATGTATATACACACACGCACAACCCCACACGTACACACACGCATTCACCCACATACACCCACCGTCCCCTGGACGGTGGGGATTGAACGAATACATCACTGTGGGCTCCACTGTCCGCCTGGACGGTGGAATAAAACACATAAATCATTGTGGGTCCCACGTGGGGCCCACCTTAATGTTTAAGAGCAATCCAGCCTGTCCATAAGGCCACGCAGACCTAGATGAAGGGTAAAAACAAATTTCATCTTGATCCAAAACTTTTGTGGACGCAAAAAGGGTTTCAATGGCAGACCTTTAATCATCGTTGTTTCCTATGCTGTGGGCCACCTGATCACTGGATTGGCCTAATTTTTGGAGGGGGCCCACTCCAGGGAGGGGCCCACCCAATGAACGGGTTGGATGACACATAAACATCATGGTGGGGCCCACGACTGGAGCCGTGGGTTGCCAGCCAACCGTCCGCCGCTAGAGCGCAGGCAACGCCTGCTGCCTTCTGTCACAGCAGCGCTGCTGCTTCATTTCTTCTTCCCCCCCCCCCCCCTTTTTTTGTTTACCCGTAGAAAATCATATGCGGGGCCCGCTACTTAAGAATCCACTTCGTCCAATGCATTGTAGGGCTTGAAATACACCAAACAAGTCCAATATACATCATGTTTGGTGTGTACGTACAACAAGGTGGGTCCTAATAGCTTTGAACGGTAGGAAACATAATTTTCTATGGTATGGCCCGCTTGATTATCGAATTGACCTCATTTTCGGCTCAACGCCTAAAATGATATGGAGAATGGAATGGACGACATAGATTGGATGGATACATTAAGGTGGGGCCTATATAGATGGCCCACCAAAAATCCTCACCTTTATCACATCCCACTGCCAGTTCACGTCCACTGACAGCTACACTTCACTGTTATCCACCTCGCTGTCAGCGCACCTTCCACTGGTGCGTCCAGCACGGTGAGGGTGCACCTCATTAAGGTGGGTCCCACATGGCCCACTAGTTTAGGATCAGCCTGATGTTTGTGGTTTCCTTTCATCCAGGCCTATGTGACCGTCCGGTCATGCCGGCCCCAAACAGGGGTCAAGGTGGCCCACCAAAATGGATGTCTTGGGTAAAATGCACAAATCATGGGTGGGCTATGATCATGGAAGAGAGAGAGAGAGAAAGAGAGAAGAGGGAAGAGAGATATTGGCGAAGATGGAGGTGATGGAGGGGCCCCGCCACTATGGGCCCCTCTTTGATACAAAATGTACATGAAGGTAGGTCCCACAGCATGTGGCCCTTAACGGCCTGTTTGGCCGGCAGATCCCATGGTATTAGGAGGGATGGGATCAATTTTAAGGTAATGATGGTGGTGTCAGTGGATTGTCTTAAGGTCCATGGGATTGCTTATATCCCGGGACAAGTTCACTAGGTTTGTTTGGCACGCCCTGCATATCCCGGGATTTTACCTTCCAATCCATCCAACCAAGGGATAGGATCAATTTTAAGGTAATGATGGTGATGTCAGTGGATTGTCTTAAGATCCATGGGATTCCTCATATCCCATGACAAGTTCACCGGATTTGTTTGGCTCGTCATGCCTATCCCAGGATATTGCCGATCCCATCCCTCCTAATACCATGGGATCTGCCTGGCCAAACAGGCCTTAAATGAAACAAATGAATGAAAACAAAATTCCAAAAAAATCACCCACCGTTTCTTCTTGCTCCCTTAGCTTCCTTAGCTCCTTAGCTTTGATTCCAACGGAGGAGATGAAATTTGGATGGTTGAGATGGGAGATGAGGGGGGTAGGAAGTGGGCCACACTTGTGGTTTTTTGGGAGAGATGGGAGAGGCTTGGACGTGGGATGCTTCTCTTGCTTGGGAATGTGTTTGAAAATGAGAGAGAGAGAGTTGTAAAGAGGGATGGGTGATGGAGTGATGGATGTGTTGATGTGGTGAGTGATGGGTGTAAGAGTCTCTTTTTGACTTTTGGGGTAAAGGTGTAAGAAAAGTATGGGTTTTGCAAGAGACTTTTGACTTTAGGGGTTGCTTGGGGAAGGGTGAGAGGTGATGTGTACTTGACATGATGAGATTGATTGATTGATGTGACATCTCGTAGAGATTCTATCGAAATTTGCACGCGCGGCGTTTTCCTCGCATCGAACGCTGGCCTACATCTCCTGGCCAAAGTATTGGATCGGCGCGCGAGCTGTGGCATTGGAACCGCGGCGATGGTGCGATCGCAAGGGTACAAGTCTTGGGTTGAGTCGGCTCGGGTTGACGACTTGTGAATCAAGGTCACGCAAATACCGGTTAAGGGTCGAAGGTTGCCGGAATTCGATCGGGAAGACCATGGAAGTCTACGGAACGGTACGGACTAAGACACGGGGCTTACAGCTCTCCCCTCCTAATAAAATTTCATCCTCGAAATTTATACAATCATCGCAAGTAGTCATAACTCATGAGGGAGAAGAAACATAACATTACTATATAAAATCAGAGATAACATACAAAATACAACACATGATCAATCATCAAAGAGATGTGGATAGCGTTCTCGAATCTCAGCCTTGCGCTCCCAAGAAGCCTCCTCAACAGAATAGTGACCCCACTGAACCTTCACCAACAGAATGACCATGGTCCGGAGGACCTGCTCCTTCTGATCCAGGATACGAACTGACTACTCAATATAGGAAGCGTCCTCCCGAACCTCTAACGACTGCCAATTAATAACAGGAACGATGTCTGATCCACACTTCCTCAACTTAGAGACATGGAAAATGTTGTGGATGCAAGACAACTGAGATGACAAGGTAAGCCGATATGCCACGGTGCCAACGCGCCAAGTGATTTCAAAAGGTCCTATGAATCTCGGGGCAAGCTTGCCATTCACTCCAAATTGAACTACACCCTTTATGGGCAAGACCTTGAGATACACATGGTCCCCTACATCAAACTCGAAGGGACAGCGCCGGCGGTCAGCAAAACTCTTCTACCGGCTCTGAGCTGTGCGCATCTTCTGCCTGATGATATCGATAACCTCTGACGTCTCCTGTACAAGCTCGAGACCTAGGAGACGGCGCTCTCCAACCTCTGTCCAACAACTCGGTGATCTGCATGGTCTGCCGTATAGTGCCTCAAAAGGAGCCATGCCGATGGTCGCCTGATAGTTTTTATTGTATGCGAACTCAGCCAATCATAGATGCTCATCCCAGCTACCCCCGAAATCAATCTCGCAGGCCCGAAACATATCTTCAAGGATCTGGTTGACCCTCTCGGTCTGACCATCGGTCTGCGGATGGTACGCGGTACCGAGCTGCAAATCAGTCCCAATCGCTTTCTGGAAGCTCCCCCAAAACTGAGACGTGAACCTCGGGTCTCGGTCAGAAACGATCGAGACTGGAATGCCTTGCAGTCTCACAATCTCCTCGACGAATAATCTCGCAAGCCGGTCTAAAGGCAAAGTCGCACGAATTGCAAGAAAATGTACCGACTTCGGCAGACGATCAACGACGACCCAGATGACGTCATGACCGCGCTGAGTCCTCGACAAGCCAATAATGAAATCTGTCGACATGTGCTCCCACTTCCACATCGGGACACTCAACGGCTGTAATAGACCAGGGGGTCTCTGATGATCGGGCTTGACATGCTGGCACGTGTCACACTCGGCCACAAAACTAGCGATCTGGCGCTTTATCTCTGCCCAAAAATACTGTCGCCTCATATCACGGTACATCTTCGTCGAGCCGGGGTGATAGAAAATCGCGATCGATGTGCCTCGGTTATAAGATCTCTGCGTAACTCAGGAATATCCGGGACACATAATCGGCCTCTGAAGTGAAGTCCACCATCTGTACCGATCTGCTAATCTACCTGACTCTCGGATGCCGCCTCAGCCATATAACTCTGCAACGACTCATCAGCCTGCTGAGCCTCGATCACCCTTGCGACAAGAGAGGGTTGAATCGACAGGCTCGATAACTGCACGATAGAAGACTGCAGGCCAAACTCAAAATCATACTCTGCCACATCTTCAAGCATCCGCCACTCCTAAATCATCATATGCACCACCAGGCCTCGTGGCTGATGGCCTAGGGCATCCGCCACCACGTTCGCCTTGCCCGGGTGGTACTGAAGGTCGAAGTCATAGTCCTTCGGCAGTTCCATCCAGCGCTTTGCCTCATGTTCAACTCAGACTGCGAGAAGAGGTACTTCAAGCTCTTATGGTAGGAGAAGAGCTCGAACCTAACCCCATAGAGATAGTGCCTCCACACCTTCAGTGCGAAGACAACTCAGCCAACTCTAAATAATGCGTGGGGTAGTTCAGCTCTACCTGGAACTAACCATAGGTATAGTGAGTGAGATCGCTCATCAAACCCAGTACAATGGATCAACCAGTTGAGAAAACTAAATCCACACTACTAAATAAGCAGGTGTAGTCAATGATTGAAGCAGTGGGCGACGCAAGAACGAAGGCCACTGGCCTCCCGTGCTGCATCAGGATATCACCCAGACTAATATGCCGGCATCAGTGAATACATAAATCTCACTCCTAGAGGGATGAAGACAGGAGCGGACGTCAGACGTCCTTCAACTCTATAAGGCTCGCTCGTAGGCGTCACTCCAATAAACTCCGTGCCTTTTCGAGTCAACCTGGTCAGCGGGGCTGCAATACGGGAGAAGCCTTCAATGAAACGCCGATAGTAGCCCGCTAAACCAAGGAAACTGCGGATCTCGGACGCAGTCGTGGGTGGCTCCACTGACACACTGCCTCAACCTTCGAGGGGTCCACTACGACGCCCTCCCTCATCACCACGTGACCGAGGAACTTCACCTCCTCCCGCCAGAACTCGCACTTCTCTAGCTTCGCATACAGCTGGTGTGCGCAGAAGGTCTGCAACGTAACCTCTAAATGCTGCTCGTGCTCCTCACGGGTCCTCGAATAGATCAGAATGTCGTCGATGAAGACTACAACAAACTGATCGAGATAAGGGTGGAAGACCTTGTTCATCAACTGCATGAAGACTGCGGGTGCATTGGTCAGTCGGAAGGACATGACCTGGAACTCAAGATGACCGTAGCTCGTCCTGAATGCCGTCTTCGAAATGTCCTCATCTCGGACCCGAATCTGATGATAACCGGAACGTAGGTCAATCTTCGAAAAGAACTGTGCACCCTACAGCTGATCAAACAAATCATCAATCCTCGGGAGCGGGTACTTGTTCTTGTTCGTGACTTTGTTGAGCTCGCGGTAGTCTACGCAGAGCCTCAACGAGCCATCTTTCCTCTTCACAAAGAGTACCGGCGCTCCCCACGGCGAACTGCTAGGACGGATAAACCCAACTCGCGTAACTCGTCCAACTGCTTCTGCAGTTCCCGCAACTCCAACGGTGCCATACGATACGGGGCCTTCGAAATAGGCGCGGTACCGGGCACGAGATCAATCTGAAACTCGGTGTGTCGGCGAGGCAGTAATTCCGGAATCTCTTGAAAAATGTCGGGAAAATCGCAAATGATCGGCAACTAATCAATACAAGCGGCAACAGGCTCCTCAACGGCGCAGGACATCAAGCAGGACAACGGCTCTCCTCAGGGCTTTGCAACGAACTGAAACTGCGGCAAGCCTGACATACAGAATGTGACAGTCCTCGCGGAGCAGTCCAATATGGCGTGGTACTCCGCAAGCCAATCCATGCCCAAGATAATGTCGAAATCTGACATCGGCAGCACGTACAAGTCGGCGGGCAGGAAAATCTCTCCTACTAGCAAGAGGCAAGACGAACAGAAGCGGCATAATATTGTAGTGTTCCCCAAGGGCGTCGATACGGTCAACCCCTCTCGAGCAGACTCTGTCAGTAATCCAGTCAAACAATAGAATCCCTCGGGCATAAAAGAGTGCGAAGCACCGGAATCAAATAAAACTCGAGCGATGCATGCAGAGACTGAAGTATACCCTCAACGACTCCTCCAGATGACTAAGGATCCTGCTGGGCCGCGTAGAATCTAGTCTGAGCCGGCTGGGGAGGTGTCTGTCCCCTCTGAGTATGCTGCTGCTGCTGTTGCTGATGTGGTCGAAACTGCTGCCTCTGCTGCGGTGGCCTCGGAGGCTGGTGCTGGTGCTGATGCTGCTGCTGAGGTGGTCTCGGTGGTGGGGGCTGCTGTCACTGCTGCTGTGGGAGTCTCTGCTGCTGCTGTGGTGGGGGCTATTGTGGACCTCTCGGCTACTGTTGCTGCTGTGGGGGCCTCTGCCGCTACTGCTGGGGATGGGGACACTCCCACATACGGTGCCCCGTCGCACCGCACCCAAAACACGTGCCTGCAAACTGCCTCGAAGGTGGTGCTGGAGGTGCTGCTAGTGCTCGAAAGGCTGGGTGACCTGTGTGCCTCTGCTGCTGCGGTCGACGCTGCTGTGAGTCACCGGAAGGAGCGTGCCTCTTCCGGTCTCTCCTTTGACCACGATCAGACTGAGAACCGGCCCACTCAGCCTCAAATATCTGTGCCTTCCATACCATTCCCTCGAAAGTCGGGAGCTCGTACCCAATAACACGGCCTTGAAGACCGTAACACAAACTGTCGTCGAAGTGGCGGGCTCTCCGCTCCTCATCATCTACTAGATATGGTGCAAATCTAGACAGTGCTACAAAACGTGCCGCATACTGAGCCACAGTCATATCACCTTGCACCAAGGCCTCGAACTCCAACGCTCGCTGTCGTCGGATGTGATCAAAGAAATACTGTTGGTCAAACCGATCCACAAAATCCTCCCATGTCCACACAAAGTCGGCGCCTTCTGCTCGGGAGACTGATGTCCACCAATGCTCAGCCTCACGATGGAGAAGAAATACGGCTAATCGGACTTGCCGCTAGGTCGTGCATCCCATCGTATCAAATATCTTCTCCACATTGGCGCGCCATCTCTCAGCTACCGTTGGGTCTGGCTCGCCCTAGAAACGGGGGGATCGAGTCGTCGAAACTCTCGAAGAAGGGCACTCGCACGATCCTGCTCTGCCTGGGCTAGAGAAACGACGGGGTATCTACCCTGTCCTAAAGTGCGGCCGTTACAGCCTGTAACATCTGCTGTAACTGGGAGGCATTCACGGATACGGTCGGATCCGCACCGGTCTCTGGTGGAGGAGCTGCATCCATAGGCTGAGTAGTAGGAATCTCTGGTAGTGGAGCGGAGATTGTCAGTGGTAGTGCTAGAGTCTCAGGTGGTGGTACGGGAGTCTTAGGTGGTGGTGCGGGAGTCGATCGGGTCACTCTCCTGGGCATCTTGTCCTACAGGAAGGAGCAAAGGTGCTTATTAACTTGAAAGCTTTCGAAGGCACGCACGTTAAGGGTATGTAACAGAAGATCACTAAGTTATTTGGACTTGGAACTCAATCATCCTAAACTCATAGCAGACATGTAATGTTGTTCTTTGTTGTTCCTGAGTTATTCTCTGATACCAACTTCTGTCACGCCCCAAACTCGGAAACCGGGCTCACAAAATTTTTGATCGCCGAATTTGGCGCCGACAGCCTACGTAGAATCCCATTCTCGGCTCCCATCGCCCATTCGCCAGATTCCGATCCTAGTATGCTACAAAGAGGATTTTTAACATCAGTTTAATTCGTAATAAGCAAAACCAAAGGCATAACCTACAAACAACAACAAAAAACTCCATCACATTTTTACTATGATAAAAAACTTTACAAGTATAATGAGCATAAAGGAAAATACAATGATAATGGACAAAAGCTCCAAAATGATCTGCTCTGCGCTCCTGCCTCAGCGCTGCTGCGTCCCAACGTCACTTGCACGCAACGGTCGTGCATAAGCTTATAAAAAGCTTAGAGGGTGGTGAAAGTGTGTGCGCAAGATAATAATGCAGATATGTAGAATCAGAGTAATGTGGAACATGCTGATGAATCCATGAATACCACTAGCCGTACCAAGGCTATGCGATTCAAGGCATGAATGATGTCAGTCATACCAAGGCCATGCGATGCAAGATGTAACTCAAGCATACAAATCCTCATTTATATCCACATATCAATACAACTCAAATCTGAAATATTATCGGGGTCTAGTAAACTCTAAACCAGATTGCAGCCCCATCGGGCACAATAAAGTAAGTCGAAGAGACCTTACTATCTGCCTGCCAATATCCGGCTAGGCTCGTCGATAGCGGATCCATTCCTCGAGCTGGTTAAACTCAGCCTAGCTTTGCCCCCTCCTCTCGGGCGGGTAAGGCCGCACCCCCTTCCAACCGACCACGACACAGTGGAAAGCTCGACCGTCTGGTAATCGGCACTCGGCGCTCATGCACCCACTCGGTTTAGACGTTGGAGCAACCTCTTAGTACCATAAGGGTTTAGGGACTTTCACCCAGGGATATCTATAGCACCTCATGTAGAACATGATTTTCAGTATCCAATCCTGCCAATCACGATACGCCTGTGAAGGTTACGACCCTGATGTCGCTAGGGCGTACAGTTCCATATCACACAATGCGAATGCATGAAATCTACTATCCAGTCAGCAATCTTACTCGTACCGTGCGCTCATGTGGGGCAACACCGCCTATCCGGGAGCACATAAACAATCTGCCCGAAGGCATATGCTATGATCAGTCACTTCTCATATCAAGCATACATATGATGCGTATGATCATGAATCTTGGAACTATACTAAACATGTTATATGGGATAGATGCTGTTCATAACGAAGATGGACGAATTGGATGTAACCCATGCATCATGGTGGGGCCCATGAAAGCCCACCATCAGGTATATTACATAATATAATATAATATATATATGTATATACACACACGCATAACCCCACATGTACACACACACACGCATGCACCCACATACACCCACCGTCTCCTGGACGGTGGGGATTGAACGAATACATCACTGTGGGCTCCACTGTCCGCCTGGACGGTGGAATAAGACACATAAATCATTGTGGGTCCCACATGGGGCCCACCTTAATGTTTAAGAGCAATCCAGCCTATCCGTAAGGCCACGCAGACCTAGATGAAGGGTAAAAACAAATTTCATCTTGATCCAAAACTTCTATGGACCCAAAAAGGGTTTTAATGGCAGACCTTTAATCACCGCTGTTTCCTATGCTGTGGGCCACCTGAGCACTGGATTGGCCTGATTTTTGGAGGGGGCCCCTCCCTGGGCCCACCCAATGAACGGGTTGGATGACACATAAACATCATGGTGGGGCCCACGGCTGGAGCCGTGGGTTGCCAGCCCGTCCGTCCGCCGCTCGAGAGCAGGCAGCGCCTGCTGCCTTCTGTCACAGCAGTGCTACTGCTTCTTCATTTCTTCTTCCTTTTTTTTTGTTTTCCTGCAGAAAATCATATGCGGGGCCCGCTACTTGAGAATCCACTCCGTCCAATGCATTGTAGGGCTCGAAATACACCAAACAAGTCCAATATACATCATGTTTGGTGTGTAGGTACATCAAGGTGGGTCCTAATAGCTTTGAACGGTAGGAAACAGAGTTTTCTATGGTATGGCCTGCCTGATTATCGGATTGACCTCATTTTTCAGCTCAACGCCTAAAATGATATGGAGAATGGAATGGATGGCATGGATTGGATGGATACATCAAGGTGGGGCCTATATAGATGGGCCACCAAAAATCCTCACCTTTATCACATCCCACTACCAGTTCACGTCCACTGACAGCTACACTTCACTGTTAGCCACCTCGCTGTCAGCGAACCTTCCACTGGTGAGTCCAACACGGTGGGCCATGATCATGGAAGAGAGAGAGAGAGAGAGAGAGAGAGAGAGAGAGAGAGAGAGAGAGAGAGAGAGAGAGAGAGAGAGAGACATTGGCGAAGATGCAGGTGATGGAGGGGCCCCGCCACTATGGGCCCCTCTTTGATACAAAATGTACATCAAGGTAGGTCCCACAACATGTGGCCCTTAAATCAAACAAATGAATGAAAACAAAATTCTAAAAAAATCACCCACCGTTTCTTCTTGCTCCCTTAGCTTCCTTAGCTCCTTAGCTTTGATTCCAACGGAGATGAGATTTGGATGGTTGAGATGGGAGATGAGGGGGGTAGGAAGTGGGCCACACTTGTGATTTTTGGGAGAGATGGGAGAGGCTTGGACGTGGGATGCTTCTCTTGCTTGGGAATGTGTTTGAAAATCAGAGAGAGAGTTGTAAAGAGGGATGGGTGATGGAGTGACGGATGTGTTGATGTGATGAGTGATGGGTGTAAGAGCCTCTTTTTGACTTTTGGGGTAAAGGTGTAAGAAAAGTATGGGTTTTGTAAGAGACTTTTGACTTTAGGGGTTGCTTGGGGAAGGGTGAGAGGTGATGTGTACTTGACATGATGAGATTGATTGATTGATGTGACATCTCGTAGAGATTCTCTTGAAATTTGCACGCGCGGTGTTTTCCTCGCACCGAACGCTGGCCCACATTTCCTGGCCAGAGTATTGGATCGGTGCGCGAGTTGCGGCCTTGGAACCGCGACGACGGTGCGGTCGCAAGGGTACAAGTCTTGGGTTGACGACGTGTGAATCAGAGTCTTGCAAATACCGGTTAAGGCTCGAAGGTTGCCGAAATTCAACCGAGAATACTGCGGAAGTCTACGGAACGGTACAGACTAAGACACGGGGCTTACAACCACCACCACCCTCTTCATCTCTCTCTCTCTCTCTCCACTCCCTCCCTCATCCTTCTATCTGAATCGGTGTATTCGTATCAGTCAAAGCCATACCCGGATTCAGATCGGGTTAGGGATGCTGGACTCGGTATCGAGTCAGAGATTTCGGGTAAGGCCTATTTCAAATCTAGATCGAGGCGGGTCAGTCCTAACTTGGCTCGACTCGACTCGATGCCCAGCTCTTTATTCGAGTGGAAGCGGATTGCGTGTGACAACCCCACCAAGATACCCCCTTGCCCAGGGTTGTGTGAGGTCCACAGAGATATCCGTAACAAATCCAGTCCATTCATCTGTTTTGAAAGACCAAAATGTTGCAAATGTGTAAAAATAAGTCAGATCCAAACTTACATGGGCCACACCAACATAAGAAGTGGTAATGGAAACATTCACCGTTGAAACATTCCTGAAGCTGATCATGATGATTATACGCCATCCAAACCGTTCATAGGGTTATTACCACACAGATAAACAGTTAAAGAAAATATAATCCTGTTACAAAACTTCTGTCACCCCAAAGCGTTCGATCCCCACCATTTCGTGTGGTATGGCCCACATAAGTTTTGGATCTTACTAAATTTTAACATTCCTGTCCGATTATGGCCTTACAAAATAGATATATAGATTGGATATGTTGTTGTCAGAAGCCTTCAATTTGATTTTTGGGGTTGCTCGACCGGTAGAGGGTCAAGCTCGACCGGTCGAGGGTGCTACTCGACTAGTCGAGCACTTCTCGACTCGAAGTCCAGCGAGCACATGTTTTTGGTGTCCGGGCCTCTCGACTAGTCGAGGGGATGGCTCGACCGGTCGAGGGGGTCCCTCGACCGTTCGAGGCCTCAGCTCGACTAGTCGAGGTTACGCAGATCTTGCGCGGACTGCGTAAATTTGAGGCGGTTTCTGGACTAGGTGCGTAAGTGGAGTTTCCTAAACTATAAATAGGGGTCCCTAGGGCTATTCTAAAGAATTCAAAAGCTTTCTAAAAGTTTTCCAAGGGTTTCGAAAGGGTTCCAGGGTTATCGAATGGTGTAGCAAGGGTGATATTCTAGGTTGTTCGAATCGGGTAAGTCTTCTCTCTTGTAATTTCTATTTCATAGTGGATTTTTGTCACTTTGTGCCGTGGTTTTTTCCTGTAAGGGTTTTCCATTTTAAAACTTTGTGTTCTCTTGTGGTTGCTTGACGTTATTGGATTACTATCCTAGATCTAGATTGTGTGATTCCGCAGCTCAAATCCCCAACAGGTGGTATCAGAGCAATCGTTGGGGCACAGATCTGAATTTGCAGGATTAGTAATAATGGGAAACGACCAGTTTGATATTGAGAAGTACTCGAGCAAAAATAATTTTGAGTTATGGAAGGTTAAGATGATTAGCCTGTTAACCAAGCAAGGCGAGATTAAGGCTCTTGAGGAGCGAAAATCTTCCATGAAAGATGATGAATGGGAAAAACCTTGATAGTAATGCTTTAGCCTCTATCCGTTTATGTCTCACGGATGAGGTTCTATATAATGTTTTGAGGGAGAAAACCGCATCTAGTTTGTGGGCGAAGTTAGAGAACATCTACGCAAAGAAGTCCTCTAAAAATCGCCTACACTTGAAGCTATAATGTTATACTTTCAAGATGGCAGAGGGTGAAGATTTAAAAGCCCATATCAGTAACTTTAATAAATTGATGTGCAAATTGCTGGATATGGAGGAAGTGGTCAAAGATGAGGAACATACATGTATATTGTTGAATTCTCTTCCTGCATCATATGAGTCTTTCAGGGATACGATGTGCATCGCAAATAAAACCTTAAGTGTTGACACCGTTATCTCAGCTCTTCAAGGGAAGGCTATAGAAAGCTAAACGGCGACATGGGGGCATCTTCCGATGCACTGATTACGAGGGACAGATTCTGAGCGAGGTACAGGGTCTGCAAGACCTAGATTCAAATCCAAGGGTAAGGGCAAAGGAAAATTAAAGTGTTGGAATTGTGGGTTGTCTGGACACATGAAGAAGGATTGTAGAAATCCTAAAATGAAGAAAGAAAATTCAGCGGCTTCTTCCAAGGAGGCCAATGTGGTCACATCTGATGAAGAATCAAATGGTGGTGTTGTTCTGTCTGTTTCCATGATTGGTCACTTACACGACAATCATAAAGACGAGTGGATACTTGACACAGGAGCATCTTATCATATGACTCCTTATCGGAGTTGGTTTACCAACTATAAGGAATGTGATGGTGGACAAGTTTTTATGGGCAATGACAATGCCTGTAATGTTGTGGCTATTGGTACGGTGAGCATTAAGATGTTTGATGGGATGGAGGGTACCTTGACCGACATCAGGCACGTTCCTGATATGAAGAAAAGCCTGATTTCTCTCGGTGCACTCGAGGCTATAGGGTGCAAGTTCACCGGTATTGATGGTGTCCTTAAAGTTTCAAAAGGGGCACTCGTGGTTATGAGAGCGCAGAGGCACAGAAACCTTTACAGGTTGATTGAGAGCACTTCAGCAGGTGGAGCGACAGCAGATATTGCAGACTCCACGTCTCTACGAATGTGGCATGCTAGCTTGGGCCACATGAGCGCGTGACATAAATGTACTTTCTGATCGATGTTTGATTTTAACTTTTAAAAATTCTGATTTAGATATATGCGAGCATTGTATATATGGTAAACAATCTATATTGTCTTTTAAATCTGGAAAACATGTTTGTAAGAGAGTGCTTGATTATGTGCACTCTGACGTATGGGGGCCATCACTAGAAATTTCTATTGGGGGTCGTCATGGTTTGTTTCATTCATTGACGACTACTCTAGGAAAGTTTGGGTTTACTTCATGAAACGTAAATCCGAAGTTTTCACCATATTCAAACAATGGAAGACAATGGTGGAAAAACAATCAGGGCAGAAAATAAAGGTTTTAAGGACTGACAATGGTAGAGAATTTACTTCCGCTGAGTTTAATGAGTATTGTAAGGATAAAGGAATCATCAGGCACAACACAGTGCACCACACGCCTGAGCAAAACGGTGTGGCTGAGCGAATGAATCAGACTCTTCTGGAGAGGGCCAGATGCATGTTAAGTAATGCTGCGTTGGGCAATGATCTATGGACAGATGCCGTTAACACGGCTTGTTATTTGGTGAGCTGGTCTCCTTCAACGGCAATTGAATGTAAAATCTCAGAGGAAGTGTGGAGTGGTCAGAAAATCCACTACTCAGATCTACACATATTAGGTTGTGAGGCTTACTCTCATGTACCGTCAGTTGAGAGAGATAAGCTAGATCATAGGGCCAAAAAATATATCTTCGTTGGCTATGACATTGGTGTGAAATGTTACAGGTTATTCGACAATGTCACACGCAAGGTCGTCACTAGCCGTAACGTTGGATTCGATGAAAGCTCCCTATTTCGCAAGAATGATCAAAATGAGCAAGAGGAACCAGAAATGGTGATCATAGACGTCCAAATTAACACAGATAATACTCAGGCGGAGACAGATGCGAAGACAAAGGTATATGATCAGGTGGAGCAGCTACCTGTGAGAATGAATACACCACGTGATCGCAGGTTACCGACAAGATATAGAGACGACTCTAATATTGCATATGCCCTCATTACAGATGAGGAGGACCCGTCTACTATTCAGGAGGCTCTTGATGAGTCTGATGCAGAAAAGTGGAAGATGGCTATGGATGATGAGATAAACTCGTTGCACAGAAATCACACATGGGAGCTGGTGGAGCTTCCTGTAGGCCGAAAAGTGATCGGATGCAAGTAGTTATTTAAAAGGAAACATGATATATATAAAACAAAGTTGGTAGCGAAGGGTTATGCTCAGAGAGAAGGAATTGACTTCACAAAGATATTCGCGCCAGTGGTTAAGTAGGTATTTATCAGATTCGTGTTGGCGCTAGTTGTCCAATATGATCTCGAGCTGGAACAGATGGATGTGAAGACTGCATTCTTGCATGGGGAATTGGAAGAACAGATTTACATGAAGCAATCAGAGGGCTACGAAGTTAAAGGGGCAGAGAAAAATGTTTGCAGGTTAATGAGGTCGTTATATGGCCTAAAACAGTCGCCTAAGCAGTGGTATAAAAAATTTGATTCTTTCATGGTGAGTCAGAAATTTACTCGGAATGAATACGATCATTGCGTCTATTACAAGACACTGAGTGATGGAAAATTCATCATCCTAGTACTGTATGTTGATGATATGTTGATCGTCTGTCATGATATGTCTAAAATCAACGTACTGAAGACTCAGTTACCAGGGACATTCGTGATGAAAGATCTGGGGGCTACAAAGAGGGTTCTCGACATAGGTATTCATAGAGACAGGAAGAAGAGCAGACTTTGGTTATTATAGGAAGAATACCTTGAAAATGTATTGATCAAGTATGGGATGGATCAGGCAAAGCTGGTGAGCGTTCCCCACACGGCTCACTTCAAGCTTTCCTCAGAACAATGTCATAATTCCAATGAGGAAAAACAGATTATGTATCATGTGCCCCATTCGAATGCGGTTGGCAGTTTAATGTATGCCATGGTTTGTACGAGACCGGATATTTCACATGCAGTTGATGTTGTAAGCAGATACATGTCAAACCCCGGCAAGTAACATTGAGAAGCGGTGAAATGACTACTTCGATACATTCGAGGTACGAAAGACTACGTCTTAACTTTTGAGAAAGCATGGACAAAATTGGTAGGGTATGTGGATTCTGACTATGCAGGCAGTATAGATTCCAGGACGTCTACTTCAGGATATGTTTGTATTATTTAGTGGAGCAATCAGTTAGATGTCGAAGCTTCAGTCCGTGGTGGCTCTTTCCATGACCAAAGCAGAATATATGGCAGTGACGGAAACGTTTAAAGAAGGTGTTTGGCTCAGAGGCTGATAAATCAGTTGGGACTTCAGCAGGAGGCCGTGCCGGTTAACTGTGATAGCAAGAGCGCTATCAATTTGGCTAAAAATTCTGTTTATCACTCACGTACTAAGCACATTGATGTTCATCACCACTTTATCCAACAGGTGCTTGAGGAAGGAAGCGTCACACTGGAAAAGATTCACACTAGCGTGAATCTAGCAGACATGCTCACCAAGGTCGTTCCTACAGAGAAGTGCAAATTCTGTGCAACTTCTCAGGGCTTGGCGATGACGTAAAAGAAGGACAGAGTGTGCACGAGAAGCATTGATTGAAGCTATGATGCGATGAAGAAATAAGAGAAGAGGTCAAGGAATTACACGGTTGAAGATTGAAGACTTGGTGGAGATTGTTGTTAGAAGCCTTCAATCTGTTTTTTGGGGTTGCTCGGCTCGACCGGTTGAGGGAGCTACTCGACTAGTCGAGCACTTCTTGACTCAAAGTCCAGCGAGCACATTTTTTGGTGTCCGGGCCTCTCGACCAGTCAAGGGGATGGCTCGACCGGTCGAGGGGGTCCCTCGATCGGTCGAGGTCTCAGCTCGACTAGTCGAGGTTACGCAAATCTTGCACGGATTGCATAAATTTGAGACGGTTTCTGGACTTTTCCGGACTAGGTGCGTAAGTGGAGTTTCCTAAACTATAAATAGGGGTCCCTAAGGCTATTCTAAAGAATTCAAAAGCTTTATAAAAGTTTTCCAAGGGTTCCTAAAGGGTTACAGGGTTATCAAAGGGTGTAGCAAGGGTGAGATTCGCAGTTGTTCGAATCAGGTAAGTCTTCTCTCTTGTAATTTCTATTTCATAGTGGATTTTTGTCGCTTTGTGTCATGGTTTTTTCCCGTAAGGATTTTCTACGTTAAAACTTTGTGTTCTTTTGTAATTGCTTGACGTTATTGGATTGCTATCCTACATCTATATCTGTGTTATTGGATTGCTATCCTACATCTATATCCGTGTGATTCCGCAGCTCAAATCCCTAACATATGTCACCCACATCTCCGTGGGCCACACACATCTACAGGAATATCTCTTTGCACGGGGTCACAGGAAATCTGCTTCATCGAGTCACCTCCAACAAGGACACGCGTATCGTATTCTATCTAGCACGGCCTTTTTCTAGAAAAAGGGGGAAAATTCCAAATGAATAAAAAATTTTATGGTATGTGCTCTAAAAAGTATGAAAAAAGGTCTCTGTATCAGAGAAAAAGGGGTCAAAAATAACATGGTGGAGCACACCGTATATATGAGTATGGGAATACAGCCCTATGATAGTTCACCACCATTTTGAAAATGGTGATAACTCATCTTCTCAAACATTGCACTCATGTACAGCTATCCGGACCATCCAAATTGTGTCACACTGTAGATGAATTATATCTTCAAAATCAACCTGATCAATCAATCCTGACCATCCGATTGAGGTTTAAACAAAAATAGTGAGTAGTTGAAAAATAAGATCAATGGTTGCTAATATCTTATCAGATCATACACGTTTGGAACAGCTGTTTGGACGTTCTGGATTACCGTACAATTGTGCCATATGTACGGTTGAAGTGTCTGTACTATTTTAAAATGGTGATGAACTAACACAGGAATCTATATAATAAATGTCCCCCACGTTACTTTGGAAAACGACTCCGTTTGCTTAGAGCCCAAGCAAACCCAAGCGAAATAATGTTTTCAACTCGGGTCGGGTCAGTCGGACCGGAAAACTTCCGGGTCCATAGGTTTTAACGGCGGCACGAGATCAGGACCGTTCATTGGATCGAATAGTGTGTAAATGGTCCTGAGGTGGACCACGTGTGCATTGGACGTGGACTGTTGGTGGATTTTTCCATAGAGAATATTTAAGGTGACGGATCTAGACCATTGGTTCAGATGGGCCTTGCAAGTATATCCAATGTTGATCATTCTTCAGTCTATGACCGTCCATTTTCTTATCTGTCCACTTGATGAGTGTTCATGGAGTGCTTGGTCCATTTGATAAATGGCCCAGATCATGCACATGTCTTCTGATGATGGCCTCATCGGAGCCATCTATCATACATTGTGGGACCCACCTGACGAATGCGCTGACGTTCTATTTTATAATATGAACTTGTGGAGGGGGAGCGGATTAGCTGTTACGCTAAATGTGTGGGGCCCACCTTGATGTATTTGTTGTATATCCACGCGGTCCATCTGTTTTCTCATCTCATTTTAGGACGTGATCCGAAAATTTAAGAAGAAATCTCAGGTGGACCATACCACTAGAAACAGTGATGACTGACCATTAAAAACTATTTTTGGGCCACACAAGTCTGATCATTGTGTTTTCCCTTCATCCATATCTTATTAACATTATCAACGGTTTGAATTAAAAATAAATATTGCGAAAACTTTATGGTGGGCCCTTTAGAATTTTTAATGGTGAGGCACTCAATCACCACTGTTTCCTGTGGTGTGGTCCACCTTAGGTTCGGATCTGTATAATTTTTGGGACTGTCCTAAAATGGGCTAGAGAAACGGATGGACGGCGTGGATATACAACACATCATCAAGGTGGGCCCCACTGTAATGGTAACACATAACTCACTGTCCTTGTGGATACGGTATTGAGTTGATTAAAGGGAAAATTAGGACTGTGGACCCCACCTTTTAGCCGGCTGGTTTTATGAAAGCAGACAAACCTTCTTTTGCAAGTTAGACCTCCACGTACGGGGAGCAAATTTGAGGACGAAAATACCCCTTGCTTTCGAAGACGAGCGCTGACGCTCCTCCAGCCGAGAGTTGTACGAACGGCTCAAGAGAGATCAAAGTTACATGGCCCCACAACTATGTATTTATTATATCCACAACGTTCATCCATATTTAGAGATCATTTCGGAGCATTATCCAAAAAAAAAAAATCATATGCAAATCAAATGGACCACACCACAAAGAGCAGTGGGAAAATTGATTTTCACCGTTAAAAATTTTGTAGGGCCCACCACTTGATAGTTAAATTTGTCTTATTTTACGTCTCAAGCTTAATATGAGCTCGCCAAATCGATGGACGGTTTGGATATAACACAAACCTCATAATGGGACCCACAAAAGGCGGTGGGATTACAACTGGAAAAAAATAAAATAAAATAAAATAAAAAAAATAAAAATCTATAGCTACGGATTATAACCGTAACCATATCCGTAGCCTATAAAATCTGTGAGGCAAACTAGAAAATGACGGGGCAAAAACGGCGGGGCAAACTAGAAAACGGCGGGGCAAGCATGAAAAACGGCGGGGCAAACTAGAAAATCGGCGGGGCAAGCATAAAAAACGGCGGGGCAAACATGAAAAATGGCGGGGCAAACTAGAAAATCAGCGGGACAAGCATGAAAAACGGCGGGGCGGCAGCATGAAAAACGGCGGGGCAACCTAGAAAATCGGCGGGGCAAGCATGAAAAACGGCGGGGCAAATTAGAAAATCGGCGGGGCAAGCATGAAAAACGGCGGGACAAACTAGAAAATCGGCGGGGGGCAAGCATGAAAAACGGCGGGGCAAACTAAAAAATCGGCGGGGCAAGCATGAAAAACAGCGGGGGCAAGCATGAAAAACAGCGGGACAAACTAGAAAATCGGCGGGGCAAGCATAAAAACGGGCGGGACAAACTAGAAAATCGGCGGGGCAAGCATGAAAAACCGCGGAGTAAACTAGAAAACGGCAGGAAAAAAAATCCATGTAACGTCGATATATCGGCGGGGCAAGCATGAAAATCGGCGGGGCCAAAAAAAATTCCATGTATCGTCGATATATCGATATATCGGCGGGGCAAACATGAAAATCGAGGGGGGCAAAAAAAATTCCATGTATCGTCGATATATCGACAATATGTCGATATATCGATATATCGGCGGGGCAACCATGAAAATCGGCGGGGCAAAAAAAATTCCATGTATCGTCGATATATCGACAATATGTCGATATATCGATGCTTGATTTTGTCGATATATCGACATATGGTCAATAATATCGAATTAAGTCCTCATTTGTCCAGCGACTTACCAAAAAATTCCATGTAACGTCGATATATCGATGCTTGATTTTGTCGATATATCGACATATGGTCGATAATATCGAATTAAGTCCTCATTTGTCCAGCGACTTAACCAAAAAATTCCATGTAACGTCGATATATCGACAATATGTCGATATATCGATGCAGTCTGTGTTGTTTTAATATATTATATATATATATATATATATATATAATATATATAATATATTATATATATATATATATATGTTGCGTTGCTTTTGTGGGTCCCATCATGATGTCTGTGTTATATCCAAACCGTCCATCTATTTGGCGAGCTCATATTAAGGCTTGAGACGAAAAATAAGATAGATCTAACTATCAAGTGGACCACACTGTAAAATACAGTGGGGAATTGAATGTCTACCATTGAAACCTTTTAGGGGTTACAGAAGTTTTGGATCATTATGAAATTTGTTTTTCCTCTTCATCCAGGTCTTTGTGACTCTATGAATGAACTTAGACGGGGAGGATTTCTCACAACATCACAGTGGGCCTCCAAAAAGTTTTTAATGGTTGATGCTCATTCAACACTGTTTCTGTAATGGGTACACTTGAGATTTGCATATACCTCATTTTTTGTCTCATACCATAAAATGATGTGGAAAAATATATGGACGGCATGGATGAAAAGCATACATCTTGGTGGGGCTCATAGACCACCGAACATCCACCATTGCATTGTGGCAGGGGAGTACCCAATCCGTTTTCGTGAAAGGAAGGGTATTTTCGTCTAGAAATTCTGTCACCGCACATGGAGGTCTAAGTTGCAAAAGAAGGTTTGTCTTCTTTCATAAAACCAGCTGTCTAAAAGGTGGGGTCTACAGTCCTAATTTTCTCTCGATTAAAGTGTCCGCTTCTTGTGACTTTTGCTTAAAGGCGAAGAGAGTGGCCCGTTTAAGTCAAACTCTCCCTTTTAGTTCTCGCGATTACTTAACGGCGAAGAGACTGGCATATCGGTTTATCGTACACTGCTCGACTTAGAATCCTGCGTGCATCGCCACCCAATTGGGCCCAGATACTGGGATGATACCATGATCTGAACCGTCCCTAGTCTGTTTACTATGATAGATAATCAATTATATCATAATTATGCTTCATTAATCATCCTGACCTTTGATTTTTTAAGTTGAAATTTGGCCATTAAAAATTTTCACTTCGATGTTCTGAGTTTGTCTACAGATAGTGATGGGGCAGTTTGTACATTGGTTTTATTAATTTACTTTTCATTTGGAAAAGAGGGACTCACGGACAAGTGATCTAAACCGTTGGTATGATGCCCACGCGCAGATGGGGTATGTATAAAATTCCGTCAGTTGAGAGGTGGTAGATTTTCCACTTTTCATATTGAAGGTGAACCGTTGCTTTGTTTTCTTTTTTAGTCTTGGGCCGCTATTGATTCCTTAGTATTTTTCTATCTACGAGAACTTGTGTCTCATCCATCCACAGTGGGACCTGCAAAATCGACGGTTTGGATCCCAGAATCATGACTCGATGATAGCAATTGATGGTCTGAACGGTACCGTCCAAAAGCCTGAGTTTGTATGATACTGATCTTAATATCAAAATATCGCAAGTAATACAAGTCAGCCACGAAATCTCGAGTCGGTTAACATGTGCAGGTAAAATTACATTTATACGCCCAACGACCGCAACATATCATCCGTATTGTGGGAAGTTTCTCTGCTCCAAAGGACAAACATACCCTTTCTACGCCGGACGCGGATTTACTGAGAAAGACTTTTGCAGGAAATTCCTGCAATGGCAAGCTAGATGGGGCCCACGCCGATGTTTGTGATAAATCCATCCTGTCCATCTGTTTTGCTCTATCATTTTTGGAGACGGGACAAAAAATGATGTATATTCAAAACTCAAATGAGCGGTACGGACATAAAACAATGAGGATTGAATGTGCACCGTTGAAACATTCACTTGTGTTTTCAGTTTATTCCAGTAAAAATGACCTTATGAAGGGCATTAATGATATATAAACATCACTGTAGAAATAGAGGTGTGGTCCACTTGAATTTTGAATGCCTCCTTTATTTGGTCCATGTCGTTGTAAGGATATGGAAAACGGATGAATAAGGTGGATTTCTCTCGAACATGACGGTCGCTAGTGGAATTTCACTACATGGGTACTCGAACCTTTGACCGGGTGTTGAAACTCCTTACAGTCTACCACCCGAGCTGGAGTAAGGACCCTTGGCAAGAACTTCTGCGAAAGGAAGGGGTGTGCAAAATGGGTCCGATCTGGCAGATCCGCCCCGATCCGGCCCGACCCGATCCGCCCCGAACAAGATCGGTAGGTTGGATCGGTTAGGTACGGGTACAAAAGGGCAAATCCGAATGTAGTTCGGATCGGATTCGGATAAACAGTAAAACCGACCGACCCGAACCGAAATCCGAATAGACGCTGTTGAAGCTTCTCTTTCTCCCCTTTCAGCTAACGAAAGCTTCGTATTTTTTGACGGACGGAGAAGAAAGAGACGATTCTCTGTTGGAGACTGCCTTGCGCAAGAAAAGTCTGGAAACTCATATTCCGCCCGACGGTAAGGGAGGAAGGAAATCAAAGAAAGAAAGTAAAAGTAAAAGAAAATGTGGGAAAAAGAAAGAGAGTTAGGGAGAGAGATCACCTCCGACTGCTTTCCGTCCGGCAAAAGAGCCACCGCCAGCCCCCCCTGAAGAGGAGAGAGGAGAGAGAGAAAAAGAGAAGAAAAGAAAAGACAGAAAAGAAAAGGAAAAAAAAAAAGATCGGTCACGGATCGGTCAATCAATCTACTGTTAGGATCGGATTGGGTCAGGTGACCAGAATCGGCACCGGATCTGATCGGATTCGGATTAGGACAGCTAAATTTCAGATCTGGTCGGATCTGTGAAATCCGATCAGACTCGGACCGTTGCCCAGCTCCAGCAAAAGGCTTATGCATGAATCCGCCGACAGGCTTAGTGCCCGGGGCAGTGGCCTTCCATGGCACCAACCATGATGCATGTGTTTTATCAAGTAGATCGGACCACTGAAAATAGTAGGGATTGAATGCCTATTATTGAAAACTTCTTAAAGCTAGAGTTGTACACGGACTGAGTTAGCTTGGTTATCTCGCTCGACTCACCTTGAAAAAGCTCGATTCGAATCCGTTTGAAATTGAGTTCGAGTTGAGTCGAACTGATTTATTGAGATTGAAAATTTTTTAGAGCCGAGTTCAAGCTTGCCCAAGCTCGACTCAACTTGGATCGAACCCTAACTCGAATTGAACTCGGATCGAACCAGTTCAGTGACTTAGTTATTTTGATATTGATGTTGCTCAGCAAGTGTTTGATGAAATGACTCAACGAAGTGTCGTCTGGTGGCGAGGAGGGTATGAATATGAAACAAATATCCTTTATTTTGATTTTATGTTATCTATTGAGTGTCCGATGAAATACCTGTAAACCGATGCTGCTGTTTTACATTCTGTGAGAAATTGAAGGTGCACTTAATGTGTTTGAGAAAATGTTGCAGATGCTCGATCTTGGTTCGAACTCGGCTCGAATTGACCCGAGTTGTTGACTGAACCAAGCCGAGCTGGCTAGTCAGGCTCCATGACCGAGCCAAGCTGAGGTCGAGTTGGGGTCAGCTAGTGGCCGAGCTGGGTCGAGCTGTGCCAAGCTCAACTTGGTTTGACTCGTGTACACCTCTACTTAAAGCATGCTGTGATGTTTAATTTACCATCAAACTGGTTCACAAGGTCACACAAAGCTTATAAGAAAGGAGAACATGAATATTGTTGGTAATCGATTTGTTTTTTGTCATGTGTTGTGTATGCAGGCATGTTGGAATTAATATAATTTCAACCGATCAACTTTGACCCGAAGTGTTAAAATAGGTAGATAAGTCAAATCTAGTGATTGGATATCCACCATTAAAATCCTCCTATGGCCTACTATACTGTTTATTTGACATTCAATCTGTTGATTAGGTCATATAGACCTATACGAAGGGAAAAAACAAAGATCAACTTGACCCAAAACTTTCATGGCCCCAAAAAGTTTTTAATGGTCAACATTCAATCAACATTGTTTCCCATAATGTGGTCCCCTTGAGGTTGGGATATACCTTGTTTTTGGGCTCCTATAATAAAATGATCTAGAAAAATATATGGACGGCATGGATGAAACACATACATCATAGTGGGGCCCACGTAGCACCGACCACTAGTCATTGGCTAGTGGAAGTGAGAGTAGCCAATCCGTTTCCTTTTCCCATGATGTTTGTGAGAAATTCACTGGTTTAGTACGTCTCTTTTGAGATAATTTTAAGACATGGGATAAAAACTGATTAAAATTGTGGTAAATATAAAACTCAAGTGAGCCACACGGCAGAAAATAGTGATGAAAGTGGTTGGAATATTCTTAGGGCGAGAAGTTTTGGATCAAGCTAATATTGTTGTGTTTTCATGGAATTAATTTATAAGCGGTAGATGCCAAGTTAGAGGAGGGAATAATCCTTCAATGTCACCTTCATTAGGAAGGTCGGCAAGTGAGAAAAATGCTAGCGGAGATAGGTGGGCCCCACTAAATAGCCTGTTAAGTTGGTTCTCTATTGATTGAATTCTTCAACTAGTTTTCTTCAATTGTCTCTATTTTCAATTTATATTTATTCATATCCATTCCTTCCTCACCACCAGCTAATCCCGTAGAAAATGTACGCACACGAAAAAAAGCGGATTTGATTTCTTATTGCCTGATGACTACCTGATTCAATTATTCTAGGATGGTTAATTGAACATTGCACTTCTCGTATCCTTTTTGCGAAAGGATTCTATTCCCTTACTAGCCCGTTCGACTGTTACATATCTCTGAATGCCTGGACCAAATGCCATACTCCTCGATAAAAGAGCTCCGCATTGGTTGATGTACTGGTCATTTCCCAAAGAGAATAAGCCTTTTTGGGAGTTGGAAGCTGGCATCTATTAGATTCTTTGTTGGCTTACCAGAAGGGGATGGGAATGTCTTAATAGCGGAACGGTCAAAGGCAAGGGATAAACGAGGGGTAGGGATTGATTCATATCATATGATTAAGATAGGTGTTTATGTGCTTGGATCGGCTGCTTCCTCATTTTTCGGTTCCTTTTTGGGATTAATCACTGAATACCAGGAAGTAAAGGATGCACCATGGAATCAGCAAGATGTCCCACGGTGTGGTAGCTCAAATGAAAGTGGGTGGGTAGGTTAGGATAAGAGAGATAAAATGACAAAGGCACTAAATAAGACTGAGAGGGGGCCTCAACATATGGATTTTAAATAATCAGCTATGGATGACATATAAACATCATGGTGGACCCCAGGGAGGTCTCAACACTGGGCTTTTCCGTACCCACGCTTTCCATCATGCAGCTCCCTTGAGTTTTGGAAATGCCTCATTTTTTGTCCATGTTCTAAAATGAACTGGCAAAATGGATGGAAGAGTAGATTTCTCACAAACATCATGGTGGGCCCACCTAGCTTACAATCTTAGGAAATTCCTGCAAACCCCGTTCGTTTTTGCCTTTGCGTCGCTGGACATGGATTGGCCACTGACACTGCCAATAGTGAGGTGGCTATTGGACAGTCCTTTGTAGGCGCCACAATAATGTGTTTTATTCACTCTCCATCTATTTTTTGGGGACAGTTTAGGGCATGAGGTCAAAAATAGAATAGGTCAAAATCTCAAGTGGACTATACCACGGGAGAAGAGAATAGTGGTGATTGAAAGCCCACCATTGAAAACTTCTTAAGGCTCATTGTAATGCTTATTTGCCATCCAACCTGTTGATTAGGTCACAATGATCAGGATGAATGGATGTCACAAATATCAGCTTCATACAAGACTTTTTGTTGCACTATGTATTATGTGTATTTCAACGAAATCAGTTAAAATATTTAATTATCCGTTACTTTGATCGTGACTATTGATAAGGCCATTTCCATAGTGCGAAATGTGCCTTCGTTATTCAGACATGTAAAACGTTGCAGCCGTTTCTCCATATCAAGTCTTTTTTGAGACGTGGTTTCGAGACTTTAAAAGAGGGATTTTGGTTAGGGTTTCTGGATAGCAAAAAAGAAGAAGGAAAAACCCTCCTCCCTCATTGGGAGCTTCTTCTTCGTTTTCATCTTAAATCAAAACCACATTCTTTGTGGGCATAAGGAAAAATTAGTACGGTATTGTGTCGTGTCTTACTAGTGTTGTTTTTCTACCAGCAAGTGCACGTTGTGTGGAAGAAGGGTTGGGGAGTTGTATCTTGGGAAATAGTAGCGTTTGTGACCTTTCTGCACCTGTACTCTACACCGAGGGGCATGAATTATCTCAAAAATAATGACATGTATGCGCCTCGACCCAATGTTTATTTGATCGTTCTACAAACCGAGATCTGCATAACAAGTGTGGGGTTCCTTAGCACAGAATCATTTATGTGATAGTTTACTTTTGCAGTATTCCTAACTCCATGGTAGGTTGGCAAAGAAGCATTCTAACTACCGGTTACTGACAGAGCCAGTAGGCAATTGACATCCTTTGCACCGGCCATCCGATCAAATTCTACTAAGGTGGGGAGAGCTTCGTCTGTATTGGGGACGCCAATTGCCGACCTCTCTACTGATGCTGCCACTAGCGAGGTGGTCTGTGAGCCCCACCATGATTTATGCATTTTATTCACACTCTTGATTTGGTTTTTTCTTATCATTTTAGGGCATGGGCCAAAAAATGAATTGGATCTGTACGGGGATGATCCAGTCAGGCTCCGTTGGGCTACCATGATATATGTGTTTTATCCATGCCGTACATCTTTTTATTTATTTATTCATTTATTTTTACACGCACACACACGTAGTGGTATTTCACCACCTATGGTACTCGAACCCTGAATCAGGTGTTGAAACTCCTAAGAGTGTACCACCGGAGTAAGAGTAAGGACCCTTCATGCTGTCCATCTATTTTAACGTATCATTTTAGGGCATGACCCAAAAAGGAGGTAGATCTAAGGCTTAAATAGAGCACACCATAGGAAGTAGTGGTGACAATGATGCCCACGGTTGAAACGTTCCTAGGGTCCACTGTGATGATTATTGGTCATCCAAACTGTTCATAATGTTAGACAAACATAGATTAAAGGAAAACATAAATATTGACTTGATCCAAAACTTATGTGGCCCCAAGAGGTTTTCAACATTTAGAGTTCCATCCCCACTATTTCCTGTCGAGTGGTCCACTTGAGCGTTAGATCTGACTCATTTTGGGCTGAGACTGCTGGACGGACGTGGATTGGGTACTGCCCCTGCCAGGACCTAGCTAGAGATGGAGCCCTTGATAGGACCCACCATGATGTATGTGTTTTATCCAGGCTGTCTATCTATTTTGATTGATCCTTTCTAGGCATGACCCCAAAAAGAAAGCAGATATAAGGTTCAAGTGGACCACACCACTGGAAGCAGTGTTGATTGAAAGCCTACCTTTGAAAACTTCTTGGGAGCCACAGAAGTATTGATTAGGCTGATATTTACGTTTTCCTTTCATTCAGGCCCATGTGACCTAAAGAACAGGTTGGATGGCAAATAAACATCACGGTTAAGCTAAAAAGTTTTCAACAGTAGGAGTTCAATCTCTGCTACTTCCTTTGGTGTGGTCCACTTAAGCCTTTAATCTGCTTATATTCTTGACTCATGCCCTAAAATGATCTATCAAAATGAATCCACAACGGGGGGGATTAAATATATACATCACAGTGGCCCCACAGAGGCCTTGACAAGTCCATCCCTCTAGCTAGGTCCTAGTAGGGTAGTACGCAACTCGTGTCCCTGCTCGATGGCCTGGATGTTGTACACACACTAGGGGTGCATATGGAATCGGTAAACCGGACCAGAATCAAGCAAACCATGCACCGTTCCAATTCCGGTTTCATAAATCATAGAATCAATTAGTTAAGTTCGGTTCTTAGTTTGGGCTCCTGTAGAATCGAACCGAACCGTGAACCCAACCGTAGAATCGATACTGGAACTGGACCAAGTTTACAATATATTTTAGTTGTCTATTTTATTAGCTTACAATATATTTTAGTTGTCTATTTGACTCGTAATTTATGATATACAATGTGTTCTTTGATTATTTCTGTAAATATCTTTTTGCACACCTTACATAATATCCAGACCATTTATCAAATAGACCATAGCTACAATGAGCATGGGCTGAATTATAAAAAAATGCATTCGAACTAGATTATAAAAAGCCCAGGACCATAGAACCGAACCAGAACCGAACCCTTTTTACATTCCGTTCCGGTTTGGTTCTAGGGTGCAAACGGTCCGATTTCGGTTCTAATTTTCCTGCAATAGTTAGAAACGGTCCGCTTCTGGCAACCCGTGTGCACCTCTAACACACACTTGGTGGGCCAGGGTTCCAGCTAGTTGCACGATATTCTCATCAAAGTACTTGATCTAGAAAGGTTCGCCAGATAGATACAGCCCGTCAGCTACCACGCGCTTGCTTCTGACTTTTAAGATGGTGGATCAAGTGGGCCCCACTTCCATCATTGCCCATTATCGATCGGACGGTGCTAAGAATAAATACCTGCGAGACTACAGTGTAAGTATGCTACACAGTTACCAACACTGGCCAAAAGAGTTATAACGTCACCAGTACCACCAGTAGGCAATGTACATTTTCTCCGTAATCAGCGGCACCATGCCATCACCTATATCCTAACGTATGGCAAACTCACAGAATGCATACAAGGCTATTTTGGTCATTTCGGACTATTAATAACAAATTGGCATATCTGTATTTTTAAATCGAAACAAGGGCATTATAGTAACCGAATGACCTTAGAAGCCTTTCCACGCCGCTATAAATGCTCAGCTCAGTCGGCAAACAGGTTATAAATACTACCGAAAGCGAAAAACAGATTTTCAAAAATTCAAATCCAAATATAACCGTTGATCCTCTCCAGGTTCTCCTTCTCCACCCGTCTCTCTCTTTCTTTCAGTATCTAGAACAATCTCTCCTCTTGCAATTATTCAATCTTATTCTGTAGTAAATGGTTTTCTTCTATCATCTCTGTTCGATCTTACTCCGTAAATAGATTTCTCCTTCTCTTTCTGAAGGAGAATTTCAATACGATGAAGGAAAATATTCGAGATAGTCTCAGCTCTATAATCACTGATAAGAATAGAAACGAATTGGGTTTGTCTTTAATGAAGAAAAAAAGGGCTACTAAGATTGCAAACCGAATCAAATCGCTGATTTCCCGCCCAATTTCTTCGAATTCTGCAAAATTGTGTAGCTCTGTAGTTGACAGGTGTGATATTGAATCTGGGTTTTGTTTTCGGAGAGCATTGGTCCTGAACTCCTCGAATTTTAGGAGGAGCAACGCTCCTTCCAGGTTCATGTTCTTCCAGGATAATGCGTGGAGTGATTTTTCCAAAGAGGTGTTTGGTTTCCTCAAATCGGGTTTTGTCGCGGGCATGCCTGCGATAGAGGTCTCAGTAGAGGGTTCTCCTTATCTGTTCGATTTCCTTCGGATGTTGCAGATAGATTTTGAAACGGGCTGCCCGAAGTCTATTGCTTGGATCGACGTCAATGGGCAATGCTTTTTCCCCAAATTGGTTGTGGGTGGAGAAATTCAGGCTCCTTGTGACATGGCCCCTTTTCCAAAACTGGAAATCGAAATTAAAATCGATAGAGGTGTTTTAGAGTCGTCTTGTAAATCACTTAGACGGAAGCGAGATCGATCCAATTTCGCCGATGAAGGCACTGATGAGAGTCACTCCAATGATTGCAATATGCCCAAAAGGGTTGAACCCAAGATCCCCACCGTCGATTCGGAAAGACCCAAATGGCCTTGTGTGGAAATACTGGAGGATGGGGATAAGGGTTTCAGGGTTATCAAGAATCTTTTCCTTGATGGTATTAGGCAATTCTCTCCAAATACTTCTGTTACTTCAGTTTGTAGGTGTTTACATACAAGTCCTCTCCGAAACGCCAATTTGAAAGCCTTTCAGAGTCAGATAGAAATGACAAAGGCCGCTCGTGGAAATGCGAATGTTAGGTTGGCTTGGCATGGAACCTCTGCGCAAGGCATCGCTGGCATCTTAACGCATGGATTTGGGCAGCCGAATAGATTTCCCAGTTCTGAGGCTTATGGTGTTGGCGTCTACCTTTCGCCGCAGCATTCTTCCCATACAAGGTATTTAGGGGTGTTTTTGGATCTCAATTGAACTGAATTGCAATTCATTTGTTGACTACAGAATGATCAAAGCTGGGGTTGCACCATTTTAATTCCTAATGCCAACCAAACTCCCCAATTGTGATATTGTGTGTTTCAATTTCATCTAAATGATATCAATTGGAATTTGGGCTGGTCATTTACTCTTTATTGAATTGAATTATTTTAATTCAATTCAACTCAGCATTCAAAGATTTTTTAGTCTCTGATATAATCTGGTGTTCTTCTAATGTTGGATTTTTATTTTTTTCAGTGCAT
Organism: Magnolia officinalis; assembly: GCA_021015155.1. NCBI lineage: Eukaryota > Viridiplantae > Streptophyta > Magnoliopsida > Magnoliales > Magnoliaceae > Magnolia > Magnolia officinalis. Next base: position 9,011,513 of record JAJHSJ010000010.1, read on the forward strand.
TGTTATCTGAGGCTGATGAAAATGGTGAACGGCATGTCGTATTGTGCCGGGTCATTGTGGGGAATGCGGAGAAAGTTGAAGTGGGATCTCTTTCCTTTCACCCCAGAAGCGAAGAGTTTGATGTTGGTGTTGACAATCTCTTGAATCCAAAATGGTATATTGTATGGAGCACTCACATGAATAGACATATTCTTCCTGAATATGTTGTGAGCTACAAGTCCTCGGATCATATGCAAGGTAACGGAAACTGCACTTTTGTCTGAGCTGCAACAATACAGGTGGTCCCACTTTTCTGTGGTCCTAGGTCTGTTCAAAATCATATCCATTGGAAAGTATGGCCCCTTGATGATGGGTAATTCAGAACATACGATTGAGACCAAAAATGAATTTCGCTCGGTGGAGCGTCATGTAAAATGCCTCTTAAATTTTTTTTTTTTTTTTTGTATTTATTTAGCTTCTCTTCTGAAACTGTTCCTCTTCCCTTTTTTCCCACTCTGAAAATGTTGTAATTTCGATGGTTTTTGTTTGTTAGGTCTGTGGAGACCTACAAGTCCATTGAGAAAGGCGTCTACCTCGCCGAACTTGTCGTTCCAGAAACTATTCTCTGAGATGAGAAATTCTCTTCCTTCCTCTAGGCTTCAAGCACTGGAGTGCTTGTACACTCAGTACAAGGTAATGCTATTTGACAGTGTTTTCTTAAATCTGATAATTCTTTTGATTGTGTTTGGATGCACTATCAACTTGAATTGCAATAATTACTTCAATGAGTGGAAATGACTCAGTTGTTATTACCTGAGCATTTGTAATGAGGAAATAGCCAACCCCGAATAGCTACGACAAGCTATGATGATGATTTGTATAAGGGAGTAGCATCCAATTGAAGTTAAATTCCAATTGGAAGTAAATATAATTGCATTTGGAGTCATCTCCCACCACATGTACAAATTAGAAGGTACCTTCAATTTGGTTATTTCCGCTTTACTGAATTAACGGTTGCTATTCAACTCATGAGTGCATCCAAACACAGCCTTACAAATTAAGGGTCTATTTAAGTGCCACTTAAAAATGAGTTCATCTCATTTTAGTTAATCGTAATTATGTATTAGAGGTTGTATTTTTTCTTGGTAAGGATAAAAAACAATCATGATAATCAAGAATCATGATCTTTAATATGTAACCATGATTTACTAAAACTACACGTGAAATGCATGTGGAGATTAGGGGAGAGAAAAATGGAGAGACTGAGGGAAAGGATGTGGCTACATGCAGTGCCGGCCCCATGTAGAGAGAAAGAAGGGTTTGATGGTGGGCAACCATTGCCCACTTTTTCCGGTGCTGTAACAAGCTTTAGGTCTACCTCATTTTCAGGCTGATGTTCTAACGTAAGCCGGAGCAACAGATCTACGGAATATGTTACATAGTCATCATGGTGGACCCCATCCTTTGTTGCAAGATCTCCCCATACCTACATGCAAAGAATAAGAGAAATGGGACAGGGCCACTCTCATCAATGAGTTGAAAAGAATAAAATACCCCTTGATCGAAGGGCCAACCACACCCAAAAAACTACTTGTTAACACCCTTCCCGACGACTAATTGCAGGGGTAAAATTTGCCGAATGTTACTCTCACATTATTTATAGATAGATGAGATGAACTTATTTTCTAAGTGTCACCCAAACAGAACCTAAGATTATATGATATGGCTCGACTTGTTTTCTTACGCTTCAATGATTTCTCAGGCTGGAAAGATCAGCAAAGATGTTCTCATAAAACAGGTTAGGTTGATTGCTGGGGATAAGTTACTAATTGCCACAATCCAAAGAATACGAGGTATCAATTAAATGTATATACGCCACAATCCAAAGAATTCAAGACCGCAACGAAGAGTTTTGAGCGAATTATGCATCATTACTAAAGTGGTTAAGCAACTCTGTGCTTTTTCTTGTTTCAGGCAATTGTACTGTTTGAGCACAGAAATATTAAGAAATATTTGCTATGAAAGGTTCTCAATGTGGCTGAAATTGTTTTGCAAGTGCTCCAAGGGAACTTATTCCACAATAGAGGTTCTATTCTTCCCATCAGGAATTTGATTCTCTGTCTTGAATGAGAATGTACTATATCCTTATTCTGATGGATATTTCAGTGTATTTTCGTGCTGTAATTGTGTTTTGAGCCTCTGCTTTTGGATGCTGAGATCAATTGAATTATAAATTCAATTCGATAAAGAGCAAACGACGGAAGGTGGGGTGATCCCCGAATCATTTACTAACACCCTAATTGATGACTCTAATCATATGAAGAGAAACTTGAAGTTGACGGAATTGCAATTAGATGCTTGATTGTTGGTGTGAGTTAAAATGGTAACACCCCCATGTTGGTGATTTACCTTTGTAAGAAATAAAGTGAGTCATAGTTCAATTGGACTGAGCATGTTAATACATAGGCCGACTTTTCTGATTGTGATGAACGTGGAACTTTCATGTGGTATCAAAGGCCTTATCCCAGCTAATTGGGGTTGGTAAACGAATCCTATTATGCTATTAGGGTTCATGATAGAAGTCATGGTAAAGGTTGAATGCTGGCTACAACCTGGTGCAACCCTCCTCTATTTGAGCTTGGGACCAGTAATGGGAGCACAAAATTCCCACAAACGTTATGTAATAGACAATGACATAGGTTGATTAAAGCCATTAATCTGATGGCACTATGACCATGCCCCAATAATCTCTCAAATTGGAAGATCCTAACCATCAAATCATGCCTTTTCTCCATTGAATGTGGACTGTTGGTGCATTTTTTTTCTTAACCATGTGCGGTAAATCACATAGAAAAGGGAGAAAAATAGGAGATGTGAGAATCAAGGAGGAGAAGTTGAGAGGACAGCAAGAGCCTCTCACGCCCCCCTCTCTATATTATATTAAGTTAGGGCTTCACAAATAGATGTAACATGACAAGCATATCCCTCTCACTTGAAGTTATTACAATACAATAGCTTATGAGCCTAAAGCCAAATCCATACATATGTCTAGGCATAGAAATAAAACCCAAGCAAATGAGAACCAAGAATGGTTCATACAGCCATATAAGTGACATGTGTGGACCATAAAAAATTCATCAACATTCTTCCCCTTAAGCTGGAGCATATATACCATGTATGCTGAGTAGAGCTGTACACGAGTCGAGTTAGCTCGATCAACTCGCTTCATTTGATTCGAAAAAGCTCGACTTGCCTCGGCTCGAAGTTGGATTCGAACCGAGTCGAGCTGGTTTTTGGAGCTCGAAAAAATTTCGAGCTGAGTTCGAGTTTGCCTGAGCTCGACTCGACTCGGATCGAACCTTAACTTGAACCAACTAGAATCGAATCAGATCGGTGACTCGGTTATTTTGATACGGATGTTGCTCGCGGAGTGTTTGATGAAATGACTCAATGAAGTGTTGGCGAGGAAAGAATGAATATGTTGGGTGTTTGATTTGATGCTGCTTGCTGGGTGTTTGATTCCGATACTACTTGTTGGGTGTTTGATTTTGTTTGATTTTGATGTTGCACATTGGGTGTTTGATTTTGATGCTGCACGCTGGGTGTTTGATGAAATACCTGTAAAATGTCGTTACTGTTTTGCATTTTATGAGAAATTTAAGATGCATTCCAGGTGTTTGATAAAATGCCACACAGGCTCGAACTGGCCCGAGTTGCTGACTGAACCGAGCCGAGCCGGCCAGACAGGCTCGAGGACCGAGCCGAGCCGAGTACAAGCTAGGGTTAGCTATTGGCCGAGTTGAGACGAGCTGTGCCAAGCTCGACTCGGATCGACTCGTGTACAACTCTAAATTGTTGAGCTTGACAAAGAAACGATGTAGATGAGCATGAATTAAAGCCTTTGTAAACATGTTTGCTACTTGATCTTGTTACTTGACAAATGACATATTTCTTTACTAGCGACCTTCTCTCTAATGGAGTGACAATCTACTTCAATGTGCTTAGTTTTTTCATGGACTGGATTGTTTGCAATGTGAGATGTAGTTTGATTATCATACTACAATCTCATAGGAGTATCAACCATGAACCTGAGCTTTCACATTAATGTCATCATCCAAATGAGTTCACATGTTGTGTGTACACTTGATCTGCAACTGTGCTTTGCTTCTTTCCTTTTCATGTAATATAATGAAGGCACAATAACATCTAGGAGACCGTTTGTCCTTTTTTTTTTTTTTTTTTTTTTTTTTTTTTTTTTTTTTTAAGGTGACACATGCGCACGCACACACACAAACTACCACCCCACTCACACATGGGTTCTCGAACCCTTTAGCTCAAATATGAGACACACGGTGTCTACACACGCATCTAGTAAACCATTCGTCAGAAGAGGAGTCAACCTAATCAACATCTGAATACCCTTCTAATAGTAGATATCCATCCATTTGTGGAGAATAATAATAGTTAGATTTTAGAAAACGAAAAGGAGTAAAATTTTTAAAAATTATTTTTTAAATAGTTAATTAGTATTCTTGTTTACATGTTTTGTTCCCCCACAAATTGAAAAATTTTAATTAATTAATCTATACCTAATGTGGAACTGTCGAACGCATGTTGTTATGGATCTACCAAATAAGAGAGTCTCTTCTAGATTTATCCAAGATGAAGATGATAGAAAGACACCGTCAAAATTCTAATAGGAGGCAGATTCGACATTTGAGCCATTCTAAAAGTAGACTACAACACACAAGCATGGGCATGTCGAGCCGAAAGGGCTTGGGCTTGGCCCACCTCCTCACTTCCTTACTTATTCCCCTCTCTCTCTCTCTCTCTCTTCTCTCTCTCTCTCTCTCTCTCTCTATTTGTTCTATAGCAGGGACATCCGTCATACGAGGGGGTGGGGTGGACGTCCATGTCTCTCACTCCCCTCTCTCTTAGATAAGATATTAAAAGGAGGAATTAGGGTTACAGGAATATACACTCCATATGGTGTTCCAACGCTCCATGGATCATCTTTGTACCTTACTGTGAAGTATATCATTATACTTTCTTAATATATACACCCCAACTGTTCAAATCCCCCCACCATCATTGGTCATTATCCCTGAAAAATTCTCATGCCACCCAGAGTATGGATCATGTTAGATCTCAACCACTCGATGTCTATTAAATATATATGATTTAAAACAAATCAATGGTCGAAAATGAAAGTCAATGGTTGAAAAGTTCAATCGATCAATTGACCTTTTAATCACTTGATGGACGATCCAGACCATAAGATCAACCACCTATTCATGCTTATTCATGTCCCGGGAAGAAATAATGGATCCTTTGTTAGATCTTGGGTACTTTGAGAACCCCGATGAAGAAACCCAACTACATCCACTTTCAGTAGCTATGCAGAAGCCTCGTAAGGAGAGCTAAAGCAAAATCAATCAGAACCTTTCCATTCGCACATCCTTTGGTCATAAGAATTTTGACAGAGCTAGTGCACTCACAAGCCTATTCAAGTCTAGGCATGATGGGTCTTCCAGTCTTGATGCTTGTAAGTGATCCATGTTAATGCAAATGACCAAAGACTCAATCTCAGGAACCATCCATGACTCACACAATAATGTGGGATAAGGGAGGGGGTCTGACACCTAGTCGACCTTGATGAGCAGAGATTGTCCATCGTAACACCAAGCTGCTCCTCTCACATGAGATGATCATACGATGAAACACAGATATGTTCAGGAATCTATATGGTCATGGCTAGGGTAATGAGATCCATTAAACACAACTTTCCCTTAACTACTAAGCCGTTGTGTCAAATATCTAGTACCTAAGAGCATCAAAATCGATGTCTCTAAAACCTATACAAACATGTTCAATAAGAATTAATTAAGAATAATGAAATGCATCATATCATATAAACTGAGGTATAATAAAATTAGTTTTTCAGGACACAATCCCAAGAAATACCATGGCTAGGTGCTCCCTTTAAATATTCAAAGATGCTAAGTACAACTTCCATATGGAAAAAAATGAGGAGCTTGCATGAATTGGCTAACCACATTGAATGAATAAGTGATGTATGTTCTTATAGTCGTCAACTAGATTAGTTTCCCAACAAGTGTACGATACCTCCTTGAATCAACGAATAGCTCTCCTTCATCTACACTCAACTTCTAATTTGTATTAATAAGAGTTTCAGCATGTTTCGTTATCAGAAGACTTCTCTTCCAGTAGATTTATCACATGCTTTTGTTGTGATAAATAATTTTTTATCTTTAATCTTACAGCCTCAATACCTAAAAAATATTGAAGATAATCTAAATAGTTAGTGTAGAAGTACTACTATAAAAACTTCTTCAACTCAAAAATACTCGCACTGTCACTTCCAATAACGATCATGTCATCTATATACATAACATGTGGCAACTACCTCATTATGCTGCTCAAAGACAAAATGATCAACCTAGCTACATTTTATTCCAAACTCAAGCACCCCCATACTAAACTTATCAAACAAAGCTTTGGAACATGTTTTAAACCACAGATCGATTTCTTTAAGAAGCATACTTTGTCAGACTTCCTTTAAGTAACAAAGTTAGGTGATTTCTCCAAGTAGACTTCTCTTACAAGCTTTTCACGAAGAAAGGTATTCTTCACATCAAACTGATACAACGATGAATCGATATTTATAACAATAGAAATAGCCACATGAAAGAGTCTTTAAGTAATCAATACCTAAGGTTCAAGAATTTCCTTTTGCAACCAGACGGGCTTTTAAATGGCCTATTGATTTATTAGGGTTATATTTGACTGTATGCTCTCATCGACACCCAATGGTACATTCTCGTGCAGGTAACTCAACTAGTATCCAAGTTTAATTTTGATGGAAATTAACCATCTCCTTCCTCCATAGCTCATTCCCACCTATCATTATTAAGAGCTTCCTGAAAAGAATGAAGAACAGACACAAATAACAAAGACATCATATATATATATATTATATATTATATATATATATATATATATATATATATATATATATATATGTGGAAAACGCTCACATGCGAACCAGTTCGTACGTACTACGTACGAACTTTTTTGAGAACCCATCATACGCGATGAATCTCGCAAATCTGAACGGTCCACATGAAGTAGAACCTCATGAAACCCCATGGTACGAATTTTTAATTTGATCCGAAACTTTGGTGGACCATGAATAATGTAAACAGGTTCTTTCTTTGATTTTAATTTCTCTTTGTTATGGACGGTATGTATAAAAGTTTTAGATAAAAGTAAACCTTGGTCCTGGGGGGTTTCACTAGGTGCTGCTTCACATGAACGGTTCAGATTTTGGATCCTCATCACGTATGATGGGTTCTCAAAAAAGTTCGTACGTAGTACGTACGAACTGGTTCGCAGGTGAGCGCATCTCTCTCTCTCTCTATATATATATATATATTTAATACAAAGGAGATAAGTCATTAAAGGAAACAAAGTTAGATATAGGATGTTGAGAGAGAACATACACCCTTATGAAGAGCGATGGGTAAATCACCTTCAGTTGAAGGCTCTAAAAAAGACTCCAAAGAATGATCTTTAGATAGGATAATGATTGATAGAGGACGTGTTGGTAAATACTCCATTTCCTCTTTTGAAACGTCTTGAGTAGACCAACAAGGGCGGATCTACATGATGCACAGGATCCTTCTCCATGGATGAGGTTATGTCTGGAACAATAGAAAGAGTAGTAGAACCTTCTTTGAATTGCATTGATCATCCTTCTTTAGAGAAGTATGGAGTATGTTCAAAGAATGTAACATCAACTAGCACAAAAGAGTAATTGAATTCTATATTTACCAACACTATCCTGATGACCTTAAGCACATGCTGATTTTGATACTACTACACCATGTTGTGGTGTGTGAGCACATCAAGTTTGGTGAATGATGCATGGGATATGAGCTAGAGTTAAGAGTCATGTGATGCATATTCCCTTGCATTATCTGATGGGTTTTTTTGACCTGATGCGCAAGTCCTTTCGCAACTGGGATGCGCAAAGTCCTTTCCTAAAACTATAAAAAAGGGTCCCTAGGGTTTTTCTAGGATATGTTGTGTTGATGAGAAAAACATAAGAGGGTTATCAAAGGTGAGAGAGAGGGGGAGAAAGAGAGAGAGGAAGCTTGTAGAAGGGAGGTTATGCTCGTGGAGGTGATCTACGGTGCAGTCTATATCTCAGCGCTCCTACGTCCTCGTAATCGGTGAGATCTCTCTGGTTTTCTTTATTCTTTCATTGTTCATCCACTCCTGCGTGAGTGAAGAAGGTTGTAAACGTTTTACTTCATAGTGGATTGTTGATCTGGACGAGGTCCCGTGGTTTTTACCTCTTTGAGGGTTTTCCACGTAAAATTCTTTTATGTGGTGTGTGATTGATGCATTGATTATTTTCATTGCTTTATTATCCATAATTCTGGTTTGTTCTGGAGGGCTAGATCCTAAGGTTTTGTGCAAGGCCCCCAACAAAGTGGTATCAGAGTTAAGTTCATTGAACGGATATGATCGGTTTGGAATTATGGAAGGTGGCACATTAAGGATGATCAGCCTCAATGGTTCTAACTGGATCATATGGAAGGCTAAGATGGAGGACTTATTTTATTGCAAAGACTTATATTCTCCAATTTTAGGCATTCAGCAAAATCCAAGGATATGACTGATGATGATTGGAAGAAGATGGACCGAAAGGCTGTGGGGTTTATTAGACAATGGTTGAATGATTCTGTGTTCCACCATGTGTCTACGGAAACCTCAGCCGCTAGCTTATGGCTGAAATTACAAGGGCTGTATGAGAGGAAGACAGCCGGTAATAAGATTTTTCTGATAAGGCGATTTGTGAATCTCAAATTCAAAGATGGTGGTTCTGTGGCCGAGCACATGAATGAGGTCAGCAATATAGTGAACCAACTCACCTCTATGAAGATGGTCCTGGATGATGAATTGCAGGCTTTACTATTGCTTAGTTCATTACCTGACAGTTGGGAGACATTGGTGGTGTCTCTAAGTAACTCCGCGCCAGACGGAAAGATATCCATGGAACAGGTGACTAGCTGTCTCTTCAATGAAGAGACAAGGAGGAAGTCTAAGGGGTCTACTCAGCAAGAGACTCTTGTGACACAGGAACGGGGGAAAGGAAATAACAGGAAGGGCGGGAAGGCCCGAGATAAATCAAGAGGCAAGTCGAATAACAGAAAAGATGTTGAATGCTGGAATTGTGGTAAGAAGGGCAACTACAAGCATGAATGTCGTGGTAAGAAAAATGACAAGAAAGGAAAAGGGAAGGAAGATGAATCAGATTCCACTGCGGTCGCTTCAGATGGCGACGTTGTAGTTATTATTTCTGCAGATCATGACGTATGTCTCACAGCTTCGAGTCAGGACACCGACTGGGTGGTTGACTCGGGAGCTTCTTTTCATGCGACTCCACACAGGGACTCCTTCACAAGCTACAAGTCAGGTGACTATGGGACTGTGAAGATGAAAAATTCTGGCGTATTAAAAATCGTGGGAGTCGGTGATATTTGTGTGAAAACTGATGTGGGCTGCACATTAGTTCTCAGGGATGTGAGGCATATCCTAGACCTTCGCCTCAACTTGATGTCGACGGGAAGGCTGGATGATGATGGCTATGAAAGCCGGTTTGCTGGTGGGCAATGGAAGCTCATCAAGGGTTTGTTGATCGTGGCCAGAGGGAAGAAGTGTTGCATCCTTTACAAGACAAGTGTCGGTATGTGCAAGGGTGGGTTGAACGCAGCGGAAGATTCAGCTATTGACATGTGGCACAGGCGTCTAGGCCACATGAGTGAAAAAAGGCTTTAGGTACTAGTAAAGAAGCGACTCCTTCCAGACGTGACAGATACACCTCTCAAAACCTGTCTTGATTGTTTATCAGGGAAATAACATAGAGTTTCATTTGTTAAATCTGCTTCTCATGTTAATAAAGTGCATGCATTAGATTTGGTTTATTCTGATATTTGTGGTCCTATGAGGATAAAAACTTTGGGTGGGGCATTGTATTTTGTTACTTTTATAGATGATGCATCTAGGAGGGTTTGAGTTTATGCTTTGAAATCCAAGGACGTGGTCTTTGGTGTGTTTAAATTGTTTCATGCTATGGTCGGGAGAGAGAGACAGGTAGATCATTGAAGTGCATCTGCACTGACAATGGTGGTGAATACATTGGCGACTTTCATGATTACTGCAAGTCCCTAGGTATACGGCATGAACAGACGGTTCCCAAGACCCCATAGCATAATGGTGTAGCTGAGCGAATGAATCGCACTATTGTTGAGAGAATCAGGTGCATGTTATCCAATGCGAAGTTGCCCAAGACATTCTGGGGAGAAGCAATGCACACGGCAGTGTATTTGATAAACATGTCTCCTTCAGCCCTATTGAATGGAGAAGTACCTGAGAAGGTGTGGACTGGACATGATCCATCATACAGTCATGTCAGGGTGTTTGGATGCAGGGCATCCGTTCACGTACCAAAGGACGAGAGGTCCAAGCTCGATATGAAGATCAGGCAGTGTGTGTTCTTGAGGTACTGTGATGAAAAGTTTGGTTATAGATTGTGGGATCCGACCGAGAGGAAGCTCGTCAGGAGCAGAGATGTGGTTTTCTTTGAAGATCAGTGTATAGAAGACATTGGTAAGTCAGAGAAGAATCAGCCTAGTTCAGGTGAGCTAGAGGACACGGATCCGATTATTCCTCTCGTGGTGCCTGATGACGGGGGAGTACAACAAGGTGCAGAGGACGAGGGAGTTCCTTCAGAAGATGGATCAGGGGAGCAGCCCCCACTTGATCCACCTGTTGAGCCACAGGTGAGGAGGTCATCTAGAGACAGACAGCCGTCCAAGAAGTACTCGCCACATGAGTATATTATGCTGACTGATGGGGGAGAGCCAGAAAATTATTCTGAGGCCCTAGCTGACGAGCATAAGGGGGAGTGGTTGAAAGCTATGCAAGAGGAGATGAAATCCTTGCATAAGAACCACACCTATGACATGGTGAAACTGCCTAAGGGCAAGAAAGCTTTGAGCAACAAGTGGGTGTTCAGAAAGAAGATTGAGTAGAAGAATTCACAGACAAGGTTCAAGGCCAGACTTGTGGTGAAAGGTTTTGGTCAGAAGAAAGGCATAGATTTCGAGGAGATATTCTCACTAGTGGTGAAGATGACATCCATACGGGTGTTACTTGGGTTGGCGGCTAGCATGGATCTAGAGATAGAGCAGTTAGATGTTAAAACTGCCTTTCTCCATGGTGACCTAGAAGAAGAGATCAACATGCACCAACCAGAGGGGTTCGAAGTCAAGGGCAAGGAGCATATGGTGTGTAGGCTGAGGAAGAGCTTGTATGGGCTGAAACAAGCTCCACGGCAATGGTACAAGAAGTTTGACTCGTTTATGTTGAAACATGGGTATGACAGAACAGAGTCGGACCGCTGTGTGTTCACGCGCAAGTTCTCAGATGGTGATTTCTTAGTTCTGCTCTTATACGTTGATGACATGCTCGTCATGGGAAAAGACATAAAAAAGATCGACAGGCTGAAACATGAGTTGGGCAAGTCTTTTGTGATGAAAGACTTGGGCCCAGCTAGACAGATCCTAGGAATGGAGATAACCCGTGACAGAAGCAGCAGGAAGCTTTGACTGTCACAAGAGCGGTATATTGAGAAAGTCCTAGAGCGGTTCAATATGAATGTAGCGAAGCCGGTCAGTACTCCACTAAATGGTCACTTCAGATTGAGCGACAGACAATGTCCCAAGACGAAGGCAGAGGTGGAAGAGATGCAGAAGATACCCTACGCATCAACGGTAGGAAGTTTGATGTATGCTATGGTGTGTATACGCCCAGACATAGCATATGCGGTTGGTGTTGTCAGCCGGTATCTTGCCAATCCTGGCAAAGAGCATTGGGCAGCGGTGAAGTGGATACTGCGGTATCTAAGAGGCTCATCCAGGTTGAGCCTATGCTATGGTAACGGTAAACCTGTGTTAGAGGGTTACACAGATGCAGATATGACAGGTGGCATAGACTCCAGGAAGTCTACATCGGGGTTCATGTTCACGTTTGTAGGGGGAGCGGTTTCTTAGCAGAGCAAGCTACAAAAGGTCGTAGCATTGTCAACTACAGAGGCCGAGTACATTGCAGTCACAGAGACATGTAAAGAGATGCTTTGGATGAAGAGGTTCCTACAGGAACTTAACATGAAGCAGGAGGAGCACGTGGTCTATTGCGATAGTCAAAGTGCTATACACTTAAGCAAGAATCCAAGTCAGCATTCCAAGTCAAAGCACATAGAGATTCGGTATCACTGGATCATGGATACTTTGGAATAGAAGGTGTTACAGCTTGAGAAGGTCCACATGGATGATAATGGGTCAGATATGATGACCAAGGCCTTACTCAAGGGCAAGTTTGAGGTTTGTAGAAACCTGACTGGCTTAAAGAAGGTGAATCCCTGCTGGGTCAAAAAGGGGGAGATTTGATGGATTTTTTTTGACCTGTCATCCTTTCGCAACTGGGATGCGCAAAGTCCTTTCGCAACTGGGATGCGGAAAAGAGTTTCCTAAAACTATAAAAAAAGGTCCCTAGGGTTTTTCTAGGATATGTTGTGTTGATGAGAAAAACACAAGAGGGCTATCAAAGGTGAGAGAGGGGGAGAAAGAGAGAGAGGAAGCTTGTAGAAGGGAGGTTATGCTCGTGGATGTGATCTACGGTGCAGTCTATATCTCAGCGCTCCAACGTCCTCGTAATCGGTGAGATCTCTCTTGTTTTCTTTATTCTTTCGTTGTTCATCCACTCCTGCGTGAGTGAAGAATGTTATAAACGTTTTACTTCATAGTGGATTGTTGATCTGGATGAGGTCCCGTGGTTTTTACCTCTTTGAGGGTTTTCCACGTAAAATTCTTTTATGTGGTGTGTGATTGATGCATTGATTATTTTCATTGCTTTATTATCCATAATTCTGGTTTGTTCTGGAGGGCTAGATCCTAAGGTTTTGTGCAAGGCCCCCAACATTATCTGACCTCAAAATACATACATTATCATTAAGCTGAGTTTGTATTTTCATATGAATTTCTTTAAAACAAGTGAACACCTAAGAATGATCCTTAATCAAATATAAGATCAACGATCAAGTTTCAACCCAATATGATCTCAAATGAATGAGATCCATCTAATACAAGATCAATGGTCCATATTAAATATAGAAAGGACCAAGACCTCCAAGGTTAAATCTATTCCATCCAATCTCTTTATCATGTATATTTAAGGCACCACATGAAATTCGAGGTTAATTGGACCCCTAAGGAGCAAGATACAGTCTGATCAAGTTCAAACGAATACAACTATTAAATTATGCAATATCCATCCGACACATTAATTGAGCATCCACACATCATGATATCCAACATTGGATCATCCATACACCAATCACATGGCTTTGGCTAAACCTATAACTACATGATCAATGGTAATCCAACAGTCTAAATTGCCTAATCGTGAGGGCACACCCCATAAATTGGGGACCACACATTGTCACAGGGGGTTGGACATGTGGTGCCATCACCCACCAACAATGGGTGGGCCCCACATGCCCCACCATGCATGGACATCTAATTAAATTCCCACACATGTGGGGCATCATCACAATATCAAGATGAACGGTTATGATCGCCTTATGGGCACCTTGGCTAATTAATATTTTTAAATCTAATTTTTTTTAAAATATCCTAAAATTTCACATCTGAACATGATTTTGATATTGCTAGGATTTTGGGAATATTCCAAAATTAGAAAACTTAGCTATTAAGAAAGAGAGAGGAAGTAAACGAGGAAAATGAAACTTCTTAAAGAGAGATAAGGGGTGACATCATCACCCCCTCTTCACTCCCATGACACAACACCCTTCTTATATCAAATGAACGTTCGGTAGACGTCACACATGGGGCTCACATGGCCCACCTCTAAGGTGATCCGATCACACCACTATTCCTCTCTCAACTTTACACAATAAACTCCACATCAGAATTGCTTTCGACGACTTTTGTCCATAAGTTTTTATGAAGGCTTGAGATACTTCTAATGACTTTCATTTGTGGGTTTTGGGATCTATCAAGAAACATAAAATCCTTACTATACAACTCAAGAATGGTTTTAAAACAACCCGTCTTTGATGTACTATAGAAACATGGAATTTTAAAATAAATAAATCCAACTTATCTATTACATATAAAAAAAAACCACCAATCAACATACTTAAACATGTCATACACATCTATACATAATTAATGGGTTAAATTAGTTACATGGTCTAAAATGATCAAGACTTCAATTTACACTATCGGTAACATGGTAAAATTAAAATAGATAAAACTCCTAATACATACTTCCGATCACTTGAAAATTTTACATATTTGTTATTCATGTAAGATAATCTAGTCGGTTAGCATAATTGATGATGTACTCATCAGCACAATCAGAAACACATAAACAAATCTAAATATGAGAATGAAATAGTTCTGATACTAATATGATGGTCAGAATTTAAAAATGTAGTGGAATGAAAGGTTTTTTTTTTTTTAAAAATTAAAATTCAATTTAATTAATTAATCAATTAGGATTTCTATTTAGATCTTATTAATTATGTTCCTTTATAATAAAAAAATCTAATTTAATTAGATATATCTTATTAGCCGTCTATCAAATGTTGTAGATATTTCAAGGAAATGATTTCTTCTATATCTGTTCTAAATAGAGGAGATAAAGAGCCTTAATCTAAATCTTGGTAGGGGCTAGATCTGATCATGAGTTGTCTATGAGATGGACCCCATACAAGAAATGTGGATGTGTGGATGATGAAAGCCTTGGGTGTGGCCCACTTCCTCTTCCTTCTCACTTTTCTCTCTCTTCGTGGACTCCACGTGAGACGTGAACATCTAAGCTCTCTCTCTCTCCTTTATGATATTAAGGAGCATGAGAATACACTGCACATGATACTCCACCCTACAAACATCTTTGTGTTGAAAAATATTGATTTTTAATATATTTTAATAATAAAATAATATATTATTTTGTTTGAAAAAAAACCGTTTGTGGGTTTTTTGGGAATAGTCCCACATGGGAAAGGGAAGAGAAAAATCTGAGGTTTAAATGATAATAGTGGAGTATTATAATATTTACCTACCTAGTCCGTGGACTATGGACCTTGCGTGTACGCACTGGAACACCTGCGCGCACGCTTGCGCTCGGACTCGGGCACGGGCTCGGGCTCGGTCTCGGGCACGGGCTCGGTGCGAGGCGTGGGCATGTGAGGCAGTGTGGCTATAGAGGTGCTAGTGGCGCACTTTGCACTATCAACATGGTAGATAACAAACCGCTGCTATCCCAAATCCAAGAACTGCAGCTAATAGTAAACAAAATCAAAGCTATAAAGATTGATCTTCCTGAATGTCACGTCCCAAACTCGGAAACCGGGCTCACAAAATTTCCGATCGCCGAATCCGGCGCCGACAGCCTCCGTAGAACTCCATTTTCGGCTCCCAGCGCCCATACGCCAGGTTCCGATCCTGGGATGCTACAAGGAGGATTTTCAACATCAGTTTAATTTGTAATAAGCATAACCAAGGCATAACCCACAAACAACAACAAAAAAACTCCATCACATTTCCACTATGATAAAAAACTTTACAAGTACAATGAGCATAAAGGAAATACAATGAGAATGGACAAAAAGCTCCAAAAGATCTGCTCTGCTCTCCTGCCTCAGCGCTGCTGCGTCCTCGCGTCAGCTGCACGCAACGATCGTGCATAAGCTTATAGAAAGCTTAGAGGGTGGTGAAAGTGTGTGCGCAAGGTAGTAATGTAGACATGCAGTATCAGAGTGATGCGGAACATGCTGATGAATCCATGAATACTACTAGCCGTACCAAGGCTATGCGATGCAAGGCA
>JAJHSJ010000010.1:9027593-9266798 GCA_021015155.1 Magnolia officinalis
TCATCAGAGGATGAGCCCTACTATCTAAATATCAGCTAATCCTATTTTATATACCGAACGAGTAGTTGAATAGGCGGTCGATCTCGGTCATATACTGCATATCTGCCTATCTCAGCGCTTGGGGTCATAATTGTTCAGTTTGAATTGAACTGCAAATTCAATTCTAACACGTCCACATTCAAACTAACGAAAACAACTAGCAACACAAGCGATAAAACAAAACACTAAATATTTTTTATTATTATTGTATTTATACTACTTTAATCGGCCAAGTCGAACCCCGTTGAACTAAGCCAAGGTTTGAGCCTAACCAAAACAAATTGGCATATAGTTTAGCCTCGTCTTGAGTTTGAAATGAGCTAGGATTTTTAGCTCGCTCGACCCGATCAAGCTATTCAAGCCAAGCTAAATCAGGTCGAATTGAGCGTGCTAACCGAGTTGGCTTGGTTTATGTTTGGCTCTATTTGTGACCGTATCAACAACTTAGATGGCAAATAAGCATTCCGGTGGCCCCCATGAATTTTTTAATGGTGGTGATTCAATCACTATTATTTCCTATGATATGGTCCACCTCAGATTTGGATCTACTTTATTTTTGTTATCATGCCCTAAAATGAACTATCAAAATGCATGTATGGTGTGGATGCAAGGCACATACATCGCAGTGGGCCCATAATGTCTTCTTTTAAAATTCAATAGGCTTCCATGGAGAACTAGGATCCGACGTTTGTGGCAACCCGCTGGGTCCCACATGCTGTCTCATCCTATGACTTTTATAGCCGGCTATGAGAACAAAGAAAATTTTAAGTGCATCACATCCTCAGATGATCTCCACATGGGAAGCGGATTGCATGGTGCTGACGTCACTAAGTTTTGTGGGCCCAAATATGATTATATGTTATATCCAAACCATCCGTTCATTTTGTGAGATCGCTTTAGGACTTGATACAAAAACTGAGACATATCCAATTCTAAACTGGACCACACCACAGAAAGCAGTGGGGATTGAACGTCTACCATTGAAAACTTTCTGATGAGGTCAAACAAGTCCTGGATCAATCTGATATTTGTTTCTCACTTTATCCAGGCCTGTGTGACCTGTCATAGTAGACCCTAAGAAGGTTTCAACAGTGGGAAACATTGTCTTTACTGCTTTCTGTGGTGTGGTCCACTTGAGCTTTGAATTTTCCTAATTTTTTAGTCAATACCATGAAACGACTTAGAAAAAATGGATGAACAGTGTAGATATAACACATATATTATAGTAGGACCCACAAAACTTAGTGATGTCAACACACTACCAAGTCAGTGGTGTGTGGTACACCTCATCATGTGGACACAAGTGGTTGGCAGCACGCTCTCGATCCTGAGTCCGGATTAAGACAAAAACGACTGGTCTAACTCAAACAGGACACACCTACGACTAACCAAGCGGCTATGAGACTCACCCCGTCCATCAGGTGTATTGCCAAATGTTTGACTATGAAATCAGAACTTTAAGCCAGTACAAAACTCAGGGGAGAATAAACTCTGTGGAGCCCACAGTGATTTATGTATTTTATCCCCTCCATCCATCCATATTTTACAGGACAAATTTAGGGCTTGAACTTAAAATGAAGTATGTTGTAACGCCCTGAAAATTGGAGGTCGAGCAGGAGCCCAACTCCCGAGTTCCAACGTATCACTTGTGCGACATAGATAATGATGACTAAATGTTGTCCGTATTAGTGCATTAAACATGAATGAGATTATATTAAATCAGCATATCATACTCTAGAGACAGTTAATTTACGTAAGCGGAAGACTGTGATACATATATAAGGCATATAAATGGTTGTATGTCCCCAGAGTATGAACATGTCACCGGGTTGAATAGTTACATGTATAATTTCAAAATGGATAAAATGAATATACATGTGTTCCAAAATACAAAATGACAGGTGTAATGGCTTCTAGTCAGCATCTCAGTAATCCCCGTCGATCAGTACATGATCTACATAGACCCGCCTGATAACTGCATGTAGGAGAATTCCTCCTCATCATCGTATAAGTCCGGCTCCAAATCGTAAGCCACAACATCATCTGCAGCTACAACAGAGTTTGGTTGGTGTTTTAAAACATCATCCTAGAGTGAGAGTGAGTGATCAACTCAGTGGAGCTATAAGGCAAATGTTAACATGTTATCAATTCAGTCAGGCAGTAATGATAAAGCAATACAACAAGCATTCTTAGGTACTCTGGTTAATGCAAGGATGATATGAGTTAATGATGCATGCCCTCGCTTGCACTCCCTCTACGACATCATCTTACGATCGTGACATGCACCCCTTCCTCTGTGCTCAATTCCAACGCCAAAGGCACATGCAAATGCGGTGCATGTACGTGATTATCCAAGTTCTTAATTAGACTTATTCATATAGCAGGTTTGGGAAGCTAAGTTACCTCCCTTTATATTATTTACCCAAATAATGATCCATCTAGGGTTGTCAATCTTAGGTAATCACATACGATAGACAAGTTATAGGGCAACGTCACCCCTGAATTTTTAAAGCAGTGGACAGGCAAGTTCAGGTCACTACGAAGAGGCTCGTCACCATCAACATAGGCCTTATTTTATACTCGAGGTCACTACGGGAAAGGCTCGTCACCTTAGCGTAGGCCGACAGCTCGAATACAGTTTCTCATACCACCGTATTCGGCTCATGAGTTTAGGTTGCTCATTGGACACTACAAGAAGGCTCGTCGCCCCAGTGTAGGCCGACATCTCGACCACGGTGTCCCATACCACCATGCCCGGCTCATGAGTCTTAGCGGATCGTGGTACCAAGGTTAAACGAATTTTCCTCTGGTAAGTTGGTACCTTAGATTTAAGCAGTAGCGTCCATACATGGTGAACATACATTGGGCCAATCGGGTTACTTGACAAGCTTGACTAGTATGAGCGTACATTGAGTTGATCGACATGAAGTGTGTAAGCACTCCGCGTGGCCTAACCACTGTCGACAATCAGCGTACGACTCAGATTCCTCAAACATGTCTTATGTGGCGAAACGACCTCAGCCACTAACTCGATAATCATTCCTGATTGCCTGGACTACATTGTAGCCCCAATCACACTCCAAACAATAGCATTCACATGTTATAGTCAAACACAACATGTGACAATCAATCTAAATACAAATCTCATTTGAGCATTTTAACAAACACATAGTACACATGTTGTCATGCATATGTATTTCATACATAAAGCACATAGTAGTAAGTTAGGTTACATGAAGAAAATTATAACTATATGTAAGGGAATTGAGAGTCACCTCTCAACGCCCTCATTAAACACATTTCAGCAAGCATTTACTCATCCAGACATTTTATCAAACACTTAGACTACACATATCAACATACATGTAATATAGTAGTTATAATAGGTATTATAGCAAATTCTTTCACAAGGATGTTGCCGCACGTACAACAATCATGTATCATCAAACATAAATCATGGCAAGCACAAGTCATAATTCCATACTCATACAAACATTTCAACAAACACATGGAATGCATCTATTTTAACATAGTTCATATATATGTGTAATACGCGGAAAACATCATATCTAAGCATATGTGATAGCAATCAAGTCAGACATAAATCATTAACTGACATTGAAAGCCTTAAAAACCATAACCTAAACGTTTATAGTCCGCGCCTTTCGCCGCTAAACACGTAACGAGCTCAGTTTGAACTCTATGTCTTTGTCTACGGCACAATGACAACCTATAACATGAAATAGGTTAACTATTTCATCATCTATCTTATTTCAATCCCTAGAACAGATTAGGTTTAGGATTTCTTACTCAAGAACAGAGTCAGAATCGCCGAAATAGCGATACAGATAGGCCGATTCAGTACGTAGAGCAGCGAGGTCGAATCTTAGGAACTCTCTCCCACTTTCACTCTCACTTTCTCTCTTTCCCTTCTCTCTTTGCTCCCTTCTCTCTCCTAGGGTTTACAAATTTGCATGGAATGAGAGAGGGGTGGATTTAGGTCTTTATATAGGCCCAGAAGTGACCTCAATGGCCCCAGAGCCATGGTATACTTAGGTTATAGCCAAAAGTCGGTTGTTTCGGGCCAACGGAGCTCATCTGGAGGCCCCTTTTCTACATACGGTCTAGGGAAAGTTCCCTGACATTGGATCTACGTCAGATTAAGTTTTCAGTCCGATCGGATTTATGGATCGACCATGGCAGACCAGTTTCAATTCAACGGTCATCGTCACTCGATCAGGGTCACAAGTACACTGACCTGTGTAGGAAAATTTTCCTGATCCGAGGCTGTATTTGGGTCACGATCTGATGGCCTGAATCCTTAAATTTGGCCTGCAAGTGAACGACCCAAATAACTTAAATCTGAGTTCGTTTTCTAAAGGTATTCGCGTTTCTCACACACTTCGCTCCGGGTTCAAGTTGTGCGTTTCTGGATACTATTAGGACTTGATTTATAGTCTGATGATCACAAAACTATACGATTATAACCGTCTTGCTGGACTTGACAACGATCTTGGAAATCAAGTCCAGCAAAACGGTTATAATCGTATAGTTTCATGATCATTGGACTATCAACGCGCGGTCCAGGACTGAAATGGAGTTTCAAGCTGCTCCCGAGAGCAACTAGGTTTAGAGATTGATCGTAGGTTTTTAGGTAATGTAGCGTTAGCATTCTACTAGTTTTGGGTCTTACAAATCGTATAAAAAGTTGTTCAAGCTAATCTAGCATTTAATTCAGTTTAGCACTTAATTAATTTTCGTCTAATTTCTAAAGGATTTGGTCCTTAGTGATTTCTGCCTGAGGTGGTACTCGGGTCTTTGTACAGATTTTTTCGAGATGTTACATATGTCCAAAGCTCAAGTTGGCCATACTATAGGAAACAGTGTGAATTAAACGTTTATTGTTGAAATTTTCTTACGGGCCATAAGATCAATCTAATATTTGTGTATTCCTTTTATCCATGTCTGCATGAGCTTATGAACACCACTGTTTAACTTGGTGTAGTCCACTTGAGCTTTGGATATGCTTTTATTTTGGGCTCAACTCTTAAAATGAGCCGATGGGGTGGATAAACCACATGCATTCATGGTGGCCCCAACAAAGTTTACTCAATACCATAAAAGAGCACCTGAGTAACTTAGTACGCAATCTAATTTCAAACTCAAGTAGACCATATGGTAAGGGTTTTTTGTCTAGGTGGCCTCGTACAATGACGTGGTCGTGGTAGGAGCCTGACGAAACTTAAAGATTTCTAGTCTTAAATCTACTTTTTCATTTTTTAGAGGACAAGAATGCCCTTATGCCAAACATTTTAAAAAGGTATGGTGCCTCACCAAAAAATTGAAATTTAGCCTATCCCTTAGTTGATTTGATACATTCATTTTAATTGGACAATGGTGAACTCATAAAAGGGAATTTTCAATTTTTTGTTTGAAGATGTTTGTGGCTTGGTACTACACTAACTTTGTGTGTTAATTCTGAAATATTTTCTTCAGTGTGGTGCACTTGTGATAAGATTTTCCCTCAAACTTGAGCCAATAACATAAAATTAAAACCCCATACATGTAGAAGAAATTAATTTGCTTCTAGACAACCCATTAGGCCTCACATAAGATGTAGATGGGTGGAAGATGTGGGGCTTAAGCCGCATGAGGGCCATTTGACCGTTTTCTTCTTCCTTCCTTGATTATTTTTTTTTCATGGGAGGGAGGATGGTGCTCTTTGGTTCCCTTTATTCTTCCTTCCTTCTTTGTTTCTTGGTTTTCTTTATAGTTATTTTTTAATTTTTTATTGGGTATAAATGGTGGGAGTTTGTGAAATGGATAAGGGTGTGGAATAATGCTTTAATGACTGAATTTTTATAATAGAAAAATGTTGTAATGCATGAATTTTGTAGCGATTAATGTTGCAATTGATGAATGCGATGAATGTTGGAATAGATAAATATTGTAATGAATGACTTTTATAATTGATAAATTTTTATAATGGAAGTATATTATAATTGATGAATATTGTACGGTGAATCATCAATATTTATCGTGGATCACTCATATTCACTATGGATCACCGATATTTTCACTATGGATCATCGATATTTAGTGCAGATTGTCGATATTCACTATGAATCGCTGATATTAAAAGTGGACTGTTAATATTCACTGTGGACCGTTGATATTAAAAGTGAACTGTTGATATTTACTGTGGACCGCTGATATTTCCACTGTGAAGTAGATATTTGCTATTGGGTACTGGTCCGACAAAAACAACCATAACTCGCTCATTACATATCCAATTTAGGTGATCTTGTGCTTGTTAGAAAAGTACTTTCATGAAATTTCAAATGGATTTAAAATAATCTCATTTAGAAATCATCCAATTTTTCAAAAGTATGCCCAATTTTCATCAAGATTACTATAGATCACTAATGTTTATAATGAGGTACCAGTGAAAACGACCAAATTCCCTCATTGCATATTCGATTCATGTGATCTTATGCTTTTTAGAAAGGTAATTTGATGAAATATCAAATATATTTGGAATAATCTCATTTTCACACCATTTAATTGCATAAAAGTGGGCCCAAAGTTTATCAATATCATTGTGGGCTTTTTTTTTTGTTAGCTTGTTAGTACGCCCACTGTCAGATCACACATCACTGTTAGCCACCCCCACTAGGGAATCGATGCCAAGACCTTAGTGTTGAAACGAGGTATCTTTCACTCAGTCTACCACTTGAGCTATGGATCTGGGTGTTCATTGTGGGTTATCGATCTAATGAAAACAACAAATACTCTCTCATGACATGTCCGATTTGCGTGATCTTTCACTAATTGAAAATGTAATTTGATGAAATTTAAATAAAATTTGAATAATCTCATTTAGATAGAATTCGATTGCCCAAAAATAGGCCTAAGATTCATCATTCACTGTGGATCTCTGATATTCACTAAGGCCCACTTTTGGGATCATTTTTGGGTAGTTAAATTTGTCCAAATGATATTATTCCAAAGCCATTTGAAATTTCATTAAATTACTTTTCCAATGAGCTCAAGATCATATAAATCGGACATGTAATGAGGGACTTATGCCCATTTTCGTCATACCAGTACCTCACAATGAATATCAACGATATATAGTAATCTTGATAAACTTTGAGTAATTAAATGGTGTCCAAATGAGATTATTTCAATCAATTTGAAAGTTTATCAAATTACATTTTCAACGAGTACAAGATCATCCAAATCGAACATATAAAAAGGGAGTTATGGCCATTTTCATCGGACTAGTACCCCATAGTGAATATCTGTGATCACAGTGGAATTATCAGTAGTTCATAGTAAATATCAGTATTCTGCTCTTAATATCAGTGGTTCACAGTGAATAATACCAGTCTGCTCTTAATATCAGTGGTCCATAATGAATATCAATAGTCTACTCTTAATATTAGCGATCCACAATGAATATCAACGATCTACACTGAATATTGGCGATTCATAGTGAAAATATCGACGATCTACAGTGAATATGGGTGATTCATAGAAAATATCGATGATCCACCATATAACATTCATCCATAACAATATACTTCCATCTTAATATTCTTCCATTATAAAATTCATCTATTACAACAGTCATCCATTACAATATTTTTTTTATTACAGAATTTATCTATTACAACATCTTTCTATTATAAAAAGTTATTCATTATAGTATTCTTCCACACTATATTCCCTTTCACAAACTTCAACCATTCATTAAAAAAAATAATAATAAATAAAATAAAAATAAATGTAAAAAACAAATATAAAGGAAACTAAGGAATGTAGAAGGAATAAGGAAGAATGAAGAAGGAATGAGCGTCAAAAAACACCATCCTCCCCTCCTGTGAAAAATAATAAGAAAAGAAGAAGAAAATGACTATACGGCCCTTAGGTAAAAGGGTCTCTCACATTTTGAACCTATCCATATTTTATGTGGGGCCCACTGAATTGTCTATAAGCAAATCCATCCTGTCCACATGTATGAGATTTTAATTTCATATTGTCAACCCAAGTTTAAGGGCAAAATTCATTACATATGAAACACATAGGAGAAAATAATTTAGAATTAATACATAATGTTAGTGTAGTTATGGGCCAGAGATTACTTCAATTATAGAACTGGAAATACATTTCCTTCGGTTCACGGATGTTTGATTAAAATGAACGGATCAAATCGGCCAAGGGGTGTGCCGAATTTTAATTTTAAGTGGGCCCACGCCCCTTTTTAAAAAGACCTTTCACTTTTCGAGATGAGAGCTCGCTATACAAGGTGCAACCGTGGCGGATGGACATTTTCATCCTATAAAAACATGAAAAAGTGAATCCAAGGCTACAGTTCCTTAAATATGTTCGTACATGCTCCTGCCACAACCACATCACAATATAAGGCCACCTAGACCAAAAACACTAAGGTTAGGGAGATATTAGATGGGAGGCTCACTAAAATGCGGATTAGGATCCATGTTGTACATGCTCCTGCCACAGCCACATCACAATACGGGGCCACCACAACCGGGTGCCCACCTCAATGTATGTGTTGTATATCCATGTTGTCCATCCATTTTGCCAATTGATTTTAGGGTATGGTCCAAAAATGACGCAGATACAAATGTCAAGTGGATCACATAATAAGGCTTAAATTCCCACTATTAAAAACTTATCGAGTGCTACAAAAGTTTTGGATCAAGCTGATATTTATGGTTTCCCTTCATCCAGGTTTTTGTGACCTTATTAAGAGGTTGGACAACAATTAAATATTACAGCAGACCTAAGAAAGTTTTTAATGGTGGGAATTGAATGACCACCATTTCCCCATGGTGTGGTCTCCTTAAGATTTGTGTCTGCTTTTGCTCTTAGGACCATGCCCAAAAATGAGCCGGCAAAATGGATGGATGGCATGGATACATGAAACATATCAAGGTGGGCCTACAATCAAGGTGGCACCCAATGGCTGGATGGAGTCACCCTTAATTTGCATTATTGATACTGTGCGTAGGTGGCGCTCAGCGTTATTTATACATGGTAGCTAATTGTTTTATCTACATGAATCATGAGGATTAATGGGAATTTTCAATCACACTATTTTAAAACTCAAGTGGGCCACACTATATAAATTTATTAATTTTAGATAATATTTTACTCTTTTTTTTTAATGGTCACGAGTCTCACCTGATTTTTGGACTCGTTTGATATTGATTCAAGGACAAATACTACAGGGCACAGCTAGGCTGTCAATGGGCTAGGCTCAGGCTTGAAAATCAGAATTTTGAATAGGCAGGCTCGATGTCCAGGATCAAAACAGTTCGAAATTTGGCCGAGACCTACCCCAGGCCATGCTTTTGACAGCCCTAGGCACAGCTAGTGAGCAGTGGATATCATGCATATGTCATATCCATACCGTTCATCTATTCTTTCGTGTCAAGGCATGAGCTAAAAAATAAGGCAGATCCAAAACTCAATTAAACCACTCCCCTGGACCTGGTAAAGAATGGGAATTGAATGTCTACAGTAAATAACTTCTTTGGGACTATAGAAGTTTTGAATGAAGCTAATTTTTATATTTTCCATTTATCCATATGTCTGGGTCTATGAACAAGTTAGATTACAAAAAAACATCATTGTGAGCCCTAAGAAAGTTTTAGCTTTCAATGGTTGAGGTTTGTGAAAATCACTATTTAATGCAGGGTGGTCTGCTTGAGCTTTGGATTTACCTTATTTTTGCACACGTAGGCTTTAAAATGAGTGTGGAATGGATGAACCATATGAATATGATATATTCATCACGGTGAGTCCCACAGTTTTATAGTGTACAAAAAAATAAAAATAATAACCCATTTGTTACTATATATTACGAAATCAGGAAAATCAAACCGACCCTTAGGAATATGAATTCCCTGCAGTCAGAGTAACAAGTAACGAGAATCATTTTTCCAGCTTTGCATAGTTCAATGAAAAGGGTGCTTTTTCATTAGTTTCTTTGGAGGGAGGAATTTGCATATGTTCTTTCACAATAGACAATCATCCACCACACGTGTCTTGTCGTAGTGCCGTACTCAGCTGAATATGTATTTGGATATGTTGGCATCTCTACGTGTCTGATCACGTGAGCCCCACGGGATAAGCATTATCCAAACATGCATATGTATGTGAATATTCTACTCATTCTTGCTTTGTACTCGACCAGGTTTTTTGATCTAATGTGACCCACTTGGATGACATTCTTTATTGGAAGATCTTGACCATTCAATCTTCAAAATATGATACATCTACGAACAACGGTCCCAAAGAAGGGCCAAGATTAGAAGGATGTAATCTTCACTTTTGGGCCCCACCATGATGTATGTGTTTCATCCATGCCGTCCATCTATTTTCCTACATCATTTTATGGTGGACAACATTACAGGAAACAGCGTTGAATGAACGTCGACCATTGAAAACTTTTTGGTGGCATAAAAGTTTTGGATCGATCTAATCTTTGTTTTTTTTTTTTTTCCCTTCATCTGGGTCTGTATGACCTAATTAACAGATTGGATGCAAAATAAACAGTACAGTGGGCCTTAGGAGGATTTTAATGGTGGATATCCAATAACTATTGTTTTCCTGTGGTGTGGTCCACCTGATATTTATATACCTCTCATTTTTGGGATTAAGGCCTAAAATGATCTGTAAAAATGGATGAACGGAATGGATGAAACACATACATCATGGTGGGGCCCACAGAGCACAGACCACAGCCACCGGGCTGGTGGTAGGGGGAGTAGCCAATCCGTTTCCATGCGCAAGGGGTCATCATATCATCTATATAGAATCTAGACCACGAATCATGGGGCCCACGAGTACAGGCCAGCCGCATCACGACCCTACAATTGGATAACTTTATCATTTCAGGTTTAAACGTTTTTCTTCTCTTTGTGATAAGTACGAAATCCGCCCATGAACTCATGGCCGACCAAAGAGATTTCATTACGATTAAAATATAGAAATAAGGTATTTATATATAAACTTAATAAATATGAAAATTCTTAGGTTAAAATATATAAGAAACGTCAATGGATGTGATTCTTCCTTATCCACCAAAAAAATATTGGAATGATCATCATCTCGAGCCATTTCAGTGGGACCCATTTCAAAATTTGCATTTTTGGAGGCATCTCAACCGTTCAATCAGATTAGTTTAGCTGGATGGCCTATGATTAGATGGTCATGATTGTTTGATGACTGAAGATATGGTCTGAGACCCATCCATAGTAGCACCTACGAGATGAACGATCTGGATGTTAAAAAAGCGGGCCACATGTTTATTTTTAGACTTAGGGACACTAGCTTTTTGTGTAGTCCTTTTCATTATATTTTATCGTGATGCACGTTTTTCTACTCGGATTTGGTAGTGACACCTCCAATACCGCCCTCAGTGCTGGTCGGTGCGGAAAAATCTCTGTGGACGGTGTGGATCTTATGAAATCTAAATTCACGTGGCTCTCCTGCGCGAGGTAGTTTAGCGCGTTTCTTCTTAAATTTCCGCCAGAACCGGCTCCGGAGCTGGTGGTCGGTGCTCTGTGGGCCCACCATGATGTATGTGTTTCATCCATTCCGTCCATCTATTTTTGTAGATCAATTTATGGTAATATAAAAAAAATGAAGTATATCCCAGTCTCAAATGGACCACATTACAGGAAACAGTGTTTAATGAATTTTGACTGTTAAAAGCTTTTTGGGGGCCATATAAGTATTGGATCAAGTTGATCTTTGCTTTTTCCCTTCATCTGGGTCTTTATGACCTAATCAACGGATTGGATGTCAAATAAACAGTACATAGGGCCTTAGGAGAATTTAAATGATGGATATCCAATCACTATTGTTTTCCTGTGGTGTGATCCACTTGAGATTTATATCCCTCTCATTTTTCGGATAAATATATAAAATGATCTACAAAAATAGATAGACGGAATGGATGAAACACATACTTCATGGTGGGCCCACAGAGCACCGACCACCAGCTCCGGGCCGGTGTCAGGGGGAGTAGCCAATCCGTTTCCTTGTTGGACATGGTTTTCCTCCATTTTGACCGTCCATTAGGGCTGTAGCAGCGACCATGGTCAAACCTAGCGCCTCTGCCAGATGGGCCCACCTTTTACAACATCGGGTCCGTACATGGGCGACGAAGTCAGCTGATGGCCCACCTCATGCCATGTGGTCCTAAGCTCACATCATGATGCAGTCATCGAGTCTTGCTTTCAAACAATAACGCACGCGTAACAGTATGGCTTACTCTCGGTTTGGCTGCGCGAGTAGGTAGTAGCTATCCCCAGCCCGAACTCAGCTCAGCTCAGCTCAAACCTCAAGCTTGACTGTCAGAGCTTGGCTCGGTTCAGTCATCTAAGCCAATTTAAGTCCAAGTTTAAGCCTATGCAATATTTTCTCAAATGCATGTAGTGGGATGTTTAACTGTTCACATAATGCAAATTAGCATATAAATATTTCATCATAGGCTTGGTGGACAACATCAAAATCATGATTTGAGGATAGTTTTTTAATGTAAATTTTTATATAGTGATTTGTTTTACATCCATTCCTTCCTCATCATTTGCCAATACCACGGAGAGTTTATGCACCTAAAACAATATTTTATTGGGTGATTTAATCAAACACTTGGTGAGCAATGTCAATATCAAAATAATGTCACTGGGTAAGGTTCAATCCGAGTTGAGTTGAGCTCGGGCAAACTCGAATTCAACTTAAATTTTTTTCGAGCTCAAAAAATCAAGCTGAGTTGAACGAATTAACCGAGATTAGGTCCGTATACAGCTCTATTCTCACATCTTAGGAGTGACCACACGCCTCCATGATCAGTCTCACATGTCCCAGTCGGCATGGGCCCACAATCACTATCACGTGCCCCATTTGGCACATGCGAGATTTTTCTGAACGCGAGCTTCAAAATATTACTGATCATAGGTATTTTATCATTTGGACGGATGAGAATTGCCCAGACGTACAACTGGTAGTACCGCCCTTACAGTGCATCCTATCAAAAATAGTATCTTGTCATCTTGCATTCTTCTGACTTCGCATGCAGCCCCATATTTCATGCGACCATAGCCATGTGCAAAAGGTGTCTCCAAGATGAAGCAGTACATGCATGGTCCAAAAATCAGGTCGGTCCACCCACCAGGTGGGCCACAGTCAAAATCATTGATCGGTGACAGGCTAGATGTTTGACGGTCTGACTCAAGAAAACAGGTGTGGCCCATCTAATGAGTGGCTAGATATGATTAACAAGACGAATGATCGTTTTGGCGTGGAAGATCCAAGCAACTACCATTAGCGCTTAAGTTGAATATGGATGTTGTTGGATTTTTCACTTCTTAACCGTTTATTTGTGGATAATAAATTGAAAGGCTGAGATTGTCTTGTCAAGGAGTTTTAGGGAACATAATCCATCTAAGATGGAAAATAAGCAACCATTGGTGAATTGAAACTCATGTGGCATGGAAAGATGTGGGCCACGTATCTCTACCAAACGCGAAGGGTGTGTTTGATTGCATCTCAAAATATCATGAAATTTCATTATACGTGATGTGCACAACCAAACGATGCCCAAAACTTTGAAATTTTTGAGGATATGATGATAAAAATTGCATAAATAAATAAATAAATAAATAAAGTTCTGCATGATTTATAGCGGACGTGGATTTCCTGCAAAAGCCTTCCGCGGGAAGTGTGCTGGAACCTAGGTGGGGCCACCGTGATGCTCGTTAGAAATCCACCTGGCCATTTATCCATTTTGTGAGATCATTTTAGTACATGGAGTCAACAATGAGCCAGATCCAATATTCAAGTGGGCCGAAAGCGCGAGGATTGAACGTCCACAGTTAAAATATTCATGGGGCCACAAGTTTTGAATCATAATAATATTTGTGTTTCAGTTCATCCAGTAGGAATGACATTATTAACAGTATGGATGACATGCAAACATCATTGTCGATCCCAAGGAGGTTTCAACAATAGTAATTACGGATGGACGGGATGTCTCGCAACACTACAAGAAAGTAGGCCTTTAGCCTCAATTTTTTAGCCTCGGTTCAAAAAAAGGAGGCTAAATATGGTTTTTAGCCTCGGTTGTAAAGGAACTAAGGTTAAAAATTCACTTTTTGCCTCGGTTGATGAGAAACTGAGGCCAAAACTCTGCCCTATTACCTCAGTTGGTGAGAAACTGAGGCCAAAAGTCAGCCCTTTTGCCTCGGTTGGTGAACAACTGAGGCTAAAAGTCTATCCTTTTGCCTCGGTTGGTGAGCAACTGAGGCTAAAAGTCTGTCCTTTTGCCTCGGTTGTTGAGAACTGAGGCCAAAAGTTTGCCCTTTAGCCTCGGTTGGTGAGAAACTGAGGCCAAAAGTCTGCCCTTTTGCCTCGGTTGGTGAGCAACTGAGGCTAAAAGTCTGCCTTTTTGCCTCGGTTGTTGATAAACTGAAGCTAAAAGTCTACCCTTTTGCCTCGGTTGGTGAGAAACTGAGGCCAAAAGTCAGCCCTTTTGCCTCGGTTGGTGAGCAACTGAGGCTAAAAGTCTACCCTTTTGTCTCGGTTGGTGAGCAACTGAGGCTAAAAGTCTGTCATTTTGCCTCGGTTGTTGAGAACTGAGGCCAAAAATTTGTCATTTTGTCTCGGTTGGTGAGAAACTGAGGCCAAAAGTCTGCCCTTTTGCCTCAGTTGGTGAGTA
Source organism: Magnolia officinalis (assembly GCA_021015155.1). Taxonomy (NCBI): domain Eukaryota; kingdom Viridiplantae; phylum Streptophyta; class Magnoliopsida; order Magnoliales; family Magnoliaceae; genus Magnolia; species Magnolia officinalis. Next base: position 9,042,388 of record JAJHSJ010000010.1, read on the forward strand.
ACTGAGGCTAAAAGTCTGCATTTTTGCCTCGGTTGTTGATAAACTGAGGCTAAAAGTTTGCTTTTTTGCCTCGGTTGTTGATAAACTGAGGCTAAAAGTTTGCTTTTTTGTCTCGGTTGTTGATAAACTGAGGCTAAAAGTCTGCCCTTTTGCCTCGGTTGGTGAGAAACTGAGGCCAAAAGTCTGCCATTTTGCCTCGGTTATTGAAAACTGAGGCCAAAAGCTTACCTTTTTGCCTCGGTTATTGAAAACTGAGGCCAAAAGTCTACCTTTATGGAAACTCATTTATGGAAGTGGGCCGAAAAATTATTTCTTGAAGACGTCTATCATTAAAGCCTTCTTGAGGCTACCAAACTCATCACGGTGGGCCACGGTAAGATTTCAAAGGTAAATGGTCCCATTATCACTGATCCATGCATTATGGCCCATTAGAGTGTTGAATCAGCCTACTAATTTGGGTCCCATTCTAAAATAATCTATCATAAGAGATGGATGGAGCGGATGTGATGCCATGGTGGGCCCTACAGAGCTCTTTGATTCGGGGGCTATTACTACAAGGGATGATTAGAGAGTCCGTACCCGGCCAGGCCTTTTTGCCTCGGTTTGAAAACTGAGGCCAATATCTACCTGGCTAGGCCTTTTTGCCTCGGTTCGAAAACTGAGGCCAATATCAAGTAGCAAGGGTACTTTCGACCTTCCAGTGGCGTTTTCGTTATTTCCAGTAATGTCCAGCTACAAAACAGCAAGACCATTCCTCTCACTCAGAGGCTTTTCGGAATTCTCGATTTCTGCTCGAAAATCGCTATTTCTGCTTGGGCAAAAGGTCTCTCAGCGAGTCCAAGCAAGTCTCCCAAAACCCTCATTTCTCTCTATTTCTGCTCGGAAATCGTCATTTCTTTCTTCAGTTCCAACCATTTCGTCCATTGATGGCGAAAGGAGCTTCGGAATTCTCGTTTCTCAGACGTGCAGGTCGGTATTGCTCTTGTTCCCACATTTTCTCGTTAAATCTTGTCGAAGATCGGATGTTCTAGCTCTCAATTTCGTTTTTCTTGATTTGTTTGGAATTTCTTTGCTGTTTTTCTATTTTTTCTTAATCGAGAACCCTAGATCGTCTGGTTTAGAGAGGAATTTGGTTCCGTATCCTGTAAATCTGTAACCAGATAAGGATTTTAGGTGAAATAGGTTCAGATCTTAGTACTGGAACAAGATCTATTGTTTTTTTTCCCCAAAATTTTGAGTCTCCCTGTTATCTAGATCTGTAGATAAACGGATTAGTGCTTTCCTAAAAAATCTCACATTGTAAAGAGCTCGAAGGATTGAAAAATCTGCTCCAGCGCCATCATATCTTTAACTTGGATTGTTGTCATTCTAAGCTTTTAGATCAGGTCTGTAAAAATTTAAATAAAAAAATTTTAAAAAAAAATTTAAAAGGAAAGAAAGAAGAGAGAGAGAGAGAGAGAGAGAGAGAGAGAGAGAGAGAGAGAGAGAGAGAGAGAGAGAGAGTTCTTCTTTTCCCTTTTCATTGTCCATTATTTTCTAACGTTTTTGTAATTGATGGCTCTATAATGGGAGCTAAATTCTCGCGAGAATATATTCTTTTGTTATTCTTGTGGTGATCGATAAATTGTATCACTGATCTGTGCTATTGAAGGCAGATTGGTAGCTTTGAATTCGAAATTGTCATATTGCTTCCAGCTATTTGTTTCTATACTGGCTGGAAATGTTTATTTTAGTTGGTGGCCTATTGTGTCAGGATCTAGCCTATTGTGTCGGCCTTGGGGAATGTTTTGAATTGCTTCCCTCTTTCAAATTTCAAGGTTGAATGTGCTGATATTTTATCAGACTGGAGTCGGATTCTGTGGGGAGTTAAATGAACAGTGCACAGAAGGTTCTTCTTACTCACTTTTTTTTCTCTTCCTAATTGAATATAATATTCTAGCATTTACTTTATCCATATGCAATTGGTGCCATGTGAAACTGGCTTATTTACTTAACATGCACTTCTTAACTCAGGTAATTGAATATGTTGTCAATAAGTGATTTGATATATGACGTAGAATTTCAATTTCAAATGATATATGAAAGTGGCCTCCTCTTTTATATCCATTTTCTAAGGAGGAAATTGATATGCTCTTAAATACATTTACCAATGAAATTGATATGCTCTAGTTGATAATTATCTAATCAACTTAGCCAGTGGTCCATACATGGTATTTGAAGCAGTTCCATCAATGATTCCATCAGATAGTTTAGGTGAATGTTTGGGCAATTTCCTCCTTTTTTTGAGGCAGATGGGATGCTCCGCCTTTTCCCCCAATTGAATAATTATCTGGATGGGTAAAAAATGAAAAGGTGCCCAGCGGCCCCAGACCAAACACATTTGGAGACTGAAAACCAGATAAGAGAAAAATGAAAATTTGCCCACTCCAAACACCTTTGCATTTGGATGTTTCTGAATGGAAGCTAAACCAATGGTAATTTGGGTACCAAACTTCCCAGTATGTATTGAAACTAAGTGGAGTTGATCCAACCTTTCAACGTCACATAAACTAGGAAAAAAAAAAGGAAAATGGTTCATGCATCCTTATGAAAGAAAAAAAACATCTGAATGTGATTCAAATCACCTATGAAATATGTATTGTCTTGTCTCCTATAAATCAGTTTAGATAAACCTGATTAGCTTGGCTCTGCTGAAATATGTCAAATCTTCGTTTCATAGATTTTTTTTTTCGTGTCATTATATTAATTTCTGAGATTGTTCAATAAAGATCGACACAAATCTGGTGCTACAGGCAGTTTACAATACACATCAGATGACCCATTTCTTTTTGACAGTCCAACTTCTTTTATTTTTTATTTTTTTTATTTTTAAGTACATCAGGAAAACAAACTCAACTGATTTTCCACTCCCACTTACAAGTTATACAGTTCTTTAAAACTTGTAAAATCTGGTAAGGATACAGAAAAACATCTATGAAGTTATTGGTGCAAAAGTCTGCCCAAACAGAAAACCAATTCACTGAACGCATTAGCTAAGCTATTGCAGTTGCATCCACCAGTCTTGGGTTTGAGTCATTTTGTCTGGAAATAAAATAAACCACCTTTACTTTTATGTAGTGCCATTTTGTCTTTGTTTTTGTCCAGTATCAATTAATCTGGGTTTCTCACAGGTGTTCAAAATCTAAAACCATTTATAGTTCAGTGCATAAGTGGTCATCGGCATAACTTTTTTTTTTTTTTTTTTTCCGGAGGACATTCGATTCAAAACTCACTTATTGATTGTGGTTAACTGCAGGTTTATAATGGTAGTCGATTATGACCTGTTCCACTTTGTTTTTGAAGGTTTCGGAAGACTGCCCTGGTGATCTTAGTTTCTGGTATTGTCACATTTCTAAAGGTGCATGGCCTTTCTCAACCAGAGATCATGGATGGCCCACATCAGATTGCACTGCAGAAGGTTTAAAGGTAATTAAACACACTCTTGTGTATCTGATTGATTAGGCGCATGTGTAACTTTTCTGCTTGTGCAGGTTGCACTCCTGTTGTCGCAGATTCCATCAAAAACTGTTGGTGAACCAATCGATGCAAACAGATTGTACGACGTAGTGAATCTCTCTCTCTCTCTCTCTCTCTCTCTCTCTCACACACACACACACACACACACAAAAGCAAACTAATCCATTAGGATTGTCCCGTTGTGGTGATTTTTGGGTGTGGCCCATCCAGCATTGAAATCATCAGATCAACAGTGTGGATCACCAAATGTCAGGGCCCATCCTTAGGTCGTGTATCATGTAGTTCCTTGCCAAGATGTTTTTATGATGAAAGCTAGTTAATTCCATGGATTATTTAAATATTTTAAGTTTTCAATTGTCTCCTTACTTTCAAAGCTATTTTAATTCTACACAGGTTTAAATGTTTAAATCCATGCATTGTTTAAATATTTTAAGTTTATTTCATTGTCTTCTTACTTTCAAAGCTATTTTAATTCCACAGAGGTTTAAATGTTTTAAGTTTTAGTTTCAGCATGGAGATCTGTATAGGAAGAAATGAGAGCGATTTTCAGTTGTTTGATGAGTACGAATGAATTTTTCAATTGCTGAGGCTCAATTCTTCTGTATTTGTTTTTAAAATGTGGGTTCTATATGGGTTGTAGGAATTCAGATGCCAAGAAGACATGATGTTCTGTGGGTGTGTTTGATGGCCATGGCCCTTGGGGACACTATGTAGCAAAAAGGGTCAGAGAATCGTTGCCATCGTCTCTGCTTTGCAATTGGCAGGAGACTCTTGCTATGAGCTCAATTACATCAGAATTCCTTTTGGAATCTGATAAAATGCTTAATCGATTTAACATTTGGAAGGACTCCTATTTGAGAACTTATTGAAATGAGTGATTCACTTGGGCAAATGAATCATAACCTTGAAGGTTTGAAGAGTGATATGAATGAAGTTACTAAGGGAAGGGATTGCCTTGATTCTGAGGTACTTGTCTTGAAAGAGCAGCTAGAAATGGCACAAGCTGTTGCTGAAGAAAATGAAGCAATTGCTACAGAAGCTTGACAGGTGCTTGTTGATTCTTTTTTATCATTACCTTATTTCTGATTTTTTTTTCCCTACTTGTGTCATGTTTGATTCTCAATGTTTTCCCTTTCGATCTCAGATGGCTGAGGCAAGGAAGAACTATGCCGAAGAGGAGGAGGAGGTGAAGCTGTTAGAGAAGTCTGTGGAAGAGCTAGAATATACCGTAAATGTATTGGAAAACAAGGTCAGCTCATCAATGATTACTGGGATATATTCAGAACGTTTCCTGCATTAGCTTTAATTCACTTAATAGTTTTCTTAAGTAGCTTTTACTTTCCATTTCTTTAGGGGGAGCTTGTCAAAGGGAGGAGGCTGAAAGGCAACGATTGCAAAGAGAGGAGCTAGAAGGGGACCCAACTGAAACAGTTCATGTGGAAGCGGCTATGTGGCAGTTCATGTGCATTTGTATTTTGTTTTGAAACTTTAAATAGACCATTAATTGTTTTGTTGATATTGTGCTGATTGTTGTCTTGATGAATGTTAAATGGGTGAAATATGCACAGGTTCAATCATTTGTTAATTATGATATTGTTAGCTTTGGTTGATAAAGAAATGAGGTCAAAAACCGAATTTAGCCTCGATTGATGCCAAAAGAGGCTAAATCCATCTTTAGTCTCAGTTTTGCCTCGGTTACGTAAACTGAGACTACAACTCCCGTGGCTAAAGGCTTTAGCCTCGGTTGTTGAGAACTGAGGTTTAAAATAATTTTAGCTTCGGTTGGAGGCAACTGAGGCTAAATTTGGATTTAGCCTTAATTGGAAACAATGGAGGCTAAAATTTTGATTTAGCCTCATTTCGAGAAAACTGAAGCTAAAAAGGTCTTTTAGCCTCACTTGAAGAACCGAGGCTATAAAAGTCATTTTAGCCTCGGTTGCTAAAACTGAAGCTAAAGCCTTTAGCCACGGGGGTTTCAACCTCGGTTTGGATAATTGAGGCAAAACTAAGGCTAAAGGCTTTAGCCTCAGTTTTTAACCTTTTTAGCCACAGTTTTGAACCGAGGCTAAAGCCCCCTTTTCTTGTAGTGCAAACATTATGGTGGGCCCCAATTAGGTTTCCAGCTCAAGAACTTTGGCAGGAAATCTGCATACATTTACGGTAAGTATGGTCGTACGAGGGTGAGGGCATGGGCTAAAAAATGAAGCATGTCCAAATCTCAGGTGGACCACACTGCAGTAAGCAGTGATCATTGAAAGCTCACTCTTAAAAACTTTCTAAGGTCTACCATAATGTTTATTTTCCATCCAACCCGTTGATCATTGAAAGCTCACTCTTAAAAACTTTCTAAGGTCTACCATAATGTTTATTTTCCATCCAACCCGTTGATCAGATCACACGGATTGGGATGAAGGGAAAAGAAGAATATCAGCTTGGTTCTTAATAATGGTAGTCAATCACCATTATTTCATATGGCGTGGTCCACGTGAAATTTGAATATACTTCACTTTTAGATCCATGTAGTAAAATATGTTGGCAAAACGTATAGATAGCATGGACGTACAACACATACATCAAGGTATGCTTACGAAAATACTTGAAGGAATTTGGCTAGTTCTTGACTTGACTAATCCACACCTGAAGATCTTGTACTGGACTCGAACATATCTACAACATTCCTTATTAATACATCCCAATGCATTACTTATTTTTACCTAATTACTTGGGGACAATAGTCCTTGGATGTGAGAACATTTTTCAATGATCCATATTGATCATATGATAGGCCATACAATGGATGGTTGATAATAAAACAACCTGCATATTGGAATAGCCCATGAATGGATCATGAAAGAATATGTGGAAGAGCTTAAAAGGTTTAATAGTATGTTAGAACCTTGTAGTGATGTGAAGAGACGTAAAATATTCTAGAGTTCTTTGGAAAGTTTCATAGTTACATTCGGATAAGCCTGGGTCCTTACTCTTGTCCCGGTGGTAGACTCAGATGAGTATCAACACCAGGTCAAAGGTCTTCATAGGTGGTGAAATCCCACTATGGTGTGAATGTGTGGTGGTGTGTGTGAGAAAAAAAAAAAAAAAGAAGGCTCTGCTAAGCCTTTAGCTACCGTGATCACATCGCATAAGATATTTCTCCTTATTTTTAGGGGTCGTTTGGCACCATGGATTTGGAAGCGTATGTTTGTATGTTTGGCACCATAAAGTAAATGGGGGTTTCAAATCCAGGAGGTTTGAAATCAAGGTGAAAGCTTAGATTACATCTAAAATCCTTCAAAAAGTTGCAAGTATAACATGTGTGTCACTAGACTATTAATCTATTGGGCACATGACACATTGATGATATCCTAAAATAATTATATTATCAATTGCATCACTATAATTACTTTAATACGATGACCTATGCCATCCAAACATCATCTATGTAAATCAACGGTTAAAAATCGTTGGTTAGTAACTCAAATGTGAGATTGTGCTTGTGGCCTATCTGAGACTCAAAATTTCATCATTTTCGGGCCAAGTATATATTTCAACGGGCTTATTATAAGCATCGTGCCAAACATTACATATGTACACTAATTAGAGATATTAAAATGGATTTAGTAATTAAATTAAAACCCCTGTAGATATATTATGCATAGCTACTTTTGGATTACAAGTAGAGCTGGGCATCGAGTCAAGTCGGATTGAGTTAGGGTTGACACAACTTGATCCGATTTTGAAATAGGCCTTACCTGAACTCGATTCGACTCGGTATTGAGTCCAGAATGCCTAAACCGATCTGAGTTCGGGTTTGGCATGGACTAATACCAACTGAGTTGACCCGATCAAAAGTACCGAGTCAGTTTGAGTTGACACCGATTCAGATTGAGAGAGAGAGAGAGAGAGAGAGAGAGAGAGAGGGGGTGTGGGTTTGCTGCCGGGTTGGAAGAGGGGGAGGGAGGGAGGGGGAGAGAGAGGGGGGGGTACAGGTAGAGAGAGAGAGGAGAGAGAGAGGAGGAGGAGGAGGAGGAGGGTGGTGATGGTGGTGGTGGGTGGTTGTTGGGCTTGGAAGAGTAGGAGGAAGGATGAGGTAGGGAGAAAGTTTGGGATCGGGTCAAGGTGGGTTCGGGGTCGGCGTATAAGGTCAGAGATACTTAGAAATGAGGGTTTTTCTTTTTTATTATATATATACTTGAATCCGAGTCAAGTCGGTTTCAGATTTAGTCAAGTCTGTTCGGATCGAGTCAAGTCGAGTTACTGGGTAACTCGAACTCGACTTAGTTTAAGTTTGGATTGGGTGAAGCCTACTCGGTTCGAACCGACTCACCCATTCGGTTCGGGTCGAGTAGGGTTTGAACGAGTCGGACGAGGCGAGTCAGGCGAGTCGAGTCGTCCGATGCCCAACTCTAATTACAAGGGATTCCAAATTCAGGGTGCCAAACACAACAAGAGGATTTCAAATCCTAGGGATTCTGAATCTAGGAGATTCTAAATCCACGCTCCTAAGCAGGCCCTTAATTGAATTCCTTAAACAAGCTTCCCTAAATAGTAAATGAAGTTCATAAAAAGAAACTAGCCTTCAGTCAATATATAGATCCGTGAGCCCCACCGTGATGTGTGATAGACGTCCCTTCTGTGCATTTGGTAGGTCCCCTCTAGGTTATGGGATGTGCCAAAAATCAACTGTTTTCGGAACTCAAGCAAGCCATATTATTTAAAACCTATGCACACACCACAATGGGTACCCAAACCCATTACCTTGGTGTCGAAACTCTTGTGAGTCTACCACTAAGCCATGAGTAAGGACCCTTCAACGAGGTTTTGAGATGTCTTAAAATTTGGTATGACCCCTCATCCAAGTGGGACACATACATGAAGGATGGGATGGATGTCTAAACCACATCTCACTAGACCCTATATACAATTAGGGGTGTAAACACGCCGTGTCGTGTCATGCCCGGCTTGAATAGTTTGGGCCTGACTGTGTCTTGTGTTGTGATGTGTCATGTCGTGCCAGACCTAAATAGTTCGGGCCAGACCGTGCCTCGTGTTGTGTCGTGCCATTTTTTATTTTTTTTTTGCAAAGTGAGGCCCACACAGCTTGCGTACCTAACGTGCTATTGTGCCACCGTGCTTAACAAGCTATGTCGTGCCAAACCATACTTAAAATGTCATACTTATCTGTTCATTCAAAATTAAGGCAAACACATTTATATACTAAAAAATTATGCTTTATTTAATATGTCGATCAAATGTTAAAATGAAACTTACAAAATTTATCATTGGTTGAGTACATCTCAACTAGGTTGTCACCTACTCACCTGTGACAATTGACAAGAAGAAAAGAAAGTTTACTTAATAATAATATATTTTTTTGATTTCTATAAAAAAATTAATAAAAAAAATCTACAATTAATAAGAAAATATTACATAGAATGATAAATTAAACAAACTGCTAAATTTTTATTTTATTAATTTAATTTTTGAGACCATCTTCATTGATCAAGTTTTGCTCTCTACTCTCCGCTTTAAACCAATCCCCAAGCACACACAATACTCCACCGTCTCTATCATATGTCGCGTCGTGTGTCGGGCCTAATAGGTCATATTTCATGTCGTGCCATGGGCTAGGGTATTGAAGCCTTCCACAACTCGCTATTTTACCATGTCATGCCGTGTCATGCTGGGCTTAAGAGTCGTATAAGGTCATGCCATGGGCTGATTTTACCATGCCAGGTTGTGCCATGCCATGTGCTGGTGGGCCATATTTACACCCCTATATACAATAAAAAATGCCAATGGGCGGACATCCACTCTCAACTGTTGTCTATAATGTGGCCCACCTAAGTTATAAATTGGCCTCATTTTTAGGCCATGGGTCAGTATGGAAGGGTGCATTTGATTGATGGTGGATGTCAGTCACACATCATAGTGAGCCTAAAAGACTTCCCACGAGGTTAATTTATATACACACACGCACCCGGATTGCACATGCCTTCGTAACTAATATGATATTATAATCCTCTTCTTTTTTGTCATTATTATAGTTATGAATTTAATAAATGAATCAACTGGGTGGATGCCAGCTATAAGCCATTCATTTAGGGAGATCTAACCTGTTCTAACAGCTTGTCGATGTTTTTTTGTCGAATACAGTATCTTCAGTGCATCTTCCACAAAGATGGAAACAAGAAACAATGTGAGAGATTGGTGGTGCTTCTTGGTTAGCTTCCCATTACATTATCATGTCTCAATCACATAGGATCACCACATGGGCTGTATCAACTTGGGACTGGATTGCCTACTTCCTAAACTTTGTGGGGCCCACCAGGATGTACGTGTCTTATCCATCCCCTTCATGAAAAATTTCAATTCATCCTCTGACGGCACGTATTCAAAACTCACGTAGACCACGTCACAAGAAACAATAGTAATTGCAAACCTATTATTGAAAACTTTTTAAGGGCCACTGATATTTCGGATCAAGCTGATATTTGTATTTTACATTCATCCATGCTACGTGGTTTCAACGGTGGACATCATTATACTGCTGTTCTGGTGGCCTACTTATGCTTTGGATATGCTTAAAGTTTGGGCTAATGCCCTAAAGTGGGATGATAAAAACGATGGACGGCATGGATAAGGGGTCGTTTGGCACCTTGGATTGGAGGGGATTAGAGGGGGTTTCAAATCGCCTTGGTTGTTTGGCAGCATAAAGCAACTAGGGATTGCCAATCCAGGGGGCTGCCAATCCCTCTTTGAGGGGGTTGGTAATCCACGGTGAGAGCCTGGATTATACCTAAAATTGTTTCAATAGTTGCAGGCATAAATGTATGTCACTGTACACTATCATTCTACTGGGCACATGGCCCACTAATGATGATCAGCACCGTCCAAACATTATTCATGTAGATCAGCACTGTCCAAATATTATCCAGCACCGTCCAAACATTGTCCATATTAATTAACGATTAAAAATCGCTGGTTAGTCACTCAGACATGATCTTGTGCTTGCGGTCCATCTGAGACTTGGAATTTCATCATTTTTAGGCAAAACATATATTTTATCAGGCTTATCACAACCATAGTGTCAAAAATTATATATCTCACTAATTGGGGATATTAAAGTTGATTTAGTAATTAAATTCAATCCCTGTAGATATGCCATATATAGGTATTTTTGAATTAAAGTTGATTCACAATCCATGGTGTCAAACACACCGAGAGGATTGACAATCCAGGGGGTTTCCAATCCTGGGGGTTGCCAATCCAGGGGGTTCCAAATCCACGCTCCCAAAGAGGCCCATCTTACACAGTATCATCGTTTACACGTAAGAAGGAGCGCATGCACACAACATTGTACATTACATTGTAGTTCCCCACGATATGTGAGTTATGCTTCACATCCAACCTTTGAAAAAGATGAGTCCCAGTGCAATGATCCCCTCAAGAGAAAAACAAGGTGGTCCATTCATCAGGTGGGTCGCACCATTGAAATCAAATGGAAGCTGATGGTTTGACTCGATGAGTGTGTGTCTCACCTGAAGTTCGAGTTGTTGCAATTCCCATTTAAGGTAATCTTCATGGTATACAACACGATTTAACAGCTCAGATGTTCTATTAAAATACTCATAAGCTGAAAATAAAAACGTTGCATTTTAATGTTAACGTACGTCGTTGTACGTGAACATTTTTTTAAAACAAATAGAAAATATCTTCCTTTCTCCTCGATTCTCGTTGATTCCGGTGTTATTATTTTTATCTTAGAATCTAACGTACAGATTCTCTTCTTGGGCGGAGCCACTCATTGAGATTTTTGATTAAGAAATGCTGAGGCGATACGCGGGAGGAGAGACAGATGGGGGTGACTCAGCACCACTGCCACATTGCTAGCTTTCAATATCCAGGCCATGCATTAGGTGGGGCCTACTATAACCCACGCTGGCCCAAAATCAAGATGGTTCACTCATAGGTGGGCTACACATCTATGGGCCTATTTGGGAGCGTGGATTTGAAACCCTCCTATTGTGTTTGTCACTCTCTATGGGAATCAACTTTAATCCAAAACCAGCTATGCGTGGAATATTTACTTACCGGGTTTGATTTTAATTACTAAATTAACTTTAATATCTCTAATTAGTGATGTATGTAATGTTTGATACAATGGTTGTAATAAGCCCGTTGAAATATATGATTTGCCTGAAAATAATGAAATTCTAAATTTGATTATGTCCGAGTGATTAATCAATGATTTTTAGCCGTTGATGTATATGGACAATGTTTGGACGGTGTTGATCATCATATTAAAGTAATTATAGTGATGCAATTGAACCTAATTGTTTTTTGATATCATTAGTAAGCCATGTGCCCAATAGAATAATATAATGGTAAAACATGTTACACATGCAACTATTGAAAGGATTTTAGGTGTAATCCAAGCTGTCACCATGGATTTGAAACCTCCGTTTATTTTATGCAATCAAAGGATTTGAAATCCCCTCCACTCCCCCTAAATCCAGGGTGCCAAACGACCTCACTTGAGGGTGTGTTAGTTGGGTATGTAGGCATGGAAGCAGATAGTCTACTTAGTATACTCTATGGGGCTCACCGTGATTTATGTATTTTATGCAATCATTCCATTCATTTTATCATATAAATTTAAGGCTTGAGCTAAAAAAAAAAAGTGTATCCAATGTTAAAATAGACCATATCAAAGGAAATAGCGTCAGGTTTAAAAGTTCTTAGAGGTTATTGAAGTAGTGCATCAATCATATTTACATTTTTATTTCATCTTTGTATATGTGATTTTATAAACACATTTGATGACAAATAAAAATTAATATAAGATTTAGGAAGGTTTCAAAGGTGAAAATCATTATTCCCATTGTTTCATGTGGTGTGGTCCTCTTGAGTTTTGGATATACTTCAATTTTGGGCTCAAACCCTAAAATAAGCTAAAAAATGAATGGAAGAGCTTTGGATATACTTCAATTTTGGGCTCAACCCCTAAAATAAGCTGAAAAATGAATGGATCGCATACATTCATGGTGGCCCGACATCGTTTACGTAGTACAATAAAAGTGTGCTGAGTCACTCGGTAGGCAATCCGATTTCTGAATACATATCAACTATAGTTAAATATAATACAGAAAAACTTTTATACTCTGCCATCGTGGAGAAAATGATACACATGCACTTATAAATTACTTAGGAATTGCATATGTGGCAAGCATACAAGCAATTCAAATTAAACTGTCCAATTTAAGTACACAGGTTTGGACCTATCACAGGCTAAAATCTACACTTATGTGATTTTGTTACTACCAGGTTTGTGGACAGTTATTGGGTAGTTAAAAATGAAAAAAACTAAAATTAAATTAATGTTCTTATTTCAATAAACAAGTGTCCATGGATAAGAGGTTAGGATTGTGCGACAGTACTGTTCTATGATTTAGCTGGTTTAATTCGAGTTAATGTACGCCACATACCATTTTAAAGTGCCTGTGTATCAAGTGTCATATGCATATGGAGTATCAAAAACTCCCCTAGATGATATTTCCAGGCATATTTTCTACCAAGGTGTTGGGCTCAATGTTGTCTGCTATTGTCTTCTACCATTATCTTTCTTTGGACGTTCATAGCTACACTTTCAAAGGGAAGAGAACTGTAATACTCGGGCGGACTGTGATGGTTGCTACGCAGGCACTAGAAAGTTACACATGTGGCGCATGTATAACTTAAGATAAGCAATCCATCGTGGGTCCCGGTCTAGATGGCTTCATGAACTAGATGATTGATGGGCATTAATCAACTGTCGAAATCGAAATTATTTGAGAAATCTTAATTCAATAGGCAAATAACCTCTAATCAGAGGTTTAGGATGGTTCGATCAACCCACCTTTTGGATGATGACTTATCTACAGTGGTTCCCACAGTTTGAACGGTGTAGATTGAAATATCATAATCTTGTTTATGGGTTTTGAATGCCTGAGTATCAAACATCTTACTGCCCGAGTATCAAATAAGTCCCTTCTCAAAGAATATGGATTCCTATCCTTTTCCTTCTCGGTTGGAACACAAAAGTTCCGTAAAATGATGGATTCTGTCTTGGAGGAAGTATCCGGTGCCAAACGCACACGTCTACCTTACACGTTGGTCATTGAGCACCAATCTCCTTTGGGTGGTGCACGTGTACAAGATCAGGACCAGTCATCTTATGGGCCCTACCGTCGACAGGGACACCCATAAATTAACCTACTGATGCTAGCCAGTGATTGGAAGTTTTTCCAGGATTACAGTTGGGTGTGGTTGGAGAAAAGTCAGGGCAATCAATGAGAAAAAAATCTTCCAATTGGTGGCTAGGATCATCTAACAAGTGTGATTTTTGGATGATGGCCCATCCACCGTTTGAGGCAAAAGATGAACGGTCCGGATCTCGAACACGTATCCATGTGTATCAAGATTCGCTCATCCATTGTAGGCTCAAAAACTGAATGGTCCAGATAATATTTGTCTGCTTATCAAGATTCTGTAATTGAAAACTCAGATAATCGGAAAATGATTTTGTGGTGAAAGAAATAAGCTTAATGGGCATGCTACTCGCTCAAAAGATAAACGGTTCAGATCTCGTAAATGGGTCCACATGTATTGATAACTTAGATACAGGAGTTGAGCACAAGGTCATTCCCTTGTTCTTTATTAGTAAGCAAGAAAATCACGAGCATCAAAGTATTTTACTACATCGACTTGAGGTGTCTATGATCTGATACATATGCTAGTGTAGTTAATGTCCTTTAGGGGGTGTTTCGCTCATGGTTTCGGGAAGGATTAGGTGGGATGAGATTAAAAAAATGTAATTATTACATATTACAGGATTGTCAGGATAAGCTTAATTTCTTGCTATATTTGTAATGCGATGGCATTCATTCGTTGGTTTGTTGTACATTGAATAGATATACCCACCATTATTTGAAATTATTGAGAATAACACATGTGTTATATCCAAATCATACATCTGTTTTGTAACCCCATTTTATGGCATGTGCCTAAAATGAGGTAGATCAAAAACTTATGTGGCCCCAAAGAAGTTTTCAATGGTAGGTGTTCAATCTTCATTGCTTTCTGTGGTGGGGTCCACTTGAGCTTTAGATCTACCTGATTGTTTGTCCCATACTCTAAAATGATCTCGAAAAATGGGTGGATGGTGTGATATAGCCCACACATCATGGTGGGACCTACACAACTTGCTAACATTGAGTGGAATTAGTACGAGACCAGATGGAATTCCATCTAATCTAATTCCAAGCTTTTCCATTCTTCCCAAACATTGAGTGGAATTGGCACGGGACCAAATGCAATTTCATCCCATCTAATCCCATCTAATACCATGCGTCAAACGCCCCCTTAGGATGAAAAGCTGTCTAGATAGACATTACACTTGCATAAGTTCCAAAGTACAGTTTCATTGTTATTATTAGGGGTGCACACGGTTCGGTTTGGTCCGGTTCTAGGGTGAAACCGGAACCGAACCGTTCCTAGCGGTTCTAGGAAATTCGGAACCGGAACCGGACCGTTGGCACCCTAGAACCAAACCGGAACCGAACCGTTAAAACCGGTTCGGTTCCGGATCGGTTCCACGGTTCTGGGCTTTTTATAATCCAGCCCAATTGCAAGCCCATGTCCATCGATGTTGTGGTCCATTTGATGAATGGTTTAGATATTGTATAAGGTGTGCAAAAATACATTTATGAAAATAATTGTTCTAGAGAAAATAATTATAAGGTGTGCAAAAATATATCGGTTCGGTTCCATGGTTCGGTTCTACGAATCGGATCCACGGTTTGGTTCTACGGATCGGTTCACGGTTCGGTTCGGTTCTACATACCCCCAAACCAAGAACCGAACCGATGTCACCGGTTCTTTGATTTTTGGAACTGGAACCGGAACCGGTGCACTCTAGAACCAGACCAAACCGGACCATTTGGTCTATTCCGGTCCTGTTCCACGGTTCTACCGGTTAAATGTGCACCCCTAGTTATTATATAAAAATAAAAAGTAAAAGAGTTTAGTCATGAGTTGGGCCACTTTAATTATGTGGTGCACTTGTGCACAAGTAAATTAAAAACAAAAGAATTTACTGTGCCTTATCATGACCACTCATTCAACACTAGCAATGACAATTAAGGGTATATTTCAATAGGAGATTTTGTTTATGTGGTGGCAACTTCCAGGACCATGCATGTGGTGCACTCACGCACATGTAAAAATTAAATGGGCCCTACTGCATATTTATCATGACCATTAATCCATTTTGACCGCAACGCTTTTGATGAAAGATATGCTAACACAACTTGCTCTATGTTCAATGAAAGGAGTATTATGCAATCATATTAAGGTCTATTATGATAGGGGCTCCTACTTATATGGTGGACAACTCACAAGAAACATGTGATGCGCTCATGCACATTGAAAATTTGGTCCACCATGTGTTTATAATAACTAAAGTCCAATATTGGCCAAGCTTGTATTTAGAATGCATTGGGTTGATGATCACATTTACACCATAATCAAGGTGATTCTAAATCCTTAGTTGTATTTCGCAGCCTGTAACTAGAATACTTAGAATCCAAGCCATCTGTTTGGGAGCTTGCATTTGGAATGCATTAGGAGTTTTTGGCTTATTCATAAGTCTTAAATTTGATTAATTAAATTGGTTTTTATATCCTAAATTTGGCCACATATGGGATATTTGGCAGAATGATTATTAAAGTATATGTCATCCTCTAACAACTTGAGATTTAAGAAGTGATTATTGACATGGCTTCATGGTGGAAGGTCGTGTTCGAATTCCTAGAGCAGCAAATATGTCTCTCTAATATATTCTCCCACAGGGGCCCATTTATAATGTGAGTTGTGAGTATCCTTGACCCTCGCATGTGTGGGGAAGTATTAAAGTCCCTTGATATACATTGATATGCTCGAGCTTCAATTGTGTTTGGCACCCTAGATTTGAAATCTCCTATAATTTCAAAATAGTTATTATATAGTATATTTACAGGAGTTTGAATTTAATAACTAAATCAACTTTAATATCTCTAATTAGTGTCCATATGTGATGTTTGACACAATGATTGTAATAAATCCATTGAAATATATATATTTTGGCGAAAATTGATTAAATTTGAAGCCTCAAATGGGCCACACGTATAAGATTACACCCAACCAACTAAACAGTATTTTTTAACCATTAATTTACATGACCAGTGTTTGGATTGCTTAAATCATTCTATTAATGTCATTTTAGTTATGCGGTTGCTAATTTGATTGTTTCGCGATATCATTGGTGTGCCACGTATACAATAGATTAGTAGTATAAGGACACATATGTTACACATGTGACTCTCCTGTCTTTAAAAAGAGCAAAAAAGGGAGGCTAGGGATTAGTAATCCAAGCAAAATAAATAGATTACAATAGGGGTCGTTTGACATGATGAATTTGGGGGGATTTCAAATCCCTTGTTTGTTTGCCACCATAAAGTAATAGGACATTTCAAATCCCCTCTTTGAGAGGGTTTGAAATCTAAGGTGGAAGCTAGGATTACATCTAAAATCCTCCCATAAGTCGCATGTGTAACATGTGTCACTAGGCTACTAATCCGTTGGGCAAGTGGCTCATTAATGATATCCAAAACAACATGTGATGCACAATCAATTGCATCACTAAAATTAGTTTAATATGATGATTTGCACAATCCAAACATTGTCCATGTAAATCACTAATTAAAAATTGTTAGTTAGTCGCTTGGATGTGATCCTATGCTTGTGTCCCATCCGAGACTTGGAATTTTACCATTTTTAGCCAAAGTATATATTTCAATGGGCTTATTACAATCATTGTGTCAAACATTACATACCTAAACTAATTAGGGATATTAAAGTTGATTTAGTAATTAAATTCAAACCCCTATAAATATATTATGCATAACTAATTTTAGATTACATAGGATTCTGAATCTAGGGTGTCAGACACAACCGCATGATTCCAAATCCAGGGTATTTCAAATACAAGGGGGTTTGTAATTCGGGGTATTTCAAATCCATGGTGCCAAATGAGGCCTAAAAGTAAGGATTTAAAATCATCTGAATTCATAACACACTCCAATCCATGCTGTCAAATAACCAGTAGATTCGAAATACTTTCCAATCCTCCTAAGTCCACAAAGCCACGCAACCCCTTAAAATATATACTTTGACAAAAAAAAATGAGGAAATTCTAGGCCTTAGGAGGGGCCACAAATGTAAGGATTACAAATGAGCAACTCCCCGATGTTTTTAATTGTCCATTTAGGTGGCCAAAGTTTGAATAGTTTAGATCATTCGATTTATGTGATTTTAGTGTTGCGGCTGGTAATTAGATTATTTTGGAATATCATTAGCATGCCATGTGTATAATAAATTAATAGCCTAGCAGCTCATCCATTGTACACTCAAAAAATGAATGGTCCAGATCATATTTGTCCGCTTATATCAAGATTCTATTATTGAAAACACAGATAATCGAAGAATAATTTTGCGGTGAAAGAAATAAGCTTAATTAAGGGCATGCCTCTCCACTGTAGGGCTCAAAAGATGAACGGTCTAGATCTTGTAAATGGGTCCGCATGTATTGATAACTTAGATATGGGGGTTGAGCACCAAATCATTCCCTTGTTTTTATTACTAAGTAAGAAAATATCAAGCATTATAGCATTTCTCTACATTGACCCGAGGTGACTATGATTTGATGCATTTACCAGTGTAGCTAATGTCCTTTACCATGAAATGACACTAGATAGACATCACACTTGCATAAGTTTCAAATAGCAGTTTCATCGTTATTATATAAAAATAAAAAATAAAAGAGTTTACTCATGAGGTGGGCAACTTTAATCATGTGGTGCACTTGAGCACAAGTATTTAAAAAAGTTTATTATGCCTTTATCATGACCACTCATTCAACACTGGCCACAACAATTAAGGATATATTTCAATAGGAGATTCCACTTATGTGGTGGCAACTTGCACGACCATGCATGTGGTGCACTCATGCACATGTAAAAATTAAATGGGCCATACTGCATATTTATCATGACCATTGATCCATTTTGGCAGCAACACTCTGTTGGGGATTTTGACCTGTGAAATCACACAAATCTAGATCTAGGATAGCAATCGAATGACACCAAGCACACACAAGAGAACACAGATATAACGTGAAAAACCCTTGCGGAAAAAAACCACGGCATAAAGCAACAGATCTCCACTATGAAAATAGAAATTACAAAGAGAGAGGACTTACCCGATTCGAACAACCTCAAATCTCACCCTTGCTACACTATTTAGAAACCCTCAAATCCTTTTAGGAACCCTTGGAACTCTTTAGAAAGCCTTAGAATACATCCCAATCCCGCATACACCCCTTTATATAAGTTTAGAAAGAAGCAGACTCGGAATAGGAAACAAAATCCGCAAAATTTGCGTTTCCGCAATCGCATCTGCGGAACTCTTCGATGTCATCGAAGGTCTTTCGATGACAGCTTCGATATCATCGACGGTCCTTCGATGATATCGGAACAGGACTAAAATTATCCAGCAATCAGGGGTGAAAAATACTGTAAATTATCGATGGCATCGAGACCCTGTCGATATCATCGACAGACCAACAGACAGTTTTAAGACATCTGTCGATATCATCTAAAACCCTGTCGATATCATCGACAGACCACCAGACAGATTTAAGACATCTGTCCATAACAATCTCCACCATGTCTTCAATCTTCATATGTGTAGTTTCTTGTCCCCTTCTCTTATTTCTACACCATATCATAGCTTTTCTTGCACACTCCATCTTTCTTTTACGCCATCGCCAAGCCCAGAGAAGTTACACATAACTTGAACTTCTCTGCAGGAACGATCTAGGTGAGCATGTCTGCCGGATCAAAATCCACGTGCTCAACCATCTTTGTTCCTTTCTTCTCAAAATGAAAGACGTAGTCTTCTTACCATCTCACTGCTACCCAATATGCTTGCCGGGGTACTTGCTCACAACATTGATAGCCTGTGAAATAACCGGTCTAATCCAGACCATGGCATACACTGCCTACCGCATTCGAATAAGGCTCATGAGATATCCTGCTTTTCCTCATCTGTTTTGGGACATGTCCTGAGGAAAACTTAAGGAGAGACACGTAGGGAACGCTCTCCAGCTTTTCTTGGCCCATCACATCCTTAATCAATTCCTACACACAAGGTATTCCTCCTGTGATTACCAAAGTCTACTCCTTTTTTAGTCTCAACGCCAAGAACCATCTTTACAGCCCCCCGATCCTTCATCCTGAATGTCCCACTTAACCGAGTCTTCAGTACATTGATTTCAGACATGTCATAATTGACGATCTATATGTCATCAATTCCTGACTCACCATGAAGGAATCAAACCACTGCCTGGGCAACAGGTCGAGCCACGACCTCCTGCAAAGTCTTTTCTCAACTCCTTTAACTTCGAATCGCTCTGGTTGCTCCATGTAGATCTGCTCTTCACTTTCCCTTACAGAAGTGCAGACTCCACATTCATCCTTCCAGCTCAAGATCACATTGGCCAACCAACGCCAATCATGGATCTAATAGACACCTGCTATACCGTCAGCGCAAATATCTCTGAGAAGCCGATCCCTTCTCTCTGAGCATAACCCTTCGCTACCAACCTCGCCCTGTATCTATGCTGTATCCTCATAAAGATCCACCTTCATCCAACAGCTCTATGGCCTACTGGAAGCTCCACCCGCTCCCATATGTCAGTCTGGCACAACGAATCCATCACATCGCCCATAGTCACCTTTCACTTCTCAGCACCACGCTCACGTAGAGCCATTAGAATAGAAGATGAATCTCCTGCGATATTGGAGTCGTCCTTGTACCACGCCGATATCGTACGATCATGCCATGTGATTCTTCTCACAGGTGACTGCTCCACCTGATCTGTATCCCTGTCCGCACGTCTCAGCCTTCCTTCCTTGCCCGCTCATGTGGCCATGCCCAACATGCCACACACATGCAGAGGTGGAATCCGCTACATCCACTACACAGCTCCACCTTTCGAAGTGCTCCCGATCAACTTATACAAGTTACCGAGTCATTGCGCTTTCATGATTACCCGTGCCCCCTTAGATACCTTAAGAGCACTATCAATCAATACCTGTGTACTTGCATCATTTTTCTTTTAAAGTACACTAAGAGAAATCAGATTCTGCTTCAAATTAGGAACGGTCTGACATCAGTCAGGGTACGCTCCACCCTATCAAACATCATGATGCGTACCGTACCACAACTACAAAACATACAGGTAAAGTCATTGCCCATAAACACCTGTCCACTATCACACTCACTATAGCTGGCGAACCAACTCCGATGAGGAGTCATGTGAAAAGATGCCCCTGTGTCTAGCATCCACTCGTCCTTACGATCATCATATGGCCGCCTGATAGTAGACACAGACAAAACATCACCATCACATCCACTCGATCCATCTGACGTGGCAACATTAACCTCCCTGTACGAAGTCTCAGAATCTTCTCTCTTCAATTTAGGATTTCCACAATCCTTCTTCACATGTCCTTCCTTCCCACAATTTCAGTATTTTACCTTTCCTTTGCCCTTGCCCTTTGATTTGGATCTATAACCTGAAGAACCCATACCTTGTTCAGAATTCCTACCCATTGTAAATAGTGCATCAGAAGATGTCCCCATGTCACCGTTTAACTTTCTCATAGCCTTCCCTTGAAGGGCTGAGATAACGGTGTCGACACTCAGGGTTTTATTTGTGTTGCACATAGTGTCCTTGAATGACTCGTACGACGCCGGAAGAGAATTCAGCAACATATATGCTTGTTCTTCATCTTTCATCACTTCCTCCATATCCAGCAATTTGCGAACTAATTTATTAAAGTTACTGATGTGAGCCTCCAGATCTCCACCCTATACCATCTTGAAGTTATACCACTGCCTGCCTTCAAGTGTAGGCGATTTTCAGAGGATTTCTTCGCATAGACATCCTCTAACTTCGCTCATAACTTAACCGCAGTTTTCTCCCTCATGACGTTGTAGAGAACCTCATCCGTGAGACATAAACAGATCGATGATAAAGCCTTCTTATCAAGAGTATTTCAATCATCATTAGTCATAGTAGACTTTCGCTCCTCAAGAGCACCATCTTCACCTTGCTTGATTAAGGAACTCATCATCTTGATCTTCCATAACTCAAAATTATTTTTCCTGAGTACTTCTCAATCTCATACCTGGCGCTCGCCATTATTACTAATCCTACAGATTCAGATTTGTGCCCCAACTGATTGCTTTGATACCACTTGTTGGAGATTTTAACCTGCGAAATCACACAAATCTAGATCTAGGATAGCAATCCAATGACACCAAGCACACACAAGAGAACACAGATTTAACGTGGAAAACCCTTGCAGGAAAAAATCACGCCACAAAGCGACAGATCTCCACTATGAAAATAGAAATTACAAAGAGAGAGGACTTACCCGATTCGAACAACCTCGAATCTCATCCTTACTACACCCTTTAGAAACCCTAAAATCCTTTTAGGAACTCTTTAGAAAGCCTTAGAATACATCTCAATCCCGCATACACCCCTTTATATAAGTTTAGAAAGAAGCAGACTCGGAATAAGAAACAAAATCCGCAAAATCTGCGTTTCCGCAATTGCATCTGCGGAACTCTTCGATGTCATCGAAGGTCTCTCGATGACAGCTTCAATATCATCGACGGTCCTTCGATGATATCGAAACATGACCAAAACTGTCCAACAACCAAGGGTGAAAAATACTGTGAATTATCGATGGCATCGAGACCTTGTCGATATCATCGACAGACCAACAGACAGTTTTAAGACATCTGTCGATATCATCTAAAACCCTGTCGATATCATCGACAGACCACCAGATAGATTTAAGACATCTGTCTATAACACACTTTTGATGAAAGAAATGCTAACACAACTTGCTCTATGTTCAATGAAAGAGTGTGTGCACTCACATTAAGGTCTATTTGTGATAGGAGGATCCTACATATATGGTGGCCAAGTCACAAGAATCATGTGATGCACTCATCATGCATATTGAAAATTTGGTCCATATGTGTTTATAATAACTGAAGTCCAATATTGGCCTAGCTTGTATTTTGAATGCATTGAATGGAGAATCACATTTACACCATTTACACACACCATATCAAGATGATTCTGAATCCATAGTTATACTTTTATTGCTTGTAATTGGAATAGCCCGACCCCACCCGGACTCCAAACAATCTATTCGGAGCTTGCATTTGGAATGTATTCGGATTTTTAACTTATAAGTCTTAAATTTGATTAATTAAATCAACTTTTATATCCCAAATTTGACCACATATGTAATATTTGACAAAATGATTATTAAAGTATATGTCATCCTCTCCAACAGCTTGAGCTTTTAGAGCAAGTGGTTATTTGACCTGGTAACGGAGTGGAATGTCGTGTTCGAATCCGTAGAGCAACAAATATGCCTCCCAAATATATTCTCCCACGAATTGTGAGTGTCATAAGATGAGTCTAATACCATGATAACATAAGGTAATGTGGAGAAATCTCTTAAGATTTTCTATATATTTTCTTTAGCCTCAATGAGGCTTTTATAGATATGTACATCTTAAATATAGAAAAATAATTACTAAATATACAATTTATACATAAGGAAATGAAATACACAATGTATATAAAAGGAAGAGAATGATTCATTATCAGTTAGGTGAGAATGGTTTAGAAAATGCACTCGTTGGTTTGAAGCCATTTATTCGATTTGATCATAGTCAACATTAGACTCAAAGAAATTTCATCATTACTTAAGAAAAACTCGATTGATAAAGACTTAGTTAATGCTTTAAAGCAACTTGGCAAAAAAAAAAAAAAAAAAAAAAAAAAACTGTCACTTGATAGATCAAATTACAAGAATTGATAATATTTACTCATTATATTAAATATTAAATATTTAAAAAAACTTGTCTAAATTATTTGAAAGACCAATGAGTAAAGTGTTTTTTAGGTGCTAAACTAGTATTAGTAGAAAGAAAAATGATTACCTACAAATTTTTAATAGTGAAAAATGTAAAAATAAAAATAAAATAAAATGATGGGCATTATTATTTAGAGGATATGGTTTTTCAAATGTGTGTCATCCAAAATAAGTCCATTATATGGATGTTGTTGATTGGTATCTTAGAGTGTTACTTGTCTTTAATAACAAAGTGATAGTTCTACTATATTCCAATTCTACCCATTCTATTATATCGTTTCTTACTCATTATTTCAATTCCTTTGGAATTTAACTAAATAATGTTGAATACATTAGGGTAATCTTGTTAAATTAGGATATTTTCTTATTTGTCAAAAACATACATATATATTGAGATCTCTCTAAATTCTCTACAGATTTATATATATATATATATATATATTCAATTATTCTTAATGAAATAAACAAATTTATAGTTTTCATAATGTAGTTTCTTATGATTTAACAAATATAAAATTTGACTAAGGGCTTGTTTGGTCAAAATTATTTTTGGACCTTATTACTGAAATGTGGCAATTTTCATTGATTCAGATCATTTGGTAAATCTAAACAATTAGGCATTTAATTCCAAATATCATTGAAAAATTACTATTTTCTAAAGTCTCCCTCTTTCGACTTAATACTTAACTCTGAATGCAGTAAGCTATTTTGAATTTTATTTTATTATTATTTTTGTGAACGATAACTTTGTTGCACCCCCCCCCCCCCCCCCCCCCCCCCCCCCCCCCCCCCCCCCCCAAATCATGATGTATATGTTATATTATTCACACTGACCATCCATTTTGACAATATTGGGGCTGAGAATGAGGATTGCGGACAGAAGAGAGTTGGGTGCTGCCCTGACTTGATTTAAGATAGTGCAACCCTTACGTGGAGCGCATCTTGATGTTTGTATTTAAAATCTACATCGTGCATCTGTTTTTTCATATCATTTTAGGGCATAAGTCCAAAAATGAAACATATCCAATTCTCAGGTGGACCATATTGAGGGAAATAGTGGTGAATGACCATTAATGGGCCACGAAAGTTTTGGATAAGTTGATATTTGCTTTTTCCCTTCATCCAAGCTTTTAACCTTATCAACAGGTTGGGATGGAAAATAAACGTTACGTTGGGCTCTACTCTAGAAGCTCATAATGGTAGGGCGTTCATTTACCACTATTTCCCATAGTATGGTCCACCTTGGATTTAGATCTTCTTCATTTTTGGTCTCATACACTAAAATGGTATTTTAAAATAGATGGATCACATAGATATAGGATACACACATCAAGATGGGACCTATGGTAAGGAATGTACTATCTTCAATGAGGTTGGGCTGCACCTAATCGATTCCTTTTTATACGCAGAATGCGGGGCATGGATTTGGCAATACCCACACTCGGACCTAGCTAGTGATGAACGATCCTGAAAGGAGATCTATGGATCCCACCATGATGTATATGTTTTATCCACGCCATCCATCCATTTTGACAAGTCATTTTAGGGCATGAGTCACATGAGGCATATTGAAGCCTCAATGGGACCACATTATAGGAAGCAGTGTGGATTGAATTCCTACCGTTGAAAACTTCCTAGGGCCCACCAGATGATTTTTATTTGCAATCCAACATGTTCATAAGGTCATATAGACCCCTGTATGAAGGGAAAACATAAATATTAGCTTGATCCAAAACTTCTTTACCTCGAGAAGTCCCCGGCAAGTTTTCAAAGCTTTCGATCCCCACTCCTTCCCATGTGTGGTCCACACTTGAGCTTTTAATCTACCTCCTAAGGTCCACTGTAATGTTTATTTCCCATTCAACATGTTGAGTAGGTCATACAAACATGGATGAAGGGAAAACACAAACATCAGCTTTATTCAAAAACTTTTATGGCCCAAAAAGTTCTAATGGTGGTCATTCAATTACCATTATTTCCTATGGTGTGGTCCACTTGAGATTTGGATTTGCCTCATTTTTTGGTGTATACCCTAAAATAAGCCGGAAAGATGGGGGGATGGCGTGGATGTCGTCAATAGGGGCACACTATGGATGGATTATGCAATAATAATAAATATTATATAATCCTAACATTTAAATCAACCTTTATTAGTTAAATATAAGATATTTAGCTGCCCAATTCAAGAATACTAATCGAAGGGCTATGATTATTTTATTAAGAAGAATATATTACATGGTCCATTAATTAAAAGAATATGTTTGAGAGATGTATATGAATTACTGTACTGAATTTGGTGGCATGACAATAACATGTTTTGTCTCATACTCTACAGAAAATAGAAATTAAGACAATAGGGGCAAATACAACAATTATCAAATTTCAGACATTTATGAGTTGTGTTCCAAATAGAATTTTATGAAAGAAGTGTTTAATTTTAGACATTAGGACCTTTTCCAAAAAAAAAAAAAAAATTTACTAAACAAATTTTTTAATACTTATAAGTATTAAAATTTAGATGGCCGGTAAGAACAGAATATTGACAATTGATAATCTAAGAAGAGGAGACCTTCCCATTTTGAATGTTTGCCTTCTTTATATGAAGGTTGAGGAATCAATGGACAAGCTCTTGATCCACTACCCCTTTTCACTTGACATTTGGTAGAGTGTCTTTTTGTTTGTTTGGTGTATCCTGGTGTATGCCAAATTCAATGGAACGCTTTCTCTTCAATTGGCACAGTGATCCAGGTGATGGTTTTGGAAAAAAAGGAAGTGGAGGGTGATTCTTTTGATATTTCTGTGGGTGATCTGGGTAAAGAGAAACAATCATTGTTTCCATAATAGGAGTATCTTTGCAACAGAAGTTTTCTCATGAGCCCTTTCTTTGTTCAAGGATTGGGCTTTGTGATCTGTGTTCTCGCTGTTTGGGGTTTTTGGGTGTTATTTGTGGGACTACGCTTGTTTTTTGGGGTGATTTTTATTTTTTTGTAGTTACCTTGTATTTTTTCTTTTTTCTTTACTCGTAGTCTATCTTGTTCCTTCTAATAAAATATCATCTTTAAAAAAAATAAAAAATAAAAAAATCAGCAATTTAAGTTTTTAGTACTGAAATTAATTTTTAGAGTTCGTTTTTCAATTTACCAAACAACATCTAAATCATTTCAATTTCTTTCAAAATTTGACTAAATGTCTTATATCATTTTCGTTCCTTTGAAAATTTGACTAAACTAGTATGATAATTATCATAATGTTTTAAAGCTTGTTATAGCATTAACAAAGTCATAAATGATTAGTGTAACTTTATTATCAAGTCTTGTAAAGATAAGATAAAAAACCAAATACTAAAAAAATATACATTCGTCGTTAAAGCTAGCAAATCAAATGGACCATATTTCTTCCTACCATCATTGTAAGGAGAACAACTTGTATTACCAAAGTAACAAATCATGTCCATGGAAATTTTTTGAGAGAATAAAAAATTAATTTTCTTCTTAATAGAAATTTGAAAAAAAAAAAAATCTAAGAAAATATAAATGTTGATATAAATTATAAAAGGATAAAAAAAAAATTAAGTTCTTTTGAATATATATAAATCATCCATTTAGCATACCTAATGAATGAATCTTTCTATTTCCACTTGAGGTGATCCCTATGGTATGGCCCCACCTTTTCTGCACACTCTCGATGCTCTACACTAGCGACATGTTTGGAGTAAAGAAAGGTTATTGGAACGAGTTTATTTTATTAGCTATTAAATAAATTTATAATAATATAAATCAGTAGAATATTGACTTAATGCTTTTTGAAAAAAATTAAAATATTGTACAAATTAGATGGTGTACTTTGCACCATTGAATCGGATGAAAAAGTTGATTGGTGATGAGCCATTGGTTGTTGCTTGCAATGGTCTAAATATTTTTTACACGACACCTCTAACTTTGCACAATAATTAAGATCGACTAGTTTTGATCCTCTCTCCTCAACTCATTAAGATGTGTGAATAGAGATGCGATATCAACTGTAATGTTGAGTTGGAGATAAGGACCAAGAGCCCTAAATTTATAAATGATTTGTTTCCAACCCATCAAAAAAATCAATTAATTATGTGACTCTGTCTCCTCTAATTAATTAGAAAATTCAATAGCATTTTAGGATTTCAAGAGTTTTTATACTTAATGAAATCTTACGAAATGAGAAAAGTCATCTTTTTAGAATGTGAAAAGACATTATCGAAATGTGAAGAAACACCCGTCGAAATACAAAAGAACATTATCAAAATTTGAGGAATAATATTTGAAATACGAACCTAAAGAGGTTTGGGCGAATGGTCTTCACCATAGCTTTGCTCCCTATAGGTGAGGGTTCGATTCCCCTCCTTAGGAGGGACCACAAATGTAAGGATTACAAACGAGCAACTCCCCGATGCTTTTAATTGTCCATTTAGGTGGCCAAAGTTTGAATAGTTTAGATCATTCGATTGATGTGATTTTAGTGTTATAGCTGGTAATTGGATTATTTTGGAATATCATTAGCATGCCATGTGTATAATAAATTAATAGCCTAGCGGCTCATCCATTGTAGGCTCAAAAAATGAATGGTCCAGATCATATTTGTCCGCTTATATTAAGATTCTGTTATTCAAAACACAGATAATCAGAGAATAATTTTGCAGTGAAAGAAATAAGCTTAATTAAGGGCATGCCTCTCCACTATAGGGCTCAAAAGATGAACGGTCCAGATCTTGTAAATGGGTCCGCGTCTATTGATAACTTAGATATGAGGGTTGAGCACCAGATCCTTCCCCTGTTTTTATTACCAAGTAAGAAAATCTCAAGCATTATAGCATTTCTCTACATTGACCCGAGGTGACTATGATTTGATGCATTTACCAATGTAGCTAATGTCCTTTACCATGAAAGGACACTAGATAGACATCACACTTGCATAAGTTTCAAAGAGTAGTTTCATCGTTATTATATAAAAATAAAAAATAAAAGAGTTTACTCAAGAGGTGAGCCACTTTAATCATGTGGTGCACTTGAGCACAAGTACTAAAAAAAAAAATTTATTGTGCCTTTATTATGACCACCCATTCAACACTGGCCACAACAATTATGGATATATTTCAATAGGAGATTCCGCTTATGTGGTGGCAACTTGCACGACCATGCATGTGGTGCACTCATGCACATGTAAAAATTAAATGGGCCATACTGCATATTTATCATGATTATTGATCCATTTTGGCAACAACACTTTTGATGAAAGAGATGCTAATACAACTTGCTCTATGTTCAATGAAAGGAGTGTTGTACACTCGCATTAAGGTCTATTGTGATAGGAGGATCCTACATATATGGTGGGCAAGTCACAAGAATCATGTGATGCACTCATGCATATTGAAAATTTGGTCCATATGTGTTTATAATAACTGAAGTCCAATATTGGCCTAGCTTGTATTTTGAATGCATTGAATGGAGAATCACATTTACACCATAATCAAGATGATTCTGAATCCATAGTTATACTTTTACTGCTTGTAATTGAAATACCAGGAATCCAAACAATCTATTTGGAGCTTGAATTTGGAATGTATTAGGATTTTTAACTTATTTATAAGTCTTAAATTTGATTAATTAAATCAACTTTTATATCCCAAATTTGGCCACATATGTAATATTTGACAAAATGATTATTAAAGTATATGTCATTCTCTTCAACGGCTTGAGCTTTTAGAGCAAGTGGTTATTTGACCTAGTATCGGAGTGGAATGTCGTGTTCGAATCCCTATAGCAACAAATATGCCTCCCAAATATATTCTTCCACTGGGGCTCATTTATAGTATGAATTGTGAGTGTCATAAGATGAGTCTGATACCATGATAACATAAGGTAATGTGGAGAAATCTCTTAAGATTTTCTATATATTTTCTTTAGCCTCAATGGGGCTTTTATAGATATGTACATCTTAAATATAGAAAAATAATTACTAAATATACAATTTATACATAAGGAAATGAAATACACAATGTATATAAAGGAAGAAAATGATTCGTTATCAGTTAGGTGAGAATGGTTTAGAAAATATACTCGTTGGTTTGAAGCCATTTATTCGATTTGATCATAGTCAACATTAGACTTAAAGAAATTTCATCATTACTTAAGAAAAACTCGATTGATGAAGACTTAGTTAATGCTTTAAAACAACTTGGCAAACTAAAAAAAAAAAAAAAAAAAACTGTCACTTGATAGATCAAATTACAAGAATTGATAATATTTACTCATTATTATATTTAAATATTAAATATTTAAAAAACTTGTCTGAATTACTTGAAAGACCAATGAGTAAAGTGTTTTTTAGGTGTTAAACTAGTATTAATAGAAGCAAAAATGATTACCTACAAATTTTAATAGTGAAAAATGTAAAAAATAAAATAAAATGATGGGCATTATTATTCAGAGGATATGGTTTTTTAAATGTGTCATCCAAAATAAATCCATTATATGGATGTTGTTGATTGGTATCTTAAAGTGTTACTTGTCTTTAATAATAGAGAGATAGTTCTACTGTATTCCAATTCTACCCATTTTATCATATCATTCCTTACTTATTATTTCAATTCCTTTGAAATTTAACTAAATAATGTTGAGTACATTAGGGTAATCTTGTTAAATTAGGATATTTCTTATTTGTCAAAAATATACATATATATTGAGATCTCTCTAAATCTCTGCAGATTTTTCATTTCTTATATATATATATATATAATATATATATATTATATAATATATATATATATATATATAGAGAGAGAGAGAGGAGAGACGCGTCACCTGCAAACCGGTTCGTACGTACTACGTACGAACTTTTTTGAAACCCCATCACGTGATGTAGATCCAAAATCTGAACCGTTCATGTGAAGCAGCACCTAGTGAAACCCCCCAGGACCAAGTTTTACTTTTATCTAAACTTTTATGCATACCGTCCGTAGCAAAAAGAAATTTAAATCAAAGAAAGAAACTGTTTACGTTTTTCATGGTCCACCAAAGTTTCGGATTAAAGTAAAAATTCGTACTATGAGGTTTCATGACGTTCTGCTTCATGTGGACCGTTCAGATTTGCAAGATTCATCACGTATGATGGGTTCTCAAAATGGTCCGTACGTACTACGTACGAACTGGTTCGCAGGTGATCGTTTTCCTATATATATATATATATATATATATATTATATATATTATATATATATATTCAATTATTCTTAATGAAATAAACAAAGTTATAGTTTTTATAATGTAGTTTTTTGTGATTTAACAAATATAAAATTTGACTAAGGGTTGTTCGGTCAAAATTATTTTTTGGACCTTATTACTGAAATGTGACAATTTTCATTGATTTTCCTTGATTTAGATCATTTGGTAAATCTAAACAATTAGACATTTAATTCCAAATATCATTGAAAATTACTATTTTCTAAAGTTTCCCTCTCTCGACTTAATACTCAACTCTGAATGCAGTAAGCTATTTTGAATTTTATTTTATTATTATTTTTGTGAACGATAACTTTGCCCCTCTACTTTAGCGAGCATAGGTAGAAGTCGTGTTGATGTTTACCCCTTAACGCTGAATGCAGTAGCTTGATCCAAAACTTCTTTACCTCGAGAAGTCCCCGACAAGTTTTCAAAGCTTTCGATCCCCACTCCTTCCCATGTGTGGTCCACACTTGAGCTTTTAATCTACCTCCTAAGGTCCACTGTGATGTTTATTTCCCATTTAACATGTTGAGTAGGTCATACAAACATGGATGAAGGGAAAACACAAACATCAGCTTTATTCAAAAACTTTTATGGCCCAAAAAGTTCTAATGGTGGTCATTCGATTACCATTGTTTCCTATGGTGTGGTCCACTTGAGATTTGGATTTGCCTCATTTTTGGGTGTATACCCTAAAATAAGTCGGAAAGATGGGGGGATGGCGTGGATGCCGTCAATAGGGGGCACACTATGGATGGATCGTGCAATAATAATAATTAATAAATAAATATTATATGATCCTAACATTTAAATCAACCTTTATTAGTTAAATATGAGATATTTAGCTGTCTAATTCAAGAATACTAATCGAAGGGCTATGATTATTTTATTAAGAAGAATATATTACATGGTCCATTAATTAAAAGAATATGTTTGAGAGATGTACATGAATTACTGTACTGAATTTGGTGGCATGACAATAACATGTTTTGTCTCATACTCTACAGAAAATAGAAATTAAGACAATAGGGGCAAATACAACAATTATCAAATTTCAGACATTTATGGGTTGTGTTCCAGGTAGAATTTTGTGAAAAAAAGTGTTTAATTTTAGACATTAGGACCTTTTCCCAAAAAAAATTACTAAACAAATTCTTTAATACTTATAAGTATTAAAATTTAGATGGCCGGTAAGAACAGAATATTAACAATTGATAATCTAAGAAGAGGAGACCTTCCCATTTTGAATGTTTGCCTTCTTTGTATGAAGGTTGAGAAATCAATGGACAAGCTCTTGATCCACTACCCCTTTTCACTTGACATTTGGTGGAGTGTCTTTTTGTTTGTTTGGTGTATCCTGGTGTATGCCAAATTCGATGGAAGCCTTTCTCTTCAATTGACACAGTGATCCAGGTGATGGTTTTGGGAAAAAAGGAAGTGGAGGGTGATTCCTTTTGTATTTCTGTGGGTGATCTGGGTAAAGAGAAACAATCATTGTTTCCATAATAGGAGTATCTCTGCAACAGAAGTTTTCTCATGAGCCCTTTCTTTGTTCAGGGATTGGGCTCCGTGATCCGTGTTCTCGCTATTTGGGGTTTTTGGGTGTTATTTGTGGGACTATGCTTGTTGTTTGGGGTGATTTTTATTTTTTTGTAGTTGCCTTCAATTTTTATTTTTATTTTTTTTACTCGTAATCTGTCTTGTTCCTTCTAATAAAATATCATCTTTAAAAAAATAAAAAATAAAAATCAGCAATTTAAGTTTTTAGTACTGAATTAATTTTTAGAGTTCATTTTTCAATTTACCAAAACAATCTAAATCATTTCAATTTCTTCAAAATTTGACTAAATGTCTTATCTCATTTTCGTTCCTTTGGAAATTTGACTAAACTAGTATGATATTATCATAATGTTTTTGTAACGCCCTGAAAATTGGGGGTCGAGCAAAGCTCAACTCCCGAGTTCCAACGCATCACTTATACAACACAGATAATGATGATTATGATGAGAGCATTGAAACATGAATGAGATTATACCAAAACAGCATATCATACTCCAGAGACAGTTAAATTGCAAGCGGAAGACTGTGATAGATACATAAAAGATATAGACTATGGTAAGTCTCCAGAGTGTGATAAGGTTACCAGGTTAAATAATTTCAAGTACAAGTCCTATTTATACGAAAAGTGTAAAGTCATCTAGACAACATCTCTATACCCCGTCGATCAAGACACGGCTCACATGAAGCCGCCAGAAAACAGCCAACACGAGCAAGCATCATAGTCAATGCAAGGTCCGGCTCCGCCTCACAAGCATCGCCATCTGCAATCAGACAAAGTCTGGTGGGTGTGTACAACACCGTCCCGTAACGTGGGAGTGAGTGATCAACTCAGTGGAACAATAAAGCATAGGTTAACATGTTATCAATTTAGTCAAGCAGTAATGATAAAACAGTAAAATCAAACACTCCTAACTACTCTTATTAATGCAAGTATGAATGCAGTCATGATGCATGCCCTCACCACACACTCCCTCGTGCGACACCATCTTACGTTCGCGGCATGCTTGCATTCCTCAGTGCTCCACATCTTCCAGGCACATGCAATGCGATGATGAGCATGATTACCGAGTTATTATTAGTCCATTTCAAACAGAAGGATTGGAAAACTAAGGTACCTCCCTTGTATCATTCCGAAACATGATCCATTCTAGGGTCGTCAGTCCTAGTTAATCTCATACGATGGCGTGTTTCTAGGTCGCTGCAAAGGCTGTCAGGGTTGTTACACGCATTCATTACACCACTCCCCCATCACCTTTTTAACGGTTCATCATTAAATTGATACAAGCTTAGTTCATACTCTATACATTGCGGCAAAATTCGTCACCTCACCGCAAATTCGGAGTATGCTCGAGGTCACTACAAAGGGCTCGTCACCAATCAGTGTAGGCCGACAACTCGAATATAGTGTCCCATACCACCATAATTAGCTCACGAGTCTGGTTGCTCAATGGACACTACGGGGAGGCACGTGGCCCCAGCGTAGGCCGAGAGCTCGACCACGGTGTCCCATACTACCATGTCCGGCTCATGAGTCTTAGCGGATCGAGGTACCATGGTTAAAGGGATTTCACTGGTAAGTTTGGTACCCTAGGTTCAAGCAGTAGCGTCCAAACATGGTGAACATACATTAGACACATCGGGTTGCTTGACGAGTTCGGCTAGCTCGAGCGCACAACAAGTTGAACGATATGAAGCGCATAAGCACTTTGTGTGGCCAACCATTATCGCCAACCGAAGTACGACTCGGGTTCGTCGAACACATCTCACGTGGCAAATGAATCTCAGCCACGAATTCAATCCCATTACCGATTGCCTGGACTATTATCATAGCCCCAAACACAATCAATCCATGACCAGAAGCATGTAGAGTAAAGCAGAATAAATAAAGTAATTCAAGCATGTTGACAAGCATGTCATAAAACATGTAATAAAGCATAATATAAACAGAAAATACAAACACCTATATTGCATAAGTAAGCGGTTAATTTAAACAAGCAACATGGAGGAAATCATATACATCTCTAAGGTAGCTAAGAATCCTATCTCAACACCCTTATACATTACAATTTACTAACTACTACTCATTCAGACATTTCAACAAACACTTTAAACTACATACATCAACATACATGACGTATGTTGATCACATAGGTATAAGGTCAAATCCTTTCACTAGGGAGTTGCCCCAATTATAACACGCGTGCACCCATGATGGATAGTCATGGCAAGCAGGAATCCAAGTTCCATGTTCATTCAGTCATTTCCACAAACACTTGGGTTACACGTTTTAGCATATATAGTGTATATTGGTCGTGGCGTGATTTAGGGCAAATCCTTTCGTCAAAGGAGTGTCACCTATACAACAATCATGTATCCATGACAATCAGTCATGGCGAGCACGAATGCGAATTCTATATTCATTCGGTCATTTTCACAAACACTTAGAATACATCCATTTTTACATACATAACGTATACTAGCAAAAACATGTATTAGGGCGAACCCTTTCACCAAGTATTATACACATATATAATATGTTCATACAGCAAATAATCATGACAAACACATTTCCAAAATTTATACGTATACGGTACTTTCTACAAATACCTAGAATACACAAAATTCCATATTCTTCGTATTTAATCGAAACGAAAAATAGATAACACTTTGTACATGTGCAATTGCATGCAGATCATGAATCTATCATTATCAGACATTGAAAGCGTTGAAAACCATAGCCTATACATCTAAAGTCTGCACCTTTTGTCGTAAAATCGTAACGAATCCGATAGGTTTGCTAAGTTTTCGTATTCGGCAGTTTGGTAACCTATAGAATTAAATAGGTTAGCTATTTCAAACCTACAACTATCACAACCCCAAAACAGATTAGGGTTAGGGTTTCTTACCTTGAAACGAAGTCAGAATCACCGGGAAAACAATTAGACTTGAGTGGTTAAGCTTGTGTAGCGGCAGGGAAAGAGGGTAGAAAGAATCCTCCCACAACTCTCTAATTTTCTCTCTCTTTTCTCTCTTCTCTCCTAGGGTTTTTCTCAAATTCGTATGGCTGAATGAGAGAGGGTTTAAAGGTCCTTATATAGCCTAAAACTACACTAAAATAGACTCTAGGTCAAGGTATACTTAGGTTATAACCAAAGTGAGTCAGTTTCAGCTCAACGGAGGACTTCTAGCGGCCCCTTTTCTGTGTGAGGCCGGACTTAAGCTCACTAACACTGGATCTAGGTACGGCTAAGTTTTCGTTTTGGTCGGCTTCCCAGATCACACGTGGCGGACCAGTTTCAGTTCAATGGTCAGTGGATCTCGATCGGAGATTTCGAGTACATTGATATGTTTGGGGAAATATCCCTGATCTGAGGGTGTAATTTGGCATAATTCTGACGGTCTGGTTGCTTAATACTGATCCGCAAGCGACATGTGCTAGATTTATTTATTTTGAATTTAATTTAGAATTATTTTCACATTTCTCACACTCCCCGCTCCGAGCTCAAGCGAATAGCGCTGGGACACTATCTGAATTTGATTTCCGAGATGGTTGTCAAGCCCAGCAAGGCGGTCCTAATTCCTTAACTTCGTGTAAATCGGACTTCCGACGTGCGGTCCAGATCTGATACGGAGTTTCGAGATGCTCCTGAGAGCAGCCGGGTAATGGGATTGATCCTAGATTTTAGGGTAATGTAGCGTCAATGATTCTACAAGTTTTGGGTCTTGCAGATCGTATTGAAAGTGGATCAAGCGGATTTCGTAGCTAATCTAGTTTAGCACTTAGTTACTTTGTGAAGGATAAGGTAGTGAAAGTGAGATTTGTGAAGGAAATGGGTTAAGAAGCGATTTTAGACTGTGGGATTCAGTTCTGACAGGTTAATAAGGTGTTAGGACCGACCCATTGCCTAAGGACGTCTAATCCCAGGTTGGCAAAAATCCGGGATGTTACAGTTTTAAAGCTTGTTAGAGAATTAACAAAGTCATAAATGATTAGTGTAACTTTATCATCAAGTCTTGTAAAGATAAGATAAAAAACCAAATACTGATAAATGTACATTCGTTGTTAAAGATCGCAAATCAAATGGACCATATTTCTTCCTACCATCATTGTAAGGAGAACAACTCGTATTACCAAAGTAACAAATCATGTCCATGGAAATTTTTTGAGAGAATAAAAAATTAATTTTCTTCTCAATAGAAATTTGAAAAAAAATTCTAAGAAAATATAAATGTTGATATAAAATATAAAAGGATAAAAAAAAAAAAAAAATCAAAGTTCTTTCGAATAGATATAAATCATTCATTTAGTATACCTAATGAATGAATCTTTCTATTTCCACTTGAGGTGATCCCTATGGTATGGCCCCACCTTTTCTGCACACTCTCGATGTTCTACACTAGCGACATGTTTGGAGTAAAGAAAGGTTATTGGAACGAGTTTATTTTATTAGCTATTAAATAATTTTACAATAATATAAATCAGTAGAATATTGACTTAATGCTTTTGAAAAAAATTAAAATATTGTACAAATTAGATGGTATATTTTGCACCATTGAATCGGATGGAAAAGCTGATTGGTGATGAGCCATTGCTTATTGCTTGCAATGGTCTAAATATTTTTTACACGACACCTCTAGCCTTGCACAATAATTAAGATCGACTAGTTTTGATCTTCTCTCTCTTCAACTCATTATAATGTGTGAATAGAGATGCAATATCAACTGTAATGTTGAGTTGGAGAGAAGGACCAAGAGCCCTAAATTTATAGATGATTTGTTTCTAACCCATCAAAAAATCAATTAATTATGTGACTCTTTGTCTCCTTTAATTAATTGGAAAATTCAATAGCATTTTAGGATTCGAAGAGTTTTTATACTTAATGAAATCTTACGAAAATGAGAAAAGTCATCTTTTTAGAATGTGAAAAGACATTATCGAAATGTGAAGAAACACCCATCGAAATACAAAAGAACATTATCAAAATTTGAGGAATAATCTTTGAAATACGAACCCAACGAGGTTTGGGCGAATGGTCTTCACCATAGCTTTGCTCCCTATAGGTGAGGGTTCGATTCCCCTCCTTGGTTTTACCCGATACACGTGATTGTGAGTGATTGCCTGTATCCGCAGGATTAGTCTCACTTCAAAAAAGAGGTGGGGACACCCTTGTCTTCAAAAAAAAAAAAAAAAAAAATCTTTAAAATACGAAAGATATGGAATATGACAAGTACTACTTTGGAATATGAAGAGTGTGGTCATGTGGGCCACTCTATATATATTCCAACAAGTTTGCGTATATTGTGACTTAAGTTGCCATCATGTGTCACCCACTACGGTTCACAGTTTATATTTGACCAATCCATATTCTAATTGCATTAATGATGATCTTGACCTTTGATTTTTGGTGTTGAATATGATACATTTAATATTTTTATTTTAACATTGTAAATTCAAGGAAAATAATTGATGACTTAAACCATCCATTTAGAATATGTTTGGGTTGTTTGAATTAGTGGAAATGAAAATGATAACTGGGAAATAGAAATTGATTTCTTCAGACATGATGATTTCTCTCACTTGGAAACGACAAGATGCCTTCGTAAATTGATATTCTTTTCCTCATATTTCTTTGTGAAATAATAATTTCATTTTTCCTATTAAAGAAATAAAAATATACCTTGTTTTGGTTTTTGAGAAATAATTTTTATTTTTTAACCGTTGACTATTTAACATTTCTATTGTGGCATGAAATAACATTCAATGATTCTAATCAGTGTTGTCAAGTGCGATCGCATATGCGAATATGCGATCGCATATGCGCATAAAATTGGGGAGATCGCATATGCGGCAGTGGCATATGCGATCCCTGCACATATGCGATGTATGCGATCACATAATGGCCAACGGTCAGATTTCTGACCGTTTGTTTACCATTTTTTTTTTAATCCGGATTTTTTCTCTATAAATATACATTCTAAGCATTCATACATGCAAAAAAAAAGCTCAAACTCTCTCTCTATTCTCTATTTCTCTTGAAGGCGAAGGACCGGAGGAGCCGGGGGGCGAGTAGTAGCCGTCAACCCGTTGATGAGATTGAAGAGATTGAAGAAGCAGAAGGTGATACTAATGATCAAGCTGAAGATCATCCACCATTAGATGTTGATGAAGTATTAGTATATACAGATGATGAAGAAACGGAAGAAGAAGAAGAAGTGTATGTGAAAGAAGGAGATGACTCGAATAATAATGATGGTGGTGGTGGTGGTGGTGGACCTGGTGGTGATGTGCCACAATGGATGCTAGATCAATGTATATGATTAATGATTATTGATTACAAATTTACAATGATTAGATAAATAAAATAATAAATACATAACTTCTTAATTTTGTTTAATGCTTGTCTCATAAGTCTAAATGTGTTGATGTTGATGTTGTTGATTGTTGATAACTTGATATATTATATTATTAATATTATGTATTGTATTTATATCACTATCATGTACATGTAGTGTTGAATGTTGAATATGGATATTTGATATTCATATTTCATATTTGTTATTGTTAAATGTAAAGTAAAATGTTAATTGTTAAGATTTAAGAAGTTAACTATATTGTAATTTGTAAATGTATCATTATCAATATATGTAATTGGTTGGTTTTATTTTTATTTTTTACTTAAATTAAATGTATTTCATGTCCCAAGGACATGTAATAATTTATTTTAATTTTTCTGATTTTTTTGAATTTTTTTGATTTTTCATATATTTTTTTAAATTTTTTGAAAAAAATGTGAAAATAAAAAAATAAAAAAAATATGCGACCGCATATGCGATTGTGCGATTGCATATGCGCACACGCATATGCAATCACACAGGATCGCATATGCTATTTGACAACATTGATTCTAATGATATAACCATCTCGGCATGTGACCCCAAGCAAAGGACCTATGATTGGATGGCATGGTTGTACCACAATCAAACCATCCAAGCCAAGAGACAATGGTAGATGGAGTCAAAACACACTATAAATAACTATTTTAGAAACCTTGGTATTTAGACCACCTACATTCTTCCCATCTAGCTATCCCTTTATTGTTTGATCTGTATAGTTTAAAAAACACAAGCCAAATTTTAGATGGTCTGGATGGTTGTAACGAGCTTTTGGATTGTAAGTTACTTAAGATAAGTTACTTATATCTTAAGTAGCTTATTTTGATTTCTACTTGTTAAATTGAAGTGATGAAGTAACTTTAAATATAAAAAACCATTTACTATTGATCATAAAACCAACCAAACATATTTGTCTCAAATAAAGTTACTTAAGTTACTAATCTACGCCTGTATGTGGAAAAAGTAACTTATTTGGTGGTATCCAAAAGGGCCATAAATGAGTGTTACATGTGATGTGGATGACTCACCCCCATCAAAATAGTGAATTTCTGCAGGGTGTTGGGAAGCAGATTAGCTAGTACCCTGCCTTTCTTGGTACAGTCTGGACCTCTGAGGAGCTTACCATGATATATGGGTTTTATCCACACCGTTCATCCATTTTGCCATATCATTTTAAGCCGTAAGTCCAAAAATGAGGTAAATCAGGCTCAAGTGGGCCACACCACAGGAAACAATGGTGATGATGACGCCAACGGCAAACCTTGCTAAGGGCAACTGTGATGTATATATGCTATCCACCCTCTTCATAGGGTCACGTAGACATGGACGAAGGAAAAACATAAATATCAGTTTGATCTAAAACTCCAATTTCTTTATTTTTAAAATTTTAGTTATTTACACACATACACCTCCACCCACGCCCCCACATGAGTGCTTGAACCATCACTACAGTGCTGAACCACTTGGTGTCAACCACGGAGCCATGCACCGAGACTCTCCACTTAAGCCTTGGATCTGCCTATTTTTACTTGTTTATACGTTTAAATTGATAGACAGTGTGGATGAAACCCATGCATTAAGGTGGCCCCTCAAAGCCCTAGCATGTGTGAACTTGGTACAGGCCGGTGTAGGTAGGGCTGTACACGAACCGAGTTAGATCGGTTAGCTCGCTTAACTCAACTCAAGAAAGCTCGATTCAAAACTGAGTTCGAGCCGAGTCAAAATGATTTTTTGAGTTCGAAAAAATTTCGAATCGAGTTTGAGCTTGCTCGAGCTCAACTTGACTCAGATCAAACCCCAGCTTGAATCAAACTCAGATTGGATCAAACCCCAGCTTGAATCGAACTTAGATTGAACCAGTTCGGTGACTGGGTTACTTTGATATTGATGTTGCTCACCAAGTGTTCAATGAAATGACTTAATGAAGTATCAGGTGGTGGCAAGGAATGTATGTATATGAAATAAATACATTTTTTTCTTGATTTTGATGTTACGTACAAGGTATTTGAAGAAATACTTGTAAAATTACTGCTGTTGTTTTACATATAGTGAACATTTGAAGGTGTGGTTTATTTGCTTGTTAAAATATTACACAGGCAAACTCTGCTCGTACTTGGCTTAAGCTGGCCCGAGCTGTTGACCGAACTGAGCCGAGCTGGCCAGTCCGGTTGAGGGCCAAGCCATGCTGAGTTCGAGCTGGGGTCAATTAGTGGTTGAACCGAGTCGCAGTTTGACTTGTATACACCCCTAGGACCCAATCCACGTCCCAAACTTTAAACGGGAACGGATTAGCTGTTACCAAGGCGTTACCCTAACCGTATGGACCCACCCTGATGCATTTGTTGCATATCCACGCTGTCCGTTTGTTTTTCCTGACGCAGGAGTTGTTACCATAATTATGTGGGGCACACTTTGATATATTTGTTGTATATCCATGCTGTGCATCTATTTTTCTTATCTATTTTAGGACGCAAATCTCAGGTGGACCACACTGCTATTAAAAACTTTTTGTGGGCCAAGTTTTGGATCATGCGGATCTTTGTATTTTCCCTTCCTCCAGGTCTTTTTCACATTATCATCATATGGTAAATAAACATCACGAAAACCTTACTACGGCACCTTTGGAATTTTTAATGGTAAGGTACTTAAACATTACTGTTTCCTGTGGTGTGGTCCACCTGACATTTGGATCTGATTAATTTTTTGGGAACATGTCCTAAAATGGGCTGGTGAAACGGATGGACAGCATGGATATATGACATATCATCAAGGTGGGCCCCACGGTAAGGGTAACACCTACTAATGTGTTACCCGGGTAACAGCTAATCCAGTCTCAGGTATAACAGCCTGGATGGTGTAATAAGTTTGCAGCCAGCACATGGATTGTTTAGCTGCGGCGGGTCCCGTGAGAACGTACCGTATACCGCGGGCTCGGATTGCGTAGTGTAGCAGACAGTACCCAAGTCGGTAATGCGTGCTCCTGGAAAAGCTTTGTGGGCTACATGATTTATGTGTTTTATCCTGGCCGTCCATCAATTTTTTCTGCTCATTTTAAAGCGTTGGCCCAAAAATGATTCAGATGGACCACACGATAGGAGATTGAACCCTCGCCATTAAAAACTTCTTTGAGGCCACAAGTTTTAAATCAAGCTGATGCTTTTGTATTCCCTTCGTAGAGGTCTGTGTGACCTAATCAACAGGTTCGATGGAAATAACCATTAAAGTAGGCCCTTGGAAGTTTTTAATGGTGACCGTTCAATCACCACTCTTTACTCTGGTGTGGTCCACCTGAGATTTGAATCTGCCTCGATTTTTGGTTAATGGTCTAAAATGATCCGAAAAAATGGATGGACGACCTGGATAAAACACATAGATAATAATGGAGCCCACGGAGCTTTTTCAGTAGCCCATTGTACCGAAGTCGTGCTGTGTGCTTCGCTACGCAATCCGAGTCCCTATACGGCGCCCTTTTAAGCTCGAGTCTGGCCGCCAGCTTGAAATTTATATGACCACGGGCAACGTGGCAATGTCTCATCTTCCGTATGGATATAGTAGCACACATGTAATGTAATCCGGACCATCCAAATGGTGGACGGACATAAGTATTAGAAAATCCCACTCATAAAAGAAATCGTAACTATAGGTGCTTGGTTATAACAAAGAAGATGGTTATAACCGTAGCTGGGCAAAATCCGATTCGATCTGACTCCATCCAATCCAAACCGATGGCTGGGATCGAGTCAGATCGAATAGGCCTACTTAGATCCGACCGTATATCGAATTGAGTTTGGATCAATGGTCAATCCAGACCGATGCAATTCGATTGGATCTGATTCAAACTGATCCGATATACAGTGGAAATCAATACTTCTACTTTTTCATGTGGTATCGTCCACTTGAGCTTTGGATATGCATCAATTTTGGGTTTAACTCCTAAAATGATATGGAAAAATGAATGGACGGGGATGGATAAACTACATGCATTCATGGTGGGCCCAATAAAGTTTACTCAGTAGATAAGAGTGTACTGGGTAACTCAGACACGCAATCCAATTTCGTGTGAAAGTAAAACACACCAGACAGATTGTGCAAATAGTGTCGTGCGAAGATGAGCGCCAGGTCCAAGTTTTATGAACGGCTCAAATGAAATCAAAGTTACATGGGCCCCACAATAATGTATTTATTATATCCATACCGTTTATTCATTTTTCGTGATCATTTTAGAGCATTAAAAAAAAAAAAGAATCATATTTAAAGCTCAAATGGACCACACCGAAAATAGCAGTGAGGATAATGATTTTCATCGTTAAAAAATTCATAGGGCCCACCATAATGTTTATTTTCCATCTAACTTGTTAATAAGGTTAAAAATACATGGATGGAAAAGAAAAACAAATTTCATATTAATCTGAGACTTCCGTGATCTCCAAAAGGGTTTCAATGGTAAACATTCAATCCCTCACAGTTTTTTGCAGTGTGGTCCAACTGGTCTTTAGATCTGTCTTATTTTTCGGCTCAAGCCTTAAGACAAACTCTCCAAATGGATGGACGGTTTAGATATAATACATACCTCATAGTTTGACCCACAAATCCAACCAAATCTGAACCGTACTCAACCCGATCCGACTCAGTCCAACCATGCATCGGATTGGTTCGAGTCAGATGTCCCGGACTCGGCCTCCGATCGGATCGAGCTCAAGTTAACCCATGTAAATTTCGGACCGAATCAAGTTGGACTCAATTCGATCCGACTCAGTCCGATGCCGAGCTCTAGTTATAAGTGACAAGAAAATTGCCTACGGCATGAATTTTTCGTCATTTGCCATTCAC
Source organism: Magnolia officinalis (assembly GCA_021015155.1). Classification (NCBI taxonomy): domain Eukaryota; kingdom Viridiplantae; phylum Streptophyta; class Magnoliopsida; order Magnoliales; family Magnoliaceae; genus Magnolia; species Magnolia officinalis. The sequence continues at coordinate 9,086,044 of JAJHSJ010000010.1, forward strand.
GATCAGCTCAGTTATTTAGACGGTCTGGATTTCCGGAAAACCATTCAAGGTCCACGTCGCCACTCTCACCATTTCTCTGAAATGGTTGTGAACCACCACAGGAGTTCGTCACCGTAGCCAACTCCAACGTATGCGGCTTGGCCAGTGACCCTAGCACTTGTCAATGGATAATGGTAGGTTCTCTGTGGGCCCAAAATGATGTATTTGTTTCATCTACGCTGTCCATCCATTTTTCCATGTCATTTTATGATATGATCTCAAAAATGAGATAAATCCATATCTAAATTGGACCACATCACAGAAGCAGTGTTGATTGAACGCTCTCCATTAAAAACTTCGTTGAGGCCACAAAAATTTTGAATCAAACTGATATTATTTTTTTCCCTTCATCCAGGTCTGTATGACCTAAACAACAGGTTGGATGTCAAATAAACATTACAGTGGGCCCTAGGAGGTTTTTAATGGTGTATATTCAATTTATATGGTGTGGTCCACCTGATAATTATATACGCCTAATTTTTGGTATAAAGTTCTAAAATAATATGGAAAATGGATGGACGGTGTAGATAAAACATATACATCATGGTAGAGCCCACGAAGCACCGACCACTAGCCAAACTGTGTACCTAAAAATCCAACTGCGTGTAGAATATAATGGCAATCTTGTTATTCAATCCCAAAAACATAACCGTTTGCTTAACTCAAATTATCGCGAAAAAATCCGACCTCTCTCTTACAAATACGAACACAGCCTCTCTTTGCTCTCTCACGTCTTCTAACCGTCTCTCTCTCGATACAAGGAAGAAAAACAGGAAAATCATTTAAAATCTCTAGGGTTTTTCTGTTGCAATCTCTCAAATCAAATTCGAAAATCTTCGATAGTCGTTGAATCTCAAAGCAGTCTCTAAATCCCCAGTGTCTTTTGTGAGATTGTACTGACAGCAGTCTCTAAATCCAGCTCTTTTTTGAGATTGTACTGAGTAAGAACTCTAAGAGCTGAGAGAAAAAAAAAACTAGGGTTTTTTTTGGGGTTGTGGGGAGTGATTTTGAATTTCTGAGAAAGGGGCATGAGGTTGAACGGAGAAATCTCGTATTGGAATGACGAGGAGAAGGAGAAGGAGCGGATTCCGTCACAGCAGAAGCTCGTTGTCGGATACGCTCTGACGTCGAAGAAGACAAAGAGCTTCTTGCAGCCGCAACTCGAAGGATTGGCTAGGTAATTGGATAGATGAGTACCGTTTTGTCGAATTCATTAAGAAAGCTTCGAGCATTAGAATTTCTAGAGAGAATTTTGAGAATTCGCACATTTAAAAGTCGTAATTTGTGGTTTTGTATTCAATTTCAAAGTAGTTTGGAGTGATTTTGAAATCTGAGGTCTGTGTTCGTAATTCATTTGTGTTCTGTTCTGTTTAATCTCTTTTTTCGCGAGTGAGGCCCATGATTCCGTGATCTTGATCGTTGTAACCTATCTGCCCTGATTGGAATATCAGAGGTTAGGAGAGCATGATCCATACACTGTGGGGCCTATCGACGGTCTGGATCACTAACCCATGGGCCACGCTTGTGGGAATTCAGGGCCTGACGATACCATGCAGATCCTCCTCTCAGTGGAGGTTGTTTTCATTGCTTGGTGATGGTGTTGTGCCACATTGATTTTTTGTAATCTAATTTTTATTGATAGGTTGGTGATGTAAGGAGAGCCGGGTAGGTGATGTAGGGAGAACGATATTTTTTATGTCATACAGTCTTGGGTCCCAAACATCCCTCCTCTGTTTTATATGTTGTTACTTATCTTGCCCAATTCAAGGAACCTTGATTTTCTTTCTTTTCTGAAAACATTTTTGTATGGCTGGAATTCATTTTTATCTGTCCATATTCTCAAGTGGCTGGTTGGTGAACCTGAATATTCATTACGTATATGTGTGGAGATTTCTTAATATCAAACGCATGGATAGGACAGCCCCAATACCAGCCTGGCTAAATGCCTGCCTATATACCAGATGATGCATGGAGAACTTCAAAGGTGTCCATCAGCTTGGCCTTGCTGTTTGGATGCCATGGCCCAGAAAATCAAGGCAGTTGATTTATCAGGTGAGCTACTGTGTAGAAAACAAATGGATTGCTAAAGAACTTGGTTCTCTGTCTATTTGTTTTGTACACAGTGTACCACCGATGGTTGGTGGATCAGCCTGATTTTTAGGCCTGTTTATCTACATGATGGACAGCTCAAATGTTCCACAAGTGTGCCATGTTGACACATGTAGAGGTGTGTACAGCAATCTGGTATATACGTGTGCATTGGGATTGGCAGACCTCATTTGTATATTCCTTTACATGAGAATATACGGAATTGGGATCAATCTACGATTCTGTTGTACTGTGAAAACAAATGTTTTAAATGCAGTCTGTTGTCTTGCCTGAACTAAATACATATTTAGCAATGATAGGAACTCATCTTCTTGGTTCATTTAATTTTTGAAAGATAATAAAGCTTTTATTAGACGAAGGTTCGTTTTATTTTTGAAATATAATAAAGCTTTCATTAAATGAGTGCCAAGGGTGTACGTGGCTACAAAGGATCCTTTGGAAGGCTAAAAGACGCTATCAACCCCCAATATTTGAACTATAAGCCCATGTTTTTACATTCGCCTTAGCCCACTCGACCATCCTAGATATGGACCCATTTTTTACTTTGAATAGGCGATTATTTCTTTTGCCCCAAATGGGCCAAAGGCGGTTTTAGCATGGTCTCATAAGGTTTATTTATGCTTTGTGATGATTTAGCTGACTCCTAATAAAAATTTGTCATATGATGCAGGAAAAAGGGGATATTATTTGTTGCAATTGACCAACACAGGCCTCTTTCAGATCAAGGTCCTTTTGACATTGTTTTACATAAGGTTGGTGAATTTTTCATTCCTTTCTTAAAATCATTCCTTGTCAAAATCTATTATAAATTGCCCAAGGACATCTTTATTACTCCAAAAACTTCTTTTCACTTTTTCTTGGATCTCCCTATATTCTTGATGTGGGAAATAGTGACTGGACTAGAAGCTTTGCTGTTTTTAACCACACAGTTGTTCAGTTGTTCTTTTATATTTTCTACCTTTGTGCAAGAGATGAATGGCTTTTGGTTTAATTAATTGTATCTGGTTCACACCTAACAAGTTTCTGTTAATCTCTTATCCAGCTGTCAGGAAAAGAATGGTGCCAAATTCTTGAGGTTAGTCAGTCTGAACACTGTGAAGCTCATATACTGTCTGAAGCACATGCTTTACATTTTGAGGTCTTATCAATTCATGTGTATGTTTGAGGTATATCATGTTTGCATTAACTCACTAAAAAACAATAAATTCTTGCGGAGATGAAGTATGAACTACAATGACTGGTAGAGCTGACAGTTATTTTAGAGCCTAAAATCCATCTTGGTCTGCCATAATTTGCAGTGTGCTTGCTCTTTCCTCCACATGAAACATGATCAGATAGTTAAGGTCAAAGGCTCAAGAAGCCCGACCAGTGAGGATTCTACCTTCAGTGATCAGCTAATCTATCTTCTGACATGGTTGCTAGGTGACTTGTTCAGGTGTTGATTCATATTTTTGCATATATTTTCTGGCTTTCATGTTGTATGCAAGGATTAAGGTTTTTTTTTTTTTTTTAATAGCTATTTGGTCTCTGCTGTTTTTACATCAGTTCCTGCAGCACTAATTTATTCAGTTGTATTAGCTAACCATGGGATTGATCACAGGATCAGTAATGTTTCTACTATATATGTGCTTAGTATTAAAGTTTTTTGTTGGCTGTTTCCCTTTATATTCTTGAACTATAACTTCTGAGTTAATAGTTAATTGGCTGTTTTATTATACTTTGAATGAATGAGGTTCTGCTAAGATCTGGGTGCATCCAACCTCCATGAGCCAGAATGGAGCAGATTCATTCCTGACTGTTGAGCCTGGAATTCTAAGTTGACTAGAATTATTCTAACTTTGACATTTCTAAATAATTCTTTTTTCTTTCACTATTTTTATTTTCTTAGTTTGTTTTCATTGGCATTTGTTTGGCTTACTTCCCTTTGTAGCCAAAACAACCCTAGGTAGATTCTGAGAGTTCAGTAATTTCATCACTTGTAATGTTTTACCTGCCTATTTGTTATCGACAATATGCCAACTTTATCGGTCTTTGGTGTAGAGATTCTACAAATTGCCAACTCCATTCTCTTCCATGTGATGTAGGCCCACGCCCCCACCTAGGCCCACAAGGAGCCTACGCGTGCTGATTTTGAACTTTGTTGATAGATTTGGGGCATAAATATCAAGATTTACAATTTACTATTTGTGGAAAATATGAGGGCTGATTTAAAGATGTGATTGAAGATACGGGAAGATGTGATTGAAGATTTTATTTCCTAGATCTGCTGGAGTGGAACTGACTGAAATTGACTGAGTTGGGGACACTTGAATCGGGTTTTTGTCCCTAGGCGAGTTGACTCCGAAACTACTATTTAAATCCTCACTTCAAACTGTACCAAAACCAACTTAAGGAGCAGTATTGATCCATAAAATATCCGAATCGTAGATGGTGGTTCAACTATGTGTTGGAGGATGTGTGAATATGTATCGAGGTTCTAAAGGTTGTTTTTAAACAGTTCTTGATGTGACGCTCATAAACATGTCATTGGTTACTATTAAAATCAGAATTTCTTTGCATATGTTATTTATGCGACAGTTAATCTGATGCAAGTCCATATGATTTCCTCTGCAGCATTTTGGTGAAATTCAACTTGAGAGAGTATCTTGCTATCCGATGATTTCTTATTTGGGTTTGTCTGGATGCGTAGAAGTCGAACGTGGATGAGATTTCTGTAGGAGAGAGTTCATAGAAGAGATTACTTTCGTAAACAACTCATTTAGGCATTTTTTAAAAACTTCTACAAGTGAGTTCCACAGGACCTACAGTTCTTAATTGAACCTGTGATCCAAACACAGGAAGATAGAATTCTATGAAACTGCGAGGCCCATAGAGGAGAATTCCACATAAAAACCACTCCTTCAGGTGACCACTTGTACACCCATGACTTCCTTAGTACACTATGCTCTCAAATCCCATACCTGTCCAGCATATGTCAGCCATCTGCAGTTCATACACCTTAGCTGACCTCCCAATAATTCTGCACCACACTAGTCATCTGATGTCTCTGGAGGTTGCTTCACGTTGCTGACAGTTTGAAGTGAACTTATTCATAATCATTTCAGCTACTGAATCTCTTGATAAATAACAAGTTTATTAGAAAGGCATCAATAGCCAAGCATAATTACAAGTGGGACAAAGATTTCCCTTTAGCACATATCCTCTCTCTGAACTCCCATGTTCGGTTGAACTATCTCTACCATTTTATTTGCTGTCCTATGAGTGGAAAAAAATCAATATGGACATCCTGTGACAACTCTCTAATTTCATTAATCAGCCTAGCAAGGGGCTAAGGTTCCCGATCATTGAGCTTTACTTGCATAATCTCATTTAGCAATGATAGGATCTTGAACGTGATATTCAGCTACTGAATGTCAGGCTCAGCATATCCACTTGTACTACACCATGCACACAGATATAAAGATTGTGGGAATCCTGCAAACATTTTAAAATGCAAAATTTCAAACCCATGTTTTGGAATGCATGCTAAGATTTCTGCCCACCATTTAGGGATGGTGGAGATGTGTTCAGAGTCTCTCCATGCATGCTGTGCACGTAATCTTTTTCACTTGTCTTGACAGGACAAGGATTTACACATATTCTAAAATAATTTCTGTGTGAGGAGATATCTGGCACGCGATGTTTCAATGTTGTTTCTCTTTATAAAATAATCTGTATTTTTATTTCATCCATGAAACCTCTAACATTTCCCCCTCTCTGTTTTTTTTCCCCCCATAGGATTACTGGCAAAAACATCCGGAAGTTACAGTCCTTGACCCACCAGATGCCATAGAACACGTGCACAATCGCCAGTCAATGCTCCAGGATGTGGCTGACCTAAACTTGTCTGATTGTTATGGTAATTCCGTAGGATTTTTTCTAGTTAATAAGAAGCATCTAATTTTGTATCTGCTGGAAGATTGCCTATGGCATTTTCTTATATCTGCGTGCTTATGGATACTCAACCTATGTATGATCAGTGACAAAAGCAGTTGAAGTTTTCTTCCTTACATCTCTGTAGACAGTTTGAGTATTTTAAATTGTCGTTGCATTTATTATTGACTCCCTTTGCAGGAAAAGTTGGTGTTCCGAGACAACTAGTCATCACAAAAGATCCATCATCCATCCCTGATGCTGTTACTAAGGCTGGGTTAAAGCTACCCTTAGGTAAGCTTATGCACTGTATATCTCTTTCTTAAATTAGACTGAATGCAGTTTGCTTCAATACTGTCATCCGGGGGACCTGTGTTAAGTGGAATGTAGTCTTGATTCAACCTATATGTGATTCTTGAGACTCCACCATCTCTGTGGCGGCTCGTTCATGTCTTGAGATCCTTCCAGTTAAGACGAGAATTCAAAGATATCCGAGCATAACTCACATGAAACACCTATTATGATTTTTTTAAAGAAGATTAGGATCATACTCTACTTTGTTGATGCTTTTCAACTTGGAAGTCACAGATGCATTTCTTTTTCATTCTACTCTAACGATTTTAGTACCATGCCCCTCATAGTAGATTTGTGCATGTATGCATTCATACTTTTTTGTGTAAATGCAAATGCACACATGCACAGACACGTGTCAGGCACAAGGTCATGGGAACATTTGAAGGTCCCAGGGCTTCTTTCAATTGTAAAATAAGTCTTGGTAACTCCCAAAAGGTTCATGACAAGTGAGTCATGCTACTGGTGAGTTTCAGTGTTTCAATCTTAGTGTTTTTAGTCTCGTGTCCTTACCTGAAAAACCCAATCCTTCACTCCAAATGGAAGCAATTTGAAATTCCAGAGAATGATTAAATCTTGTGCAGGATGTAACATCATTAGCCTAGTAACAAAGAGTCCCTAATCTCTTATTTTTGAAACAACTCTAGATGCTCAAATCCCTAAACTTCAAGTCCGAATTTTTAATGTCCCAGTGCTTAAGTCAACAACAACAATCTAGCCCAGAATCCTATGCTTGATTGGTTGATTCCTCTGCTGATGTATGAATACCCTGGCACATAAACCAAGTGTACTAATCTAGTCTGTAACTGGAGGCCTTGATTAGGTAACTTCTATTTTGATACATTGTAGAATGTAGTAGTTGTGTATTTATTGTCTCCCCTCGGTTTCAGTTGCAAAGCCATTGGTGGTGGATGGAAGCGCAAAGTCACATGAGCTATACCTTGCTTATGATCAAATCTCCTTATCAAAGCTCGAACCTCCCTTGGTTCTACAGGAGTTTGTGAATCATGGTATGCTATTGGAATTAGTCAAACAATCTCATCAATTCCATTATATTGGTAAATGATTTCTTAAATAGTGGAACTCTTATCTGTTGGGTTTCAGGTGGTGTTCTCTTTAAGGTGTATATTGTTGGGGAAGCCATAAAGGTAGTGCGGCGGTTTTCCCTACCGGATGTCAATAAACATGAACTTTACAATAATGCTGGTGTATTTCAGTTCCCAAGAGTTTCTTGTGCTGCAGCTTCTGCAGATGATGCAGATCTCGATCCCAGCATTGCAGGTGAGATCATCAAGTCTTCCTTTCTCCGAATATCGGCTTGCTTTGCTGCAAAATTATGTATAGGAATATGCATCTTTATTAATTCTGGTTTTGTTCTTATGGACTTGTACAATGTTTAAGATCCGTGATCAGCCCTCCTAGAATATGCAGCCCCCTAATGGTTGTTTGTTTGTTTTTTTTTTTTTTTTTTTAAACCTACAGAGCTTCCTCCACGACCTTTGCTTGAAAGGCTTGCAAAGGAGCTCCGGCGTCGACTGGTAAGTCATACCTTTTCTTTTTCCTTCTACTTTTTAGATTAATCATGTACTTCTTGTTCCAATTTTAATCTTCGCTTGTTTATTGCTATTTTTAGGGTCTTCGACTGTTCAACATGGATATAATCCGAGAGTTTGGGACCAGAGACCGTTTTTATGTTATTGACATCAATTACTTCCCTGGCAAGTGGAACCCTTTTTTACAATGTTTACATCTTGCCATTTTTATCCATATCATGCCACATAACATGGAATGTTGGAAATAGAGGGTTTGTAGCATGATACACTGTAGTTATTAGAAAGTCCAAACTTCAAACAATTTTTTTTTTTTTTCTCTCTTTTAAGCTAGAAATCAATTTTATTTTACTTGAGGTTTACAGAAAATTCTTACTGGTAGAATGTGTTGAAGAAAACCCAATAGAGTAAAGACCATTATACTGCTTTGGTTTGCCAAAATTCCAATTACTGGTGAAATACTTTGAAGAAAAATGATTACTTTTTTGGCTATTAACCTCTTAAAAATGAGCAAATTGCAACAAATGCATGCATTTACCAGTTCATAGGCATTTGATCATGCGCTCAGCTTTGGTTCTTAGACGGTCCTCGTAAACTCTTGCAGGATATGGGAAGATGCCAGGATACGAGCACATCTTTACGGATTTCCTCTTAGGCCTGGTGCAGGGCAAGTACAAAAAGCGTCCAGCAAACAACAGTTAAATGAAGGTGCAGCAACGGGCACTCTTAACATGCAATCATAGATATTACGTCGTCTTCTAATCCCAAAGAAGGTATTATACATGCCTTGAATTTCATGTACAAAGACTTCTGTACGATCTTTGCTTTTGCAGCCAAGATGAAAAGGGTCTCTCTGCAGCTGTAATTACTGACTGATGCACCATGCTTTTCTTTTCTTTTTTTCTAAGCTAAGCTTTCACCTTCTTCAGTGATATGATGTCAGCAACATGCGCATTCTAAAGTACCAAGTCCATCTCATTTTCTCGCAGCCATACAAATCCCATCGTATTTTTCTCTCACCCATACAAATCCCATCGTATGTTCTTTCAGCTTTGCTGCCTGCTCTAACACATCTGAATGCCCTAGTCCCATTTCATGTACTGTTCCTGGTCCCATTGTCAACCACAAAATCAGGATACGGCCCCAGTTTTAGATTTTTTCTTCCATTGATCGATTCTGTTTATTAGAGTGGAATGGTGGAAAAGGATTTATGTGGCTGACCCCAATTAATTGGGTTGAGGCATAGATGATGATGATTTATTGATTGATTCTGTTTGTCTGGATGGATGGGTTTGTTTTTGTAATTCAGTGGTGATATTCATGCATCATCGACAGTGGTCATGTTGAAAAAAAGAAAATGGTCTATTAAAAAGAATGTGAGAGATTCTCTCCAACCTTTTTGATGGCGTCCGTCTCTTATGTCCATGTCAGTGGACAGTTGGCTGTGAAAAAACGTGGTCGAACCGATGAAAAGATTGATATCTTTTTCCCCAGAAAAGCCTGTGGTTGTGGCGGAGTTGGCGTATCTTTGACATTCTCTGCAGTGCTGTGTAGGGAAGAGATTGTGTGGTCATCAATCATGGAGTCTGCTGTTTTTTTCTTTTTCTTTTTCTTTTTCGTGGTTGGTTGTTTTTTATTTAGGGGGGGCAAGGGTGATTAAGAGAGAAAGTGATGGTTTTTCAGGACCACATCATTGAACAAAAATCAAAACACAGATCTGGGCAACTTGTTCAGAGATTGTGGTTTTTAATCCACACGATTGTGAGAGAAGATGAAGATTTTTGTGCCCTGTGATCCGTTAACATCTGCAGCAGACTGGATGGAGAAGTTTTTATTATGGGTTCCACTGCCTATGTGAACCAGAACGAGGCATGTCTACCCCTCCTACACATGGGATTGGTCACATGCTTGCAAAATGGGGAATGTAGGGTGTGGCAGAGCAAGGGCCTGGATGGACGCGGATACACCAGCAAAACCAGCGTTTGGAGCTCTGTCTTTTCGATTGGAAACCGTGGTTTTGCGGCCTGTTTGGATTGCCAACTGCAAACTCCCTTTCCAATTATTAGCTGTGAACCTATCCAAATTGTTTTTAAGGAAATGATGATGCAGAAGCTGTGGGAAAGGGAAGTCTTCTGTGGCAGTTGCGTCCAAATGGGCCCTAAAGTTATGATTAATGGCTCACATGCCAACATGGCAAGTGATTGGATTAGTACCCCATTAGAACATTACGTAGCTTAATGAGTCAGTTGTTGCCATGGTATGAGAAAAATGGTCATCTATATTTAGTGTATGCATGCTGTATATATTTACCTTTCTGATTTCTGATTAACAAGCATTTGTTAGATGAATTTGGACCATTGTCTTTTTAATTTTGACCTTCTGCTGAATGTCAATCAATCCACCACTTAAGGGAAACAAATCAATGTGATTTCTAGTTTAGGAGTCATAAAATCAGGGCCCATGATTTGCTTAGAGTTTGAGTTGCGAACAATTTACTAGTTTCCATGTCTCGAATGGCCACCACCGAGTATACAAGTTCCCTTGTATTGAAGAGCAGCCCGGCCATGGCTTCATTTAACCATTTAATCGCCCTAGTTACACGAAGTTCTAAAAATCTGGGAAACTGATTGTGTGAAATTTTTTGCCTAGCAGCTCTTATCCCACGGTGTGTGTGCGTGTGGCGTGAGTGTGTGGGGGTGTGTGTGCGTGTGTAAAAAAAAAATAATAATAAAGCTCTTATTATACATAATAAAGATGGAGATTGCCATCGTTTGGCCATAATTTAAAGGTAAACTGAATGCACATAATCTAGGACACTAATTTAAAAGATAACCATTACTATTTACCATATATAAATACATATATCAAAATTAATATTTTTATGCATAGAAATTGTAACGTCCCGAATTTTTTTCTAACTTGGAGATGGATGTCCTTGGGCAATGGGTCTATCATAACACCTTATCGACTTCTCAAAACTTAATCCCCAAGTCTTAAATATCTTTTTCAACCTATTTTCTTCAAAAATCTTACCTTTCACCACCTTATTCTTCAAATTTTTCTAAGTACTTTCATATCAGACACTAATATTAAAGTTTAAATGATGAAGAACAATACTTAAATTAAAATTTACTATAAATAGTAAATATATAAATAAATTGGATTTTTGACTATTAACCTTATGGAATCTCACAAAATAAATAGATTATTCGGATAGAGCAGCTTCTCCTACCCCAAAATCATATATTGCACGTCGAATAACTCATTCCGGTTTGCAAGATACGCTAATTTCAAAAATCTCGTGGCAAAACCACCACCAGACATCACAGCGGGTCGGCGGCGTGCCGCCGGTGCACCGAAATTTGGTGGACCCTCGCTACAATTTTCTACACTTTTCGACTGACTTAAAAAAGTCATATCTCCCTCAATATAACTCCGATTTAGGTGATTCAAAAGCCAGATTGAAATTTGATAAGTCTAGTTTCATATAAAAATAAGTGAAAAATATAATAAAAATTTTAATATAGTTAAATCTAGGTATATGTGACAACTGTCCAAAAATTATTAGTTCGGACAGCTGCTACTTTCAGAATTTTTAGAATTTTTTCTAGGACACGAAATTTAATGAAATTTGGTGGAGATAAAGTAGACTTGATGATGAACTACTGAAAAAAATAATTAAAATAATATACTAACTAAAAGTGCCAGAGAACGACATAGAACTACCCTAGGACCTTATTCTGTCGTAATTTGGGCGGAATTTATTTAAGTACCAAATTAAATTAATCGGTGGATTAGCTTGAACCACTATCTATACGAACGGCAAGACCCAAAACCATTAAAATCGCTAACTCAACATTACTTAAAAATCTCGGAGAAATTCCAAAACCCAGTTGCTCTCAGGAGCACATTGAAACTTCGTATCAGACCTGGACCGCGCGTCGAAAGTCCAATGACCTCGAAACTTAGCATTATGACCGCCTTATTGGGCTTGACAACCATCGCGGGAATCAAGCCCAAATAGTATTCATGCACAACTTGAGCCTTGAGTAAAGTGTGTGAGAAACGCGAATACCTTTGGAAAACGAAAAGAGACTTAAGTGAATTAGGTCATTCGCGTACGGGCGAAATTGAAGACTTCGGACCGTCAGATTCTAAACAAACTTCACCCATGGATCAGAGAAATTTCGCTGCACAAGTTCGTATACTTGTGGCCCTGATCAAGTATGTATGACCGTTGAACTGATACAGGTTCTCCACGGTCGATCCGCTAATCCGATCGGACTGAAATCGCATCCTGGCCTAAATCCATGGTCAAGGAACTTGCTCCGTGCCGTAGGTGAGTAATGAACCTCCAGATGAGTCCCGTTTGGCCGAAATGGACACCCTTTAGATATAACCTAAGTATACCATGACCCTGGGGCCATTGACATCAGTTCTGGGCCTATATAATGCCCTTCAACCACCCCATTCCCATTCCATACGAAATTCTCTAACCCTAGGAGAGAGGAGAAAAAAGAAGAGAAAAGTGTGAGGAGAGAAGAGAAAGAGTGGGAGATCGTTGCTGGGATTCTCTCCCACAACTCCATGCCTCGATTCACCTCCTCACTGTCGCTACACGAACCATTCCAACTTCAATTTGGGTAAGAAATCCTAACCCTAATCTTGTCTAGGAATCCAAATAGAGAAATCGATGAAATAGCTAACCTATTTCAATGTTTAGGTAACCGTTGTTCTGTATACGATGACGTAGAATTCGAACCGAGTTCGAAACGAGCAATCCGACGAAAGGTGCGGACTATAAACGTTTAGGTTATAGTTTTCAATGCTTTCAATGTCAGCTAATGATTTATGTCTGACTTGATTGCTGCCATATTGTTGTAGATACGCCGATTCCTGTATAATATACATGTATGAACTGTGTTAGATAAAAGATGCATTTCATGTGTTTGTTGAAATGTTTGAATGAAGTTGAAATTATGATTTGTGCTTGATATGATTTTTAATATAAGATTTATGTTTGTTGTATGCGTTATAACCTATGTTGTGTAGGAAATTGTTATGGTTAATGTCATAACTAACCTAGTCTATGTATTTGGTATAGTGTAGTCTAAGTGTTTGTTGAATTGTTTGAATGAGAAATTGTTTATGATTTGTACTTATTACAAGTATTAAGATAGTATTTTGCATTACCTTATACATATGTATAATTTATTTCATGTAATCATATTTGCCTCTACGAAACTTATGAATAAAATGCAAGTGTTTGTTAACATGTTTAAGGTATTTGATAAAATGCTCAAATGAAGTATTTATTTGGATTGTTTGTCAAATGCTGAAATGCTTATCACATGTATTTATTTGCTGCATCTGAGTAAGATTGGGACTACCGCGTAGCTCAGGCAATCGGTAACTTTTCCTATTCGGGTGGCTGAATTAGTCACGCCACATTTAGGAAAATTCGATGAATCCGAGTTGCACGAAGATTGTCGACAGTGATTAGGCTACACGGGGTGCTTATGCACTCCATGTCGATTAAATCAGCGTGTGCCCGTACCAATCGAACTTCCCTAACAAACCGATTAGCCTATTGTATGTTCACCATGTATGGACACTACTGTTTGAATCTAAGGTACCCCTTTACCAATGTAAAGACCTATTTCAACCATGATACCACGATCCGCTAAGACTCATGAGCCGGGCATGGTGGTATGAGACACCGTGTTCGAGCTATCGGCCTACGTTGGGGTAACGAGTCTCCCGTAGTGACCAGTGAGCAACCCAAACTCGTGAGTCAGGCATGGTGGTATGGGACACCGTGTTCGAGCTGTCGGCCTACATCGGCACAGCCTGGCTGTAGTCCCAGCGTGGGTTGGGGTAAACTGTCTGATCCGGACCCCCTTCGAAAATAGTGCTCCAGTTGGTAGGGCATTGGTGGTGTGACCTCGAGTATAAACTTTTGAATTTGTCTATCGACTACTTTTCATTAGGAGTAATACCCTACAACTTGTCTATCGTATGTGATTAACTAGGATTAATGACCCTAGATGGATCCCGCTTGGGTAAATGATAAAAAAGGGAGGTACCTTAGCTTCCCAAATCTGTTATACGAATAAGTCTAATTAATTACTTGGCTAACACGACCATGCACCGCATTGCATGTGCTTTGGCGAGGAAGCGCACATTTAGGGAGTGTCATGCGCGAATGGTTGATGAAGTCGCTTGAGGGAGTGTAGACGAGGGCATGCATCATTACAGTATATCATCCCTGCATTAATAAGAGTAGTTAGAGATGTTTGTTGTATTGCTTTATCATTACTGCTTGATTGACTTGATAACATGTTAACTTTTGCTTTATAGTTCCATTGAATTAGCTACTCATTCCCACCTGGGATGGTGCTTTAAAACACCAACCAGACTCTGGTTTAGATGCAGGTGACGATGGAGTCTATGCTATGGAGCAGGACTATATGAACGAGGAGGAGGAATTCTCCTACGTCCAGCTCTCAGGCGGGTCTATGTAGACCCCGTGCTGCTTCGACGGGATCATAGAGATATATGATTTAGTCGAACACTTTACATTTTGACATTTTGTATATTTTGAAACAAAACATGTATGTATTCAACCCTGTTACATTATCATACTCTGGAGTCAGATAACCGCTTACTTATCTCAATACATATATTTCAGTCTTTCGCTTACTAAATTACATTATCTCTGGAGTATGATATGTTGTTTTAGTATAATCTCACTCATGTTAAATGCACTAATATAGACAACATTTAAATATCATTATTTATGTTACATAAGTGATGTGTTGGATCTCGGGAGTTGAGCTTTGCTCGACCCCCGAAATTCAGGGCGTTACAGAAATCAAGGAACTATCAGAAAGTACATGCATGCCTCGCTCGCTCATGTACCCTAGACATGCATGCCACAGTCGTGGACTCCGCTACATACGTTGTAGCTCTACTCAATATGGTATTATCGGTCAACCTGTAAAGGTTACCACATCAGGAACGTGTCTCACATATGTTAGAATAAATTCCATCTCATCAGACACTCTGATGCGCATCGATCCAATTCTAACGACCTTACAGGCAATATCATTGCCCATAAATAGCTGAATACCATCACGCTCATTGTATGTGGTGAACCAATCCCGATGCAAGGTCATGTGGTATGACTCCCCATATTCAAAATCCAATCATTGCTGAAATAGCTGAATGTGGATGCAGTCAAAACAACACTAATGCCAACATCCTCACTTGATTTTGTTATGTTTGCCTCCTTTGGCGCTTTATCTGCTTTTATCTCCCTTTTGGGCTTTAGAATTATGACAATCTTTCTTAACATGTCATTGTCTTCCACAGTTTCAGTACTTCATCTTTCCCTTTCCCTTAGACTTGGACCGTGAACGCAACGAGTTTTCCTTCTCCTGCTCAAAATTTCTTCCCCTAGCTACCAATGCATCCATAGATGACCCACATGCCGTTGTCCTTCTTTCTCAACACCCTCGACTGAATGGTTGAGATGACAGTCTCAACATCAATGGTCTCTCTACCATGACATATAGTGTCTACGAAGCTATCGTAAGACTCTAGAAGAAAGTTCAACAGAATTAGGGCTTGATTTTCTTTGTCAATCTCCACTTCCACACTCATCAATCTACAAAAGATATGATTAAATATGTTGATATAATCATTAAGATCCGACCCTTCCACCATCTTCAGATTATAGAATTGCTTCTTCAAATACAGACGATTCGACAATGATTTCGTCATATACAAGGTATCTAACTTCTTACAAACTCCTGCGATGGTTTTTTAATCAAGAACATTGTAAAGGACATCATCCGTCAAACATAATTGGACTGAAGTTTTTACTCTTTCATCCAACTCTTCCCACTCTTCATCGCTCATAGACATTGTGAGCTTCTTAACACCAATGAGTTCATGTTGCGACCCTTGTTGTACTAGAAGACATCTCATCCTCACCTTCCATAGTTTGAAGTTGTTTTTGCCAGTGAACTTCTCCGTTTCGTACTTCACGTTTGATCATTTCATTGATATGATTCAAATTTAAATTCAAATTCCAACATTCGTACTGATATCACTTGTTGAGAAAGTCGCGAAATGAAACCCCGAATTCGGATCAAATATTTGAAAGATAAACGCAAGCAAGCAATCACAAATGCAAAGAACACACAAGTTTTTACGTGGAAAAACCCTCTCAGAAAAAAACTACAACACAAAGCGACGGTGAATCACTATGAATAGAGAGAATACAAGAGATTAATGCACTTACAATGTCGGAAAACCCTCGTTTTCTTCTCTCCAAATCCTAAAAACATTTAAGCCCTTATTAGAATACCATAATCCGGCAATTACACTCATATATGTAACAACCTGTCTTTTTAATGGTGGAAACCAATCCTACCGTCCTCCTTCGTGTGGCCCACCTGAGTTTTGGATTGGCCTCATGTTTTGCCTTATGTCCTCTCATGGTCAAACCAAGATGATGGACGGAGTAGATTTATAGCATCATCAGTGGGACCCACCATATCTATAAAAAAGGAGTTATCTACAGTAACGTGTTTCACGTTATCGCCCGAACCAACCCACTCCTTGACTCTCTCTCCCTTCTTCCTTCTTCGTACGATAATGGGTACCAGACCCTCCCACCTAAACCGTCCCATATCCACCCCTCTTCCATTCTGTTTCTCATTCTTTCTTTTTTTTTTTCTTTTTCTTTTTTAAAGAAGAAAGAAAACAAACAAACAATCAAATCATTTAAAAAAAAGAAGAAAGAGAGAGAGAGAGAGAGAGAGAGAGAGAGAGAAGAGAAGGAGAACTCTGGAGATCAAGAGAAAGAGATCGATATTGAATAAGGGTCATGTCAAGTTAGATCAATATATTTTTTTAAAAAAAAAAAGGTAAGTGATAACTCAAGTGAGCATAAAAGGCATTAAGAAATAAATGAATGTGATGAGTTAAACAACGCTCTACCTAATGATGAATAATTGACGATGGTACTTTTGATTACATCGTTGGTAGCTTCGATGTCAGGCTGTATAATGTCATCTGTTGGCGGTGTGGATCCTCATAGAGGGGTGCAACATCATCATAAGTATGGGTAGCTTCATCCTCAGATTGTGCTGGAACATCATAACTCTGAATTGGGTCCTCGTATTGTTGCGCCAAGTTCTTGTACGATTGCACTATGTCATCCCCTGACTGTACTAGGGCGTAGACTCGGCCTTGGGCTTGTGGTCGTGGTGCCTAACCTCCCTGCCTCGACTGCTGGTACTGTTGAGGTCTAACTGGTGGCTACGACTGCTAAGGTGGTCTCTGATATACCGACAAAGGTCCTTGTTGTGGTGACCTTGGGTACAACTGTAGCGGCCTTTGTGGATATGGTTGAAGTGGTCTCAAGGAAGGTTGTGATGCAGAAGGATGTAGTAGAGGTCGTTGGGACATAAGCGGTGACATATGTTGTCGAGTAGGCTTGAAAGACTGATGTGACGATCCTGACATTTATGGATACTGAGTGCACTATAGTCTGGGACAAAACCGAGAGGTGTCGCCCTCGAGTCCACAATATAGCAGAATCCCGAAAATCGTAGTGCATGAAGTGTTGTCATTGGTCTGATCATCAATGTCGGTGTTGTTCTTTGCCTCTTAGCTGCATCTTGTTGGGCTGACGATATGTGTATAGCAGTTCTAGCACCACTCTTTACGTCCTTTTTCTTATCATGATTCTTTCAATATTCATTGATGTCTTTTTCCATTGCTAAGGCACACTCCAACACTTCTGCATGTCTTCTGTACGAAAGGGGCTAATCGGCTACGAATGGAGGCTCTCAAACCTTCCTCAAATTTTTGTGCCTTATGGATTTCATCAGACACCAGAAAAGTTGCAAATCGCGATAGCTCCGTGAACTTAGCGCACTATCATGTCACTCTATTCTAATTCTCATGCCTTTTGATTTTTCACGTATAAAGGAAAGTATTTATCATCAAACTTCTCACAAAACTGGATCCAGGTCCAGGCTTTAACTCTCGGGTTCATTTTAACGACCAAGTCTCACCAATGGTCTGCCTCCCCTTCTAGCATGTAAATAGCTAATTCTGGTTTTTTTTTTTTTTTTTGTATTCATCGCACCTCATAACCGTGAAGATCTTATCAATCTGTTTCTTCCACACTTCAGCTTCAGATAGGTCAGGCCCACCCTTAAATACAGGTGACTTCTGTCTTTTAAACTTTTCCAATAAATTTCATATCCCTTCATTAGCTACGTGAACGGTTTGGGTTTGACATTGCGCTTGAGTTTGTCTCATCTGATAGCCCACAAGAGCCAGAAGATCTCATATGGTTCTAATAATTCCTTACATAAGTGACCATTTTTTGTGGCATTGGGACCAAGAGATCCTGATAAGGCTCCAACATCATTGTTGTGATCCGCCACAATCTACGATTAATTAAACATGTAAGCTTTAGTGTGTGACAACCCAGGTATATTGTAGTAACTAAAATTGGATTCTAAGTATTATTAAGGGAGTGCATACTATTTAAGTTCTCTAAGAGCACAGAAAATTTATTGGATTGCAAGAGAGATTAGATGGTGTAAAAGATTTACATATGAAGATTAAGAGAATTCAAGCAGTGATATGTATCAAGGTTGTAGTCCAGAAAATTCGGATTATGAGGATATTATTCCTGCTAATGTTTTTGGTGCGTACAGGTGTCAGATTGATCTAAAACTTTTTATGAGGATACATCCATGAGTCTACTATAATTTTATAAAATTTCAACCTAAATACAAAGTATACAGAAAATCCTAAAATTTAAATAATTATATCTACCCAAAAATAAATGATTTCTGACTAGTATACACATAATTTAAAATTGGTATAGGATAAACCTAGATTTACAATTTTGAATTTTTTTTTTCTAAAATTGTACTTATTAATCTACGTCTAAGATTTTGAATCGCGTTAAACAAAGTTGTAATTAATTACGTATGATTTTTGTAAGTTAATTGTTTTTTGCTTCCTATTGTTGTCCAACTTACCGTAATAGGCTAAAAAATTAAAAATTAAAAATTCGTTAAGGTCTAGATTTGGGTTGTTAGTTCAATATCAGGCCTAAATAAGATCATATTTTATGTCAATAAATGCAAATGGTTCCTAAGTTTATATTTCTAGTTTTCATATCATAAAAGCAAAGGGTTTTATGTTTAGGTTACTAATTTGAAAGACTACCCTAGGTCATCAGATAGAATCCACAACCTGTCTCTGATACCAAACTGTTACACCTCAGAATTTGGGTACCTAAGTAGGGCTACTCAATACCCAAATTCCAAGCACGTGTGCCAAAATTTATATATTATCATTAATGCATAAGTAAATACTTAATCCCACAAGGCTATGTACATACAAAATAAAGAAGGACAACTACTAATTCCAAACTTAATTAAACAACATTGTACTATATCATCTACAACTTAAGCAACTAATTAAATTAAATAACTTACTACATTAACATTTGAAATTTTAAACTAAGTCTAATAACAATGCAACTAATAATAAAGACCTGCTTGTTAGAAATATTGCAACTCGGCACCTGTATGGTTTAAATTAACACAAGTACAACAACTTAGTAGGATTGTCTCATACACAAATTTGAAGTTCTAGATTCCTATGTTTTTAAGTAATGTAATATATTTGAAATAAATATAACAACAGAACTTATGTTAATATTGAGTAAAAAGAATGTAAAAATGATATACATACGATATTATTCATGATTCCATATAAATAATTAAATAAGCATCTATCATTAATTACAACATTGTACTCAATGTATGGCCACGTTGCATTAACGCCCATGCATCGGTATCTCATAATGAGAGACCCATTTATACGTTAACTGGTTAGACTACTGCTCCAGTTGTACTTCTGACGTATGTTCTCGCACACGATTATACTCATATGCCGTATACAAAGGAGATTCCAAAGGATCCAACGAGTTCTAGGGTCTTTCACCCAAGGGACACGATTGCCTTACTTGTTGGCTTTAGGGTCTCTCACCCAAGAAACATGATTGCCCTACTTGCTGGCTTTAAGGTCTTTCATCCAAGGGACACGATCGCTCTATTTGCTTATACAATTATACTTTATTTCTTTTTTTTTTCTTTTTTTCTTCAATAATCAATAGAGAAGCATGAATGACATGAATGATTTTAAAATCAACAATAAAATAATTTACTAAATCAAATTTTTATGTTATAATGCAGGTTCTATACTGGGTGCAGAAATTCAATGTTGATAACAATTTAGTCCCTAAAATTTACTGAACATCAAGCTGTTTTCTGTAACAGTGTTGGAATTTTACTTAGATATCCCTTAAGAATGTTGAAATACTGTCTATATTTCAAAAAATGAATTTTTTTTTTATTTAATGATGTGCAGATATAAACTGATTATTTCATTCTAAATTCAAATTTTCATAATTTATTGAAAGATTTATTTGGACCTTATGTTTAGATTTATTTTTTTAAATTAGAGTTTTAAATTAGTATAAATTAAAAGTTAATTTAATATCGGGTTAAAATTTTGATTTAAATAATTTAAATAATAATCTAAAACAGATCATATTAATCGTAGAATACTTAAAATTTAGACTTATAATGATTTAATTTAATCTTGACAAGAGAATTTCTAAAACTTCTAAATTAGAATACAACTTAGTAAAGTTATTCTTTTTTTACTGAAATTTAGAAATAAAACCAATTAATATCTATTCTAAGCCAACTGATTTAAATAAATTACTCTAACTCAGATTTAATGTCTAAAATTTGAAATTTTAATTTAATTCACTTAACACCTAATTCAGAAATAAAAATCATATTATAATCTAACTGTACAAGTTAATTAGATAATTTAATTCACTTAACACCTAATTCAGAAATAAAAATCAAATTAAAATCTAACTGTATAAATTAATTAAATAATTTAATTCAGTTAATGCTAAAATTTGAAAAATAAATATCAGGGTGTAAATGATTTGACAGTAATAATCTAAAGTCATTAATTATATATATATATATATATATATATATATATATATATAATATTCTAAATAGAAATCCGTTTTAATGAATTTAAACAAATCTAACATTTAATCTAAAATTAATAATTACTACAAGTCATTTATTTTACACATATAATCAAATTAAAATTTATGAAATTTAATACTATTTTATTAAATTATTAAATTTTATTATTCTTAATTTAAAATATAGCTTAATCGACTTAATAAAATTTGCAGCAGTAGTACAGATATAGTTTATATCATATTCCAATTAATAAATATTTTATTAACTATTTTTCTTTTTCTCTAGAAATTTGTGGATTAATTCGAAGCTAAATATAAGGAAATTTCAATTAATGAACATGTCACGCCCCAAACTCAGAAAACGGGCTCACAAAATTCCCGATCGCCGAATCCGACGCCAATAGCCTCCGTAGTGCCCCATTCTTGGATCTCAGCACTTGTATACCAAATTCCGATCCTGGGATCCTACAAGGAGGATTTTCAGTATGATTTTTTTTTTTTTGTAATGGAGTATAACCACAAGCATAACCAAATTACAAAACAACATCACCACATATCCGCTAATATAAACATTTGAATACAATGCTGAAAGGGAAACACATATGTATCAAAGTCAAACCTCCAGAAGTCCGCTGCATGCTCCAAGTTCAACGCTGTTGTGACCTAATGCCACCTACACGCATCTATCGTGCATAAGCTTATAGAAAGCTTAGAGGGTGGTGAAAGTGTATGTAAGGTAAGTGTCAAGTATACAATAAAGCTTATAAATCATACATCATCGGAATAAGTGAAAATACTGGCAAGATCATAAATCATACGATATCAGAGTAAGCGAAAATATACTGGTAAGTCCATGAGTCATATAATATCAGAGTACGCAATGTATATCATAATGAGCCAAATATCATATACTGCGGATGCAATGCAATATGCAGATCCTGTCAAGTCCTTCTAAGTCATATAAGTGCAGAAACGTACAATCCAACATGCCATATGCCGTGGATGAAATGTAATATGCGATGCGAATGAAATGACCAAGCTGGAGTGAAGTCGAGATGATAGTGCGTAGTATCGGAGGCTATGATGTCCATCACAAGGGAATTCTATCCAAACCAGTCTCATACCTAAATTTGGATAGTCAAACACAATATGGTAAACTCTTGATCTCAGGTTAGTCGGCGCCCAAACCGAAATCCTGACCATTGCGAAGGTACACATAACAAATAGTTGCACACCACTAGCCCGAGTGGATAATGGATGAATAAATGAGTATGCAACTCCTGCTCCGTAACCTGCCAGCACAGTAGCCTGCCAACCACTGGTAGCTCGCCCAGGCCTTAGCCACGCCCACATCAGCGTCCGCCCACATGTGCGACAGTGACGGGGTGTCATAATATCATGTCAGTCCTCATATCAAGTCCACATATCAGTAT
Organism: Magnolia officinalis; assembly: GCA_021015155.1. Classification (NCBI taxonomy): domain Eukaryota; kingdom Viridiplantae; phylum Streptophyta; class Magnoliopsida; order Magnoliales; family Magnoliaceae; genus Magnolia; species Magnolia officinalis. Next base: position 9,108,558 of record JAJHSJ010000010.1, read on the forward strand.
TGTTTCCCTCTGAGAAATCACCAGGGTTAAATACACTACCTGCTGACTGCCGCTCTCCTAGCCGCACAGCCCAGCGAGCGTAAGAGACCTCACTACCCGCCTATGGACAACCAACACCAACAAGGCACGACGGTAGCGGACCCATTTACGAGTTGGTCAGACTCAGCCTAGCTATTGCCCCCTCACCCAGGCGAGTAAGGCTACACCCCCTCCCAACCGACCACGATACAGTGGGAGACGCGACCTAATGGTAAAGGTACCGGCGCTCATGTTTTCCACTCGGTCTCAGCGTTGGAGCATCTCCTGGTACTAAGGAGGTTCTGGGACTTTCACCCAAGGACATCCTACATGCCCACAGTGCTAGAACCAAGCATTTTCGGTGTCCCAATCTGGCTATCCACGATGTGTCTTTGGAGGCTATGACCCTGATGACGCTAGGGCGAATAATAACCGTGTCATGCAAATGCGAGATGCATGAATCATGTAGTCCAGTCATGTATCAATCATGCACATACTGTGCGCTCATGTGGGATAACTCCACCTATCAGGGAGTCTTATAAACCCTCTGTACTATGCATATGCAAGGGTCAATCACATCTCACAATAAACATGCAGATGATGTGTATGGACATGTATCATGATGCTATGCTGTCACATACTCATAATCGGTATCAATAACCGGTATCGACAATCGGCCTCGATAATGTGGACATTTAACTAACATTGCCCCCAAGGAATGGCCACATAGAGCAAAACATATAATGGGTCCACAACCTCACACAAAGGCCTAATATACAACACAATAGGCCTTATTCAAGGACCACAAATGCACAACAAGTGGGCCCCGCTCATGGGCCTAATACATATCACAATGGGCCTCAACTACGGGTCGCATGTACATCATATAGGCCTCGACAATCGGCCTTGGCAATCGAAATCGGCCTCGACAATTGAAGTCAGGCTCAACAATCGAAATCGACACTTGGAATCGGCCTCGATACTCGGCTTCAACAATTGGAATCGGCCTATAAAATCGATCTTGATACTCGGCCTCGACAATCGGAATCGGCATATACAATCGGCCTCGACAAATCAGAATCGGCCTATACAATCGGCTCGACAAATCGGAATCGGCCTTGATACTCGGCCTCGACAATCGGAATCGGCCTATACAATCGGCCTCGACAAATCAAAATCGGCCTAGATACTTGGCCTCGACAATCGGAATCGGTCTCGATACTCGGCCTCGACAATCGGAATCGGCCTATATAATCGGCCTCAACAAATCAGAATCGGCCTATATAATCGGCCTCAACAAATCGGAATCGGCCTTGATACTCGACCTCGACAATCGGAATCGGCCTATACAACCGGCCTCAACCAATCGAAATTGGCCTATACAATCGGCCTCGACAAATCGGAATCGGCCTTGATACTCGACCTCGACAATCGGAATCGGCCTATATGGGCCTATCAAAGGGCCCTAGGGAAAGTCACAATGTGGACATTTAACCAACATTGTATTTACAATGTGGGCATCAAACCATCATTGCTCCCAAGGCACGGCCCGCCATGAACATCATTACATAAACCGTGGTGGAATCACACATTGCAATGGGCCTTGTGTACATCTCATTGGGCCTCGACCCATGGGCCTCAAATACATCTAATGGGCCTTATAACATGGGTGGTCTCATATGTATCAAGGTGGCCTCAACGGATGGGTCATAACTACATCAAGATGGGCCTAATCATATGGGTCTCATATATGTACCAAGGTGGGCCTCAATGGACGGCCACAAATAAATCAAGATGGGCCTCATACATCCCCAAAAATCATATTGGAGGATCATTTTGACCATGCCACAAATAACACTGGAGATAAAAAATTTCACGGTTAAATAAATTACAAGGCCCACTATAAAGTTTATTTTCCAACCAATCTAATCATAAGGTCATAAAGACCTGGATTAAGAGGGGAAGACAAATATCATATAGGTCCAAACCCTGTAGCCCAAGGGTTTTAATGGTGGACATTCAAACCCACTATTTCCTGTAATGTGGTCCACCTGATCAACGGCTAGATGGTGTGGCCCACCATGATGTATTTTGAGATCCAACCTATTCATAAATTAACATAGATAGATGAAGTGGAAACAAATATCAGCTTAATAGGAAAATACTATGGCCCTTAGAAATTTGAACGGTGGACGCCATTGTCCATTACTTTAAATGGTGGGGTCCACTTGAACTTTAGATCTGACTTACTTTTAGTCTCAAGCCTGTAAGACAAGCTTGCCAAATGGTTGGACAGTTTGGATGCAACACATGCATCATGGTGGGTCCCATAGGGATGGAAGGCGTGGATGATCCAAGTGGGACCCATAGAACTTGGTGACGCCACTCCAGTAGTTATGTAGCTGGAGTGAGGTACACCAGCCATCCCACCGACGTATGGGGACGGTGTGGGATACAATACATACATCAGTGGGTCCCACGTGGGGCCCACCATAATGTTTATATGCCATCCAATCTGTTGATAAGGTCACACGGACCGGGATGAAAAGGAAAAACAAATTTCATTATGATCCAAAACTTTTATGATACCTAAAAGGGTTCCAATGGTAGACGTTTAATCCCACTGTTCCCTGCGATGTGGGCCACCTGAGCTGTGTATACGGCTGATTTTTGGGGTGGCCCGCTGCCCTGAGGGGGCCCACCAAATGCAAGGTGTTGATGTTCCCCACACATCACGATGGGGCCCATGGCTAGGAGCCACGTCCCTGGCCCGTTCACGAGGCCACAGCACAGGACGTTGATGCATCCTCTCACGGTCAGCAGCAGCAGGCGCTGCTGCTGCTCCCTCATATATATATATATATATATATATATATATATATATATATATATATATATATATATATATTATGTTTTCTTGAGGTTTTTCATAGGTGGGGCCCACATTAGGGGAATCCGACCCAGCCATTGGTTTTTATGGCCCAAGACAAACCCATCAAGCCCAATATTCGATATATTTTGGGGTACAGAAACATCAGGGTGGATTTCAACGGTAAAAAGGTTGTTTTCTATGTTGTGGCCCGCCAGATAGTCGGATTGGCTTCATTTTTTGGCTCAACGCCTAAAATAATCTGGGAAATAGGATGGACGGAGTGGATTTGATCCTTGCATCAAGGTGGGGCCTGCATGAGCGGCCCACCCAAAACCTTTAAATATTATATATATTTTTTTGTCAGAACACCCACAGTCTGTTCAAACTTCATAACCACATCCAGCGTCCTTGGACGCTGGACAGACTACGTGTATATGCAATTCATCAAGGTGGGTCCCAACATGGACGTGGCCCACTTGATTGGATCAAATCTAGTATTTGTGTTTTCCATCACCAAAGGGTAGGGCCCACATGGCTTGGACGGTGTAGATCCAACACGTCCATCAAGTGGGTCCCACGAAAGGGGACACATGGATACATTGCATACATCATGGGGCCAACAATCAAGGGAAAAGAGAGAGGGAAAGAGAGACACGTGATGATGGAGGGACCCCGACACTATGGGCCCTCCCTTCCATCCATTCAATCATACATCAAGTGGGTCCAATACATGTGGGTCCACCAAATCAAAACCAACGGTAGAGATTCCTTCTCCACCAAAATAAAAGGTCTAGATGACCTCTTTCAAACTAGGAAGTAAACATCATGATGGGGTCCATTGAGAATGGCCCCATCATGGAATGATCATATGAATCATAGTGGACCATCGGCCACATCTAGGGTCCAAAGTGAGATCCATACCGTCGATCAGTAGGCCTCACTTGACCCATCATTAAAATAAGAAATCTAGGCCTATAGAAACACCCACCGTTCGATCTTCTTGGTCCGATGGAACGCCGATCTCCTTGTGTCTCACTTTGATGGAGGGTGATGAGAAGTGAATGGCTAGGATGAAGGATTTTGGGGTGGGAAGTGGGCCACACACAACTCACTTTTCTCTCACCTAAGGAAGAGCTTGGATGTCCACTTTTTCTTCTCCTTTATTACTTGGAAAATGTGTTAAGAAAGAGAGAGAGAGAGAGGTGGTGGTTGTAAGAGAGGTGATCGATGTGAGTAATGGATGGGGGTGATGGTGTACTTGACTTGAGAGTTGACCTAGTGGTTGCTTGACTTGGGGAGAAAGAAAGTATGGGTGTGTACTTTGATTGATTGATTGATTAGATGGGTTGTAAAGATTCTCTTGGGTTCGCAAACGCGCGGCGTTTTTTCGAGATAAACGCCGGCCCACATCTCCTAGCCATGGTATCAGATCGGTATGCAAGACATGGCGTTGGAACCACGGCGACGGTGCAGTCGTAATAGTACAAGTCTCGGATTAAGCTGACTCAAATCTATGAGATGCGACTTAGGGTCATACGCAAACGTTCGCGGATTGCCGGAACTCGACGAGAAGGATCGCGGGATTGAACGGAACGGTACGGACTAGGATACGGGCCTTACATAACACACTTAGAGTTTAAGATTTGATGGTAAGGCATTTCAATTCAAAAGAGTCTATAATTCCCAGTAACTTGAAATCATAAATTTACGTAAGAAATTTCAACAATAATTTAAAATCAACAATTCTAAGGAATTTGTTTGTGTAAATTAATTATTAAATTTTCAACACAAAAATTTAAATACACAAAAGCATTTAAAAATTTTCACATATGAGCTAGAATCACCCCAATGGCACAGAATAATTTATTTAAATTCAAAGGATTAATTAAACTATTATATGAATTTTAATTAATTAACTATAATAAAAATTGCATGAAAATTCGAAAAGCATAAAGATCTAAAATTTTCAAATCCATATAAGATCACCTACCTTTTAAAAAAAAGAAATATGTTGATCCAACTTGACACGGCCCTAATTCAATATCGATCACTCTCTCTTGATCTCCAGAGTTCTCCTTATTCTCTCTCTCTCTCTCTCTCTCTCTCTCTCTCTCTTTAAATTTGTTTGTTTGTTTGTTTTCTTTCTTCTTCTTCTTCTTCTTTTTTTTTCAAGGAAATGAAAAACGGAATGGAAGAGTGGGGTGGATATGGGACGATTTAAATTAGTCGGACGGTCCGGTACTCATTACCGTACGAAGAAGAAGGGAGAGAGAGTCGAGGAGTGGGTTGGTTCGGGCGGTGATGTGCTTCCGCACATCACTGCAAATAACTCATTTTTTTATAGACGTGGTGGGTCCCACTGATGATGCTATAAATCTACTTCGTCCATCATCTTGGCATGGCCATGAGAGGACATGAGGCAAAAAATGAGACCAATCTAAAACTTAGGCGGGCCACATGAAGGAGGACAGTGGGATTGGTTTCCACTATTAAAAAGACAGGTTGTTACAATACTGTCTTTTTAACGGTAGCAAACCCCCTTAGTAATTCAGTAGGCCTAAGTTAGATTTGTAAATCATGTCCAATCATGATTGAGAACATAAATTTATCAGCTAATCTTATAGTTATGCCGATGCGAGAATATAGCATTATTTTGCGGATGGATTGGTTATCTCTATATCAGGCCAAAATTGATTGTTTTAGGAAGATAGTCATATTGAATATCGATGGGCGACCACCGTTACAATTCTATGAAATGCGAAAGAAGGGAGCACCGATTAGTTTGTCAGCCATATCGAAAGTTGAACCCCAAGGAGTAGAGCAAATTCTGATTGTTAACGAATTTCCAGAAGTATTTCAAGATATCCCTAGATTACCTCTAAAGAGATATGTTGATTTCGCAATCGATCTGGTACCTGGGACTGCACCAATCTCTAGAGCACCATACCGTATAGCTCCTATTGAATTGAGAGAATTAAATGAGCAACTTCAGTGGCTCCAAGACCAAGGCTTCATTAAGGCTAGTATGTCATATTGGGGTGCAACAGTATTATTTGTAAGAAAAAAAGGATGGATTTTTGATGCTATGTATCGATTACCGTCAACTTAATAAGACAACTACCAAGAACAAGTACCTGCTGCCGAAAATAAATGATTTATTCAATCAGTTGAAGGGAGCTAAATACTTTTCAAAGATAGACCTACGATGTGGATATCATCAGTTAAGGATTAGAGATGAAAATGTATCCAAGACTGCCTTTAGGACTTGGTACGACCATTATGAATTTTTAGTGATGCCCTTTGAACTAACGAATGCTCCAGCAGTATTTATGGACCTCATGAACAGGGTCTTCAAACCGTATTTTGATTGATTTGTGATAGTGTTCATAGATGATATTTTAATATACTCCAAGATGCAAGAGGATCACGCGGAACACCTTCGAATAACTCTAGAGAATCTAAAGGACAATCAGTTATATGCCAAAGCTTCAAAATGTAACTTTTGGAATAATGAAGTAAAGTTTTTGGGGCACGTGGTATTAGAAAAAGAAGTATCGGTAGACCCATCAAAAGTAGAAGCTGTGTTAATTGGGAGCAGCCCGCCAATGTGACAGAAGTGCGCAGTTTTCTCGGATTAGCCGGTTATTATAGAAGGTTCATTGAGGGATTCTCTAAGATAGCAAGGCCATTGACTAACTTGACCAAGAAGGACACTTCTTTTAAATGGAATGAAAATTGTGAGCAAACTTTCTCTGAATTGAAGAAGCGATTAATGAAAGCCCCAGTACTTTCTTTACTAGACGAAGGGGAAAGATTTGTGATATATATTAATGTATCTTATCAAGGGTTGGGATACGTGCTGATGCAAAGTGGTAAAACAATAGCATTCGCATCAAGGCAGTTAAAACTTCATGAGTAGAATTATCCCACTCACGACTTATAGCTTGCAGTTGTAGTGTTTACCTTAAAATTTTGGAGGCATTATCTTTATGGTGAGCAATTTGAACTATACTCGGATCACAAGAGTTTACAGTATTTTTTTAAATCAAAATGACCTAAATATGCGGCAGAAGAGATTGATGGAATTCTTGAAGAATTATCATTTTGACATCTACTATTATCCAAGCAAGGCGAATGTCGTAGCCGACGCGTTAAGCAGAAAGACACTTAAACTGGTGGCAAGTTTAATGATTAAAGAATAGAAAATGTTTGATATAGTTAAAGATTTTGATGTCAGACAATGTATCGAGGAACCTCGGGCTAATATCAATAACTTAGTGGTGCAGCCCACTCTGGTAAGTAATTTCTTAATTATCCATTTAAATTAGTCCTTTAATTCTTATATTATGATATGGTTATTCAGAATTTCTTTTCTATATACGACAAATAATGGAAGCGCAGAAGGATGATGCATGGCGACAAGAGAAAATAACAAAAGAAGCTGGAAAGGACACCTCGGAGTGGCGAGTAGGCTCTGATGGGAGGATCAGATTTTGAGGGAGGTTATGCATTCCAGACACATCTGAATTGAAACAAGAAGTCTTAGATGAGGCGCACCGTATAAAATTCACCATCCACCCAGGAGGAACCGAGATATACCGTGATGTGCGACGTCAATATTAGTGGAGCAATATCAAGAGGGAGATAGCTAACTATGTTGTAAGATGCCTTACCTACTAACAGGTTAAAGTGGAGCATCAGAAGTCATCAAGACTTTTACAACCGTTATGGGTCACAAAGTGGAAGGGGGAGCACATCGATGGATTTTATTGTTGGACTTCCAAAAATAAGCCGTCATCATGATGCGATATAGGTGATCGTTGATGGGCTAACAAAGTCAAAACACTTCCTTTCTACACATATTTCTTCATCCCTAAACGAGTTAAGCAAACGGTATATCAAGGAAATCGTTAAGCTTCACAGCATTCTTATGTCCATAATATCCGACCGAGATCCCAAGTTTACATCACGCTTTTCGAAGAGTCTTTAAAAGGCCTTTGGAACGATGTTATACTACAACATAGCTTTTCATCCACAAACTGACGGACAAATGGAGCGGGTAAATCAAATCTTAGAAGACATGCTTCGTAATTGCATTCTTGACTTCAATGGCAATTGGGATGACCACTTCTATTTAGTAGAATTCGCATACAACAATAGTTTTCAGTCCAGTATTGACATGACATCATTTAAAGCTTTATATGGAAGACCCTGCAGATCACCAAGTTGTTGGACCGAGGTGGGTGAAAGAACATTGTTGGAACCGAAATTAGTGTAAGAGATATTCGAGAAGATTGTCGTCATCAAAGAACGTCTACGTACCACTCAGAGTCGCCAAAAGAGTTATGCCAATAATTGCCAACGGGACTTGGAGTTTACCATCGGATACCATGTATTCCTGAAGGTATCCCCGATGAAAGGAGTTATACGATTCGGGAATAAGAAAAATTGGCACCACGCTACATCGAACCATTCGAGATCTTGCAGATTGTAGACCTCATAGCCTACAGACTAGCCTTACCTCCTCAGTGTTTTAGCGTTCACAACGTATTTCATGTATCTATGCTTCGAAAGTATGAGAGTAACGCATCGCAAATCATTGACTGGGAGCCACTAGAAATCCGGGAGAATGTCTCATATATAGAGCAACCAATTTGCATCCTCGACAGAAATTAGCAAGTACTTCGAATAAGAGCAATACCACTTGTGAAGGTTCAATGGGGGCATCATGGCGAGGACGAAGCTTCGTGGGAGCGAGAGGATGAAATCAAAAGAAATACCCTCATCTTTTCATATGTTATGTATATTAAATTTTGGGGACGAAATTTTTATTAAGGGGGATAGATTGTGACAACCTGTCTTTTAACGGTGGAAACCAATCCCACCGTCCTCCTTCATGTGGCCCACCTGAGTTTTGAATTTGCCTCATTTTTGGCTTAATGTCCTTTCATGGCTAGGCCAAGATGATAGACGAAGTGGATTTATAGCATCATCAGCGAGACCCACCACATCTTTAAAAAATGAGTTATCTGCAGCACGTCACCGCCCAAACCAACCCACTCCTCAACTCTCTCTCCCTTCTTCCTTCTTCTTCATACGGTAATGGGTATCGGACTATCCCACCAATCTAAACCGTCCCATATCCACCCATCTTTCATTCCGTTTCTCATTCCCTTTTAAAAAAACAAAAATAAAAAATAAAAAAACAAACAAACAAAAAGAAAAAAAAGAAAAAAACAAACAAACAATCAAATTAGAGAGAGAGAGAGAAGATACGGAGAATTCTACAGATCAACAGAGAGAGATCGATATTGAATCAGGGTCGTGTCAAGTTAGATTGACAAATTTTTTTTTTAAGGTATGTGATCTTATACGAATTTGAAATTTTAGATCTTTATGCTTTTAAATTCGAATTTTCATACAATTTTTATTACAATTAATTAATTAAAATTCATTTAATAGTTTAATTAATCTTTTGAATTTAAATAAATTATTCCGTGTCATTGGGGTGATTCTAGCTCATACCTAAAATTTTCTAGATGCTTTTGTGTATTTAAATTTTTTTGGTGAAAATTTAATAATTAATTTAAACTAACAAATTCCTTAAAATTGTTGATTTTGAATTATTGTTGAAATTTCTTACTTAAATTTATGATTTTAAGTTACTGGGAATTATAGATTTTTTTGAATTAAAATGCCTTAGCATCAAGCCTTAAATTCTAAATGTGTTAATTAATTGAAATTTCTTTATGTTTAGCTTCGAATTAATCCACAAATTTATGGAGAAAAAGAAAAACAATTAATAAAAATTTTATTAATTGGAATATGATATAAATTATATCTGTACTACTTATCCAAATTTTATTAAGTTGATTAAGCTATAGTTTAAATTAAGAATAATAAAATTTAATAATTTAATAAAATACTATTAAATTTCATGAATTTAAATATGATCGTATGTATAAAATAAATGACTTATAGTAATTATTAATTTTAGATTAAATGTTAGAATTTGTTTAAATTCTTTAAGACGGATTTTTATTTAGAATTTAAATAAATATATACATATATAATAATAATAATAATAATAATAATAATAAGTGATAAAGGAAAATGTTGTAGGTGATTCTCCTCACTTTCTAAACTTTCTGATTATATATATATATATATTATATATATATATATATATATATATATATATATATATATATATATATATATATATATATATTTGAATTAATGACTTTAGATTATTATCGTCAAATTCATTTACACCCTGATATTCATTTTTTGAAATTAGCATTAACCGAATTAAATTATCTAATTAACTTGCACAGTTAGATTATAATTTGATTTTTATTTTTGAATTAGGTATTAAATGAATTAAATTAATTTTTCAAAATTTAGTCCTTAAATCTGAGTTAGAGTAATTTATTTAAATCAGTTGGTTTAGAATAAATATTAACTTATATTATTTCTAAATTTCAGTGTGTGTGTGTGTGTATAAACTTTACTAAGTTATATTCTAATTTAGAAGTTTTAGAATTCTTCTTGTCAAGATTAAATTAAATCATTATAAGTCTAAATTTTAAGTATTGTGGGATTAATATGATCTGTTTTAGATTATTATTTAAATTATTTAAATCAAAATTTTAACCTGATATTAAATTAACTTTTAATTTGTACTAATTTTAAAAAAAATATAATAAAAAAATAAAAAATCTAAACATAAAGTCTAGATAAATCTTTTTTATAAATTATGAAAATTTGAAATTAGAATGAAATAATAAGTTTATATAAAACAAAAAAAATCAATTTTTAAAATATAAACAGTATTTCAACATTCTTAAGGAATATCTAAGTAAAATTCCAGCACTATTACAGAAAATAGTTTGATGTTTAGTAAATTTTAAGGACTAAATTGTTATCAGCATTGAATTTATGCATCTTGTATAGAACCTGCATAATAACGTAGAAATCTGATTTATTAAATTGTTTTATTGTTGATTTTAGAATAGTTCACGTCATTCATGCTTCTCGATTGACTATTGAAATTTTTATTTTTATTTTTAAGTATAGTTTTATTAGTAAGTAGGGTGATTGTGTTACTTGGGTGAAAGACTATAAAGCTAGCAAATAGGGCAATCGTGTCCCTTGGGTGAGAGACCCTAAAGCCAGCAAGTAGGGCAATCGTGTCCCCTGGGTAAAAGACCCTAGAACCCGTTGGATATTTCGGAGTCTCATTTATGTACGACATATGAGTACAATCATGTGCGCAGATATACGTTAGAAGTACAACTGGAGCAGTAGTCTATCTAGCTAACGTATAAATGGGTCTCTCACCACGAGATACCTGTGCATAAGCATTAATGTAACGTGGTCATACACTGAGTACGGTGTTGTAATTAATGATGAATGTTTATTTAATTATTTATGTTGAATCATGAATAGTATCGCATACATATCATTTTTACATTCCTTTTACTCGATGTTATCATAAGTTCTGTGATTATGTTTATTTCAAATATATTACTTTACTTAAAGATATAAGAAATTTAGAACTTTAAATTTGTATATGAGACGATCCTAGTAAGTTGTTGTACTTGCGTTAATTTAAACCACATAGGTGCCGAGTTGGAATATTTCGAACATGTGAGCCTTTATTATTAGTTACATTATTATTAGGCTTAGTTTGAAATTACAAATGTTAATGTTATAAGTTAAGTTATTTAATTTAATTAGTTGCTTAGCTTGTATATGGTATGGTACAATATTGTTTAATTAAATTTGGAATTAGTAGTTATCCTTCTTTACTTTGTATGTATATAGCTTTGTGAGATTGAGTATTTACTTGTGCATTAATGATAATATATAAATTTTAGCTCACGTGTGCTTAGAATTTGGGTATCGAGTAGCCTTACTTGGGTACCCAAATTCTAAGGTGTGACATATATAGCATAACACTAGGAATAAGAAACTAATTGCGCAATTACGTAAAATCATGCACGTCATCGATCGAAGCATCGATCAATTGACACCGATCGAGCAATCCTCAATTGATTGACCCAGCGTGTTTGAGCGATTGAACACACCCAAAAGTGTCTATAGAGTTTAAAAGTATTTTCGAAATTATGTCGATCGATCAATCCGAGAGTTCAATCAATCGAGACTGTCCAAAGACCAATCTACATAATTCGGTGTTCATTCGATGGATCAATCAATGATCGAACCCTAGTTTCATGTACAAATTTAAGACATCATAATAGACTCTTTTTTCTATCTTTTTTTCTACATGCACACACACCCCCACACACTCATGCCGTAGTGGGATTTCACCACCTATGGGTACTCGAACCTTGATCAGGTGTTGAAACTCCTAAGAGTCTACTACCGGAGCAAGAGTAAGGACCCTCTTAGAAGTAAACTATATGCTGGATGGTTTGTCTGACGGGCCATGGGCATAAGTGGCTCAATTCAAAACGTTTAACAAACTGTGGGGTCTGCCCTAAAATGTCCATCTAATACTCCCACTAAACCTTTTATGAAATTGAATCATGGACATCTTGCACGATGGAAGTAAATGTTGATCTTTAGACAACCCTTTAGTGAAAGATAGTAACAACATTGTATTGATAAGCCTGCAAGGCCGGACCTCGTCAAAGCTAGAGGAGACTAAAACCCATCAGATGGACTGGGTCGAGTCACTTAGACCCATTTGAAGATCCAAGCAAAAGCCAAGTCCTCTCACACACCCGCATCCAGATGGGCAGGCTTCACACGCTTGTCGAATCAACTAACGTTGCCTCTACGAATTAAAACGAGAAATGATCACATGCAGTCTGAGCTGTGTGGAGCCCACCTGACATGTGTTCCATCAAACTCATCAATGGGTAGATCCAATGGTCAGATGTAGAGGCACAGACCAACCCAATCATCAGGTGAGCCACACCATTGAGAAGAATGGACAATGACCCAAAAGCTCCAAATCTTAGGTGGACCACACCACAGGAAAACAGTAGTGTTGATTAACCGTCTATTATTACAAACTCCCTAGGCCCGACTGTAATGTTTATTAGCCATCCAACCTATTGATAAGGTCACATGGACCTAGATGAAGGGAAAACACAAATATCATCTTATCCAATACTTCTATGGCTCTCAAGAAGTTTTCAATGATAAGCACTCAATCCCCACTGTTTCATGTGGTGTGGTCCACCTAAGATTTGGATCTGCCTCATTTTTTGGCTCATACCCTATAATGAGCTGATAGAATGGATGGATGGCGTGGATAAATTATATACATCATGGTGGGGCTCATAGAAATGGCTGCAAGTGAAAGATCTCAACATAGGCGCTGTATCTGACCATTTCTCTTCCAATCTTGCTCGTCCAAACAAATTGAAGTATACCATCTACACACCATCCCTTATGATGGCATGGCACGTGTGTAAGATCCAATTCGTCCATCATGAGTCCACCTTTCAGATGGCCATTACAAATACCAATTCGGTTCAATTATCAAATGTGTGGCCCACATTTAAAATGAATCAAACCGCCAGTTTTCCATTTAGTCTAAATGTGTGGCCCATATAATGGGATTGCCAGCTTAGTTTTTGTGACACATGATCTTCATTGCTGCTTTCATGGTACGGATGATATGACCGTTGTATGAAATGTTAGTGTACAGCCGTCTGTGGAAATTTAAATACGAGTGCCCCAAAAAGATAGATTATCCAATTAATCAGGTGGGGCACACGTGTGATTGACTTTGAACCGTTGATCAGCTTCCTATGGCAGCAATTTCTTTTTAGAGGTCTACCCAATGCCCTGACCGCCCATTGGCACGTGTGGAAATAGCAGGAGATGGGTCCACCTTGATAAGCCAACCAACGGCATAACCATGGTTTCTTGCTACGGTGGGGCCACAATCAGTACACGTGCTCATCAATCCGACCGTCCAATCACTGTCACTCATGAAAATTACACGATCAGGCCATCATAACTCTCAGATCGGTGGCCTGTAAAATTGGGGAGCGGATTAGGTGGGTAACACCTCAGTGGCAGTTACCCTTACCGTGGGGCCCACCTGAATGATGTTTTGTATATCCACTCCGTCCATCCGTTTCTCCAACCCAGTTTAAGACTTCTCGCCAAAAATTAACTAGATTCAAGTCTCAAGTGGACCACACCACAGAAAACAGTGGTGATTGAATGCCTACTATTAAAAACTACCTAGGGCCCACATAATGTTCACCGTATTGTTTCCTTTCCATCCAACCCGTTGATAAGGTCAACCAGACCTCGATGAAGGGTATGCATAAAGATAATCTTGATTCAAAACTTTTGTGGGCCACAAAAAGATTTAAATGGTCATATACCACTGTTTCCACTTGTGTGGCCCACCTGAGATTTGGATCTGCTTAAGTTTTGGGATCGCTCCCTAAAATTACATGTGAAAACATATGGAAGGCGTGGATATGCAAAAAAAAAATTCATCGAAGTGGGCTCCACACGGTAAAGGTAACGCCCACAAGGTGTTTTCCCTGGGCAACACCTAATTCGCTCCCGCAAATGTGGTATGGGCCAAAAGTCCATCGATAGACAAGCCAGGAAAAATAATGTTCAAAGGCCATGGCCCATCTACTCAACGGTCCAGATTGATGAACCTACTAGACTATGCCATCTTTGCGACAACCAAAACCAATGATCCAGTGTCCACCTAGAACGTAGGTCACACCACAAAAACAATGGTGATTAGACAATCCTAACCGTCTGATAGGCACCATTTTCACTCAATAAACGACGGCCAATCTCCCACAGGAAGTTAATTGCAGGTAGCTCACATCAATTACATAACAATTACACTTAACCTCCCAATGTTTAGGATTATTACAGGTAACTACACTCACTTACATGACTCACTTATATGACAATTGTAGTAATCTGCCCCACAGTTTTGGATTATTGCAGTTACCGTCCTCCTATCGCAATCACACGCATCTCCCCACTATTTTGAATTATTTGTATCTACCTCCCTCGGTTAGCAATTGTATACAGTATACACCTCCCAAATTTTGGATTATTGCAGCTACCTTCCTTCTGTTATTCTGTAAGAGAGTTTAATGAGACTTATCTGTAATAATCCCAAAAAAGAGGGGGGCCCTGTACATTGTCATGTAAATGAGGTGAGGTAGGTACAATTTAAAATTTTAAAAATTAAAAAATAAAAAAATCGACTAACAAGAGAAGAAAATCAAATCGAGCATCATAAAACCAAATATCATATTACCATCATAATTCATAAAAATTACCACAAAAGCCACACGCTTCCCCACCAAAATCCAACACAACAACAAACCCTAATATCCAAAAAAGAAAAAAAAACCTACGCAGGAGAGAGAGAAGCTTCTTCTTCCTCAGCTTCGACAACAACATCATCAGCAGAAGAAGAGATGTTTAGGGCGGGATCAGAACGGTCGAAGAGTGTCCAATCAGGAGGGAGAGGCGGGAGAGGAGCATACACCGTTGGTTTGCGGTTGATGTCCCAAGGCTGGCTTTTCTTGGGACGAGTCTTCATGTGGTGTGATGTTGCCTTTTTCTGAGGCCTTGATGAGCATTCCACCACCATCGTCTTACTGCCACTCTTCCCTTGAGGGGTATTTTTGTCATTTGCAATTGTGGGAAAAACCCTCGAAACTGATAACGAAGAAATCGACATTCTCCTCTCTCTCTCTCTCTCTCTCTCTGACTCCTCTTGCAGATAGATGGATAAATGGGTATTTTGAGTCCTTGCGTTTTTTTTCAGATAGGGGGTCTTGTGTTGTAGTCCGGCGGACTACACAACGAATTGGTAACCCACTTATCGGGCCGTGGAAGTGGATGCTCGGTACTGTTTAAGTGGACCCGAATTGCAAAAGATCCAAGCTCTTTAAGGGCCCGTTTATTTTTCTAAATTCTACGGTGATAAATTAATGTAAGTGGATAATCAGTATTATTTTTCAATATATATTTAAACAAGTACTTAGGCTCCAATCATTCTTTATGTATGTGTTTTATCCACGCTGTCCATCCATTTTGCCAGCTCATTTTAGGGCATGAGCCTAAAAATGAGGCAGATCCAAAGCTCAAGTGGACCACACCACAGGACACATGCGTAGAATGATGTTCACCACAGAGATGTTTATTTATCATCTAACTTGTTCTTAAGGTGACACAGACCTGAACGAAGGGAAAACACAAATATCAGTTTTGATCCAAAACTTCTCTGGGCCCAAGAAGTTTTCAATAGTAAGCATTCAGTCCACACTATAATCTGTGGTGTGGTCCACTTGAGCTTTGATCTGCCTTATTTTTGGGGTCCCTTGGGGCTCTCCTAAATGTAGGAAATTCACAGTCCGGCGTCAATGGACCATGCCCAAAAATATTAATGGGATGATCCTGACCATTCAGCTTGGGGCCTACCAAAACGACAGTTACGAAGATAAATAAAGAAGCGGTCCACATTCAACTGAAAGAGTCCCATGATTGGTAAAATATGATCCCTGCGTCTAATAAGAGACTTTTGGTTCATGGTCCAACAAACCAGTGGTCTAGATTAACTACACATGGCCCCACATGTCACAAATGTAAACCCGAGCATATTCCTTCCATGGTTATCGTTTTGAACTCGATTAATAGCCTAGTGACTATAGTCCTCAGGCCCAGCCCTGCATCAGTGGCCCAACGTTGAGAAGGAAACCACTCGTCTGGTGAGTACAAAATCTTGGACCGGACAGTCCTGTCCATCCAGTCCAAGGACCTCTGAACGTATACGTTGGGTTGGGCCATTCGCACAGTTAGTTTAAATCGTCTGTTTTTGGGCCCATTGTACGAACGACCAACCAAATCCTCTAATCAATAGACTCGAGAATTTATAGCCAACGCCACCGGAACATGAGTACGGGGCTCGTGTATGTTGGATGCCATGCTATCCATTTGTTGGTTTGTTTTGATAATGGGTGATGAAGATTACAAAAAGCTCTTGTAATAATGGGGGATGTAGATTACAGAGTTGTGGCAATGGCTGCTCGGCCCTACTCCTCTGAGCCCTGACCCCAATCAGTCTGTAAAGGCCCCAGCCCAAGCCCTATGGGGTTTTTGCAAGGAAAACAACTAAACGAACAAAGGGTTTAAACTATTTGAATTTTGAAACATTACTCAAATCCATCAATTTTCTTTAAACTACAGGTATATAGTGAATGGGAATCACTGAGAATTGGTCTTTAAACTGTCCATTCTTTTCTTTTCTTTTTTATTTCTTTTTGTAATAATATGATTGGACCATACTAACTGGTCCATTGGCACTACAGGGCTGGCTACCTGGCCCATTGCCATCGTAGGACTGCACAGCTGGGGTCGCCAGAATACATCACGTCACAACTTCAGACACTGGATCCCGGTCCTTTCATTGACACAAACCAGGTTCCACTGTGGATGGGGATTTATGCATGCCATCCATATCCAAAGGAAAAGGAGTCGAATGATAAATGGGTTAAAATATTCAAATTCAAGAGGTTATTTTTTGGTCTAATCCAAGGTGAATTTCATGGTATAAATGGTTTGGAAAATTAAAATATGACCCCAGATCCAGAGACTAAGTCCAACAAATCATATAGCAATACGTTGGGATGTAATGTAGCAAACCTCCTCTACAGCTATCCAGCTTTTCTCCGCCCCTGATTCAACTTTCAGAATCGTAATTTCAAAGCATAATATAGCAGAAGCTTTAAAAAAACAAAAACTAACCAATTCAGTTCCGTCTGCCAAAATGCCCCAAAGGCCCAATGAGTTCAGCATGAAATGCAACTCCAACAGATTCTGGCAAAAGTTGATTTGCGCCGCCCAATTTATGTGATTTGCTAAGTTCACACATGCATGGATCCCTGCCCATCCATACACATGCTGCTATGAAACACGTGATACATCCAATCTTTCCATCAGGTGAGACACATTCGCTGGACCCTCAGCCTATAAATCAGTCCCCTTCATCAGGGCCACACCCTAAAAAACAAATGGATAGCTCAAAAAAACTGATTTAACCTTACATTCCTCTCATCACTGATGGGAAGCTCTATCTCTTGCACGTGGGATGGACAGGGCTCCGCGTGAGGTTAGCAAACTAGCTACACAGCCATTTAATCTACTCACAGAAGCAAAAACACCGAAAAACACAATCATGGCCGCATGATCAAAAGCCCCTTCAAGCTGCACATATATACATCATAGCAAAAGCTACACATACAGAATCAAAACCAGTTATCTGTGCTTACATCTCACATGGAAATAAAAGCTGAAACCTAGCATAATTAAAGAGGGTGTAACACCCATAAAAATAAAAATAAAATAAAATAAAAAGAAGAAGAAGAAGAAAGAACTCTACCTATTACATGGCTTGAGCCTGTACTGGTCAATAAATATTTGTGGTAAGACAACAAGGCGCTGAAAGAATGATAGATAGTTTCCACCTCTCATAAGCAGATGATTTTACATCTTCCCTGCTTCTCAAGTTCATATAGCATGACGAGTGCTGCAGAATCTTGTGAACTCTTCTTATCGACCCGAGGGTCTCCCGTCAGTTCAATAACGACAGCATTAGGGATATGCAAGATTATCTTAGAGACAAAAGTGCTGAAACCCTTTCTCCCATTGCTTGCTTCAATCCCTTCTCTGTAGAAAGAAGCCGATTAAAAATATTTAAGAAAAAAGTGAGATCAATTGTCCTATGAGTCAAGCTACGGCTATTCATGCACCGGCTATTCATCAGGCAAACTAATGTGGATGTCCCGTCCCAAAGAGCAGGTCTCACCAGATGAGCCACACATGAATGGAAAATGGGACAGTTGAAGAAACTTGATCAGCAGCCTACATTCAAAGTGTGGCCCACCTGAGAGTGCACCTGTTGACGAGGGCCCCCCGATGAACGGACCACATTTCATATACATCAGGCTGGCATGTGCACCCATGACTAGGATATTAATCCTACACACAGATAGCTTTGGCATTTCTCTTCTTCGTATTTATTATCCACCATTGAATTGTTTCCCATTTCATTCATGAAGAACCTAGGTGATACTGACCTGTGCTTTTGTTCTGTAGAGTTGAACTTTGGCATGGGCCATTGCAGCCGTTTGCAGAGCTGGTATAGGGTTGTTCTTGGGCCTCCTTTTTCCATGTTAACCGACAAAGTCACTGCAAAAACCAACCAGTATGCTTTTACTGACCTCACTTTCTTTTTTTTTCCAGCAAGGATGCTTGGCCCAAGCTCCACATCGGCTTTGTGTTGCTGTTTTGCAGCAGCCAAAGAACAGCAAAACAAGGACAGCTGATGTGGTGCTGTGGGCCATGAAAAAAAAATCACAGGAACCTGTCCAAGTAAAACCTTAAGAGAAATAACAATAGGAAAAAAAAAGCATGAAGCATCCAAATCCAGGCAGTTAACGTCAATGAATCTGTGCATGCACAAGTAAAAGAAAAGGCTGTAAAGATACGACATTGGCACCAGAAGCAAGGAGATTTTGTATGTCATACTAAATTTAAGAAGGAAACTTAACCTCCATTGAGGATACAGTTTTGGAAGACAAACATGTAAAAGAAAAGGTTGTGAATGCCTTTGCTCTGCAGACTAGATTTTTCAGTTCATGAGCATTTTGGTTGCTTTTTGAACAGTTGTTTAATGCATTTTCCACGCGATAGCAAAAATAGCATCCCATCTTTTTTGGAGAGGGAAAATCACACCATACGCATAAAATTGGGAGACAGATCATAGAACATCAGATACTCAATCGAGCTCCATTCAGCACAGCAACTGTAACTGTGGGACCCACATCGTTCATATGGTGGGGTCATGGTGGACGGGAGATATCCAAAATCTCCCCCATTAGATGATCCTTACGCTCCGATTTGCCCCTAACTAAATGTGAATCATTGGTCGTAGTTGTCTCTCTTGTCTAGGGAAGATACAACATAATAGTGCATGGCCCATCCCATGATGGGGATGACAATATAATAGTGCATGGCCCATCCCATGAAGGGGATGCCAAGAGCAACAGATAGGTTACCAAATGATGGGTTCCATACCATTTCTATATCTAGCCAAATAAATAAATAAATAGCGAACAAACAAACAAACAAGGCATTTCTCTTGACCAATTGTCATATAAATGGCTCGACATGAAATATTGACCTACAAAAATCATTTATAAATACTTGATTCAAGGGCTTCCAATTAAAAAAAGCAAACCTCAAACAAATGCAAGTAATGCATACCTGGTGCATTGAGATTCGCATCGCTCGCTTTCATGGAATAACCATTCCCATGATCAGAAGAGGAAGTATTTACAGATGGTTCAACAGGAGATACACTTGCAGATATCTTTTGCTTTTTAGATGAGCTTGATCCCATTAATCCTTGTTCTGGCAGCACGGAGATATTAGCATCCACATCACGAGAACATTCACCAACCAATTTGGCTTCATCATGCTTCCGTTTTGATACATATCGAGCATGTGAAAGTCCTCTTTCCTGTTACATTATACCGCTCAGTGTATTGTTAAGCAATGAGACAGCTAAATCAACCTCAACAAACTAGATTCTATGATGCACAACCCTTAATTGAAAAAAAAAAAAAAAGAGAGGAAAAACTATGGTTGTGAACTTTCAAAGCAGTTTTTCGATGTTGTTTTGAAGCTTCATGGAATGAAATGTTCGAAAATTTTCAAGGAGCTTTGCTAAGCCCACATGCACCACTAAATGCAGCAACATGCACCAAGCTGCACATGTCGGACATCAGGGACATGCAGCAAGTGAGCCCCACTCTAAAGAAGATGCAACCCAGAATTATGCTAGTCAACTCAATGATGCAGGCCATGTGTACAAAAACAATGGACAGTTTAAAGAAAATGGTAAATGATCCACTTCAATACACGTGCTGCTGACCTAATATGCTGAATGGCTTATCTTAGGCCAGATCAAGTTACATGGAGGGGACCACCTGATGCATGTCCTAAATGTTCAACACAGGTGCCAGATTTGCACATATGTGAGCATGTAAAGGGTGTGTGTGGGCTTTAACCCAAATTTCAAGCCAAACAATACCTGATATTAACTTCTAATATGCTTCATCGAAATAATGAAGCAAAGAACTCTAATGAAAGCATCTTAATCCTATAAATAAACTAAGGTAACAAAAGTATGTGGACTCTGCGAGGCAAATCAACAAACCTCCAAATCTTTTAATAAACTGAGAGCGGCCTGTCCCTTTGCATTTTTTTTGGATCGTTCACGTCCCTCTCTCACCAATAGGACATCCTTCAGCTGTACCCCAAGTTCCGCAACTACCATTTCTTCTTGACTAGTAAGTTTTGTGTTAATAAAATACCCAAGATGACTGCATAACTCAATTAATTCACGCAGCGGGGGCAATTCAAGCTTGTCAGGTGTTACGATAGGAGAAAGTAGTGGTTCAAATATTTCCCAGACTTTCTCGAGATCAAGCCCAGTATCTATTAGTATTGCTCCAGCAATACTTTCTACAATGTCTCCAAGAACCTGCACAAGAAAGAATCATTGATTAGACAACCTATTTTCAAATGCAGTAAAATAAAATAAAAAATTTTAAAAAAATCCAATAATTAATACTCAAAAAATCTATGAAAAATATCAGGAACAACCATTGTTCCATTATTGATAATTTATAACCTCAATTTTGTGTTCATATAAAATTTTGGAAATGCAATATGTAAATTATTAAATGCCTAGTGTAGGCCATCTTTTCTTGGAAATACTGATATAATGAGGTTTCTTAAATATATTTACAATAATAGGAAATGGCATGGCAGGAGATGGGTGGTGCTTTGCATATTATGGCATTTGAGCTTCCTAGGATTATCAATGTAAGATGTGTAGAAAATGATGTTGCACTTCCATGCATTCGGATTTACATATCCTGTTTCTTACATATACTAGGAATGCTATTTATGGCATTTGAGCTTCCTAGGTAATACTAGGATTATCAATTTAAGATGTTTAGAAGATGTTGATAACACTTCCATGAATTGGGATTTACAGATCCTGTTTCTTACTAATACTAGGAATGCTATCTGTAGCCGCACAACTAAATATAACCGGCACACACACCAACGCAGCAAACATTCGAGTTCCAGATTGTTCAACAGGCAGTTCAACTCATGAGGCCTGCCACGTGTGCAAGCAAACGATTAGGAAAAGGATATAGCCAATAGTCGATAGAAAACAAGTGTCTGGACCATTTCATTGGTCGACCAGCCAAACTTTTAGGCTACGTAACACCCATACAGGGGCCCACCTGTTGAAACATGTTGACACATGCGCAGCACTTGTGTTCTGTGATGCAGATACATGGAAGCAAACTACAATCCTCTTTAAACACTTTAAATGCCCATTAAACTCCAATACTTTGGCGCTGTTTGGACAAAATTAAGGGCCTGTTTGGTTGCATCTAGCAAGGCAAAATTAATTCTCAATAAACAATTATCTGGAATTGTTGTTTCTTGAGAATTGCTTATGTAAAATTGATTATCAATGAGCTTGTTTGGTAAACACGCATAAGAAAGACAATTGTTTAATGTATGCCACATGTACCATTTCAGTTCTCCATAGGTTAAGTACCATTGTCTATCATTTACCAAGACAGTATGGTTTTTTTTTTTGAAAGGTAACAACTTCTATTGATAAGCCCCCTGAAAACGAAAGCCGAAAAGAATACAAAGCAAAAAACACAACAAACCCAAAAGGGCAATAAGGACACGTGTCCAAATCCTTAAACCCGGAGGCCCATTCAATCACCCAAGAAGAAATCTTCCGAACCATCAAGCCTGTAGACCCAGATATGTTCTCAAAACAATGATTATTCCTCTTGCCCTATATAGCCCATAAAACTGCCATAGCCACCTACCATCACACCACCTTCCCATCTATGCCCACACCTCCTTCATGCCATGTAGCCCGAAACTCCAGCATCACCCAATACATATTGAGATTCAAAATAATGCACTCCCAAATCTTCCTTGCGAAGAGGCAATGAAAGAATAAATGATCCACCAACTCAGCATCCCTCATGCACATGATACATATATTAGTGAGCACCAAGGATCTCTTGATAGGATTACCCATTGTGAGCACTCTCTCTCCCCACTAACCACACAAAGGCAACCACCTTAGGGGGAGCCCCATATTTCAATAGCAATGACAATTGGCCGAAGAGGAGAGTACACAATTTGTGAAAGCACCGGACCGAAAACGTCCCTGAACTATGCGCCCGCCTCACCACCGAGAATCTTCCCCCGACTCTCTGGGACTGACAAGCTTTAGACTTTTCAAAAGGCGGCTAATAAACTCAAGAACTTGCTTGTCACAAAGACCGCTCCAACAAGGAGGCACCCACTCCACCTCGCCGAATCTGGAAAAACAACAAGCAACTGTATTATTCCTCTCCGGTGCTAGAATGGCTAAACTAGGAAATGCGTCCTTAAGGCCATAGTCACATAGCCATAAATCTTCCCAAAAGCGGATACAACTTCCATCTCCCACAACGAAAGACAACCCTTCCTTAAACTTGGGAGATATCGAGAAAATAACCCTCCACAAACCAGAAGCTCTATACTATAACAAATCTTTTATCCGCCATCCCCCGGACAGGTGCCATACTTGCTAGACACCACGTCCCTACAGAGTCTTATTTCCTCTATAGCAAACCATCACATCCACAACAACTTTAAACCCCCGAATAAGACCCACTTCTTGACCTTTTAGAACTATCTTGCCAAGAACCTCGGCCACCGCCACAAACAAAAACAGGGAGATGGGGTCCCCCTGACGTAACCCACTAGAGGCCCTGAAGAAACCTTTAGGAGAACTATTGACTAAAATCGAGAAAGAAGTTGAACTCACACATTCCTGAATCCAACTTCACCATTTCCAGTAGCAATCAATTCTTTCCAACAGATAACCAAGAAACCCCAATTCTATATGATCGTAAGCCTGCTCAATATCTAGCTTATAAAACACCCCCGCCCCACCATCCTTGTACTTAGAATCAATGCATTCATGTGCCAACAACGCACTGTCTAATATTTGTCTCCCAACCACGGATGCACCTTGATTTTTTGAAATAATGCATTCAAGAATAAGAACCCCAAATAATAATGAAAAAGAGGGTTCTCGGCCTAAAGTCTTTCCAGTTTTATGCTCTTTCGACTTTGGGAATAAATAGCAATAAAAGAAGCCTCCAACTCCCTCAACAGACACCCCCCTCTCAAAGAACTCCAAAACAAAGCTAAAGATATTATTCTTAACTTCATTCCAGAACACTTGAAGGAGGGCCATTGGAAAATCATCTGGCCTCAGGGCCTTGTCCCTATTAAGAAAGTCCACTACCACTTTCACTTCCTCTTCCAAAACCAGCCCCTTAAGAAAGGTAGCTTAAGGATCTGATAAGCTTTTGAACTCTAGATTATATATGAGAGGTTGATGCCACCCTTCGCTAGTAAGCAAGCCCTCATAGAATTGGACAATACAGCTACAGATTTGCCTTTTATCTTCCACCTGATTGTTGTTAGCCACAATATTTGTCCATCTTATTGCTTCTCGCTCTCACACCAAAGATACTGGGAAAGAATTCGGTGTTCTTGTCTTCTTTTAGTCAAACCGCTCAGGATCTTTGCTTCCATCATATCTCCTCTTCTTTGAAGTTTCACATAGTCTAGAGCCAACTCCAATCTTCTCGCTTTCTCTTCTTCTAAAATCATACCCCCTTCCTCCTTAATATCTAACTCCTAGATTTCTCTAAGGATCAAATCGGTTGTCTCCCGACTCCTAAAGACCTCATTCAAAAAATTAAGTTTTCCTTTCAATAATCTAAGCTTTTTGGCTTAGCTTGAAGCGAGCAAATCTTTCCACCTGGAAGGAGACCCATCAGTCTTGAACTAGCTTTTAGAAGCCCTCCACCTCTAACCAAGACAGCTCGAACCGTAATGGTCTCAAGTGTCAATTCTCTCCCTCAAATTCCAATAGGATCGGTTTGTGGTCTGGGACCGGTCTAGGCAACCTGAATGAACTACTTTGCGAAGGGAAACTTTTCAACCAAATCCAAAGTAACCAAGAACTTGTCGGGCCGAGATGGATTATCCTAACCATTCGTCCACGTGAATGAAGCACCCTCCATCAGAAGATCCACTATACCATTTGGCTAAACCCATTCTAAGAAGCCTCTCATGCTGCTAGTAATATTGCTATGATTTTACCTCTCGTAAGAAAATCTTGTGACATTAAAATCACCACCCATACACCATGGAGTCAACCACCTCATTTGGATTGAACCAAGTTCATCCCACAACAAAGGCCTACGGGCAGCCTAACATGACCCATAAACGGACGTGCACATCCATCAGAAACCTGACATGATTTCCTTAAGAATGACAGAAACTGGGAAAAAAAAAAAAAAAAAACAGGCCAAGAATCTTATTTGCTCCAAATACACTTATTCCAAGCAACAACAAATTCCACCTGCTGAACTGATTGCATCTAGTGCCACCTTGTCCTTCAATTTCACCTCCCAAATTGAATCCAACATTTTACCATCAAATGACTGCAACTTCATTCCCTGAAAGGTGATCAGACAAACCTTCGCCTTCTGACAAATATATCGAATGCAGCAGGTTATCCCTACAACCCAAACTCCTGACATTCCATGAGAGAATCTTCATTGGACAACTAGCTTAGCTCATTTTCCCCTCTTCGAATCATAAACCCTGATATCAGAATCATAATTGGTAGATGATTCCAGATTGCACAACTTTCTTTAACCTTTAGGAGATTTCCTGGATTCAACCACCTAGACCTGAAGATTTTGACTGCCCCGCCTCGCTGCTATGAACTTGAAGTAAAGCTTTCACATCCTCCTCATCCCCATAAGTGACTCCCACCAACCTTCCCACCTAGCCCAAAGCATCTTTCATCCACTTCTTGTCTCAAATTAATGGCACCAAATCCCTTGCAAATTGCTCCTAAGAAGAAAGTGCCCCTGCTAATTCCTCCCCCTTGAAATCCACTCCAACCATTAGATGCAACACTAAAATATAGGTCGAAGCCCAAAATTCAGGCCCATCTATGATTCAAGTGGGCCACGCAACGGGGTACAATTTGGAGGGTGGAGGGTGAGAGTTGCCCTGTACACTCTTTCCAATCATGTGGTCCACATGAATCATGGATGAGGCGGATTTTTGGGCCTTGGGCCTAAATGGGGTGACACACCTCGTGGATGGGGGCCTACCTGAACCGCCCACTCTTTTTCCTTACCTTCCTTCATTTATTACCACATTTATTACCAGTAATAACATTAATTAATCACCAGTTACCAAAGTGGTTGTGCGTCCAACCAGTTAAAGTTGAGAGTTTTTTTTATGAACATTACATTTGGGTTTTGCTAATATGTCCCCACCTTCAGGAGGAAATTAGCAACGTCCCCAAGCTTTTGACTGACACATGGAGCCCCCATTGTTGATTTGAACCATCCATTCTTTAATATAACTATGGATAAGCCACGGTTCAAAAATCACACCAATCAGATGATCCTAAGCACCCAATCAATAGCATGGAAAATGGACAATCAAGGTTAAGCAGATAAACAAAATAGGTCCAATCATCATCTTAAACCATCCATCATAAACATCCCATTTTTTATTGCTTATGATTCCAAAGTAGCACTTTGGTTTGATGACTCTATGTGATGTATGGCTCATAAAAAACTGACAGTGGTAACAAATTGGCCTCGTCCATAGTGTTAGGATCAACTGATCCGCTTGATTCTTGTACCATGGCTTGCTCCCAATGGTACTACTGAATGAACGGTCTCGATTGATGATTGGGAGTCCCATGTGTTAGTCAAAAGCTTTGGCGACATTTCTAACATCCCTATGAAGGTGGAGAGGTTAGCAAAACCCTACGTATACATATATATAGTTACTCGATTCAACAATATGAACCATCATATTAGTGGACAAGAAAGTAAACAGTCCAGATTGATTATACTAAAAATGGTCTTCTCATCAATCCATTCCATCATGTGGGGCACACCTTTGATTGCCTATGCCTACGAAGAATCAATTGATTGGATCCTAACCATCTTATCAATGGAAGCAAATTGGATGGTCCTCTGTGTGTGTGTGTGTGTGTGTGTGTGTGTGTGTATTGCATGAAAGGACTAATCATTGATCTAGACTGTCAATGGGCCTCAATCCACCATTCATCAACCCTAACTTCAACAATCAGTTTGACAGTACTATTCTAAGGTATCCAGTGACAGTAACAGTGACCATACCAACTAACTTAATGGCCGTTGGCCCATCATGATACGGGGCCATAACAACCATTACGGCCGCATCATGGTCAAAAATTTTTGCAAAAGAAGAATATGTATCAACCCGTTATAGCATATGGCCGTTACAAGGCCACTACGAGCCTCTTTTTCTTTTTCTTTTTTTTTCTAAATGGCCGTTACAGCCTTGTATCATGTTTCAGTCCCCAATGGTACCATTACGTAATGGTTGTTACGGCCGTTACATAACTGCTTTTCCATGCCATGCTTCCAACCATCCTATCAATCAGATTGACTATATTCAGAAAGGTGCAGTCATCAAACTATACCATCCGCCATGTGGGCCCCATTTTTTTTATAGTTTGTGCATCTCAAGAATCACTTCAACCTAACAATCCAAACCATCCCAACGGAAAAATATATATGATCCACATTGACTATAATTAAGGTGCATTTGGACCATCCATCATGGCAGGCCCACATCACATTGCC
Source organism: Magnolia officinalis (assembly GCA_021015155.1). Taxonomy (NCBI): domain Eukaryota; kingdom Viridiplantae; phylum Streptophyta; class Magnoliopsida; order Magnoliales; family Magnoliaceae; genus Magnolia; species Magnolia officinalis. Next base: position 9,136,329 of record JAJHSJ010000010.1, read on the forward strand.
TATGCCTCTCAAGTGTCAACAATTATAGGGACTAGGGAGTCTATCAAGTGTGCCTTGCTTTGGAAAAAGAGAGGGAAAGAAGTAGAATGCGGGAAAGGCCTCCAGTGTACTGAATTGTAATTATAATTCAAAATAGCTTCCCCTCAAGAAAAAATTTAGGATAACTTTCATATCTAAAGTAGATCTAGCACATGCAACATAAATAGTGAGGAAGCAGCTTGCAAGATATGGAAGGGGAGAAGTGGTAGTAAAAGGGGAGTTCGATGAGAGATGACATGCAGGGTATGACACTTGATACACATGCATTTAAAACTTCTTCACGTGGCATATGCAACTCAATTTTAACAGTCCAAAATGGACAACCTCTAAAAATGGGTCATCATCCAAATATCATATTGTTTGAGAATCCTAACCTCTGATTAGTGAACGATGTTTGGTAATTTCAGACCAAATATTTCTCATTTGAACAATTCATCAAATGTCCACCAATCCGCTATTTTGGTAATCAAATTAGTGTTTTGGTTTACGGTCCATTTATGGATAACAATTTGAATGGTTTAATTTGAGTTGCTTATATGCTAGGTGTACAATTCCCTTGTTTAGGTGTATCAATCGTCACCCTCTGCCAGAGTATCAGTGGTTTCTCCATCTAAAAAAATTGGTATCTTTGGGAAAGCGCATGGGATTGACCTCCAAATTACTTAAATGCCCTCATATTTAGTTTAAAACCCTTCGCATGTCCTTAAATAATGAATAGTTTTAGCAACTCGTAAACCTAATTTTGTAAAGATTTTTGCACCCATGACCATGACTTCTCCTCTCGTTATATGTAGTAGAGATTCTCCGTTTAATTAGTTGCGGTTATCATAATCTACTATAATTATAAATTATGCACGCACCAATCAGACTTTTTTAAATAATTCATTATGTTAAAACTAATTCAATACCTAATTCATTTTATGCCCTATAACGACGTATCCAAAAGGTACCTTTATATCTTGAACAAGCACAAATAGAATATGAATTATATGGAAATTTCACAAATCAATAACCTCTATTTAGTATTTTACTAAAAAACTAGTCCTATGTGGATATGAATTATAGGGTGCTTAGAGAAATTCAAAGGAGATTCACACAGAGGATTCAGGGTTTTATTCGCGGCACACGTGCGAGATCAAAGCCATTCATCGGATGAGGCCCAAGTAGAACATGAGCTAGCGTCAATCTAGTCCACTAATCAAGAAAGCTACTCCAAACATGCATTGGATATAGACTATTAGTCCTTTCATTTCCATTTTTCTCATACATGTGAGGTCACTTGATGTATGTACAGCCTGAGGTTTGAGCTAGGCTGTTCATGGTGGGCCAATCTAAGAATGGTCCGCATATCACACACGACGTGTTGGCACCAGTTATTTAAACATTGGCATCAATGCATGTATTGCACCCTTGGGATACAGAAACATATCAGTATCACATGGGAAATATCATGTGTATCGGGAAACTATCGTTGTTTGAGGGAAACAATTGGGAAATGATTAAAAATAATAATAATAATAATAATAATAATAATAATAATAGAACTTTAGGATATTTTGAAATAAGCATGATTACACATTTATAACTCAAAAAATCACAAAAAACAAGTATGCACAACAAGTTTCCTTTGTATACAGTCCTAAAATATGTGTTTTCTGACAGAAGTGATGTAATTGGACCAAAAATGAGTTCATAAATTTTATAAAAATAAATAAAAATAAAAATGGAGAATGGATTTTTGTGGGGTTTTTTGCCATCTTTTTTTTTAATTTTTAATTTTTTAACTCACATGTATTAATGATACGGGGGGGGGGGGGGGGGGGGGGAGGATTTTATGAAGGTGTTTTTGGCAAAATATCGCAATGTATCAATATATCGCAATACATCGACGATACATGCGATATTTTGTGCGATACAAAGGTATTTAATAACTCCCCTTGTATAACGCATCAGCCACATGCAATATCAATAGTATCAGCCAATATATTGACCGATAGTATTGATATTTAAATCACTGGTTGGCATATGTGCCACAAAGAAACCCTCAACTCATTTTTTTATTAATCTCCTTAGCTTGTCTTTGAGAATATTATAAACAGCTCAACATCCCAAGCACCGACATGGAAAGGAGAAGCAAGAGGTAATATTGAGATCATTTTCAGGAGAAAAGCAATGACAATAATGGGCAAGCAGCACAGTGTAAGCACAAGGAACCAACAGGAAAAAAGGACTTACCTTTGGTCCTTTAGATCCTCCAAGTGATAAGCTCAAGTTCTTACTCCCATTCGCTTCCGCCAGACCCTTCACGTACTCGTTTATTTGTCCTAATAAAAATCCAGAATCGTGCTGCAGATGCTGCTGAAACTTATGCCGCACTGCTACTTGGGCAAAATTTTCGTTGTTCACAGAAGCTGAACGTAAATCAGTCAGCTCCCCTGGATCAATGTCTTCATGTGTTTGAAAGAGGTATCTTGTAATAAGTAGGTCTAACACGGAGTCACCCAGAAATTCAAGTCGCTGAGAAAATCCAAAGAAAAGCTTATAAGCCAGAACAAGTGGAGCTTTTGCATGTATATTACGTGACAAAAAATAACTGGGAGGCAAGCCATTTAGCTGCTTGTCCCTTCTACAGTTCTACCAACATGTGGTGACCTAGGCCCTTGATCTAGAGATTTCACCAAAGATGGCCCACATGACAAAAATCTCAATGATCCGAGATCCGCACATGTATAGTCGAGTTGGAAATGAAGGTCTGCAGATTTCAATATGCACAAATGGACGACATGGATCTCTAATCAGCGGGATTTTCTTAATGTAGCAGACCAGCAGTCTGGATCACCACAACATGGGGCAGAAGGGGCAACACTCCCTAGTAAACTCTAGCTGCCTTGCATGACATTCATAGACTACAAAAAGTTGGGAGCAGAATCTAGGGAATGGTAAAAACAGAATCTTTTATCAAAACCAATTGACTTCATTTCCTTGGTACCTGATAACAGTAGCCAGCTCCTAATACTTGCTGAGATGCATGTGTTATAGCTTCCAATAAAAGACCCTTGACTGAAAACTTGTAGTTGAGTTTTGATTCAAGTGTTTCAATCTCATCAACTTTTGGAACATGACACCACAGAGCTGCAGTCCTTGTAGCTTCTTCAACCAATGCCAGATCTATTTCAGCGCCTATACCCAGCCATTTCATCAACACAAGGGCAGCACGCAAGCCACCAGCAACAAAATAAGCTCCTATCAGTGACTCGACACAATCAGAAATAGTTTTGGAGCACATCCACCTGTGTCCACGATCACAAGCCTTTCCAACTACAACTGAAGTATCTTCAGTTACGTATTTGCTTTCAATAGGCACTTCAGAAGTCCCAACTCCACAACGACAAGGAACAGGACGTATCGAACGTTGACCAGGAGCCACCCAACGACGGGGATCAAATGCACTGTCCCTTATATAGCCCTGTAAATAAGCAACACAATGCATGAATGATTCATACAACCGTATAATGCATAAAACTGCAGCATCCATTCAAGTAAATTGCACAAAAAAATGAACATTGTGATGGAAACAAAAAAAAAAAAAAAAAAAAAAAAAAAAAAAAAAAAAAAGGAGGAATTCCCAAGTGGACCTCCTTCCATTATAGTATTTTCTCAGTCAGGTCACTTTTAAAAGCTTTAATTGGACAAGGATCAGCACGGTCCACTGGAAGTGTATGCAGGATGTTTGGCCCCAAATGCTGTTGCTGTTAAATGGCAAGAGTCAGACGACAAGACTTGACCAGAAGAGTAAGTCTAAATATTTGGCCAAAGATATTAGTCTCTTAGCAGGCTTCAACAGAAGATTACTTCGCATCAATTCCTTTGTCCATCTCGCTAGTCAATCTAACGATTACTTGCAGGGAACTCAATTTCAGGTAAGGTCTGAATATTGGTATAGGAGCACATCTCAGCCAACTAAAATTGATACCTATCAGAACCTCTAGCAACAACAAATGAATTACTTTTGCTGCTTGGAAAAATTCTGGGGGTAACAAGTGACTTGTGATCTATTTTCAATTGTCTTTCTTCTCCACAACATGGAGGATTTGGAAAAGTAAAATGATATGGTTATTACTTTAAAAACTTCAGATTGTGCTTGATGGGGACATCTCACGCACACGCACACCCCCCTTACGCACGTACGCGAGGAGGGCCCCACCTTCGATCTAGATCGATGACGACATCCATGGAGGGCCTCCTAGTTAGAAGACTGTGTTTTGGTTTCTTGGGGTGGACCCGATCATCATGTCGATCCCATCATTGGATCTCATGATCGTGGCCCACTACCCTAGGTGACCTAGGACTTTGAGTTTTGCTTATTACCGTTATTAGGAACATCATGAACGGTTTAGATTGCATTGATTAGTTATTATTTTTTATGACTTCGTCTTTAAGTAACAGTATGCGCACATGGCGCAGCTTTTGGGGTATAGGTTTTTCTTATAAATAGGCAACCCCTTGTAGGGTTTTTTTCTCATGGAATATTGAATAAAATTTTTGCGTTTTCCTGCTCCTTTCTGAGTTGTGAAAGCCTAATTGGGTGCGAAGCCCTCCCTTGTTCGAATGGCTAACTACCGTAGTGCGAAGCCATACCCATCCCGATTCGCCCCCATCTCCTACCATCAATATCCACCATCTCCTACGACCAACCAATCATCAAATCCATCATCCTTTCGCAGCGATTCTCCCCTACAACAGAATTTCGAAGTCTGGCCCTGCAGGGGGGCTGAAACTTCGGCAGAGCACCGTGTTCAAACCGATCATCCGTTTGGCCTGAAACTTGGAGAGAAGGTGGCCCACCCCTGGCCGACTAGGGCCAAGCTGGCCTTTTTCTGATTCGTGGGCCCCACACACATGCGGGCCACCACCAACGCACGTGCGTCAGGCGGGTTTGTTGTCCACACGTGCGGAATCGGTTCCAAGTTCTCTCTTTCCTCTCCTTCACTCCTCTCTCACCTGATTTCCCTAACCCTAACCCTAGATCGTCCTAAATCCCTATTTCCATGCCCTTTTTAAACCCTAGGGTTCCCCAAATTGAAATTCGCGAATCCCTTGGATTGGGAAAATATTTTTGTGCATGTGTGGATGAATTTACTCTCCTTTGAGTATTGTTTGGTCTATAATTTTTATTGATCCAGCCCTAACATGTGTAGGCCTGGACCCGCATAGATTCCCCTTGATTGAGTGCTTGACTTTATGTGGGATGTGGAATTTTGTGTGATTGTTTTTAATTTAGTATGATCTTAAGCTTGAATTTTTTCGCATATCATGTTTAATTTCCATGTCCTGCATCAGTGCTGAAGTTGCTGAAGTTAATGCAATTAAGATAAGTAGATAACCAAAAGTGTAATCCTTCAGTGATGTCATGCAAGGTTGAGAGCTACGCAGAACAATTTTGTTCCACTCAGTGTTTTGTAATCTGTGAGATACCAAGTGTCTAAAAGCTTGAACTATATATGTGATTGCAAAGATGTAAACCTCCCCTTAAAAACCTAAACACTTCAAAGGAATAAAAGGAAAGGGAAAAAAAAAAAAAAAACCTAGACTATGTTTCAATTACTTCTTTGATTCATCAAGGGTCACTTGAAGGAGTCGATGAATAAACTACATCAAAATCAACTTATGAAGTCTTCCAAAAGTCAATCAAGTTCCACCGAGTCTAAACATTCAACCTTCATGCTATTCTTGCTCCAAATCTAGCTTCCACTCTAATTCCTGCTTTGGAATCTCCCGTGTGACCAGAAACAATTCTTATCATGGTCATCAAGACTAACATAATTATTTTCCGCAATTTGTACTTTCCACCATTTTACGTATCAATTCAGAACAGCAGACAGTTGTATAAATGAACTAACTAAATGAGTTAATCTAACTATTTCACCATAATCATACCCAAACCATCTATATGGCTTTGCAAAACCTGGTTTTACCATTCATTCTTATCTAAGATCCTATCACGGCCAAGTGAACAAGATTTCATATCTGCTCATACCACTTCGATCCAAGTCCTTTTAACGCTTCCTCTCATCCTCTCTTCGGACCCTTCAACCCTAATCAAAGTTCCCAACTTAATGGGCCATCTCTAGGTTTTGTAGCACATGGTTGAGCCATCTTAATTACCTACTCAACATTATTTATCCATTTAAATGCACGTCGAATTCTTCAGCTCTATGGAAATCGGTAGCTCGGCGAAAAGACAAATTCTTGGTGGGGTAGCATTCTCATTGGGAAACAGCGAAAGGATTCGCTTTTAGAAGGACATTTGGTTGGGTGATAGACTATGGCGGGAAGCTTTTCCAAGGTTGGCTAGATCCTCTCCTTCAGAAGATATTCCAGTTGCACACTGCTTTTCAATAGTTGAAGATGATATAATTTGGGCCCCACCATGTCGTAGGTATAACCCAGATGTAGAATCTGAAGATCTCGCCAATCTCTCGTTGTTACTTCGCCAGGCTAAGCTAGTGGTTGAGATCAATGATGCTATGATTTGGTTCAAAAGATAAACAAGACATTCTTTTTTTCTTTCTTTCTTTCTTTTTTTCTGTTTTTGAAAGGTTACACTGCCAGGGATTGAACACTGGATCACTCACACTCACTACATTGTCTCTACCAGCTCATCTAACAAGTAGGTAACTAAATCAGGCCGATTCTCCATGAAATCCTTTTACAAATCACTAATCGGCCCCATGGAAAGCTCGCCTCATCACACTACTAACATTTGCCGCTACGGGGCTCATCATAAGTTGCGGTTTTGGCTTGGTTAGTAGGGAACAATAAAGTTCTAACAATCGATAATCTCCGAATAAGGAAGTTGCCACTTATAAATGAGTGCCTCATGTGTATGAAAGGTGAGGAATACTCAACCATCACTTTCTCCATGACACCTTCGCAAATGAGTAGTAAGCCAATTTCTTCTCCCTATTCGGTATACTATGGGTGATTCCTAATTCAATGAAGCATTTCCTTCCAGCTTGGCATGGAACGAGGATAGGCAAGGCTTTTGCTTTGGCGGGCTTTCTTAATAATGTGTTACCTCCCAAAAAATAAATAAATGTAAATAACATAACTTCCACCGCCTAGTTCTTGGACACCCATTAATTTCACTCTCTCTAAAAAAACTAAAATCTCTCTAAACAAGGAAAAATCTGTTGCCAAAGTTTGTAACATCTCAAGATTTGCTAAGCTAGGGAGCCTTGTTAGTTAATTAGAGGTGCTTATTTTCAATGCAATTGATGGTCAAATTATGATGTGTACATTCGTATGAAATAAATAGAACCCCTCCCTTTGTTTGGGAAATTTGATTGCAATGGATTTGAGTGTACAGCCATAATCACGAAAACAGAATTTCATTTTTTGTTAAATCTAACACCCACACAAACACACAAGTAATGATAACTTTCTGCAACTTCTAAGAATTTCAGCAATATATTAGATAGAATATATGTTATATATCACCACCATCTAAGCCTTATCCTAACTAATTGGTTGTGTGTATGTGTGTAGATAGATAGATAGATAGATAGATAGAGAGAGAGAGAGAGAGAGAGAGAGAGAGAGAGAGAGATGGAATGAAACCCTAGAACTAAGGAGATTTTTGACAGAACGCACCAAACACTAGCGAGGAATAAAGAAGCAAATAAATACATAAGACTTGATCCAGTCATCTCCTAGTCCAGTTGACTAAGACAGATCCTGTGTGAAGTGTCAAAGTTTGAACTTTGGACCACTCAATATGGCCAAATGTATCATATATACATGACAAGACATCGCATCGATTGTCAAATGTGTCAGATATACATGACGAGAACATCGTTGTCCTCATCATAGCCTTGCCCAATTATTTGGGTAAAACAAATCCCTTTCACCAATGAATCATAAGGGAATATCCCTGGTTGGTGAACAAGCTCACCACCTCAATCTAAGTACGCTTTTAGGCTTACTCTCATTCTCTTTCAGGCCTTTCAACTCTAATCAATTTCCCAATCCTGACTAGAGCCATCTCCAGTCTTCGTTGAAACCATCTCAATCTACTACTCTCCATCGTTTTGTCTCTGATTGAAACTGCTACTTGGTTGCTTTCGATGGCCTAAATCCCAATTATCTATTCTGGACTTGAGCCAGCATCCATCTCAACATCCTCCTTCTCAAAACAATCAATCTTTGCTTATGCAGCCTTCTAAATACCCAAAACCAATGGACAAGACAAGAATGTACAAAACCAATTTGTAGTAATTTCTCACGATGTAGAAAACAGAAAGCGGGTAAGCAAAAACAAACATCACAGTTGCAGCTAAAAAATGTGCTAATGGCACCAAATATACTAATTGACAAAAACGGATGGAACTAACCAGTAAAATGATTAGTGAGGCATAACCCTAGAATCAGATGGAAAGACATCTTTAAATGTGAAAAGAGAATTTCCAAAATCATTATAATTGATAGTTTCACAATAAAATAATTTTAGTTGATAAACAGACTGAACCATAAACTCCATTGCTTAAGCACAGGGATCCCCTCGACAAAACGATTAAAGATGCCCATAAAATCCATCGATATCACAAAACTGTTGTATACCTGTAACTTGCAATTGATTCCCAATTTATGGAGGGTTGAATTACAAACAGCCCACGATCTACGGGCGGACAATTGTCCTTCATGCTTCTTAGGATAAGTCAGAAAGAGATGGCAGCTAACGGCATATTTTAACACAGAATCCCCCAACAGTTCCAAACGCTCCAGAGAAAAGTCCTCACAACATCTTAGAGTCGTAATTGCTTCCAGAATCTAAAGACAAAAGACTCCCATCAAACAAATATTTGAAAATGATTATTAGCATATCACCATCAGCCAAACAACAAGAAACAAGAAGCGAACCAGAAGACTTGATATATCACAATTGCTGGAATGAAAGGCAATCTCCTTCCTAAGCTGGATGGCCAACATCAAGGATTCCAATCGGTGCATCAATGAAGGTAGCAAGTAAAATGACTTTAAAACACTTATTGGTACACCAATGACGACCAAAAGCTCTGGAGGCATGTGGACATGGCATAGTGGCTTTTCTGCTTGCGTGTCGCAATCCTTCTGACGGGCTTTCCTACTGGCCGGACCACCTGCCAATAGACAAACACGACAATAAGACGTGAAATGGGGCACAAATTAGCATATAAATTTCTTCACCAATGTTGAATCATGAACTGTGTCCCACATACACCATAAGAATATTCTCAAATTCATTTAAGCATCATACACATCCAATTACAAACACAGTGATTATTAATTGCATGGAGCAAAATACTGAGGCATTGGCAGAAGCGATATGGATGTGGTGAAATGAAAACAGTTCTATCTCAAGCTCATAAGCCAGTAACTGAACAACTTGTTAGATATACACTTCAAATCAACGATTAGGATAGTTTCCCATACAATTAAGAGATATGTTATTGAAGATTATGCCTTTTGATAAGACATAATCAAGACAGCATCATGGTGCAGGATGAAGTCAGAACAAACAAAAGCTGTAAATTAGGCTTTACAGAAGATGACTTGGTGTAAAGGATGTACGCCTCCAACCTTTTCCAAAGGTTCTTGCATTAAGAGGGGAGGTAAAAATCTCTGACATCTGTTGCTTTTCAGGTTGATAGGTGAATGTAATGAAGCCATTGGACTGAATCAATAGCACTGGCTGAAAAGCAACGTACCAGATTTAGATTTTTTTAAAAAAAAAAAAAAAAAAGAATTGGAGAATAAGAATCGCCCAGGCAGATTGTAAAACATGCAAGACATCGTGAGTTGCAGAAATCAACAGTCCTCTAGCCAATAGCTAGGTATCACCATAAACCCTACTCTCAACTGCTCTCAGCACTTCCTTTCGGGATTATATATATATATATATATATATATATATATATATATATATATATATATATATATATATATAAGTGTATGGTCAATGGCCCTATTTATAACATACATACAAGTTTCTGTATTGAGTCCAACTTCCCATCCACGCATAAGGAATTGGACTCTAGTTAAAGAAGGAAAAGAACTCCCAAGCAGTGTTCGCAATATATATACCATCGGCTGATATATCGGCCAATATTATCGGTATCACGGTCTAGCAATACGAAACTGCCCAGGAGTATGCAAAAAAAAAAATCTTGGATATCGCGCAATATATCAACGATATATCACACAATATTATGTGTTTTTCTTTACTTATGATCCAGATATCGGTCGATATCTATCAATATCTTCCGCGACATAGTCGACAATTGATGCAGGACAATTAACCACTTGCTCTAAAAGCTCGAACCGATAGAGCGTGGCAAATTAATCCCTTTATCTCATAGCCCAGGCCCCACATCACATGGGTTAGGACCTCGGTCGAACCCCCCTCGTGGGCCCCAAATCACATGGGTACCACCTCACACAAGCCACCCACCTCACAATGGTGGGGCCCGCCTCACACGGGCCGCCCACCCCGTGTGTGACCCTGCATCCCACAGGCAACCCCACTCGAGCCCAGTGTGAAAATGCCCCTGCATTAATCACCCCCGGTGATGAGTCTCGAACAGGAGACCTCCCGCTCTGATACCAATTTGATGTAGGACAATTAACCACTTGCTCTAAAAGCTCGAACTGATAGAGCGTGGCGAATCAATCCCTCTATCTCATCGCCCAGGCCCCAAATCGCATGGGTTAGGACCTCGGAAGAACCCCCCTCGTGGGCCCCAAATCATATGAGTACCGCCTCACACGGGTGGGGCCCGCTGATGCAGGACATGAAATTCAAATATGATGTGCAAGATTTTCAGGCTTAAGATCACGTTAGTCTAGAAACAATTACACAAATTCCATATCCCACACAATAGTTTAGGGTTATGGTTATGGAAAGTAAGTACGAGAGGGATGAAAAATGAAGAAAAACGGAACCTGACAACAGTCCACGCGTGTGAACAGTGGGCCAGACCTGACGCACGTGCGCAGGGGTCTGGTCGCACGTGCGTGTGGGCCCCAGACCTGGAAACCGACTCCTTGAGTCTGGTCAGCCAGGGGTGGGCTTCAAAACCCCCCATTTTCAAGTCGATCCGATGTACGGTCTAGGCGTGGTGCTCCGCTGAAATTTCAGCCCTCCTGCAGGGCCAGATTCTGGAATTCTACTGTAGAGAGAAAAACTACTGCAATAGAGGAGGGATTTGGAGCATAGATGATTGTAGAAGAAGAGATTTATGAATGGTAGTAGGTGGGGGTGAATCGGGATAGATGTGGCTTCACACCACGGTAGTCAGCCCTTCGAGGAATGGAGGGTTTCACACCCAATTGGATTTCCACAACTAAGAAGCTCAGAGGAGTAAGAAAAACGCAGGATTTTTTATTAATCTTCAATGAATTCAAAAGACTACAAGAGGTGCCTATTTATAATAAACCCCTATACCCCAAAACCCGCGCCCAGTGTTCGAAATATCGGTATCGCACTATGTATCGCACCCTTGGGATACAGATACGTATCGGTTATCGCACGGGATATATCGTTTGTATCGCATAGTTTATCGCACTTTTTGGAAAACATGGGGAAACATTGAGAAAATTGTTGAATTTTTTAATGAAACTTTGAAGATTGTTAAAAAAGCCCTTAATACACACTTTTAAATAATAACATCTCAAAAAAAATATACACATTATAAGTTTCCTTTGTATAGGGTCCTAAGCTATGCGATGTTTAACTGAACTAATGCAATTATATTTAAATTGGATGCATGATATTTATAAATATATCAGTCATGTATGAAAACACAATCAATTCATTGAAAAGCAAAAGAAGAAGTAAATTTTGAGAAATGGATGGACGGTGGGCGTCCCTCTCCCCACTATTTTATGTGGTGGGGTCCACTCCAGATATGGATCTGAGTATCTGACTCATTATTTGTCTCATGCCTTAAAAGTATCTAGCCAAATGGATGAACGGTGTAGATACAACACATACATCATGGTGGGCCCACAGAACTTAGTGACGTCAATTCACTAGCCAGTCTGGCTACGCAACATTTCAGTATCCGCATCCACGGGACGTGGGAGAACTCCCCCAACACTAGCCACGGTCGGTGCTATGTGGGCCCCAACATAATGTATTTGTTTCATCCATTCCGTTCATCCATTTTTACGGATCATTTTAAGATTTAATAAAAATAATTATAGGGATATAAATCTCAGGTGGACCACACCACAGGAAAACAATAATGATTGGATATCCACCATTTAAATGCTCCTAAAGCCCACTGCACTGTTTATTTGACATCCAATCTGTTGATTGGATCATAAAGACCCAGATGAAGGGAAAAAATAAATATCAGCTTAATCCAAAGCTTTTATGGCTCTGAAAACATTTTTAATGGTCAACGTTCATTCAATACTGTTTCTATAATGTGGTCCATATTATATTTTGATATACCTCATTTTTTCACTCATAACATAAAATGATCTATAAAAATAGGTGGACGGAAAAGATGAAACACATACATCATGGTGGGGCCCACAGAGCACCAACCACCAGCCATTGGTTGGTGCCCGTGGGAGTAGCCAATCCGTTTCGCACGCGGATTTCCTGCAAAAGCCTTTCGCAAGAGGTTCCTGCGCTGGGAACCCAGGTGGGGTCCACTGTGATGTTTGTGAGAAATCCTCTCCGTCCATCCATTTTGTGAGTGCATTTTAGGATATGAGGTCAAAAATGAACCGTATCCAATACTCAAGTGGGCCAAAAACGGGATAATTGAACGTCCACAGTTGAAATATTCATGGGCGAACAGAAGTTTTGAATCATGCTAATATTTGTGTTTTCAGTTCATCCCAGTAAGAATGACGTTATTAACGGTATGGATGGAATGTAAACATGACTGTGGGCCCTAAAAAGGTTTCAACGGTGGAAATCATTATTCCAACTATTTCCTATGGTATGGTCCACTCGATCTTTGGGTATGAATAAATTTTGGTCAGTCGTTAAAATAAGATGGAAAAACCGATGGACGGTGTGGATGGACCACATACATTAAAAGTGGGCCCAAGTAAGTTCACTGAGACCAAAATACCCCTCCTTCTACAACTGCTTACCCTTACAGTCAAGGGGTATTTTGGTCAAAATAGTAGCTTCCAAACCCTATTCCAGCCAGCGAAAATAAATAAAAAAGGCATCGTACAGACTCATCCGTTTCTCATCCGCGCCCCTCTCTCACTTTCCCTCTCCATTTTTACGCCATCCACGCAATCCAATCCCTATTTCACGCACACACAACCCCTCAAATGTCGTCGATCTGCCTGATTCCTCGCCGGAATCTCCGAGAAAGAGAAGAAAATGGCAAGAAAATCGGCCGATTCCTCGCCGGAATCGTACTTACATGACGAATGACCCACCTCCGATCACCGCTACAGCAAGGTACTCTCTGATTTTTTATTTTTTTTTCCAAATCAAATTTTGGGTTTTTTGGTGCGATATCGACGATATATCGGCCGATTCTTGGATTTTTTGGTGCGATATGGACGATATATCGGCCGATATTTGGATTTTCGATTTTTTGGTATCTTCCGGTGGTTATCGCGAGTGTATCGTCTCGCAATGGTACGATAACGATAATATCTGCCGATAGTATCGATATTTCGAACACTGTCTGCGCCATGTGCGCAACCTATTACTTGGCGATGAAGTAATCAAAAATAACAACTAATCAAAGCAATATAAACCATCCATGATACTCTTAATAATAATAAGCTGATGGGGACATCCCGCGCACACGCGCACACGCGCCGGGCCCCCTACGCACGTACGCCAGAAGGAGGGCCCCGCCGTCAATCTGGATCGATGACGACGTCCAGGGAGGGTCTCCTAGTTAGAAGACGAAGTTTTGGTTCAAGAAAGTGGACCCGATAGCCAAAAAAAGTCCATCATGGGATCTCATGATCGTAGCCACTAGTCGGATTGATTTCATATTTTAGGTTTTGCTTATTTATGTTATTTAGAACATCATGAACGCTTTAGATTTCTTTGATTGGTTTTTATTTTAGTTTACTTCATCGCCAAGTAACAGGTTGCGCACATGGTACGAGTTTTGGGTATAGGGTTTTCCTATAAATAGGCACCCCTTGTAGTTCTTTTGATTCATTGAAATTGAATAAAAATTCCAACGTGGTTTTTCTGCTCTCTGAGTTTCTGAGTTGTGGAAAAATTAAAGTGGGTGCGAAGCCCTCCCTTTTCGAAGGGCTGAAATTAAGTGGGTGCGAAGCCCTCCCTTTTCGAAGAGTTGACTACCGTGGTGCGAAGCCACGTTTATCCCCATCCGCCCTTCCATCTTATTTCATCCTTCCCACAACCATATTCGCGCCAAATCCGTTTGTTTTGCAGCTGATCATCCCTCTACAGCCAGTTTTCAAAATTTGTCCCTGCAGGAGGGCTGAAACTTCGACGGAGCACCACGCCCAGACTGTATCTCGGATCAACATGAGAATTGGAGGTTTTGCAACCCAAGCCTGACCGACCAGGGCCAAGAAGCCGATTTGGGAAGGCGGGCCTTCATCGCACGTGCGTCAACCCTGGGGCACCGTTTGCACACGGGGACTATTTCTGGGATAGGTTTTTCTCTTGTTTTCCTCTTTTCATCCCTAATTTTATAAACCCTAACCCTAGATTGCCATAAATCCTCAATTTCTATCTCTTTTCTCACCCTAAGGTTCCTTTATTTGAATTTGGTGAATTCCTTGGATTAGGAATTGATTGTCATGCATGTGTGGATGATTTCTATTTCCCTTTGAGTATTGTTTGGTTCATAATTTGTATTGATCCAGCCCTAACGTGTGTAGGACTGAACCCACATAGATTCCCCTTAATTGAATATTTGGACTTTTGTGTGGGATGTTGAATTTGTGTAATTGTTTATGACTATGTGATCTTAAGCCTGAAAGCTTGCACATCATATCTGAATTTCATGTCCTGCATCAGAAGCAAAACCTAAAATACTAGCTTAATTAGAATAGTGGGCCACAATCATGAGAACCCATGGTGGGCTTTACATGACTATTGGGTCCACTCCAACGAACCAAAACGCAATCCTCTAACTAGGAGGCCCTCCCTGGACGTCGTCATCGATCAGATCGATGGTGGGGCCCTCCTCCTTGTGTACCTTTGTAGAGGGGGCGTGCGTGTGCGCGTGATGTCCCCATTAATTCTCCTCGGCTGCGAAGATTTCGTCACTGGCGAAACAAAACTCTTGAACCGCTCCAAGATGTTAGGGTCAAGTCTCTGAAGCTTCTCCTCAGTAAGTCACGTACTGTCTGAAGCTGGGCATAACTTCCATTTAACCAGGTACTTCTGAAACCCGCCGTCCGACGTTGATACTATCTGATGGTCCAGAATATCCTCTATTTTCTCTCTGGGTGTGGGAAGGTTAGGTATGGGAGGTATAGGCTGGGAAGAAAGGTCGGGAAGAGACCATGGATCAAAGGACAGATCTAGGGAATCAGGATGGGTGGGTGAAGGGTCGGACAAGGTATCAGTGATCCCTTGAAAAGTAACTAGATCCTCCACATTGAATGTGGAACTAATTTCCATGGAAGGTGGAAGATCTATCACATACACATTGAGACCATTTCGTTTTATAATTTTGAAGAGTCCAACGCTACGGGCGTGTAATTTACGAACGGCCCCCTAAGGATACCGCCCGAGCCTAATGCGGACCATCACAGAGTCCCCTACGTTGAATTCCTTGAAACGTTTATACTAGTCTGCAGAAAATTTGTAATGTTCATTACTAGTAGTGATCTTTCGCCGGATATCTTGATGCGATGAATAAATGTGATGCGCAAAGGACTCTGCAGACTCTTATGGCCTATGAGATAGTGACATAGGGACAAGATCAATAGGCTTTCAAGGCTTATAACTAGTAACGACTTCAAAAGGACTTAGACCTGTGGACATATTGACAGAACTATTGAACGCAAACTCAGCTATAGGTAGTACGGTGTCTCATGTCCTGGTGTGCTCTCCCACTAAACATCTGAGCAAACTCCCTAGGCTCCTATTGACCACCTCCGTTTGACCATCGGTCTGAGGGTGGTAGGCAGAAGAAAATTGGAGCCTAGTATTCATCATGTGTCATAGTGTCTTCCAAAAGTAACTCATGACTCGCACGTCACGGTCAGACACTATGGTTTTTGGTAACCATGCAGTTTGACAACCTCACTAAAGAACAACTTGGCAACATGAGATGCATCGGAGGTCTTAGAACAAGGAATGAAATGGGCCATTTTAGAAAAACGATCCACGACAACAAATATGGAATCATGTTTCCAAATAGTCTTGGGGAGTCCAAGCACGAAGTCCATACTGATGTCCTGCCAAGGGATGAATGGAATTGGCGAAGGTGTGTATAATCTTGTATTTTGTTTCTTTTGCTTTGCCAATTGACAAGAATGACATTGCCCTATAATTATGGCCACGTCTCACTTGAAGCTTGGCCAATGAAACTTATCCTCCACTAGGGCAATGGTCTTGTCTCGACCGAAATGACCCGTGACCCCTCCAGAATGTAATTCCCAAACAAGAAAATCGTAGAGGGAGGTGCGCGGTATACACAAGCGATCACTCCTAAACAAATATCCGTCTAAAATCAAGTACTCACTGCTAGCTTCTGACGAACTCTCTAACAATACACAACTCCAAAATCTGGACACTCAGAATAATCTCTTTTGATGCGTTCGAGGCCCGTGACTTCAAGACTCATGGAGTTGAGTAATGCAACTCGACAACTCAACGCGTCGGCATGCTTATTCTCTACACCGGCCTTGTGCTTAAGCACAAAAGTCTGCTCTTAAAGGAATTGAACCCACTTGACGCGCCTAGGGTTTAATTTCTTCTGAGAGTTCAAATATCTCAAGACCCGTGATCTGAGAATAAGACGAATTTTTGCGGCAATAGGTAATGATGTCAATGGCGCAGTGATTGTACTACCGCATAAAACTCTGTCATAGGTGGAATATCTATGTTTCGCCTCATTCAGTTTCTCACTAAAAAAGGCAAGAGAATGCCCTTCCTAACTAAGTACTCCTCCTATGCCAACTCTTGACGCATCACATGCGACTTCAAAAGCTTTTGAAAAATCTGGAAGTCGCGTGACTGGAGCTTCGGTTATCTTGACCTTTATCTCCTTGAAGGCCTTTGAGGCTGCCTTTGTCCATTGAAAAACTCCCTTTTTTATACAATCCATGATGGGAGCCATGATGAAACTGAAGCCTTGAATGAACCGCCTATAGAAGGTTGCTAAGCCGTGAAACTTGCGCACCTCATAAATATTGCGGGGTTCAGGCCAATTGACGATGGCCTTGACATTCTCGGGATCCACCGATACGCCCTCAGCTGACACAATAAAACCTAAGAAGATAACACTACTAGACAAAAACGCACACTTCTTTAGGTTGGCGTACAATTTCTCGGCTCTAAGGATCCCACAAACCTGCCTCAAATGGTTGAGGTGTTGTTCCTTGGTCATTCTATAAATCAATATATCATCAAAGTATACGACCAAAAACTTCCCATGAAGGGCCTCAACACTTGGGTCATCACACGCATGAAAGTGTTTGGGGCGTTAGTTAACCCAAAAGGCATAACTAGCCACTCATATAGCCCATCCTTCGTCATAAAGGCCGTCTTCCACTCATCACCAGGGCGTACACGGATTTGGTGATAACCACTTTTAAGGTCAATTTTTGAGAAGATAGTAGCATTGGCTATCATATCCAACATGTTATCAAGACGCGGTATGGGAAACCGATACTTGACCGTGATTTTGTTGATGGCCCTACTATCAACACACATCCTCCATGTGCCATCCTTCTTAGGTGTAAGAAGGGCGGGCACGGCACACGGGCTCATGCTCTCTCGAATGAAACCCTTCTCTAGGAGTTCGTCAATCTGCCTCTTCAACTCAACGTGCTCCTTTGGGTTCATTCTGTAATGAAGGAGGTTTGGTAGAGTCGCCCCAGGGATTAAATCAATGGCATGTTGTATATCCCTCATAGGGGGAAGCTCATTCGATAGATCATCAGGAAAGACATAACGAAACTCATGCATTACCTGAATGGCCTCAGTAGGTAACTCTACGCTAGCCTCTGGTACACTCCCTAGCCACAATAGCGTATACCATCGAGTCCACCTCCGTTTCTCGCTCAAAGTCTTTGGCATTTAGAATATGGAGTGGTTTGAACTTGAACTTCGACTCCTTCAATTCTTTTGAGCCGCTCGCACCACTCTGTGTGGTGGACTCATTTTCAGTCGTGTTCTTGGGTGGCAGTGGATTTAGTTTGACCTTCTTGCCCTCAAACCAGAATGTACACACATTCGAACGACTAAATATGGTAACATCTCTGTCATAGAGCCATGGTCTACCCAGAATGATATGGCCAACATCCATGGGAACAACATCACACCAAAATGTATTTTTATATGATCCAAAGTGAATAGGAACAAGACAACGGTGCGAGACTGGAATGGACGTTTCATTAACCCAAGAGACTATAGGGTTGAGGATGGGCTTCCAACTTCAAACCCAAACGGCTCCCAGTGCTAGTCGATGCCACGTTGGCACAACTACCACTATCCACGATCAACTTACAACTATTTTCCTCACACTTTGTATAAGTATAGAAGATCGTGTTGCGGCGCCAATCATCGGTATTCTTGGCTTGAGCAAAGGCGCAACGCACAACTGCGAGGGTCGCAGACTCTTGCGCTCCCTCTTCCTCATCACTAGGGGTTTCTACTGGCTCATATTCTTCCTCCTCATCGTCACTCTCTGGGGGCACTACTTCTACTTGCCCATCAATAAGGAATACTTTGGTACCCTCTCTCGTGCCGCACTGGTGGGCAAAGTGACCAAACCCCTGACACCTAAAACACCTAATTGCCCCACTTCCACGAGAGCTAGACCCGGCAATTTCTTTACCCTTGTCATCCTTGGGCCTGGGCTGAAAACTGTTGGAAGGTTTGTTTTGGTACCCAGTGTTAGGTTTAGCCCCAGAGGGGTTAGCCATAGCACTAGAATCGCGAAAGTCAAACCGCTTTCCTACAGATGCTTTGAGGTATTGCTCGACGTCTAACACTACTTTATACAATTGTTCAATAGTGTCTATGTCTTTGACGAGCAATTCTCTCCTAATGTCAAAACGGAGGCCCATTTTAAAACGAGCAAGGGTGAGTACGGGGTCCTCATCAACCTCGCAACAGGTCAAGTACTCTTCGAACTTCTCAATATATTCAGCAACACTCATGGAACCCTGTCGAAGAGACTGCCATTCTTCAATCAACCATAAGCAATAAGAGAAAGGGAGGTACTTCTCCTTAAGCGTTTCCTTCATTTCTCCCAAATGGACTATTGGGAGCTCCCTCTCTCTTTCTTTCCTTCGCTCTACCGTCGTCCAAAACCTTTTTGCTTGGCTCACAAGCTTCATCTTGGCGAATCGGACTCGACGAGCATCCGACATGTCATACCATTCAAAATAGTAATCCATATCCGCCAACCAATCTAAAAAGGCTTTAAGGTCCAAGTAGCCATCAAACGTGGTGGCATCTACTCTAACTCCCTTGAGGAGTTGCGCATCTGGGTCATATTGATCATGATGTCCCTCGCGGGGTGGGGGCACGGATGCGCGCACATGACCAATTCCTTGGTCTAACCTACTGACCACCTACATGAGATTGGGCATCTTCCCAAATGGCAGGGTTTGCCCCGAGGGAGATCTCTAGTTGGGTAACGCACACATTAAACTGCTCAAGGCGTTGGTCCATACGTTGTTCCAAGTGCCTACCCAAAGACTCAAACTGCTGGGTCAACTTGTTCACTGATTCTTGCAATTGCTCCATGTTTAGTGTAGGGTGCAAGTCAAAACCACGACCCGTACATGTGGGCATACAACGTCGAACTCAACCTAAGGACCTTCTACTACGACGCCTAGGTGGGACTAAATGCTCCTATAGGACTCTATATGAGTGAAACGACACAATACTACTCGATTTTCAGCAACCTACCTGTCCAAAGAATCTGTCAGCAGAAAATCCAGCAAAGAGATATTGGGGATTTTTTTATAGCAGAAATTTCAACAGCTTGTACCAGGAATTAGAGACCTCTAAACAACTCTATATAATGGGACCTAATGCATAATGGACATAAACAAACTAAGCCCTAAACATGTAATGCATTCCTCTATAAGAACCTGTCTCTAGTACCAAATTTGATGCAGGACATGAAATTCAAATATGATATGCAAGATTTTAAGGCTTAAGATCACGTTAGTCTAGAAACAATTACACAAATTTCATATCCCACACAATAGTTTAAACATTCAATCAAGGGGAATCTATGCGGGTCCAGACCTACACATGTTAGGGCTAGATCAATAAAAATTATGGGTCAAATGATACTCAAGGGGAAGTAAAATCATTCACACATGCACAGCAATGTCCCTAATCCAAGTGATTCACAGGTTTTAGTCCAGAGAACCCTAGGATTAGAAAAATGGGCAAATAAATTGAAAATAATGCAATCTAGGGTTAGGGTTATGAAAGTAAGTACGAGAGGGGTGAAAGAGGAAGGAAAACGGAACCTGACGACAGTCCACGCGCGCGAACAGCGAGCAGACCTGACGCACGTGCGTGGGGGATCTGGCCACACGTGCGTGTGGGCCCCATACCTGGAAACTGACTCCTCGAGTCTGGTCGGCTAGGGGTGGGCTTCAAAACCCCCGATTTTCAAGTCAATTCAATGTACGGTCTAGGCGTGGTGCTCCGCCGTAGTTTCAGACCTCCTGCAAGGCCAGGTTCTGGAATTCTGTTGTAGAGAGAAAAACTGCTGCAATAGAAGAGGGATTTGGAGCGTAGATGATTGTAGAAGAAGAGATTTATGAATGGTAGAAGGTGGGGGCGAATCGGGATAGATGTGGCTTCACACCACGGTAGTCAACCCTTCGAGGAAGGGAGGGTTTCACACCCAATTCGATTTCCACAACTCAGAAGCTTAGAGTAAAAAAAACACAGGAATTTTTATTAATCTTCAATGAATTCAAAAGACTACAAGGAGTGCCTATTTATAATAAAATCATATACCTCAAAACTCGCGCCATGTGCGCAACCTATTACTTGGTGATAAAGTAATAAAAAATAACAACTAATCAAAGCAATCTAAACCGTCCATGATACTCTTAATAACAATAAGAAGCAGAACCTAAAATACTAGCTTAATTAGAATAGTGGGCCACGATCATGAGAACCCATTATGGGCTTTACATGACTATCAGGTCCACTCCAACGAACCAAAACTCAGTCCTCTAACTAGGAGGCCCTCTCTAGACGTCGTCATCGATCCAGATCGATGGTGGGGCCCCCCTCCTTGCATACGTGCATAGGGGGCCTGCGTGTGCGCGTGATGTCCCCATTACCCGTGGGTGGGGCCCGCCTCTCACGAGCCACCCACCCCGAGTGTGCCCCTGCATCCCACAGGCAACCCCACTCGAGCCCGATGTGAAAATGCCCCTGCATTAATCACCCCCAGTGAGGAGTCTCGAACAACAGACCTCCCGTTCTAATACCAATTTGATGCAGGACAATTACCCATTTGCTCTAAAAGCTCGAGCGGATAGAGCGTGGCAAATCAATCCCTCTATCTCATAGCCCAAGCCCCACATCGCATGGGTTAGAACCTCAGTCAAACCCCCCTCGTGGGCCCCAAATCACATGGGTACCGCCTCACACGAGCCACCCACCTCACATGGGTGGGGCCCGCCTCTCACGAGCCAACCGCCTCACACGGGCCGCCCACCCCGAGTGTGCCCCTGCATCCCACAGGCAACTCCACTCGAGCCCGGTGTGAAAATGCCCCTGCATTAACAATCCTCTCTACAATTCCAGAAATTCAAAGAAAATAAAAATATATATAGGAAACAATCTCTCTTGCCTTGTTACTCAAGATCTGCCTGGATTTGGTGTGCCAATCACGATCAACAGTGTCGGATAATGTAAGAATACCTAAAGCCCCTTTTTTTCTTCGAAGAGAATTGCTTTGAAAGGAAACCAGATTTCCGCCGAGGTTTATGGGGATTTGGTTGGATTTTGAAAAAAAAAAAAAAGATGATGAAATTAGGGAGAGATTTTTGGAATTTTAACAAATTTGAAGTCTCGAGATGACGCACGAGGGCTTGTGCGTTTGCGGCTTTAACGAAGAAGACGAGGAGAGTTTTGAAGAACTCTCTCGCTCTCTACCTTAATTAAGGGAGTGTATTTGGTGCGGCTCGGCTACACCAAATATGGTGAAGACCTTACAGTGGGGCCCACATTGATGTATGTATTGTATATCCATGTCGTCCATACATTTTGTCAGATCATTCTATGGCATGATCTAAAAAACGAATTAGATCCAAATCTCAGGTGGACCATACTCTAAGAAGGAATGGTATTTGAACCTCTAATATTAAAAACTTGCCAAGGCCCACCGTAATGCTTATTTGTCATCCAACCTGTTGATAAGGTCACAGAAACGTGGATGAAGGGAAAATAATAAATATCAGGTTGATCCAAAACTTTTGTGACCCATTAGCAAGTTTTAATGAGCCATCACCACTGTTTCCTACGGTATGGTCCACCTGAGATATGAATCTGCTTCATTTTTCGGCTCATGCCCTAAAATGATTAGTAAAACGATATGGACGGCTTGGATATACAATAAATATACCAAGGTGGGCCGCACCATAAGTGGGGCACCGTCTTGGGTCAAACCAAGGCCGCACCTAATCCTCTCCCTTAAAAAATAATCAAACTACGTTTCTATGGGGCCCACCATGGTGTATGTGTTATATCCACATCGTCCATCAATTCTGAGAGATCATTTTTGGGCATGAGCCAAAGAATGAGGCCGATCCAAACTTCAAGTGGACCCCACCGCAGAAAACTGTAGGAATTGAACGCCTGCCACTAAAAATTTCTAGGGGGGCACAAAAGTTTTCAATCAAGCCAATATTTGTGTTTTCCCTTCGTCCATATCTGTGTCAACTTATGACCTAATCCTCTCCCTAAAAAAATAATCAAACTACGTTTCTGTGGGCCCCACCATGGTGTATGTGTTATATCCACATTGTACATCCATTTTACAAGATCATTTTGGGGCATGAGCCAAAGAATGAGGCCGATCCAAAGTTCAAGTGGACCCCACCACAGAAAATTGTGGGGATTGAATGCCTACCATTAAAAATTTCTAGGGGGGCACAAAAGTTTTCGATCAAGTTGATATTTGTGTTTTCCCTTCGTCCATATCTATGTGAACTTATGAACATGTTAGATCTCAAATTAACATCATGGTGAGCCCTAAGAAGGTTTTAACAGTGGGTGTCACTGTCCCCACTTTTTTCTATGGTGGGGTCCAATTAAGCTTTGGATTGGCCTCATTCTTTGGCTCATTCCCTAAAAAGATGTCTCCAAATGAATGGACGGTGTGGATACAACACATACAGCATGGTGGGGCCCACAATCAAGGGCCCACCCACATCGCCGGTCTTCCATGTTGCATGTGCAGATTGCGTACTACCCAACTTCATCGGAAGTGGGAGCCGATTTGGTGAGATCCCGGATCTACCAACGTGCATGGGACCTGTAGGGGCCACCTTGATGTATGTGACTACATCCACGACATCCATCTATATTGAAAACTCATTTTAGGACATGATATAAAAAATGAAGCATATCCAAATCTCAGATGGACCATAATACAGGAAACAGTAGTAATTGACCATTAAAAACTTCCTGTGGGACACAAGCTTTGGATCATATTTGTGTGCTCCACCTAAGATTTGGGCATGCTTCGTTTTTTGGATCATGCCCTAATATGTGCTTTGAAAATAGTTGGACGGTGGCCCCAAAGATGAAGCATATCCAAAGCTCAAGTGGACCACACCACAAGAAACAATGTGAATTAAACGGCTAGTGTTGAAAAATCCTTAGGGGCCACCGATGTTTTGGCTCAAGCTAATATTTGTGTTTTCCCTATGTATTGCATATCCACGCCATCCATCTATTTTTACAGATTAGTGGGCATGGTCCCAAAAATGAAGCAGATACAAGTTTCAAGTGGACCACACTGCAAGAAATAGTGGTCCGCCAACGAGGTTTATTTGCATGTTGCCTTATATAGTCCCCAAACACTGCCTTACATGCACAGTCCCAAACAATGGTGCACCAATGAGGCTTCAAGTAGACCACACTATAAGAAACATGGTCCCAAAATACTAGAAAAAGTGGTGTTTAAACACGTTACCGTTGAAAACTTCTTCGGGCCCACCATGGTCTGTTTGACATCTAGCTATTGATCAGGTCCACTGGATGTGGACATGGGGCAGGGCCCACTCATGAGGTGGATCTATAGTTCAAGTGGCCCCCACTACACCAGGACAGTGGGAATGAATACTTACCATTGAAAACCTTCCTGAGGCTCACCCTATTGTTATGAACGATGCAAATCTCATGCATTAGTGTGCATTAGTGCAGATCATACATGTCTTGATACATTTATAAATGTTATGCATTCAATTTGAATATAGTTGCATTGTTCAGCCAGACAACGCATGGCTTAGGACCCTATCCAAAGGAAACCTATTATGTGCATTTCTTTTTTGAGATGTTATGATTCAAAGGTGTGTATTAAGGTCATTTTTAACAATCCCTGAAGTTTCATTGAAAAATTCAACCATTTTCCTAATGTTTCCCCATGTTTTCCAAAAAATGTGATAAATTATCCGATACAAACGATATATCCCGTGCGATAAATGACACATATCTGTATCCTGAGGATGCGATACATAGCGCGATACCGATATTTCAAACACTGCTCCTAAGACAACTACAACTTGTCTTAGAAGAGACATAATGGAAAAAAAAAAAAAAAAACTCCTAAAAGAATTGTTACTTACCATGCACGTAATAGGGCTAAAAAAGGCTCCTAAACAAACTCTTTAAGTAAAATATGTGTCAAAACATGGACTGCATGCACCACCACATAAGATCAATTGGAGCCTACCTTAGTTCTCCTCTTGTACACACGTGGTTTGAGGGCCTTGCTTGCATCAGCATGCAATTCATAGGGATCACCATTAATTTGTCCGATTGTCATTTTTTGTACTCAGTAAGTTATGTACATATATGGTAGATACATGATAATTAATGTGCATATTCTTCTATCAAGGAATGATCATCCAAACCATCAAATTTCACTCATTCCTTCCTAGCTGATACATTTGACAGTACATGTCCAAGTCATATTAATTTTGCCCATATGTATTTTACAACAAATGATAGCAGATAGAACTGATTCCAAATAGCTAGGACAGGGCTATGATTACGACGATGACCAAATGAGAGACAAATGATGTAGGAGGGAGAAAACAAGAGTTGATGGTGAAGCATTGGGCTTCTTCACATTCTTATTCCCTCTCACTTGCTACATTGCCATTATTTACCCTTCTTTTCTCTTTGCATACTTAGACCTTCCCCCTTTCTTCTACCTTCTTTATCCAGTCTTTTATTTCCTTCCACTCTATTTAGTATATATTGCCAACTCATATCAAAAAAGAAAAAGTGTGTACGAGAGTCAACAAATAAGCAAACTTTGTAATAATTTGTGTACAGACCTCCACAATCATAAGTACATAATACATGCTACTTAGCATTGTCTATACTGCCAAACTGATATATTTTTCTAGGATATCGAAGCATTACACAAAGTAAATTGGAGTGAGTTGATGGGACAGGTTATTTGTGGATGAGCTACTATAAGTGACTAATATTTCTAATTATTAAGAGCAAAGAAAATTACTAAAAAAAAGCAAGGGATTGATGGATATATCGAATGTCATGCAAACCTTGAAGTGAAGATAATAGAAAAAACTTAAAAGATGTTACACAATCAGAGCATCATATACATGCGAACTAACAAACCTTCATATCTAGATTTTGAAGAAAGAAGGTTGTGTGCATTGTGGCTTTGCTTTAACAACAGCAAGGGCTGTCCAGGATGCTGGAGCACAACCCCATACCTACATAGATGGTAGCATCAATAAAATGAAAATTTTTTGACATAAAGTCAGACCAGGAAAATCAAATAAATAAGATGTGCAACAAATCACAAACTTCTTGTTGAAGTAGTCCTTGAAGGTAGCAAAACTCGATGGCGTGGTTTCAGAAGTCACATCAAATGGACTCTCAGCGGACATATCAATCATCACATCAAGAATTGAATAAACCCTCCCCGTATGAATGGCCATAACCACCATGTCTTGAAGGTCGTGAATATCAACAGAATTGTTAGCAAAGTGGATCTCTTCATTTTTAGATAAACTTGTGCTACTAGATGATGAACTTTCCATGCTCCTAGTGGAACAAGAATCAGCACCAACCAAGGACCTAGTGTTCATAAACTCCACTATGGAAGCACATGAACTAATTCCCTTCCAATCGATGCTCAAAGTTTCATGACTTGAGATAGTTGATGACTCAAGAGGTAAAAGCAGATACATATTCATAGTGCTCCATAATGAGTTATTTTCCATCTCAAGTAAAAATTTCCTTTGTCCTCCAGATGATTTGGATCCAATAAACAACTTCCCAAACAATCCGTTAAAGAAGAATTCCTGGAACAGTTTTGAAATCTTCACCTGCTAGGAGAAATGGATCAGTTAACAGAGCCATATCGGAATGTTACAGATGGACAAATTATATAAAAAGAAAACAAACCAAATTCATGAACTTATGTTCCAAAATAGGGACCTGGTCTGAATCCAAGTGGACTTGTCCACATGGAAAAATGGAAGACTTGACCATCTTGTCGACCAAGTAAAGATCCACTTTTGCACATGCCACATCATCATCCAGCTTTGTCTCCATTAGAAGTACAAATCCAGAGTAATGTTCGCTGACAAGATCACAGGCGAAATCTATTTTATATGCATGCATAGTGACACCATCACTTTTGTGTGCCCAATTTCCCGACAAAGCATGAACAGTCGTTGTGCCATGTAATTCCTTCCTTTTCGTTGTTCCTTTGGACATCCAAGAAAAGACACTATCCTTTAGTATGGAAAAAAAAAAAAAAAAAGTTTGTAAGGCAGAAATTAACATCAGCAAACACACAGTAATGCAACTATTAAACACTTTAAAACTTCATAAAGGATGAAAAGATAAAATTAAACATATCACCAAGTTATGAAACTAATAAACATAAAATAGGTTTAGCTCTCCAAAACATGGAACCTTTAATAAATGAAATCTAAATTATAAAACTAACACCACAAACACAACAGATAAACACCTAAACTTATTCTTCAACACTCCCACAAGCTGGAGAGCCTAGATCCATATTTCCCATCACACCCATAAAAGGAAGTACAACATTTTCTTTGTATTAGAAGAGAACTAAAACCCTGTGTATTCTAGTTTTGAATGGCATATCATGATCTGTGTGATTATGTTTATGCATGCCAATCACGCTAGATGCTACTAGTGTTTTCCCATTAGAGATTATTTCTGATCAGAGATGCCCAAAAGTGAGACTGGACAGCAATCTACTGCATGCTATAAGTTAACGGTGTAGAATTTAGAAGCTTGCTACAGAAAATTTTTAAAACAACTACTCTTGGATATAGAAAAAACTTTCAGAGAATTTCGTACGTACCAACTTGCAGTTTGCATTTTTGCAGTAACTGCTCAGAGGAAATGATCATGCAACTTTCAAGTGAAATGGTTCTTTTTTAACTGTCATCACAATCTGGGCAACTTCTCTATCTAATCACAGAATGTTTAAGGGAATAAATTCCATGTTCATATTTAGTAAATCATGCACTTACACAATTTCAATGATAAATTTTCTCAGCACAATTTTTTCTTCTGTGAAAAAATTACTGTTTATTTTCCAAAAAAATTTCAAGAAAAATAACTCTTTTTCTTCAGTGAAATTCACATCCATCCATTCTACAATGAACATCTTAGATTTCTTGTGAATTATGTTCTACATCAATCATATTCCCTGTGAAAATGTTTCTCAAGTAGTCAGTAGTGATCAATTCAGTGGTTCCATTAACTCCAAGTTACGCATGTTATCGATTCCACTAGCACAAGTAACGATAAAGAAACTTAAAAACCCAGTTCCTAAATACTCTTATTAATGCACATGTATGCTGTATGAGATGATGCATGCCCTTACAATCCAACAATCCCTTATAAGCAACTCTGACGCCACATTCGCAAATGCCAACACTCCCTCAACATGCGACCACAACTCCCAAGTCGTCATAGCCTAAACTAATGCGATGCGATGAATGTTCGTGTTATCTGAGTGAATTAATTAAGTCCGTTCATCTAGCAAAATTAGGGAAGGTAGACTCCATTTTGGTCATTAGTCTCATCCGGATCACTAGGCGCGGGGGAGGCCCGAACCGTCACAGATTACACTGACGAATTCCAGCGGTTGGCAACACGAAACGATCTGTCAGAATCTAAGTCACAGAAGGTGGCACGATTTATAGGAGGGTTACGATCGACAATTCAGGATTGAGTTCTGATACACCCAGTCGGGACCATGGATGAAGCGGTTCAGTTGGCAGGTAGGACAAAAACGCAACTTGCAAGAGTCTTGAATCGGCCTTATCCTTCAACTCGACCCCCCACAACAGGTCCCGCGTAAGATCCAGTGCTAGCACGAGGAAAAGAACCAGTAGGAGAACGTCCATCCATTCTACAATGAACATCTTAGATTTCTTGTGAATTATGTTCTACATCAATCATATTCCCTGTGAAAATATTTCTCAAGTAGTCAGTAATGATCAATTCAGTGGTTCCATTAACTCCAAGTTACACATGTTATCGATTCCACTAGCACAAGTAATGATAAAGAAACTTACAAACCCAGTTCCTAAATACTCTTATTAATGCACATGTATGTTGTATGAGATGATGCATGCCCTTACAATCCAATACTCCCTTATAAGCAACTCTGACGCCACATTCGCAAATGTCAACACTCCCTCAACATGCCACCACAACTCCCAAGTCGTCATAGCCTAAACTAATGCGATGTGATGAATGTTCGTGTTATCTGAGTGAATTAATTAAGTCCGTTCATCTAGCAAAATTAGGGAAGGTAGACTCCATTTTGGTCATTAGTCTCATCCGGATCACTAGGCGCGGGGGAGGCCCGAACCGTCACAGATTACACTGAAGAATTCCAGCGGTTGGCAACACGAAACGATCTGTCAGAATCTAAGTCACAGAAGGTGGCACGATTTATAGGAGGGTTACGATCGACAATTCAGGATTGAGTTCTGATACACCCAGTCGGGACCATGGATGAAGCGGTTCAGTTGGCAGGTAGGACAAAAACGCAACTTGCAAGAGTCTTGAATCGGCCTTATCCTTCAACTCGACCCCCCACAACAGGTCCCGCGTAAGATCCAGTGCTAGCACGAGGAAAAGAACCAGTAGGAGAACGTCCTCAACCTCCCGCGCCAGCAAACCGTGATACGGGAAGCGGCTCATCTAGGCTTCAACGTGTAGCACCCACAACAGCGGGATTGCCGCTTTACTTCACATCACTTCTCAAGGGCCCTATATGAGTTGTGGATAGACTTGAGAGGTTGAGGCGGGAGTTCCTGTGGAAGGGAAATAGGAAGAAAAAAAATAAATTTGCAAACCCATATGACAAAGGGGGAGAATTACGGTGCTGGAAAGTGTAAATTTGGCATTGTTGGGTAAATGGTTGTGGAGGTTTAGAACAGAGGGGAATCTTCGGAGAGAGGTAGTGAAAGGAAGGTATGGACTCCAGGAAGGGGGATGGCGGGTTAAAAGCCCCTCTCTTTACAGAAGATCGGTCGTGTGGAAGGCAGTTTCTAGTGTGCTAGATGGTTTAGGGAGGGGTTCTGCTTGGCCACTTTGTTTAGAATTCCCAAAATTAGCTCGTCTTTCTCCGGAGGCAAATGCTCCAGTTGCTCATTACGTCTCCTTTTATGGGCAATGGGGTGGTTTGGTTGCCTCCTTGCTAGAGGAATTTGCGGGACGAGAAATAGGAGTTTATTAGGCTTCTGGATAAGCTCCAAGAATGACTCTAGTTTTATAAGGCACTTTGAAAGGCCCCTGTGGAAGAGTGTCATTATCAAACGACCAAGTCTTGGTTCTATGGTGCTCCCTCTAAGGTTGTGGCTTTTGATTGGAAAGTGGGAAGGAAGAATGTGCTAGTTGTTGACAACCTTCAAAAAAGTTGATGGTGCTTCCCAATATTTGAGTCATGTGTATGGAAAACTTGGAATCCATTAATCATCTCTTCATCCATTGCCCCTTCGCTCGTAAGGTGTGGGAAGGGTTTCTTGAAAGCTTCAAGTAGAATGGTTTATGCAATCGTTTATGCCGGGACAAAAGATCTTCTTCTGGCTTGGCACAAAGGTGGGGCTAAAAAACAAGGTGGAATGGTCTAGAGGATGGTATTTGTGGTGGTTCTTTGGGCAATATAGAGGGAAAGGAATAGTCCTTGTTTCCAAAATATAAGTGAGTCGGTGAGGGATGTAATTAGGAAAATAAAGATTGAGGTGTTGGGGTGGGCTTCCTGCTTGAAGGATTGTGATTTATGGGTGTTGTATAGTTTCTTTGGTTTGTAGCGTTGCGTCCGCTTTTGGCATGTTTCTTTAATAAAGACTTTTCTAATTCTCAAATATATATAGCAGATGAAAATTCATGAAAGTGTTACATTTTCAATATACAAATTTTATGCAGTGCAAGTTTCCACTGTATATTTTGGTAGATTTCCCAATCGAAAGTTCTCAACAAGATATCATTTTCTTTATAGTGAAACATTACAAATTATCTCTTTTGGAAGTGTATTGAATGTTTCTTTTCTTAAAGCTTCTTTTTTTCCTTGAACAATTTTTCATAAAGGTTCACAAAAGAATTCTAGGAGGTTCCTTTGGTCGGAAAATATGTAGGATCAGCCTTCTCACGGTCATTTGGGCTTTTTATGGTTAGAAAGGAACAATAGGTGCTTTCAAGGGTTTTCTATAGGGTTTTGGTGCACTTTAGAGATTGGGCTCCTAAGCTTTGTCAGAGGGTTGTCCCAGGTTTGGGGCTGGCCTGTTTGTGTTCTAGGTTTTTTTTTTTTTTTTTTTTTTTTTTTCCTTTGTGGTCTTTTGTTGTTTCTCTCTTGTTTTCTTTTTTTGGCTTTACCTGATAAAG
Source organism: Magnolia officinalis (assembly GCA_021015155.1). Classification (NCBI taxonomy): domain Eukaryota; kingdom Viridiplantae; phylum Streptophyta; class Magnoliopsida; order Magnoliales; family Magnoliaceae; genus Magnolia; species Magnolia officinalis. The sequence continues at coordinate 9,167,698 of JAJHSJ010000010.1, forward strand.
TGAGTCATCTTTCAAAAAAAAATTTCTAGAGTAAGTATTTGCTTTTCAGAAATTTAGTTGATGGTAGGAAGTGCATTTTTAGGGCAAATAAGAATGTTTTGAAGGAACCTCAAAAGATTTGATTGACTCAGGAGATTTTATAAACACTTCTTCTAATACATGTATAAACAATCCTTCAAAAAAAAAAATCATTTATAAACATTTGATGGCATGTGGATGGCCTGCAATAGAACATGAAAAGATAAGGCACATCTCTAAAACCAACCCCACAAACTACACCATTAAGAAATGTCAAATCACTACAAGCAAGAGGCAAATAGAGATATTGCCTACCTGCACCTGAAGCAGATTCTGTATTCTTCTGAATGAGATCACTTTCTGAAGGCTCTTCAACTGAAGGGAGAAGATGATCATCAAGTGCACCCATTTGATGCAACTTTTTACAAGCATCTAAGCATACAAGCTGCCTTGACAAGTGACACCCTCGGCATGTAGGACCGACTATAGTTTGAAAAGCCGCATTAGGAGGTAGAGTTAATGTGCACTCATAAGAATCTCCGTAAAGAACAAACTCAAATTTTGGCTTCGGAGTGAAGTACCTAGCATAAAGCAAGTTATAACATGAAACACATGTAAGAGATTTTCAAAAACAATACAAAGTAACAAGAATGCAAAGTAGAAACAGGCTATTGAGAAGTAGACAGTAAAAAGCAAAACTCATACTTATCTCCAGGGAGCTTCTCGCAATATCTGTAGATGAGACTAACACTAGAATCTGGAGTAACCGTTGCTCCCGTTGACTCAACAGAATATGCATTTATGTCCTCATGGCGGCAAACTCTAGAAATGCTTGCATCAGGGTCTCTATTCGAGGCAGTGTCTGCCATAGAATGCTCACTCCTAATAATATCAAATAACACATCCCTTTGCTTGATATTTCCCCTGTGGTATTTCTAATTTTAGAATTCATATTGCAATTATAACTCACTGTAGAAATAAGCAAGAGAGCTGTGGTGACTCAAAAGGTTATCACTTTCCAATTTGGCCATCATAACACCAAGCAGCCATATGAAGGTCCCGGACCCCCCGAAATTCAAATATTGAAGGACTAGGTAAAAGGTGTAGATGGAGCAGTCACTGTATAAAATTCTAACTCTTGAATAAGAATATTGGGTGGTTTGAGAACTAGTTTCACCACAAACATTAGAGACATGTGGGAATCGCTCCACAGTCAGCTAAGCAAAAAATAAATGCATGCATGAGAATACACACAGACATGAATATAGCCATATGTGTCACCACCGCATAGTTGATAACAAATATTAAGTAGCTCAATAAGAGTTCTGCTAACTGCATATTGGAGACTCAACCTGCGCTACTGGCAATTTCAATAGATAAATATATGAAGAGAAACAATCCTGATTAACAAAATAAGTTCACAATGATGCCGAAACTAGGTAATAACAAGCAAATCTCATCATAGACCTCAAATAAAAAGGCTCTGGTACTACCACAACGATGAGAATGTAGAAAAAAGATCCAAAGAACACTTTCCATGCAGACTATATACAAAGAAGTGGGTTTTGCATGTTACTGTGTTACAACGTTGTAGTTCATCACTTCATCTCACAACCACCTAGGCCGCAAACAGAAAACAGAAGGAAATTGTGCTATTGATAGGGAACAATGCTTAGCAGCAAAAAAAAAAAAAAAAAAATTTAAAAAAAAAAAAAAAAAAAAAAAGTAAAGAAGAAAAGAAAAAGAATTAAGGGCTGGGAAAACTCACTGACTGGAATATTGACGGAAAACAAAGGAGTAAACTCGGTAGGATCCAATAAATTGAAAACAAACAAGATAAATAGGCTGGAACTTGAATCACTCAAGTCTCCTTGCAAGTGACATTGAAACACAGGAAAAGAGCATCGCACCCTCCTTTAAGAAAAGTCGCAAGTTTCTGAAGCAGAAAAATAATCGAAACTTCGTTGCATTCTCAAACATGTGGCCTTACATATATGTATTTGAGCTGTTCCACCTTTTTTCTAGCTGGCACTTTTCAAATTCCAACTCCTCGACACTAACGGTACGGAGTTGCGTCAGCTGTGGATATAGACTAGGCTAAGGGACTGACTTCATCTCTTCTATTATCTTCACCTACAATACTTTAAAAAAGAGAACTTGCCGAAGAAGACTACTAAAAAGGAAATAACTACCGTTTGAAGCACATTCATTGCCAAGGGGTTTAAGGCATTCGAGAGAGCCAAACTCCCATTTCTGCCAAGTGATCCCACACCATGCCAGCTAGAAGTTGTTTCCACTCTTCATATCTGGGAACCTTCACTAACAGCCTTCATCAAGGAACCTCATACAAAGCTGCTCTATTTATCCGGTGACCTGATTTCAAGGAACACACTTCCGAAGCCCCTTTGCTTTTATCACCAAGGGGCTTGGTCATTCGTCCTTTGATCTCAGAAACTGCATCTAGCCTGCTTGATCGATTCAAGAAAGCATACGTAGGGTCCCCAGAGAGTCAATCTAGTAGGTGTTGGTAAAGAAAGGAATTTCAAGAGGATATATTCGCATGATTAAGGATATGCAGAGGGAGCAGTAACAATGTGAGTACTAGTGGAGAGACAAGTGAGTTGCCAATTATTGTAGGCTTGCACCAGGAGTCGTCACTGAGCCCATACCTTTTTGCATTGGTATGAGTCGCCCCAGGTACTAAATCAATGACATGCTGTATATCCCTCATAGGGGGAAGCTCATTCGGTAGATCCTTAGGAAAGACATCACAGAACTCATTCGCTACCGAAATGGCCTCAGTGGGTAACTCTACACTAGCCTCTGGTGCACTCTCTCTAACCACAAAGGTGTACACCATCGAGTCTGACTTAGTCTCTCGCTCAAAGTCTTTGACATTTAGAATATTGAGAGACTTAGACTTGGACTTTGATTCCTTCAATTCCTTCGAGCCGTTCACACCACTCTTTGTGGTGGACTCCTTTCCAGTAGTGTTCTTGGGTGGAAATGGATTTAGCTTGACTTTCTTGCCCTCAAACCAGAATGTACACACATTTGAACGACCAAAAATGGTGACATCTCAGTCATAGAGCCAGGGCCTACCCAAAATAATATGGCCAACATCCATGGGAACAACGTCACACCAAAGTGTGTCTTTATATGATCCAAACTGAATAGGAACAAGACAACGAAGCGAGACTGGAATGGAAGTCTCATCAACCCAAGACACTCTATAGGGTTGAGGATGGGCTTCAAGCTTCGAGCCCAAATGGCTCACAGTGCCAGTTGATATCACATTGGCACAACTATCACTATCCACGATCATCTTGCAACTCTTATCACCACATTTTGCATAGGTATAGAAGATGGTGTTGTGGCGCCAATCATCGGTATTCTTTGTTTAGGTAAAGGCGCAACGCACAACTGCCAAGGTCGCAGACTGTTACGCTCCCTCTTCCTCATCACTAGGGGTCTTTGCTGGCTCATACTCTTCCTCCTCATTGTCACTTTCCGGGGAAACTACTTGTACTTACCCATCAATAAGGAGCACCTTGGTGCCCTCTTTCGTGCCACACCAGTGGGCAAAGTGACCAAACCCCTGACATCTAAAACACCTTGTTGCATCACTTCTACGCGAGCTAGACCCGACAATTCTTTTACCCTCATCATCCTTGGGCCTAGACTGAGAACTACTGAAAGCTTTGTTTTGATATCCAGTGCTGGGCTTAGCCCCAGAGGGGTTGGCCTTAGCACCAGAATCGCGAAACTCAAACCGTCTTCCCACAGATGCTTTGAGGTATTGCTCAACCTCCAACACTACTTGATACATCTATTCAAGAGTGTCTATGTCCTTGGCGAACAACTCTCTCCTAATGTCAGAACGGATGCTCATCTTAAATCGAGCAAGAGTGAGTAAGGTATCCTCATCAACTTCACACCGGATCAAGTACTCTTCAAACTTCTCAATGTATTCCACCACACTCATGGAACCTTGTCGAAGAGACTGACATTCCTCAACTAACCTTTAGTGATAAGAGAAAGGGAGGTACATTTCCTTAAGAGTTTCTTTCATTTCCCCCCAATGGACTATCGGGGGCTCCCTCAACCTTTCTTTCTTTCGCTCAACAGTAGCACAAAACCTCTTTGCTTCGCCCACAAGCTTCATCTTGGCGAATCGGACTCGATGAGCATCCGACATATCATACCACTCAAAATAGTGGTCCATATCCGCCAATCAATCTAGAAAGATTTAGGGTCCAAGTGGCCATCAAACGTAGGGGCATCTACTCTAACTCCTTTGAGGAGTTGTGCATCTAGGTTATAATGATCCCGATGTCCCTCGCAGGGTGGGTGCACGGGTGCGCACCCATGACCGTTTCTTTGGCCACATCCATTCCTTTCTCTATCCTCTTGACCACCTGCTTGCGATTAGGCATCTTCCTCAATGGTGGTCTCTAGTTGGGTAACACGCATATTAAGTTGATCCAAGCGTTGGTCAATACGTTGTTCAAAGCACCTACCGAAAGAGTCAAATTATCGGGTTAGGTCGTTCACGGATTCTTGCAATTGCTCTATGTTTAGTGTAGGGTGCAAACCAAAACCACGACCAGTACGCATAGGCATACAACCACTCACTCAAAGATCCTCTAATGCAACTATATGCGTCTAAATGGGACTAAATGATCCTATAGGACTATATGAGGGAAACTACACAACGCTACTACAATTCCAGCAACATGACTACCCAAATAGTTTGTTAACAGAAAATTCAGCCATGAAAATTGGGGATTTTCTGACAACAGAAAATTCAGCAGTCCATGTTGTGAATGATGGGTCCTAAACAGTCCTATATGATGAGACTTGATGCAAAATAAACGTGAATAGACTAAACCTTAAACATGTAATGCATTCCCCTATGAAAAACCTAGGCTCTAATACCAAATTTGATGCAGGACATGAAAGTGGAATATGATATGCAAGATTTCAGGCTTGAGATCATACTAATTTAGAAACAATCACAAAAATTTCACATCCCACATAAGATCAAGCATTCAACAAGGGGAATCTACGATGGTCCAAGCCTACACATGTTAGGGCTGGATCAATTAAAAATTATAGACCAAACAATGTTCAAAGGAGAGTAGATTCATCCATTCTTGCAAAGGATTATTCTTCAATCCAAGGGATTCACCATGTTTCAATTCGGGAAAACCTAGGGTTTGCAAAAGTGGAATAGAACTTGGAATTTAGGATTATCCAGGGTTAGGGTTAAGGATTTAAGGTGAGAGAGGAGAGGATTAGAGGAGAGAAGAACTTGAAAATGGTCCACACGTGTGGACAGCAATCTGGCCCAGGCGCACGTGTGTGGGTTCCTGCCCACACGTGTGTGGGGCCCACAAATCCGGGATTGGCCACCTAAGGTGCGGTCGGCCAGGGATGTGCCACCCACACACCAAATTTCAGGCCGATCGGGTGTCCGGTCTGTGCACGGTGCTCCACCGAAGTTTCAGCACTCCTCGAGAGCCTAATTCTGCAAATTTGTTGTAGAGGTAGGATTAACTGCAAAAGGGGGTGGATTTGAAGATTGGATAGTTGTGGGAGATGATGAATATTGAGGGTAAGAGGTGGGAGCGATTTGGGATGGGTGTGACTTCGCACCACGGTAGTTAGCCCTTCGAAGAAGGGAGGGTTTCACACCCAATTAGATTTCCTCAACTCAGAGAATTAGAGAAGCAGGAAAACGCAGAATTTTATTCATAATCCAATGAGGAAAAACCTACATGAGGTTGCCTATTTATAAGAAAACCCTAAACCCCAAAAGTCGCGTCATGTGCGCACACTATTACTTAGAGACGAGGTAACAAAAACAACAATTAATCAATGCAATCAAAACCATTCATGATGTTCTTAATAACGATAACAACCAAAATTCAAAGTCCTAGATTATCTAGGGTAGTGGGCCACGATCATGAGTTCCAATAGTGGGATCCACATGATGATCCGATACACTCCAAGGAACCATAAGCACAACCCTCTAACTAAGAGGCCCTCCATGGATGTCGTCATCGATCCAGATCGATGGTGAGGCCTTCCTCCTCCTTGCGTACGTGCGTACGGGGGGCTTGCGTGTGCACGTGATGTCCCAATCACTGGTAGGTGTGCCAGATAGGGCCGATACACACAAATGTCCATTTTCCAGTTTTTTTCACATTTTTCTTTTACTCTTTTTGTCATTTTCAACTAGGAAGAAGGATAGATAGGGGTTTTCAACCAGATTGAAATGCCTCTTTTACAACAAAAAACAAGATTCAACATTATTTATAGAATAGAAGCCAGGTGGATGATTTTTGGGAAAATTTTGAGCAACGGGAAAACTATGTTTTTTTTCATTTTTCCTTTTTTTAACGTAATGGCCCTAATTCACCAAATCATTCTTGAGTTGCGTTTAATTATGGCCTATTTGCTTATTGTCCTAAAATATCACATTTAAAACCTTGTTTGCTTCTTTTTTTAATTGTTTTTTCTCATTTTAATTTATTTTATTTTTCAAAATTTTCTTGTAAATGATGAATGATTAAGTTGTCCATATGTGCAATCTAGGGAGTGACCAAAGAAATAGTTGATTTGGCATCTTTGAGCATTTGTAGGCATTTTTTTGGTATGTTTTACCATTCATATGAAAAGTTTTTGGTATTTTCTTAAAAATACTTTGGGGAAGGGATGATTTAACTATTTTGAATGTAGCTCTACTCAAGTATGAGACTAATTCCACAAATTTTGCAATTTTTTCTTTTACCCTTTTTTACTCTTTTTGCTGTTTCCTTTTGGCTTCTATAATTCAATGTAGACAATACATGTATTTTTCTATTTCATAACATGTATATAATCTGTGTAACATGTATTATAGATTTTTTTTACCTCTTTTTGTTGATTTTGGTTTATTATTTTGTTATAAATAAACATGCTGATACGATCAGAAAACATGCTGGTTTTTTATTACGTTATAAATTATCATATCTATATTTATGTTTTTTGTCTAATAACATGTGGACAATCTATTCATGTAGTATATAACATTTAGCGAGTATATTTTCACTTTTTTTTTCATTGTTTTAGGTTTACGTACTACTTTTTTTCTGTTTAGAGGTCAAATATTCAAAAACACAATTTCCAGTGTGTCAGGCCAACAAACATAATTCTTACCCAAGAATGGTCGAATTACTGGATGCATGCCCCAAAAACACAAATAAATGATAGATGCTTGTGTTTCCTTCTTCTTTTTTTTCTGAAGGTCAAATATACAAAAACACAATTTTCAGCATGTCAGACCGGCAGACAATTCTTACCCAAGAATGGTCGAATTACTGGATGCATGCCCAAAAAACACAAATAAATGATAGATTATTGTGTTTCCTTTTTTTTCCCTTTTTCTAAGATTGTTTCCTCTTCTTTCTGGGTCAAAGAAAACATGCTGATACGATCAGAGATGTCTACTATTGTATCGTTTTTCAGTCTGGCCAATAGGCTCTGCAATACCATTTTCAAAGCCTTGATCAAACCACGTGCACTTAACAGGAAAATCAACGAAGCTGTTTCTTCAAGACTGTCGAAAATGAACATAATATAAAAGAATACTTCAGCATTAACAAAATAAATAGAAGGAACACATACCTTTCTAGCATAAGGATATAATGAGAATCATGTTGCCGAGCTCGCCCACGTGATTGGACATAACTACGAACTGTTTTTGGCAAGTCAAAACGGATCACACAGGAGCAGTTATGCACATCAATTCCCTCTTCGGCCACATCAGTAGTGAACAATAGGTTCACCTGCAAGGCATGATCTCACTGTTAAACAGGAATAAACATATAAAACCAGCTTGCAACTTCCAACTGAATTTTGGAACTCTATTAAAAGAATACCTTCCCACACCGGAACAAATTCAAAGTGTTCTTCTGCATTTTTGGTGTAAGTGCATCGATTGATGAATTCCCTCCAGTCAAATATGAAAATGTGAAATGAGATAAATTACTACATTTCTTCATGAATCTTTCAATTACTTTAGCTGTTATTATTCTTTCCACAAAAATCAGGCATAGTACTTCCTTAGATCCCCTGCAGCCAAAATGATTACAATGATTATGAAGCAATTGTCACAAGAGACATTAGTAGACGCATGGTATTGGCTACAGAAAGAGTCACTTACCCAAATGATTGAAAAATTTGCATTAGTTCATATAACTTAGGAGATATATAGCCCATTTTGACTGCCTCTACGTAGCCTGGTTCTGCCTTCAAAATATCTCCATTGACTGGAAAAGAATGTTTCACGACCCAATGTCAGTTAGAAATACCACCAACAAAACTAAATAGGAAAGCATCTACAAAATCGATGGATATGAAACTAATGGCAACATATTGCAATAGAATCAAAAAATTCCAAAATCAAAGTGTGAGGGAAAGACTCAATTTGTTGCAAAGTAGAAAACCCATGATGCATAGCCAAGAATTTTTTTATATGACTCCGGTCCTCAAGTCAAGGAGGAGATGCAGAGTATGTTTGAGCCTTCAATTTGGGCAAGTGTGGGACCCATGCATGGATTTCAATATTGGTTTTGGGAAGGGGACTAATAATGTCAACTTGTTAACAATATGGGTCCCACACTTGCATTCATCATTATCATCTAAGCCTTATCCCAATTGGGGTTGGCTACATGAATCTCGTTCCACCATTCTGCTCTATCCAGGGCCCAACCTTTCATTACAACATGGGTGAAGTCTTTTCTTCCTACCTCCATCCACCTTCCTCTTGCCCTTTTCGAGCCTTCGACATGTACCAACTCACTCCTAACTGGCACGGTTCTTGGTCTCCATTGTACATGACCAAACCATCTAAGTCTACTTGTGTAAAACTCGAAAATTTTCGCGCACGAGTAAGAACATGAATGCTCTTCCACGCGTGTACTTTAGTATATTCCTAGAGAATAAACTTCCAAGATGAAGTTACATAGATGTGCGTGCATGCACGCACCCTTATACTTACATATACCTCATAATTATCATCAGGCCCCCGCACATCCTACTATACTTGATCGTTCATCAAACCAACTGTCCAAATAACTATTCATTACAGGATTAAGCTATCTCCTTGTCCACTTGGTTTTTGGACCAGTCGATCATAGTAAACCAACCATGTATTTGTCGCAAGGAACAGTTTTTCCACAAGTGAATTGATGTAACTAGACATCAAAGATGCCAAAATATTTGGCCGCATTAATCGTTTTGTGGTGGAAATAGGGGAGAATCTAGTGGTGCGGGGCATTATAGACTGAGGAAAGTTACAGGCAGCTGGCATAGAGCTAATGGCAAATAGGAAACACCCCTTATGGATTCCTTATGTAACATATTGACATGCTGCATTAAACCTCGTACTAGAGAATGAGGTCAAAACAATACTCGAGACAACAAAGATGATCACCGGCTATATCTACAATCGTAACTGGCTGGTGAATCTGATGACGTCTTAAACAGAAAATTCTGAGTTGCTTCGACTAGTGATCACAAGATTTGCGAGGAATTACTTACCATTAAAGAGTATACACACATAAAAGTCAGGCCTCATGCAACTGTGCACATCAAAAGACTACGTATAGCCAATGATGAAGATGTGGCTTTCATCGAGCATGCAACTTCCTTTTTAATTGGGTTACATACTGCATAAGTACATAATTAGTTGTCTTAAAACATAATCTCTGTACATATTGGACCGATATAATCATGTTAGCCTGCCTAGGTTGTGAAAATGGTGGATGGAAATATACATTTTGTGCCAATGTGTATTAAATGCATCTACGTTGTTTGCACTTTTTTGTACACACTATATATTTTGGGCTTCTTTAATTTGTCCAGTGTCTATAAATCTATCTAAATTTCTCCATATTTGTGTTTTAGTTTTCCAAGTCTTTCATACTTTTCCAAAAAAAAAAAACTTCTTTTTTCCAAGTTTTTTAGTTTTAAATCATCATTTTCTTTATCACTTTGGGCGACTTGTCCCATATCGAACCAGTCACCAGCATTAGATTCTGGGAAAATACTTGGTTCTGCGAAAGGTCAAATCCAGCTCCCACTACACAAGTCACCCATTGCCCCCCCACCCCGGTCTTTCTGTGTTGACAAAATACTATTCAACTCCATATTCGATCTTCCTCGATTCCAAACCTCCACAATCACTAACCTATGAGAACTCACATCACGGTTTTCAAGCCTCATAACTCCCACACTGCCCAAAAGTAGTGGCTTGCACACTTCACTCCAGCTCACACAATGTATCTTCCTTTCCCCTTCCATACCTCCCAAACAAAAGTCTCACTGTATGCTTTCTGGGGATGAACTGGTTAGAAGAGCAACATGAAGTAAAGTGGCATATTGGACGGGCAGATTTTATTAGTAGTTACTGACCCCTATGCTTTTCCATGCCGAAAATTTTATTTCCGCTCTCTCCACCACCGCACCCTACAATCACTTAGCCAATTCTCCAGGAGAAAGCAGCAACCCAAGGTAAAAAAATGATAGATCTCCAGCTCGACAAGAGAACACCCCAACTAATTGCCCCTTTTCAAACATAATCCCCAAATTTTCATATTTTTTGTAAGTCGATAATGCCATGAAACTACTTTGAAACACTGCAGCACCTTCCTCAAGTTGACAACCTGGGAGTGATATGCTTCTCAAAAAGAGAAGCATATCATCTGCAAACTGAAGATAGGATAGTAGGAAGATCGCATGATTCACCTAAAAACCATTCATGAGGCCGTAACCTTGTCAATCATTCTACTTAGGGCCTCTACCACCAAAACAAGCAAAAAATGGGGTCTCCATGAATGATATCCTCCTCAAAGCCTAACATTCTGAGAATGTATCCAAGAACTTCCAGTTTACAAAGTCATTTTCTCCATATCAAGTTTATAATCAGTAATCACACCAGGCTTTCCTTCCTGTGTCTTGAATCTATGCTCTCTTGAGCAATCGAGGCATCATCCGACCAAAATCTTTACATTATAGGTATTTCCCCTACAACTTAGAAACAACTCTGCTCAACACCTTCCCACCAAAATCTTTGTGAAGAATTTTGTACGGTCCTCCAATTAGGGTGATGAATCTAAAATCTTTCCAACTTGATGTTCCTTCTTAGAAGTTAACTCTATGAAGGAGGCCTTGTTATCTTTAAGAGCCTGTTGATTCCCCGATAAAGTTCAACAAATCCCCTTTAACCTCTTGGAAGAAGGCTGCTGGGTCCCATTGCAGGCAGGTGCTTTGTCTCTTTCTAACTCCGAAACTGCTCGTTTGATGTCCTTTCCAACCAATCCACCTCCTCCTCACTACTGTACAAAAACTAAGGCTGTCGAGACTAAGTCATTCCCACCTATCGTCCACAGGAGATTAGAGTTAAATTTCATTAACTTCACCACAGCCGCTTGCTTTCCACCACTCATCCATCTACAATTACACTTAGAATCATGTTATTTCTTCTCCTAGCATTGGCAATATTGTGGAATAACTTCATATTTTTATCACCCTCTTTGACCCATACTGCCCTAAATCTTTGCAGCCACATTGCCACATTGTTTCTTCTTCTCTCACTTTTTTTTTAGCTCAAGCTTGAGAGACACTCTTATCTGTTTCCTCTCCTGGTAGCGCCACAGTTTCCTCCTTGAGTCGAGGCATTGGGTCTGCTATAGAATCAATGTCCTTGAATTCATTAACGACCCGAACTGCGTTGTTTCCATTCCTTGACTTCATTAGTAAGTGGCAAGCCCCATCGTTACAGCTCTGAAGTTTTTTGCTCAGGCCTGTGAGCAAGCTATGGAAACAAAACCAATTGCCTCATACTGCTTCCAAATGGAAAGAATGAGTGGAATGAAAAGGCATGCAAGTAATGAAACACAGTGATGATTGAGGGGAAAATGAAATTGAGTTTGATGAGTAAATATGTACGTATCCATAATGCATAAAATGAATTTACATCAATTATAAGCAAGAGATGAGTAGCTAAAAACAGAGAGAAAAATAAGCTACAAAAGATGATGTATCGACAAGCATATACTCGGAAAGAAAGAAAACGAAAAACCATAGAATTGATAACCTAAATTCCTGACCATATATTCTGAGAAAATAAAATTTTAACCTTATATTGATAAACTTCAAAAAAAAAAAAAAAATAAGCCAATTGTAATAAAAAGAACAGACACAGCTATTGAACATCATACCAAGTGGATAAGTTTCTTCTATTTTATTTAACACTTCCTCAAGAAAACATTTACACTGAACAAAACTTGATCTAGAAAAATCATATCCCTCTCCAAGGTTTGCAACACGTGCCGTTTCCATACAGACTTGAGCAGCCTACAAAGTAATATTCCATGCCAAGTCATAAATCAGAACCAAGTGAAAGATAAGATCAGGATCAGAAACAAAAACAAAGAAAAAAAAATTATTAAAAAAAAAATTGTGCTAAATTAACGAACCATCTACCTGCAGTTTTAGTGTGGAAACAAAGGCACAGTTTGGTAGACGCCTAAATCTCATTTTTAGTTGAGAGGAATTTTGTATTAGAGATCTGGGTTCATGTTAATGGTAATTATGTACTAGATATCAGCATCTCTAATACAAAATTAGTGTTAACTAAAAGGAGATGAACTCATTCTGACACCAAACAGGGCCTAAGATAAGGAAATTAGTAGAATTAAGCTTAAACCAGTGACAGAGTAACCAAGATTTCATGGTAAATTGCAGTGGAAAGTTTTACAAAAAAAAAAAAAAAAAAGAACATAGGGCCTACGAATGATTGGTGAAACGGGATTCATAAACCCAAACCCAAACCCAAACCCAAAAAGCTGTGACAAGACTATAATTCTGATGACCACACTGATGATATAATTATGACATCAAAAAGCCAGTATTTTTTTATTCATTTTTTTAGAGTTTACTGAAGTTTTATTAAACAGGTGCCAAAAGGCGACAGAAAACAGATGCCTAAAAGACCAAAAAGAATCCCACCCAACTACATTGACAAAAAAGAAAACATTTACTGGCTTATTAAACAAGCCAGTAAATATTTGTCTTCTTTCTGGACAAAACAGAAGCCATTCACACCAGCACTCTAAAAAGTGTCCAACCAAAGAGACCAAGAAACTTTGTAGAAGTATATCAGAAAATGAAATCCTGACCAATGCACTTAATACAGAGTAGTAGCCTATACAACAAGCCTGGTAGAGTCATTGATGTCATCATGTTTGTAAACGTGTCTCACATATAAGTAAATGTTGTTCATTTAGTGTGTGCCGAATAAAGTTTCACATGGTCCATTCGAACCCAGAAAAGATGCCCAGGTACATACAGGTGGAGCTACCTGACAAAACAGTACAGATGACAACTAAATAATAATAATACAATACCTCCTGAGCACAGATGAGGCCAAGATCATCTAGGCAATACAAAATCTTTGCATGATAACTGGACAATCGCTTTCTCAATCCCTTGATCATGTCATCAGTGTCTTTAAACTGATTTGGAAGTAGATCTTGCATATTAGCCACCACAACATCAAACTGTTTAAGCAGAAGAACCATATGAGAAACAATCTTTCAAATCAAACCCAGTTCAACAAAGCAAAGTCAATAATGATAAATAGCAGGTTACAATAATGATAAATAGCAGGTTACGAAACCTTGGCCCATGAAGAATCCAGCTTTTCCTTCAGATCATCATGAAGTGACAAGTTCGTGTCATAGTATCGGTTAATTTCCTGTGCTGAATGAACAAAGAGTTCTAATTCAGCTCTGTCCTCCACTGTACAAACCTGCAGTAGCACATACCATAAGAACTAAGAACTCGAAAAGATAATTTATCCCACAATGAGGCGAAAATCACATCAACCAACATCATCATATTCGTCTAAGCCTTAATCCCAAAAAATTGGGGCCGGCTGTGTGAGTCCTGTTCCACCATTCACTCTATCAAGGGCCAGACCTTCAGTTAGACCATAGGTCATCAAGTCTTTTCTTACTACTTCCATCTACGTTTGTTTGGGCCTTCCTCTTGCCCTTTTTAGAGCCTTCAACTTGTACCAACTCACTCCTAACCAGCACAGTTCTTAGTCGGTCCCCATTGCACATGACCAAACCACAGATACAACTACTTTCCCTCATCAACCAACATATGATATAATATTGACGATGATGTCAAACTTCAGTAAGTTGCAATAACAAATATAAGGGGCAGTCAAATGACCTTTGAATCCAAGATGCTTTCAAGTTCAGTTATTTGATCCTCACAATCCATGGCTGATGACACACCTGATGTAAAGAAGCAAATTTTTAAAAGAAATGTGGTTAAATTTGATATCACAAAATAAATACCACAAGATCCAGTAACGAAACAGAAATTAGAGCCATATTTGCAGGCCAATAAATATGAAAAGAACAGTAAACAACTCCAAACAATAGAATAGTGAAGTATAGTCCAAATGTAATACCGGTCACGAAGCACAAACTAAATAGCAAGTTAATAACAATGTCTAGCCTTCTTAAAACTGTATTATACAACCTTTTTTTTTTTGGAAAAGTGTATTATCCAACCTATAAGCCAATTGTTCAGAAAATTGGAATACCATAGATAAAATAATAATAATAATAATTGACTGGCCCCCCTATAGGCTTCATTTTCCAACTCTTCGAAAGAGGAATTCATTCCTAACGTCTGAACTGCAATTACTTAAATGTTAGGGATCGGGTTTGTTAAAGGAGGCATTGTCGAATGTGCCTTCGGTGGACATCGTTCCATTCAAAAGGAGCTTGAAGGCATCTTCATTTTCCTCCGTAGACCATGATTGAGAACCACGATTCACACCTACACACGTGGAAATGCTCAGATGGGCTAAATCCATGGGAAGTTTTTGAACAACAAGATTACCTCCCTCCCTCTGTGCTGATTGTCAGTAAATTGATGAATCAAATCCCATAGGACCCATACTCCTACCCCAACCCTGAGCTCTAAAACATGCCTCCAATCCAAGGAGTCTCTATCAAAAGAAGAATGGGAATATGCCTCCCAGTCTTTATGAAGATCCATCTGTTCGCCCATGGACATTCAAGGCCCTATTGAGGCATGATATAGTCTTGATCGTGAAGGATATGTGGTGCCAACGAATCACTCGATAGGCGCCTGGATCACAGCATGTGGCCCCTCATCATGATTATCCTAGGCCAAGACCACAGCAAGTGTGGCACCTCATCGTGATTGTCCTAATTGTTCTGAGACTATTTGACCTACTTGCACAGAAGACCAGATCTGGCATGTGAACGTAGAGATCATGGTTTCAAGTATCATCCAAAATCAATACATCCTTCAGTGCCCCACAAGTCAGTCACACCACAAACCTCCCAATTCACCCATTATCAACCCATATTTGGGGGAGATAGTATTTAGGAATGTTTAATAACATGTTTTTATATATTTTGTCGGGTTTTGGAACTGTTTTTGACCGAAACATGTGCATATCATCCAGTATGTATTAGGTCTTGTCATGGATGATACAATACCAGATACACCCATTTCAATCTCTCATAGATAGAGTAGTTTGGACCGCAGCACTTTCCACAACCAATTGAGGTTGATGGCAAATTATTTCAAGTGGTAGCATATATTGAAGGATGTCAAGCTGCAGTAAAGGGGGCAGCACAGAATCAGTGGCATTCTATCATAAAAAAACTTGTGATGCACTGGCCTACTGCCCATCTCAACATGGGATGAGATGAAGACCAGAATGAAACAGAGATATTTACCCTTAAATCACAAGTCCAAGGCATTCTATGATCTTATTAACCTACAATAGGAGAATCTAACAGCAAGGGGTACACTCAAAGGTACAATGCTCTAACAGTTAGATGTGATTCGACTGAGAGTCTGAGACAGAGGTACAGCAGGCTTTGCAATATAGTAATGGGCTTAAGGAAGGACATTAAGGGAGAAATGGGGGTGGTCAGCCCAAAGCATGTTGACAAGGCCAGGTGGATCACATTGTGAGAATGAGAGAAGCACATATTGATGCATTATAACCACACATATGGGCCACCCTGGCCACACGTGTGGTCCCACGATCACATATGTGGTCCTCATATGCTTGGGTTTATGTTGGGCCCATGTCATATATTTGGGCGATAGTTCTTGGACCCGTAAGTCATTGTTTATTTAACTTTAAGTCAGAGGGATATAATTATAATTTTCTTGTATTAAGTGATTGCCCTAATTATAATAAAAGATGTGAGGACATGTGGAGCATTCTAAGCTCTCTCCTCTTTTCTCCATCATTTACTACATGGTAGCAAAGCGTAAGTGATCCGATACCCTCACCTAAACTAATCCCCTTCCCTCGTTGTACCACCACTTGATGGGTGGTGTAATCATGTTCAACAAAGATGTATAAGGCCCACTCTTATGTTTTACCTGTGTGATGGGTCAAAGTGGGAAATCTCTCATCTACAGTTGGATCTACAGTCAGATTTAAGGACAGAAATTATGAGTGAAGGTTGTTGATGGTAAAGACTGAAAAAAGAAGAAGTATACGAGTGAAAGCCAGAAAGCAAGTAATGATCTAGTTAATTATGTCCGTGGATATATGCCCCTCTCTACTTGTGTGACGTCCAATTCAATTGAAAGTTCTCGTGTGCATTCAAAGCTCTTCCCTTTATCAAGATGGATACCAAGAATGAACAAAGAATAGCATTATTTCTCCATCTGAGTCGATGTCTCTCTAAGTCGCATCAACTAAACTGAATAGAACAGACCATCTACAGTGAGGTTTTTCCGACAGGAAAAATAAAGGTGAAATATCCAACTTCAACCAAACCTGACAAGACCACAACAGACTATGATGATTTGGTAGCAGAAGTTACCCAAATTAGGGTGTTGTGGAACAGTATGGAGCCACATATTAGTGCGAATGTTATCTTTTTCAAGACAGTCAAAGAAGTCTAGGGTAACTTGAAGGAGATGTATTCATGTGAGAAAAATCTAACTCAAATCTACGAGCTTCTACAAAACATTTTTTCATTCCAGTAGGAAAATAAGAGTGTGGGAGAGTACTATTCTACCATGTGGGGCATGTGGCAAGAACTGACTGTGTATCAACCGATGTTGACAAACATTGAGGTTATGCGAAGGCAAGGGGTGGGATTCCATATCACCAAATTCCTCTAGCCTCGGACCTGAGTTCAGACCCGTGAGAGCTCAGATTCTTGGAGAAAGTGCGATCCTATCAATCACAGGCGCTTTCGCCAGAGTTCATCATACAACTAGTATAACCACATAGGGTTCATCATCATCTGATTGGCCTACATTTATCTCTGCATTTGGCAGAGGTGATGGGGGGAGCCAAGGCGACCGTGATCATGGTGGTCAGTTTGTAGGTAGAAACTTAGGGAGGGGTTATATTAGAGGCAGGAATACTTGGGGTGGTAATGGCACAAAATCCGATGGTGGTCGTAGTCGTGGTCGTGGTAATCGACATTGCACACATTATGGGCTCAACAATCACACAATTGATACATGTTAGGAACTATTGGGAAAGCCAGCTTGGGCTAATCAAGACCCGCTAATTGGACGATGGTTCCAAAGGGTATGTGTCCAAGTTTGTACTCATGCTGAGTTGAGTACTTAAGGTGACACGATTACTATATCCAAGGAAGAATATGCCAAGTTTCTGAGAGTCCACCCATGCCTCTTCCTCTACAATTACTTTAGCTCGGTGAGGTACAGCTTGTTTTACTTCTTCCAAGAGTGTACCTTCGATTATTGATTGTGGCACTTCCGATCACATGTCCGGTAAGCATAGTATGATATCTCAATTAGTCCAATGATCATCCATCTCTTCTGTAGCACTAGATGATGGTACATAAACTCACGTATTTGAGGTGAGCATAGTCTGTCCTACTCCAAATCTCTCATTATCTTCAGTTTTGTACGTTCCTAAGTTTCCTTTAAGCCTATTATTTGTCAATAAACTAACCAAAGCTCTAAATTGTTCTGTCAAATTCTATCCTTCCTATTGTGAGTTTCAAGATCTAAAGATGGGGAAGATGATTGGTGGTGGACATGAATTAAATAAACTCCATTTCCTCGATTATGTAATAACATGGCCTAGAGTTGCATTGCAGACCAACGTACTCGTTAATAGCACTCCAAGCTTGGTCACCCATCTTTAAATAGTTTAAAGAGTCTTGTCTTGTCTTTGTCGTATGTGTCTAGGTTAGAGTCTAAAGCTTGCAGGTTAACATTATAGAGTGTTTTTTCTTTCACGTGAAGATAAAGTGATAAACCCTTTTACTTGATACACTCAGATATTTCGGGTCCAATTCATGTTTCTGGTTTATCTAATTTTAAATACTTTTATCTTTGTGGATAATTGCTAAAAAATTACATGGTTATATTTGATGAAAGACTGTTCTAAGGTATTTACGTGTTTTAAAGAATTCCATATGCAAATACAAACTCAGTATCATGCTAAAGTGTGTATTTTAAGATCTGACCATGCTAAGAAATATACATCAAACTATTTTCGTTCTTTATCTTTTATCCCATGGCAAAATCCATTAAACATCATGCACACAAACACCATAGCAGAATGAAGTTGCAAAGTGTAAAAATTGTCATTTACTTGAGGTTTTTGGGGCATTGTCGTTAAACATGATGATTCCGAAAGGTTTTTGGAGTTATGCAGTTTTAATTGCATGTTATCTCATATACTAGATGCCTTCATCAGTCTTAAATGGTAAAACTCCTTGTTCTGTCATATATCCCCAACGTTGACCATTTTCAACACCTCCTAAAGTTTTTGGGTGTATATACTTTTTACATCAATTTGACCATGTTTTTGATAAATTTGAACCCAAGCCTATAAAGTGTGTTCTAAGATACTCTTATACAGGGCAAGGTTACGAGTGTTATAATCCAGTCACTTGTAGAAGGTATACGTCAGCTAATATCACCTTTTTTAGAAGTCTTCGATATTTTTCTGAGGAAGATAATTGCAGCTTGCAGAATGTTCCATCGCTCTTCCTATGATGTCAAACACAACTTCATCCATAATGCAAGTTCCTATGCAATATTCAGATCCACCACCATTGTAGGTCTGCTCAAGACATTATAAGAGTGGTGATGAAGTCATACCAATGTGTCATCTATCATTCTTGTCACCTCGTATGAAGATCATTCTCTTGAGTCTTCACTAATAATACTCTTTCAGAGTCAATGGGGGAGTGTCGCTTCCTCCCTGTAGGAAGGATTTGAATGACTCTGAGTTGGTTGATTTAGTGTCATTGTTGTCCTTGTTGCAGGGCAAGGAGCCCATTGTGAGGGGAAAAAAAACTCTCGGGTGTGGAGTTATTCTCAAAAAGGAAAGTTTTCAATTCCATTTCTGTGTTCAGTGTTGTCTCGCTCACCGGTCGAAAGCGGTTTCACCTATACTTCCTATGTTTGGTCATACGGAGCGACCACGAAATTAGCGGCGTTTGCTTGGTTTGCTAGTAGAAATAGATTCTTGACCATCAACAATCTACGAAAAAGGTCCTTCGTTATACCTAATGGATGCTTGTTATGCTTGAGCGTGGAAGAGTTGGTGGACCACTATAACATATTACAGAATAGGCCTAACAATGGGTACGAACTGAATTACAATAGCCAAGGTCGGTGTATCTACAACTGTGCTCATTGAATACGAACTTAATAGGAGCCTTAGCCAAGTTTAGGGCGAAACAATTTTAAGGAGGGTAGACTATAATGAGCCAGACTAGCATAGATAGTGTACACCCTGCCACGCGTATAAACTTGAAATCGATAAAAATTTAGGCAATTGCACTAATAAAATCTTTACTTACCCTTAGCCAATTTCGAGGACGAAATTATTTTTTAAGGGGGGTAGATTGTAACACCCCGGATTTTTGCCACTTGGAATTAGACGTCCTTAGGCAATGGGTCGAACCTAACACCTTATTAATTTCTCAAAACTCAATCCCAAAGGCCAAAATCCCTTTTTAACCCATTTCCTTCCAAATCTCCCATTTCACCTTTCACCACCTTGTTCTTTAAATGTTTTTAAGTACTTTCACATTAGGCAGGAATCCTAAAGTTTAGGTGATGAAGAACAATACTTTAAAAATCCGTATAAAAACCCGAGTATCACCTCAGGCAGAAACCACTCAGGATCAAATCCTTTAGGAATTTGACAAAATTAACTTAGTGCTAACCTAGATTAGTTACGAAATCCGCTTGATCCACTTTAAATACGATCTGCAAGACCCAAAACTTGTAGAATCAGTGACGCTAGGATACCCTAAAATCTAGGATCAATCTCATTACCCAATTGCTCTCGGGAGCACATTGAAACTCCGTATCGGATCTGGACCGCACATCGAAAGTCCGATTGATACGAAATTATATATTCAGGACCGCCTTGCTGGAATTGACAACCATCTCGGAAATCAACTCCAGCTAGTTTCCCGAGGCTATTCGCTTGAACCCGGAGCGAAGAGTGTGAGAAAACGTGGTTTCCTTTAGAAATTAATGTGAATCTGAGACTTGTCGCTTGCGGGCCGAATATAAGCAATCAGACCGTCAGAATCTGACCCAAATACACCCTCGGATCAGGAGAAATTTCATACACAGGTCAGTGTACTTGTGGCCCTGATCGAGTTTCGGTGACCGTTGAACTGAAACTGGTCCGCCACGTGCGATCTGGAAACCCAACTGAAATGAAAACTTAACTCGACCTAGATCCATGGTCAGGGAGCTTAAGTCCGACCTTTGGCTCAAGGGGGGGCTCCGGAAGTGCTCCGTTGAGCCGAAACAGATGGGTTTTGGACATAACCTAAGTATACCTTGGCCCTGGGGTCATTCCCATCAGTTTTGGGCCTATATAAGGGCCTTAAGCCCTCACTCTCTCATCCAATACGAATTTGGGAAACCCTAGGAGAGAGAAGAAATAAAAGAGAGAGAAAGAGAGAGAGAAGTAGGGATTCTTCCCTGCTAATCCACCTGCTGAAACACCACTCCCATGTAGTTCTTCCAGTGTTTCCAACGCCGTATTTGGGTAAGAAATCCTAGCCCTAACTTGTTGTAGAGATTCAAATAGAACAGATGGTGGAATAGCTAACCTATTCCCTATTGTATGTTGTTGTGGTGCCGTTGACAAAGACTTAGTGTCTAAACTGATTTCGTTTCGCGTCTACGGCATAAGGTGCGGACTTTAAACGTATAGGTTATAGTTTTCAAGGCTTTCAATGTCAGTTAATGATATATTACTGACGTGGATGCTATTGCACATGTACAAAGTGTTGTCCGTTTCGTTTTTCAGATATACGTTAACTATGTTGAATATACTGTATTCCTCGTATTTGTAGAAAATACTGTATACATATGAAATACGGATTTGTGCTTGCCATGATTAATTGTTGTCTATGTATGCTAGATGCATGTGTAACAACTTCTGGGTGAACGGATTAGTCTAATACCTGTTATATTAACATACGTGTATGTACAAGTTGTAGCCTAAGTGTTTGTGAAAATGTCTAAGTGAGTATAAACTATGCATTAGTGTACGCCACGACTAACCATCGTGGATATGTGATTGTTGTATAGGCGGCAATCCTTTGACGAAAGGACTTGTCCTAATACGTATTCTAACTACTACATACCATGTATGATGTAATGTGCAGACTAAGTGTATGTAAAAATGTCTGTATGAGTAAGTGCTTCTAAATTCTTCTCAAATTGGGTGTTGAGATAGGATTCTCAACTACCCTAACGATGTGTATGATTTCCTCCATGTACCGTATATTATGATGTCTGTTTATCTATGTAATGCATATGTATAAATTCATGTTTAAGTTGTATTCCATAACATGTAAAAACAAAGTCGTGAAGGGTGATGGGGGAGTGGTGTAACAATTCCGTGCAACAACCCTGGCAGCCCTAAAGCGGACATTATTGGACCTTTGATTATATGATTTGCAATCTTGATTCATAACTGCTTTAACTATCTTCTAGGATATTTTGTTGTAATTGAATGTGATTAGGGCTATTGTATAGTCCAGGCAATCGGTAACAGGCCTTGATTTTGTGGCTGAGGTCATTTCGCCACAAAAGACACGTTCGATGAGTCCGAGTCGTACAATGGTTGTCGACAGTGGTACCTTGTCGATTACTTCAGCGTACGCTCGTACCAGTCGAACTTGTCTAATAACCCGATTGGCCATTGTATGTTCACCATGTTTGGACGCTACTGCTTGAACCTAAGGTACCAAACTTACCAGTGAAACCCCATTAACCTTGGTACCTCGATCCGCTAAGACTCATGAGCCGGACATGGTGGTATGGGACACCGTGGTCGAGCTGTCGGCCTACGCTGAGGCGACGAGCCTCCCCGTAGTGACCAGTGAACAACCCAGACTCGTGAGCCGAATACGGTGGTATGGGACACTGTATTCGAGCTGTCGGCCTACACTGATTTGGTGACGAGCCCTTTGTAGTGACCTCGAGCATACTCTGAACCTGTGTAGAGGCAACAAGCCTTTCCGTAGTAATCAGAGTATACACTAGGCCTGTACTGATTTGGCAACGAGTCCATTACAGCAACCTAGAACCGCAATATCGTATGAGATTTACTAGGACTGACGACCCTAGAATGGATCCTTGTTTGGGAAGTGATATAAGGGAGGTACCTTAGTTTCCCAATCCTGCTGTATGAAAATGACTAATAAGGAACTTGGTAATCACGTTCATGCACCGCATTACTTGTGCGTTTGGCGTTGATGGTCAAGCACCGAGGGAGTGTGGCATGCCGCGATCGTAAGGAGTCGCTGAGGGAGCGTAAGCGAGGGCATGCATCATACATACATACCATACTTGCATTAATAAGAGTACTGAGGGATGTGTGATTTACTGCTTTATCATTACCGCTTGATTGAATTGATAACATGTTAACCTTTGCTTTGTTGTTCCACTGAGTTGATCACTCACTCCCACGTTACGGGACGGTGTTGTACACACCAACCAAACCCTGTTTGAGTTTCAGATGATGGCGATGCTTACGAAGCGGAGTCGGACTTTTATGATGAGGAGGGTTTCTCCTTATACAGCTATTAGGCGGGTCTATGTAGACCATCTTCTGATCAACGGGAGTATAGGGATTACTTTAGTTTGCACTTTTGGAACACCCATGTATATTCCTTTTGTTCATTTTTGGTGTATACATGTCTATCTTTAACCTGGTAACATGTTCATACTCTGGAGACGTACAACAGTTTATATATTTTATAAATCTATCACAGCCTTCCGCTTGCGTAATTTAACTGTCTCTGGAGTATGATATGTGATGTTTTGGTATAATCTCACTCATGTTTATTGCATTAATATGAACAACATTCAATCATCATTATCTATGTTGCATAAGTGATGCGTTGGAACTCGGGAGTGGAGTTTATGCTTGACCCCCGATTTTCAGGGCGTTACAACCACGGATTTATTCACTACTCATTCTCTCAGATAGTCTAGTCCGGCATCTTTAAAGCAGCCTCAATTAGTTGGGTGATGCCTTTTGCGGTTGTTGATCTGCTTCTGATGTGGCATTTTGAGGGAGGTTCCTTCAGTAGAAGAAAGTGAAGAGTAGTGTTGTTGGCTCATTTTGGGCTATTTGGTTAGAACATAATAATCATTGCTTTTGCAATACTAAGGAGTCTAGTGGGAGGGTTGCCGATAGCCTAATATGGTGGGTCTTTTTGTAAGGGAGTGGGCTCCCTAGTGTTGTTGTCTTTAGTGTTGCTGTCATTGTTTTGTGTTGGCTTGTAGGGCCTATCTTGGTTGTTTCTTTGTTCCTTTTCTTTTGTGTTTTTTTTTTCCTGCTTTTGACCTTTGGCCCAATAAAATTATCATCTTTCAAAAACATATATATACTATCTAATCAAGGTGGTCTGCCCATTACTCTCCGCAAGGGTATACGTTCTTGTACCCAACATCCTAATCTTAAATTTTGTTTCCTTTGATGGCTTATCTCCTTTTTTATAGTTTGCTTTGTATTTTCCTCTGTCTATTCCTCACTCTTTCCAAGAGGCTCTTAACAGTGATGGGTGGAAGTGAGCTATGGAAGAAGAGATGGTTGCACTTCATCAAAATCAAACTCCTTGTTGAGCTACCTGTAGGAAAACATGCTGTAAGGTATAGATGGGTATATACGGTCAGGTACAATGGATTAAAACAATCTCCTCATGCTTGGTTCAACAAATTTAGTAAAGCGGCGTTTTAGTTTGGGATGAAACATAGTCAAGCAAAACATTCAGTTTTGTTTGACAAAGCAATAATTGCATGTGGATGATATCATTGTTATTGGCAATGATAGTACAGGTATTTCTGAGTTATTCTTACAGCAACACCTACACAAAGGATTTAGGTTACCTTCAACACTTTTTGGGTATTTGAGGTAGTAAGGCCAAAAGTGGGAATTAACTTGTCGCAGAAGAGGTACATGATAGATTTATTAAAAGAGATAGGTCTACTGGGAGCTAAGCCAGTTGAAACTCCCATCGATATTAATTCAAAGTTGAGTATAAACGAAGGGGAACTATTTGATGATCCTCGGAGGTATTGTCGACTAGTTGGCAAAATTGATCTATTTAACAATTACACGACCGGACATCTCTCATTCAGTCAGTGCAGTTAATCAATTTATGCAGGCTCCTCATATGTCTCGTATGGAGGTCATGCATTGCATACTTAGATATTTAAAGGGAGCTCCAGGCCATGAAATTATCCACAAGTGAAATGGACATCTTAGGGTAGAAGGGTTTTCTAATGCAAATTGGCTGGCTCTTCTTCTGATAGATGATCGACCCCAAGTTATTATACGTTTGTAGGAGGAAAACTAGTCACTTTTTTTTTAGAGATGAAAACTTGGTTACATGGAAAAGCAAGAAGCACAATGTTGTCGCTCGGGCCAATGCAGAAGTGAAGTACAAGGCTATGGCCCATGAAACATACTAATCGATTTAAAAGGAGCTCTAGGCCATGAAATTCTCCACAAGCAAAATGGAAATCTTAGGGTAGAAGGGTTTTCTAATGCAAACTAGTTGGCTCTTCTTCTGATATATGATCGACCACAAGTTATTGTACGTTTGTAGGAGGAAAACTGGTAACTTTTTTTTTGAGAGATGAAAACCTGGTTACATGGAAAAGCAAGAAGCATAATGTTGTCGCTCGGGCCAGCACAGAAGCGGAGTACAGGGCTATGGCCCATGCAACATACTAACTTATTTGGCTGAAGACATTAATGTATGAGCCCGGGTTCTTGGTGGATGCTCCTACAAGATTGCACTATGAAAAGCAACCGACATCTCACATCGCCAACAATCCAATCTATCACGAAAGAACCAAGAATGTTGATGTTGACGGTCACTTCATTAGGGAGAAGGTTGCTAACAAGGAAATATGCACGCAATTTGTTGAGTCCCAAGATCAAGTGGCATACATGTTTATTAAGGTTTTAACTTGGGCTCATTTGACCACACGTGTAGGCCACCCTAGCCACACATGTGGTCCCACAGTCACTCATGTGGTCCTCATAGGTTTAGGTTTATGTTGGTCCTTTGTCATATGTTTGGGCTATAGTCTTTAGGCCCATAAGTTCCTTTGTCATATGTTTGGACTATAGTCTTTAGGCCCATAAGTCATGGATTATCTTATCTTTTAGTCAAGGGGGTATAATTGTATTTTCCTTGTATTAAGTGATGTGAGGGCATGTGGAGCCTTTTAAGCTCTCGCCTTTCCTTCTCCTTTTCCTCTCACTATTCTTCTTCTCTTCTTCTCTTTACTCCATCGTTTACTACAATGGGAAAGGATGAAAGCCAAGCACAATCCTTTCATGATAGGAGGTATCAAACAACCCATACTACAAGTAGCACTCCACCCGAAGATGCCTATCGGATCGCATTGTGAGAACAACAGTAGTAGAAAAGGATGGAAGCCAAGCACAACCTTTTTCATGCTGGGAGGTATCAAACAATCCATACCACAAGTAGCACTCCACCTCACGCAGTTGTACCATGTGTTGTAGATCACCCACATGTTCTGATGCGGACATAAGTGGTGCACCCTTTAGAGTGTACCAGAGGAGGAGGCGTCGCCGACAGAGTATCGGAGTGGAGGAGTTAATGTGGATGGACGCTGGGTCTATCAGACCCACTTTTTGACGTGCTATAAATACAGGATCGGCATGACCGCACCCGGACCATATATCCATGGGACGGATTTCACACCCTACCATACAGGTATTTTAGTTTTAGACTTTTTTTGTTCTTTTTTTTTTGTTTCAGGCGCTTTATTGCACTTTCTTTATTTTTCGTCTTTTTGTTATTTTTCTTGTTTTCAGGGGCTTTAGTACACTTTTACTTTTTCCATAGCTTATATATACGTTGTGAGAAACCCTATTTTCATTATTATTGAGTGAATAGAAATTCGTATCTCTTTTTCCGCTTTTATCAAGAGATTACGGTTTCAGGATTGGCCCTTGGGTGTTAAGGATTCCACCCCGATTTCAGGTTTCCTTCTTTATAAATCTTCGAGGTGCATGAAAAGGTAAGAATTACCCGCCTTCTTTTCTTTTGATTACAAAGGACCTGTACTTTCTTCATCTCAAACCCTTCATTCTTCACCTTTTTCGTTCCTCTCTGGATATCCCCTTCTAGTTTGAACGGAAAATAGGGATGGTTAATCAATAAAATCAGATCCAAACTTGATCGTGGACTGACTTATGCTAGATCTGAGATATCCTCATATCCGTAGATCCTCCCTTTTTACTATTTACGTGATTTCATGCTAAGGGGCATGATCCTGAAGGAATGACCTCGTCTTTGTATTGAGATTTACCTCATCCCTTTGATTGGAAAGGGTTAGTTGATTGGTGTATTTATTTGAACATTCTTTAACCTGATTATACATGTATCTAAGATTAGGTCATCACATGTCCCTACATCATGTTCCCATGATCACTAACGGTGAGAGTCAAAAGACCATGACGACTACTGTTCCGAAGGGAACTTGGGAAACATAAGATATATCGAAAAGAGACCACAACACTGTTACTTGTTTTAAATATGAGGAAAATGACATGTTTCAGCCATATGTCTATCTAAACATGTCTGTCAAAATTTCTCAGCTATTGTGATGAAACTCACGAAATAGAAGATCCAAGCAATAAGGATGGAGCTTATGATGATGATGATGATTTTTAATAGAAAAGATGCAAAGAAAAACTCTCTTCTATAGTAGTGGATTGGAGGGAAGAAGACCAAGTGCAACACAGGATGGGCCTAAGATCAATCTGTAAACAATACATCTTAAAGGAAGCGATGGCAGAAAATTTTATAAAAGAAGCACTACACTTGAGCTTGTTTTTCCTTTATACCATCGTTTGTATAGCATCCAAGATGTTAACTTTCACGATTGACCAACTACATGCAAATTGTATGGACTATGGACAACTAGGCTTCATTTCAAGATTGTTCCTGAGAAACAGATCTGCTGAAATTTCAATAATTACAAATTAATATGACAAAATAGATCTTGCATTCATTCTGAGAAAGAAATGTGCCTTTTCTAACAACAGGAGAAGCAGTCATTCCAAAAACACTTGGCTTGCGTCCAGACCTGTGATAAAACTCCTATATCAAAACACAACAAAAATTATTGACATATTCAAAGAAACCAAAGGACAGACAAAAAAACTAAATCTGTAAAATATTTCCTACAGGGATATAATAGAAAGAAAATAATTATATTTTAGACAGCTGATGAGGCTTTTGCATACCTTCATTATTCTTGTGTATGGATGTCTTCCACTAGCACGGTGGCATTCATCAAATATCATTAACCGGATCATGTCTAGGGTCAAAAAAGCATTCCTCAAAGCGTCCAATAAAATCTGAGGTGTCATAACCATTACCTGTATAATAAAGTCAACAAGAATAAATTTTCATAACATATATGTGAAATTCAACATTTATATTAGCTTACATTCTCCAGCTTAAATTTTTCTTCTATCAGTCATTCTCCAATTTAAAATTGCAAGTTTCAATCAAATCAACTCAAACTAGATTAAAGCTAATACACATAAAATCCATGAAATTCAATTACTTATACCAAATTTATTTCTTGAAAACCAAAAAATTTTATAAGTAATGTTAGGGCCAACTTGTGATTAAATTATTTAAAAAAGTCAATACATCTGAATGGAGGGAAAAGATGAAAGGGATTAGCTGAGTATTATATGACTAAATATAAGTTTCTTTATTCGAGATTATCTTCGGCACTTAAGGATCCTTCTGAACAGGGAAAAACAGTAATGAAAGAGGATTTCTCCTTCCTATTCCAAACTCAGTCTAAAATAAGCGCTATAGCAAAAAAGAAACCAACTATGACATTAGTAACAGAGAAGCTGGAGCTTTCGTGAAATAGTGTGGCAATAAAGAGTGCAATAAAGGAAGAATATAAAATGTAGAATGCCACAGACAGAAATAGTTACAAAACAAGCCAAACACTATGGTCTAAATCAATGCCAAGGCATTTTAAAAAATCCCAAATAGCTCACAAATCATATAAATAGGGAAATGATCTCCTACAACTAGTTGCATCATAGCTCTAGAATACAGCCTAGTTGCTTAGGACACATTGGATCACCCCATCATCGATCTAGACAATCGAATCATTACAACTATTGGTGGCAGGCCGCATCCAGAAGCACACCTATTGGATGACCTTAACTTTGAGTGTTGGTCAATTCTGTTACAGAGGACCAATCTCCTTCAACCGGTTGTACACAACAACCCATTTTTATGCCTTCAGTTTAGTTTCCAGTTTCTCCCTTGAAATTATTATTATTTATGAAGGCAATAAGTTTATTTTTAACAAAAAAAAAGTTTTAGATTAAGCTAGCCTGCAACCACTTCTACGTGATCAGTTCTCTTTGTTATAACCGGCCTTCTTACTAGCCATATACCAACTGGTTAGTGTCGTTTAACCTAAGTGTTTCTTTAGAAACCTAAGCAATCCAAAGCGTGTCCATTTATTTGAATTGAGAGAATCCAAAACATGGACATGGAAAACCCCTATGAAATCCCCAGGAAATGTAAAAGTGTGGAATCCTACAATAATTCCACTGTTTAGATTGAGTGCAGCTTTCCATGGAAATGCTGAAAGGTAAACGGCCAAACGGTGGCAACTCTCTCATAAACTTGGAAATCTACATTTATCAGATCCTTTGAAAGAAATCGATCTCCATGTTTTTGGAGTAAAACCTTAGAAATTGAAATTGATTTCCTTACACTCTTTTTCTCATACAGTGGAGACGAAGATACCCATGGAAGTCGATTTCTTTCCCAAAGCTTTCATCGTTCCCAGACAGGCCCAAAGTTTTTATTTAAAATCCTAAGCGATCAAAGGTCAATCCAACAGCATAGATGCTTCATGTTGACAATTGCACCTATTTTTATCGGCTCAATCTTGACCATTCCTTTTTTCATGCTACTGATCAAATGGTTAGTATCATCTGATTGGTGTGATACTTGCATCATCCCCGCCAAGTGTTGGCTAGAATGAATTAACATTCCAGATCAATGATTGGACTTCCCATGTGTCTTCTATCATAAGCCTGAGAAAAACTGGTTGTATTAGATAATTTCTTTATAAATAAAAATTTAGAACCAAAAAAAAAAAAAAAACCTCAAAACAAGGACCATTGTTAACTCTCTTTTATATATATATATATATATATATATATATATATATATATATATATATATATATATATATAAAACACACTACATTGCACATAATGATAGAGGAGATATGGCTAGCAATGGGCCAGGCAAAATCAATATTTTAATAGGCCCCGCCCCACCATTTCAAAATCTGGGCCAGACACCCACCCATTGCCAGGCCTAAGAAGAGAGAATAACAAAATTATAAAAATTCCTTATCTTTCCCGGTTTTCTTCAAAAAAATCCCATTCTTTCTTAGCCGTAAAGAATTGCATTGTTGAATCTTACCATAATCCAAAATTTGTAATGCCCACTCTCATGCACATAATACCTTCGGGTGCATAAGAAATTTATATAAATTTATAATTAAAAATAATAATAATAATAATAATAATAAATGAAAGAAAAAGAATTGTACTTCTTGTGTGCTGATTTCTTTCTCCCAAGATTGAGCACTCCAGTTATCTACTCCCTTATCTCCGTAATATTCCGCAACTTTGAAATCTGTATGGGTTTTTATTACTTCAAATTGCTGCAATGCAAAAACAAAGATACCGAAATCAAAACCACATTGAAAGAAGAAGAAGCATAAAAATAAAAAATAAAGCTCCCATCATTCGAACAAGCTAATTTATAGAACAAATTTCAAAAAATAGATTTTTTTTTTTAACTACTTCACCTGATTGATAAGATTAACAGTCGGTGCCATGAAAATAATCAACCTCTTATCATTGCTAACTTTCATAGCTTTTCCAACCTCCTTCATTAACATCACTGCAATCATTGTCTTCCCTGCTCCAGTTTCAAGCACTGCAATCGTGTTCCTCCGTAATGCGATTTGGAAGACCTTGATTTGGTAACTAAAAATCACAAAAAAATAACCAATGAAATTAAAGACAATATCGGAATCGATCAGGGAAGGAATGCCGAGAAAGAGAAGCACCTTCTGGGATCGAAATCCCTCGGAGACTCGGCGACTGCTGGTTTCTTCGCAGGCGCCATGGGTCCTCCGTCCTCGAGGGGCCGTTTCAAGCGATTCGCTGGGGATGATCTAGAAGACATGGAGCAGAAGAAGATAAACCCTAGAAAAAGCTGCAATTTTTCCGTACTTCCGATTCTCTCAGGAGAGAGAGGCAGGGAGACAGAGTGAGTGCGCGCCAAAGGTGTGAAGAGAAACAGGCGCGTGACGTTTTTATAATTTCCGTTTTTTTTTCTTCGCTTTCTCGCTCTTGCTGGGAGCTGGGAGAGGAGGACGGAAGCAGATTAAGTGAGACACAGGACTCACCCGACACGGTGCGGCCCTTACTGTGGGGCCCACCTTTATGTATTTATTTTGTATCCACTCCGTCCATCCGTTTTTACATATCATTTTAGCACATTATCCCAAGAATTAAGTAAACGAAATTATCAGGTGGACCGTATCTAAGAAACAGTGATGATTGAACACCCTACCATTAAAAGATTCTTAGGGCACATATTAATGTTTCCCTAGTGTTTATTTGCCATCCTATCTGTTAATAAGGTCACATAATCCTGGATGAAGAGAAAAAATAAATAAATTATCAGCTTAATTCGTAACTTTCGTGGCCTTTTAATGGTCAATCACTACTGTTTCCATATATTATGGTCCACCTGATTGTTTGATCTACTTCATTTTGGGATAGTTCCCTAAAATGATATGAAAAAGCGGACGGACGGTGTGGATAAAAAATAAATACGTAAATATAAGGTCCACGGTAAAGGCCGTACCGTCTCGGGTGAGTCCCGGTTCCCACCTAATCCGCTCTCGGAGAGGACTCTTGAAAATTTTGGACTTCGGACTCCAACAGTCTCCAACAGCTTTTAATGCAGCCGTAAAACACCGTATGTCTCACGAGCTATGTATCTATAATCCACTCCGTACATCAGAATCTATCCTTGGTTATTAAAGGCAGCGGATTAGCTGGTGTACCTCACACCAGCTATATAGCTGCTGTGTGTACGTGTCGTGCGAAGAGCACGACGCTCCTCCCGCACCGAGTTGTACGAACGGTTCAAAGGAGATCAAAGTTTTATGGGCCCTATTGTGATGTATGTATTATATCTACACTGTTCATCTATCTTTAGAGATCATTTTAGAGCATTATCCAAAAAATAAATCATATCTAAAGATCATTTGGACCACACCATATATAGCAGCGGAGAAAATGATTATCACCGTTAAAAAATTGTAGGTCTAACTATAATATTTATTTTACATCCAACCTACTCATAAGATCACAAATACCTAAATGAAAAGGATAAACAAATTTAATAATGTTCCAAAACTTTTGTTACCCTAAAAAGGGTTTCAATGGTAGATGTTCACTCTTCCATTATTTTTTGAAGAGTAGTCCCCTTATAATCTGATGGGTCTTATTTTTAATCTCAAATCTTAAAACTAGCTCACCAAATAAATGGGCAATTTAAATATAACAAATATCTCATCATCAAACCCACATAACTTATGTCATTAATACAGCAGCTATATAGCTGGTATAAGGTATACCAGCCAATCCACTTCCGTTAACAACTATTGGGAGCAGGGCCCAATTGTTTTAGGCCCGGTTTGGGCAAGGGGATTAGAAGGGATTAGGTGGGATTGGATTCAAGAAAATATCATTATTATCCATGGCAGGGATTGTCCCCTGATTCCATGGGATTAGATTAATGCTCTGCTTTATTGGTAATACGGTGGTACATTAAATGGAAATACCCACCATCATTTGAAATTACTAGAATAACACACAGGTATTATATCTAAACCATTCATTTGTTTTGTAACCTTATTTTATAGTATGGGCCGAAAAATGAGGTAGATCCAAAACTTATGTAGCCCCAAAGAAGGTTTCAACAGTAAGTATTCAATCCCCGTTGCTTTCCACTTGAGCTTTAGAATTAT
Source organism: Magnolia officinalis (assembly GCA_021015155.1). Taxonomy (NCBI): domain Eukaryota; kingdom Viridiplantae; phylum Streptophyta; class Magnoliopsida; order Magnoliales; family Magnoliaceae; genus Magnolia; species Magnolia officinalis. The sequence continues at coordinate 9,200,494 of JAJHSJ010000010.1, forward strand.
CTGATTTTTGGCCCATGCTCTAAAATAATCTCAAAAAATGGGTGGACGATGTGGATATAGCCCACACATCAGGGTGGGACCTACACAACTTGCTAGCATTGAGTGAAATTGGCACCGGACCAATGCAATTCCATCCGATCTAATTCCAAGCTTTTCCAAACATGGAGTGGAATTGGCACGGAACCAAATGAATCCAATCCCACCTAATCCCTTCTAATCCCGTTGCCCAAACAAGGCCTTACAGCTCATTTGTATCATGGGATAGGATACCAACCATAGGTTTGTGAGATGCTATTGGAAATATTTTTCATCAAAACCGTTAACATGGTATAAAACTCACCATGACATTGTGAATATGCAAATATCCGGGGCGTTTATCGCATGGTATTTGATAGGATTAGGTGGGATGGATATGTATTTAGTCATGTGCCCGTTCCACTCCATGTCTGTCCGGGAAGAAGGGAAAAGCTCGTAACTAGATTAGATGGAATTGCATTGGGTATTGTGCCAATTTCACTTAATGTTAACAAGTTGTGTAGGTCTCAACATGATGTGTGGGCTATATCTACGCCGTCCACCCATTTTTAGAGATTATGTTAGAGCATGGCCCAAAAAATCAGGTAAATCTAAAGCTCAAGTGGACCCTACCATAGAAAGCAGTGGGGATTGAATACTTACTGTTGAGAACTTTTTTGGGGCCACATAAGTTTTGGACCTGCTTCATTTTTAAACCAATGCCATAAAATGAGGTTCCAAAACAGATGAATGGTTTGATATAACACATATGTGTTATTCTCAATAGTTTCAAATGATGATGGGTATATCTATTCAATGTACCACCGTATTACAAACATAGTATCGATTTAAGCTTATCCGATGGTGACAGGGACAATCCCTTCCGCATGTAATAATTACTTTTTTTTTAATCTCATCCCACCTAGTCTTTCCCAACTATATTATGTATTTACGTTTAAAATATGTATCAATACATGATGGGCGGTGGGCCCAACAAAGTGGTGTGTTTTACGCTGCGAGGGGGGACGATATCGATCCATTCGTTTTACATCTGTCCCAATGTAAGACAGCGTCTGTCGCAGCACATTTGGGCCCAGATTCTAAGTTGATCGACGATCGAAACCGTCCATGTTTTCAAGTGTGTCATATAGACGCCACCCTGAGAAAGACTGATTGGATGATCATGACCATTACTCTTTTAGATGAATTTCGAACAATGAATAGTAAGTTTTCGATATTCAACTCAAAAAATCAAAGGTTGGGATCATGACTAAAGCATGATGGGAGATAGATAGTAGCTCATGGAAGTAACAATGATGTGGACCTCAAATTATCTGACCATCTCAGAACGTGGGTCCAGTGGCTGGCGACGGACGTTGAAACTAGAATCGCCACAGATGCAAAACGGACATTTTTCTCGGAATGCAAGTTTTACTGTCTGCGTCGGGGGACGTGCACAGTAACTCGGTAAACTATACCGCATTGAGTAATCGCTGTGCGGCCATGATGGCATTTATGTATTTTATCCGTACCATCCGTCTCTCTTTTTTAATTCATTTTAGTTCATTAAAACATATCCAAATCTTAAGTGGACCACACAACATTAAAAGAGCGGAGGAAACGAATGCCGTAGAAAGCATATCATGGCTGCAAAAGTTTATGTATCAAGCACACCCTGATCCATAGCTCAAGTGGTAAACTGTGTGAAAGATACCTCGTTTAAGCCCTGAGGTCTTTCATATCGATCCCTAGTGGGGTAGCTAACACTTAAGTGTGAACTGACAATGGGGTATACGAACAAGCTAACTTAAAAGCATAAATAATAATAATAATATTTATATATCAAGCTTATATTTACGGTTTCTTTGGTGAAGAAGTTGAATAATAAATAAATATTACTCTGGGCATTAGAAAGATTTCAACTGTGGATATTATTATTCCTTATTTTTCATGGTGTCATTTACTTTAGTTTTGTGTATGCTTCAATTTTGGGACCATGCTGATGATTTTTTAATTTTTTGTTTTTTAAACAAATTTATGGTGCGTATAATGGCATATGCATTGAGGTGGGCCCCCCGTTACTCAGTGCAAACTTCGCGTCTGGAGTGGGGCCAAGGGTGTCAATAACTTCTGCTCTGTCAGGGTTTGACTGTTGATACGCGGGCACTCATATATATATATATATATATATATATATATATATATATATATATATATATATATAAAAAGATATATGTGTGGCATGAAATAGTTCAAATCGGACTATCCATTACGGGAGGGTCCTCCTATCTTCCGAAGTTCAGGTTCGTTTTAACAATCCTAACCTCTGATTTACGGGTAAGCGTCTGTTGAATTCGGGCCGTTGAATACTTTTAACTCTAGCCGTCCATTAATTTCTCGATAATGGGAGAGTTGCAAAGTTAAATCAGTATAATTTTTGTTTACAAAAAACGTAAACCGGGAACGAAGGTTAAATTGGGAGCGGACTAGGTGAGACCCCGGACTCACCTAAGAGACTGTGCGGCCGTTACCGTGGGGCCCACCTTGAAGTATCCATTTTGAATCCATACCGTCCATCCGTTTCTTCAGGTTATTTTAGGTCATGATGGTAAAAATGAATCTCAGGTGGACCATACCCTGATAAACAATGGTGAATGAACGCACTACCGTTAAAAACTTATTAGGATTCACCTTAATGTTGCTATGGTATTTATTTGTCATCCACTCCATCAAGGTCACATAACCATGAATGAAAGTAAAAAAAAGAAATATAAGCCTCATCCAAAACTTTATAGCCCATTAATGGTCAATCACCACTGTTTCTTATGGCATGGTCCACCTGATATTTGGCTCCGCTTCCGTTTTTGGTATCATGCACTAAAATGGTGTGGAAAAAAAATAGACAGCCTTCATACAGAATGGATATATTAAGGTGGCCACATGGTAAGTGCCGAACGAATCGGATTACCTACTGAGTTACTTACTACCCTCTCATCGTACGGAGTAAACTCAGTTGGGCCCATGTGGTCTATCCACACAGTCCATCCCTTTTTCTAGGACGCGGATTGCGTCCTACCCCCGCCCGGACGGTAATCCGTTCGGGCAGGGGCTCTGTGGAGCCCACCGTGATGTAACTGTTTTATCCTGCCGTCCAACAATTTTTTCAGAAGATTTTAATATGTGATCCAAAAAATGAGGCAGGTCCAAGGCTTGAGTGGACCACAAAGTGGGGATTGAACGTCCACCATTAAAAGCTTCTTGAGAGCCAAAGAAGTTTCGGATCAAGCTCATATTTGTGTGTTCACTTCATCCACGTCTACGTGACCTTATGAATAGGTTTTATGGTAAAAAAAAAAAAAACATCACGTGGGCTCTTAGAAAGGTTTCAATGGTGGGTGTCATATCAGTGCAGGTTCCTTTGGTGTGGTCCACTCAAGCCTTGGACCTGCCTCATTTTTTGGATCACGTATTAAAATCTTCTGAAAAAATCGTTGGACGGCAGGAGGATAAAACAGTTACATTACGGTGGGCTCCACAGAGCCCTGCCCGGACGGATTACCATCCGGGCAAGGGTAGGACGCAATCCGCTTCCCTTTTCTAGCTAATTTAAGGGGTTGAGCCAAAATTGAGGCTTATCCAAAGATCAAGTGGATCATACCACAGGAAACTGTGGTAATAATGATTTTCACCGTTTGAAACCTTACTAGGCCTCAAAGTGATGTTTATTTGTCATCAAACCTGTTCATAAGATCATACAGACAGACATGCATGAAGGGAAAACACAAATATATGCTTAATCCAAAACTTCCGTGGCCCTAAGAATTTTGCAATGGTATAAGTTCAATTCATATTGTTTTCTTTGGTGTGGTCTATTTAAGTTTTGAATATAATTAATTTTTAGGTTCAAGCTCTAAAATTATCAGATAAAATGGATGGACGGAGTGGATAAAATATGCAATCCGCTTCCGTGCCGAACCGTCCTGGTGAGGCCGAGGTGTCACCCAATCCGCTCCCCATACTGGCTGGACGCGCATTTCCTGCGAAAGGCTTTCGCGTCCTAGCTGGGAATCCCAGTCCACAAAACTATATGCCACGTGGCAGATTTCTTAATCCCTCTTTTCCAGCAATCGCACTCCAACAATCGCAATCTATCAGAGTAGCGAGACCTTTTTGAAAATTTTCTCCTACTACTACTATGCATTGCATGTTAGTTCCGGACGTAGCTGTTTAATCTGCATCATGTTTCACTAATCCAAACCGTTCATTCGATAGACATTAGGTCGTATGAGAATTCTTAAGTAAAATATATATATATAATATTGAATATTTTAACCTTTGATGTTTTGATTCTTTCACCTTTGGTATGGACAGCCTCCATTAATAATTGTTTTGTGGAAACATCGAAAGAATGTTACAGTTCTGAATTTATTACTTTTTAGCATCCATCCAAGTAAGGCCCATCACATGAATGGTTTGGATCATGCAACGTGACACTAGATCCAACTGCTCCAGTCCAGCGCAGAAAATAGCAAGACATACTAATGTATTGTACAACACCTCGAGGTGTGAAGAGAAACGGACGCGTGTTATCGCCCTCTCTTTCTCTGCAGTTGACCGTCCCAAGGTCGGATTAGGTGCGGCCCCGGCCTCACCCAAGACGGTGCGGCCCTTAGGGTGGGGCCTATCTCGATGTATATATTCTATATCCACTCCGCCCATACGTTTTCACGGATCATTTTAAGACAGTAAGTGAAAAACTATTAAGAAGATACTAATCTTAGGTGGACCACTGTAGGTAACAGTGAGGAATGAATGCCTTACCATTAAAAACTTCTTAGGAAGCATTTTAATGTTCACGTAATGTTTATTTTCTATCTAAAATTTTCATGTAAGGCCCAATCACATGAATGGTTTGGATCATGCAACGTGACACTAGATCCAACTCCTCCAGTCCAGCGCAGAAAATAGCAAGACATACATTGTACGACACCTCGAGGTGTGAGGAGAGACGGACGCGTGTTATCGTCCTCTGTCTCTCTGCAGTTGATCGTCCCAAGGTCGGATTAGGTGCGGCCCCCGGCATCACCCAAGACGGTGCGGCCCTTAGAGTGGGGCCTATCTTGATGTATATATTCTATATCCACTCCGTCCACACGTTTTTACAGATCATTCTAAGACAGTAAATGAAAAATTATTAATACGATACTAATCTTAGGTGGACCACTATAGGTAACAGTGAGGAATGAATGCCTTACCATTAAAAACTTCTTAGGATGCATTTTAATGTTCACGTAATGTTTATTTGCTATCCAAATTTTTCATAATGTCGAGTAAATCTGGATAAAAACGAAAAACGTATATGGTCTTATCCAAAACTTATGTGGCCATTAATGGTCAATCACGACTTTTCCTGTAGCTTGATCCACCTGAGAATTGGATATGCTTCATTTTTAATATACTATATTAATATGTTCTGAAAAAACAGATAGACGGCGTGGATATTAAATTAATATATCAAAGTAGGCCCTACGTAAAGGGCCGCACTGTGTTGGGTGTAGCTGGTGCCGCACCTAATCCTCTCTCTAAAATTTTTTTGGAAAGGTAATTTGTTCGCTGGAAGATAACCGCGTGATGAGCGTGCGCACATTACACGTGTCAACGTAGAAAGTTTGTGCAAGATCCAAACCGATCAATAAGTAGGCCCATAGTTTATGTGTCGTGAGCCAGAATCTAAGCCATGAGAAAGCTCGCATGAAAAGGAAGCGGATTAGGTTAGACCCGGATCCACCGAGGTGGTGGGAACCCTGACTGTGGGGCCCACAGTGATGTATGTTCCTTAAATCCACACCGTTCAACCGTTTTGAAAGAACAAATTTAAGGCATGATCCCAAAAATAGAGCAATCCAAATCTTATGTGGACCATACCACGGGAAACACGGTAGTGATTGAATCCCCACCATTAAAAAATTATGAGGGCCACCGGATTTTTATTTGCCATCCAATCTGTTGATAAGGCCTCAAATATCTGGATGAAGAGACCACACAAATATCAGCTCGATCCAAAACTTTTGTGGCCCACCGTAAGTTTTTATTGATGGTGGTCGATTACAAATGTTTCCTGTATTATGGTCCACCTTAGATTTGGATCTGCTTATTTCTTTTATCATACCCTAAAATAAGCTTTGTATGGCGTGGATGTAGTCACATACATTATAGTGGCCCCACAATCAGGTTCCCACCTACCTCGGTGGATTCGGGGTCTCACCTGATCGGCTCAGGTATGAAAAAGGTCATACAAGAAAAGTTGGACCCCTCCGGCACGAAAAAAGTCATTTGATGACATGAAAGGTTGGAAACCAAACTACTATCATATTGCCTTTTCCTTATGAGTCTTTATGGTAATGCTGACTTTTCCATGATTAATTAGCCAAATTGATTACTACATTAAGGTAGAATGAGTCTAGCCGATTTTATTAATAGATGAAGCCTTAGCGGCTAAAGTGTCTTCCCCGATTTCAGAGCTTGAGGCTGATGGAATTATCATCTAAAACTTATCAATGAGATACATACGAACCTTTGAAAAGCTCATTTGCATGGAATGCATCTAAAAACATCTGTTGATGTACTTTTTTGGTTGTGCCTCTTGGAATCTCATATATGACGTAGGATGAACGTGATGAGGTCGATCCGTCTTTCTTAAGAGAATAACTACTCCGTATCTACGGAGCTTCTCTAGACTCCTCATAGAGACTTCTCGAATCCACGAGAAAAGAAAGCAGAAAATAGAAATAAATTATAATAAATTCGAAATTGATTTAATGAATCCCAATAAACGATTTCACAACCTTTTAAATAGGGATACCAAGTAATGAGAGAGATCAGAAGCAAACTACAACTAAAACTCCTAGAATTCGTGACTTACTATTTATAGATGGTTGTGATGTTTACTAGTGCGCAAGGTTTTTGGCCAAAAATAGTAAGTGTCCTATTTGGCTTCACCAAACCGTTCTCCTAATTATTCTAAGCTCTTTTCACGTTGGACACAACTCCTAAAGCCCGACGGATGAAGAGTTATAATCAAACTAAAACTTACTATTTATAGTAAAAATGAAATTAAAACAGGGAAATGACCGTCGATCCAGGGGTATTTCGCAAATTCGGCTTGCGCAACCCAACATAGCAGGGTTGGTTGGCTAAAGTAGCTCGTTCTACCCCAAAATCATATATTTTACGCACAATAACTCATTCTGGATTGTGAGATACGCTCAATCTAAGGTCCAACGGTCCGGATCACTTCTGTCGTCGACCGGGCCTTTTCTGATCCATCTTGGCCATGAAATTGTCCGCGATCCGCTCTACATCAGTATACTAGCGAAAGAACAATGACAATGGGGACCCTGGCTATGGCAGGGGACCCTCTGAGCCTAAGTTAGAATATGGGATCCGCGTCTAGTTGAGTCGGGGTGTTTGTGCGTACCTTTCATCGTAGGTGAGGTCCTTATTTATAGTAGTATGATGCTGGTTACATAGATGGTGTCTTCCCTACCTGGTAGGTGCGTATTATAGAAAGGATCTCCTTTCGGGTATGTCGTCCTTATCTTCCTGAGATCCTGGGCAAGGATCTCGAGGAGATTTCATCTTAGCATCTCCAAGTGGTTGACCTCTGAGGAGCTAGGGCTTGATGACTGAGTTTGATCTCATAGGCAAGGTGGTCGAGGTCTATGGTCGGTTTTCCAGGACCGAGTCTGACCTCATCGGTGAGGTGGTCGAGGTCCTGCAGTCGGTTTCCCAGGACTGAGTCTAACCTCATAAGCGAGGTGGTCGAGGTCATGTGGATCGAGTAGAATCATTGATTATGGCCGAGATCCATGTTCGTGATCAGGTTGGTACTCGGAAGTCATTCGTTGGTTGCGATAGTGGGGTGTCGGGCTTGTCGTAGAAGTCATGCTCGGTTGTCGGAGCCAAGCTACTTCCCTTGAATTGCTTTGTGTTCTCTCTTATATCGGTCGCTCCTAGTCAGTCAGGTTTTATCCATAACAGTATGTAACATCCTGGATTTTTACTATTTTGAATTTCCAAAAATCCTTGAATTTTTTTTTCATAAGTAACTTATATTATCACTTACTAACTATTAGCACTCAACATTAGTTTATACACGGGTGGAACCAGTAAAGAACCGTACAAGTTCGATTAATCAACCGTAGGAAGTCAACGAATCCGCCCGATTACTTGAACATCAAGTTTAGCCCCATGATTTACTCGCATAGGGCTCAAATCTAATCAGCCCATCACTATAAATCAAGACAATCATAACTAAATTAAAGATCTAACCAAAGTCGAGTCAGACAAGGCCCGGATCTTAGCTAATAGACCAAATGAACCTCGTTACTCTTTTAACCTAAAACCAACGGCTTAGAGTAATCATGACCAATTCTCCACTTTCACTAGTTATAATATGCCACATTATGAACATAGTTAACCCAAACACTAATCAGTGCCCACGAAAAATCTCAATACCTAAGTCATTCCATAAATGCCCCGATTCTCCAAATAAGTTATAAACCGCTCGTTGGTGGGCCACTAGTTCCAAAACTATAGAATAATGTCCATCTTACTGGGCTTGACGCCCATCGCGGGAGTCGGACCGGGGTACTGTCCAGAACCGCTCAACTTGAGCCCAAGGACGAGTGCATGAGAAGTGCAAACCCCTGAAGAAAGGAGCTGGAACTTAAGTGAATTGAGTCGTCCACTCTTATGCAAAGTTGAGGATTTCGGATCGTCGGTTTGCAACCAAACTTCACTCATGGAGTAAGGATATTTCACTGCTCACATCCGTATAGCCGCGGCCCCGATCGACTATCGGTGACCATTGAATAGACTTTTAATCATTTTTGTCGATCGACGCGTCAAAATGGCGGGCCGATTGTGTCTGTGCGTAGATCATCACTACGACCAACTATCCAACGGTGGGTGTCGACTCCTACACCCCATAGTGGGCCCTAGAGGCTAGAAAAACCCTCCTATAGGGTTAGTATAGTAAAAACCCAACACTTGGGGCCATTGACACCAAATTTGACATTACAAAAGGGTCTCATTGGGGCACCCCTCTCCCCATACGAATTTGCCCTAGAGAAAGAAAAGAGAGAAGAGAGAAAATGGAGAAAGAAGAATAAAGAAGAGAGGAAGGGGGAGTGAAGAAGAGGGAAGGTAGGCCATAGCTCTAGTGGTGCCCTAGGAAACCAAATCTTGTAACTCCCTATCCCTTCTCCAAAGGAACCCTCCACTACAATCGCAAGGATCGCTTCGTTGATCATATAGGTAACCCCTCACAATTTTTTTCTTGAAACCCTTGAGTTGAGAAAGGATTGGCATGGAGTTCTAACATGCACGTGCTTGCTCTAAGGATTCCGGCCAATCAACCCCCAAAATCCACACTCCTAGGTCGTTTCCAAGTCTTCAACGATCCATAGGTGCGGACTATTATTCTTAGGTGGCCTAGCACCAACTATACTATGAGTCTAATGATTTTGATTGCTTGGATGATGTATTTGGAGAATCTAGAGCAAACCTAGGATTTAAATGTTTGTTTGGAGATTGCATGGAATTGTATGTTTGTTTAAGTTCTTATATGATGTTGTTCGTGCTTCTCACATGCTTAGGTTACAATGGATGATTTCATGTTCATGTCTTGTATGATTTTCTCATATGGTGTTGCTTTGTAACATGTATGAATCATAAATTCTTGTGCATTTTGGTTCTAAGGGATGTAGGAAGTGCTTAACTTCCTCACCAACCCCACAACACACATGCACCTTGTTCATGATATTGTTAGCTTTGCTCGCTATGGGAATCTGAATTTTATGTTGAGAAGTATGTGAACATGATGTTGTTTATGCTAGTTGATACATTAATAGTTGGCATGTTGGGGACACCATCGAAACCCTTAGGCTGGTCAGGAACGTGAGGAGAGCGAAGGTGGTCCCGTTGGTAGGACTATCCTGAGGCTAAACCCATGAATTTGAGTGTGTGCGTGTAGGCGACAATAATTAGGCTACAGGGTCGCTCGTACCTGATGTTGTCTATCACACACTTACCTGGACTCGTGCGGTCTAGTCCACTGGCTGACCACCTTGTTTTGTTAACCCTGTTTGCTCACATATGTATGGAACCTGAAACACCCTACAACCGTTATAGCCCATCGATAACCAAATTGAAACCGATCCACCGCCTCGTGAGATGGGTATGGTGGAATGGGACGCTGTGTTCGAGCTATCGGCCTACGCTGGGGTGACGCGCCTCCCCGTAGTGACCGCGAGCGATCCCTTCTTCTCGGCACTCCCCATGTGCTTGAAGTCGTGGATGGGGAACCCGACGGGATCAAGGATCGCGGGGTCTTGGCCTCACACGTTGGGGAGTCTTGGCCTCGCAACCAGTTGAGGGCATTGATACGTGGGGTGTATCAGTTTTTCAACCTGTTGGATGAATGGACTTGACTAAAAACTCAGCTAACACGATCACATTGTATCGCACTAGTTAGGGTGGCGACTCGGCAGTCGAGGTCGCTCTGAGGGAGTGTTGGTCATACGCGATCATTATGTTGTGTCGCTCGAGGGAGTGTCGTGGCGAGAGCATGCATCATATCATCTATCATGCATACTCATTAATAAGATTAGGTATGTGTCTATGAATGATTGCTTTTCATTAAATTCATATAACTGATGCCTGTTACAACTTAAGATTAATAGCACCCACTGAGTTGATCACTCACTCCCACTCTGGGACGGTGTTTTAAAACACCAACCAGACTCTTCCGTAGTTGCAGGAGACGAGGAGTATGAGGAGCCCGGTGGCACGAGCTTAGATGAGGAGGACAAGCTGTCCTACTTTCAGTTGATGGGCGGCTCTCCATCAGCTTGACAGGCGGGATTTGGATCATTGAGTTGTGGACTTAGCTTCATTCTTTTGGATTTACTATTCTTTTTGTGGTTTCGTTAGGCGATGCTTTGTGTGACCCATTTATGTTCTTTTGGACCTGTATATACTTGATCTCTTCCATTTCAATAGATTAGCCGTGATTGTGCTTCATGTTCCAAATAGTTCCACGCTGTGCATTTAAACCTAATTAAACACATATTAATGAAAATCAATTATAAGTGACCCCGGAAACTCAGGAGTCAAGTGTATGCACGACCCTCGATTTTCAGGGCGTTACACAGTAGGTCCCCTACTTCCGAGAGTCTTTCAGAGGTCCGGGAAGTAAATGGATTGCGGTATCTCGCTTGACTGTAGGAGCTCGTATGCAAGTGGTCGGGGTCTGAAGTGCTCGTCATTATGGTAGAAGATGGAAAGTAGATCAAGGTAGCATGTACGGCGGTAGCGTCTCTTCACTTATGAATGTGTAATGGGGCGACACCTGTCCTCGACTTGATGTTTGGACCCATCTGTGAACCGGGGACTGCCACGTGGTCTGCAGTGTGCGTTGTTTTATCTCTTCGGGTCTTGAAATTAATTGCTAGTCATTAATGCCTCAACCAGGACACTTGTATAAAGGGAGGGTGGAGCGCCTCAGCTCCCTCCCATTTGCTTCCTATCTTCCCTTGCTGCCTTCCTTCTCTACCGGAGTAGGCAATTTCCAGTAAGTAAAATCATTTATTTCTTTGCTTTTCCGACGGTTGCTTCCTTTCTCCGACCCCATTTCTCATTTTTCTCTTTTTATACTCTGCTCAAAATGTCAAATCTTTCTAATAGGTGGTCATTGTCGGGGGTGTTCCATGGCGATTCCAATCCTCCGTCCGAGGATTCCTAGCTGAATGCTCCCTCTCCCGCATCTTCTTCTCCTGTTGAGAGGTCAGGAGGTTAAGATACATCTTCCTTCGACTAGATTGGTCGCTCTGCCCGATGTGGAGTCTTCTCAGAGGGTCAGTCTCTTTGGAATGATCACAAGTGTCCTCTTGGACTCTGGATACTTACAAATAAGCTGATGAGTCTCGTTTAGCACAATGACGAAGATCTCCTCCTCCTTGTTGACGAAGAGTCTTCTGCTCCCTCGATCTGCAACACAAGATAGTATACCAATACTCAACTTCGGGTTAGGTCAAGGTTATGATGGAATCCTACTCTCTAAAGGTTTTTCTATAAGGAATATAGAGTAGTTCCAATCATCTAAGCATTCAAGGCATCCCAGCTTAATGATTTGCCATTAAGGTAGTAGCTGGAGGATCCTTGAATGCAGAAGTTAATTCCCCAATCCACTCTATTGAATGTCAATGGTGAGGGTGGATTGGAGGATGAACTCCCTTGAGAGAAAGGGCTTTAGATATAAGATACAAGTTGAAACACTCAAAAGCTCTCTCTTCTTTCTCTCACAACAACAAAAGACAAGTCCTCTATATAAAGGCAAAAAGTTTCAACGGATATAAAACGGTCACATTTATGACAGAGTTCGATATCATCGAGCAGGTTCGATATCATCGAGCGTATACTCTCGATAGCATCGATGGTCTGCTCGATGACTCGGACTCAATGTCATACGCTTTTGAAACTCTTTGCCAATTGGTCGATGAATCGAAACTATTGTCGATGTCATCGGATTTCGAACTCTGATTCCATCGATGACAGGTTCGATCCATCGACACTTGAAAAATGAGAGAGACTTGACTTTGAAATATTTCAGGTTTTCATGAGTGATCGGGGAACCGTCGAGATCATCGGAATTTGAATGTCGATGATATCGAGATCAGAGTCGATGCATCGATAAATCCAGCGGATTTGACTTTAAGCTTGCTGGACGATTTATGTCTTTGTTCGATGCAATCGACCTGGTGTCGATATCATCGATATTTGAATATCGATTCTATCGAAGGCCCCCCGATCATAGTTAAAAATGACCTGAAATATCTGTTGTAAGAAATGCGCGCCCTCGATCGATATCATCGATGGACCTCCGATCTTATCGATATTTGAATTCAGATCATATCGGACGGTCATCGATATATCGAAAGAATTTGAGATTTTCATTAAAAAATAGGGGCGACGAAAATCTACCTGTCGATCTTATCGAGCCACTCTCGATGGACACGAGATTTGAATATCGATGATATCGATATGTGAATCGATACATTGATAATTCGTCCAGATATGTTGTGAAGTTACTGGACATATTTAGTGCTTATATCGATGATATCGATAGGTGTATCGATACATCGATAAATCCGTCCAGATGAATTTTTAGTTGCTGGACACTTTTGGTCATCACATCGATAATATCGTTAAGGTATCATGGACATCGACAGTGCAGGTCGATCATATCGAGGGTGCTTCGATAGGATCGACAAGGCGAGAAAAACTTAGAGATTTTCTTATCTTGAAAAATGTTTTCTCACACTTAAAACCCTATAATTTCTAACTTGTTTTTAAGAGTTTTTCTTTACCTGGTGTTTTGGGTCATGGGATGTGAGGCTTTAGATTCACCTGTGACGAGCTTGCACACATCCGGTTGAGGCAGACGCTTGAATTGGTCTTCCTATTGAGCTTTGTAGACAGTCTGACCTACCACTCACGTAACTTGACAAATTAGGGCACTTTCAATCTCCCCCTTTGTCAATTACGTGACAAAACACCCAAAACACTTAGAACACTTCTAGATAAACACACCCTAAATTGTGTGTACATGCTTTTACACAATTTTACAATTTTCTAACCCATGTACATAACCCATAGCTGCTCCCCCTTTCTTGTAAACTCCCCCTTGCTTGATGCAGCTGCTCCCCCTAACACCTGCAACAACATCTAACAGATACAATTTTCCATTCGGGGTGCTTGCAAATGTTCTCGCCCTCTTGTCAGTCATTGACAAAGATAGATTAAGTGATATTGATTGAAGCTTGAAATACTTAGGGGAACCAATCAGGTAGAAGCAGAACAATTGATGTATAATGAATTAATTCAGTTTAAATGAGACATCAATTTCAGAACATATGGATGCATACTAGACAAAAATAAGGCAGTGATCTAACAATTTAGAATATTTGTTAACAAACATCACATGCATTCCATATCAAAAACTTGATAAACTAGGGGAACTCAAAGCATAATTATGGCAAAAAAAATATGAATTCTATTCAGCCATATTCAAAATGAAACCAAAGTTATCCAATTATCCAAAATAGACTGCCCAAGATTGGTAGCAAATTAACAGTTATCCCAGTAAAAACACCAGGCCTACTAAAAAAATGATATTCAACTAACACAACCAGCTTCTACCATCTTCGCGAATCACCACGTGTGAGTAAATCAACTACTTGCTGATTTATTTGTTGGAGAGAATCGACTTTTTCTTCAATCACGGTGAGACGTCTCTCACAATTGTGAAGTCGCTCCTCCATGCTCGCCATACCGTTCAGTAGGTGACGTTCAAGGTGATGAGTTTGACGGTTTGTGATAGACTCCGGACTCAGCAATGACGTTTGATTGGATCCCCATGGATATGACGGAGGAGCATATGGAGCTGCCGACTGCAGGGGAGCACTGTTCTCAAGAAGAACTAAAGGAAGACAGAGCTTTTATGCTACCTGAGCCAAATCACTGTCAAACCACTTTTCTGGATAGACTTTATCAGATGAGACAGGAATACCAACATGATGAGCTAATTTACAGATGAGTACAGGAAAAGCTAGTGTATCCTGATGATTTCCTTGAATGACCCGAATTAGCTGTTTAAGAAGAAGTGTTGGAAGGCACACCTGAACTTCCTGATATACATCATACAACACATTTAACACAAGGGAGACAGATGATTGCTATTCACATCACAAGGATAGACATTGGACTCAAAAATCTGTGAAGGATTTTAAAAGTGGGTCCAGATGATTAATGTGAAGGGAGTTATCATCATTCCGAGAAATACTAGTACCCTGACATAGTGCACGAGTTATCTCGCCCCAAACACCAAGACCGTTTAGATTTTGACTGGTAACAGGAATGCGAGTGACTTGAAGGTCTAAAAGGTTACTCAAGGTGATGGGAGTGATGTGCTTGGAGTAATGCAATAATTCTACTTGAATGCAAGGTGGATCAACACAAATAACCTGACTTTTACTGAGGAAGTCTTGGATCACTCCCATTTGATAAGTACCACCAAGATTTAGAATATTTTGTCATCCAATTACTTCTAGAAGGAGGTCCACTCCAAAAGACTCAATGACGCTGTTAAGAACCAGACGTTCAACCACAGTGACAGGATGTCTTACCATTGGTATGAGTTTATGCATACTGGGTTGCTTGGCTTTTCCTTTTGAAGATTGTGAAGGAGTCTTACCTTTCCCTTTGTTCATGATTTTTCAGAGTAAGAGACAAGTAAAGATAGGATGGAAACAAGAGATCCAAAAAAAAAACTTTGGAAGGAAGGACAAAATTCTTCTTTTAAAGATCCTGAAAATATTCGACCAAACGTAAGCTAGATTCAGGAGTGGAAGGATAATACCAGTTTGTAAGGAGCTTCCGGGATTACTGATGGACTTTCGGCCGGGGATTCGAGCAAAAAAATATATAAAGTTTTTTCAAGAAAATAGAGATTTTCCCGCTCGACCCCCTTTTATTAGCCGACAGTTTTCGATTCTATCGAACTTTCTTTCGATTGTATCGATGATCCTCATTCGAGGTTATCAACAATAGTTTCAATGATAGTTTCGATCATGTGGCCTTCCACATTCTGAAGAGATGTCGATGATATCGACCCATGATCGATTAATCGGGAATGACATATCGATAGGCATATCGAAGAGAAATATTTTTCTTTTTCGACCCTTCAAGTATACTTTTTAGTATTTCTGTGAATCAATAGCATACTCAGCAAAATTATGTATAATTACTGTACATATAAAAAATTATAAACATTTGAATGTTTATATATAAAAGATTGAGGTGAGGAACCTCAGATATATCATTTGACGCTCAACAAAATTACATCATTTCAGCAAATATCCAGATCTAGATGTATGATCTGGAATTGTCTTTCCCTGCTCAGTATTTCTAGGCATCAATCCTTTCTATGCCTCTGATAATGTAGCAGTGGTTATTTGTGCGATGACCCTTCATTACTGATTTTCCTGATTGGTTTAGGATTTCGCATTCTTGTCTGTTGAATTGACCACATGCCCATTATCATAGATTTGAGAGATGCTTACAGATTATGTGCTAGTCCTTTTATGCAAAAAGCATTCTCATTTTTTAGCAATGAATTCCTCTTATCATTCCTTGTCCAATTACATTGGCAGTGGCTCTCATCTCCGTAAGTGACTATCCCTTTATGAGATTTTTATAGTTGGAGAGAAGGGATTTGTCACCTGTGACATGTCTTGAGCAACCACTATCAAGGTACCATTTGGCCTCATTGCCTGGTAGGCGATCTAATGTGTAACAAGGCAATTTGTCTTTTCCTTAATCACCCACTTTGTGACAGGAGTTTTACTTGTGGTAGATTTGTTTATCTTATCCAATTTGTCCACATGACTTAATGACTCCTTCATCTTGTCAACTAGCTCGAGTGGTGATGATTGCATATTCTTTTGTTCAGCTCATAAACTGACTTACCATTTTTGTGACGAGCTGGGATAGGTCTGATGTTACTACTAGAGGCAACAGATTTTCCAAAGGGTTGTGCATCATATTCAGTTTTTGTTCTAGCTTTTCCATAACCTAATCCTTTTTTGTCCTCTCCACACTTTCCCATGCCTAACAATTTTTCTAGTTTCTCACCACTTTGGGAAAATTTGCAGTTTAGCTTGGCTATTTTTCTGGATTCCTCTAATTCAACTTGAAGTGTATGATTTTCATTTTGAAGAATCATGTTATTCTCATTTAATGTTTTAATTTGTTTATTTAATCTTTCAGACTCAGATTTAAGAGAAATGTTGATTCTTTCAAGTTTATCATTGTCTGAATGATATTGCTGCAAATCATTAATCAGATGAGTATTGATATCTAAAGTTTTGTCTAGATCTAGTTGCAGCAATTCCATTTTGTTCTCAACTATTCCAAGTCTTTTGACAATATTGATGCTATGAATGTAAAGTTGATTGTAAGCGTCTTGTAATTCATCTTGTTCTCTTTCTTCCTCTTCTTCAATTTCCTCATTGTCAGATAGAAATGATTCAGTAGCTTGCTGTTCTTCCTCAGATTCAGTTGGAATGATCGAAGCAGTGGAGACCATAAGTATTTTCAAAGATTTTCGGTCTCCATCGCTCCTTGAGTCGCTTGATTCTGAATTTGACTCCTCCGTATCATCCCACGTGGCGGCCATTGCCTTGCCCTTGGTTTTTCTGTTTGGGCATTCGGTAGATAAGTGTCCATACTTTCGACAGACATAGCATTGTGGTTCTTTGGTTCTTCTACCAAATTTGCCTGCAGAAGGTTTGTTATTCACCTTTCTTCCTCTAGAAGGGCGACCCCGATTCTTTTGAAAGAATCTTCTAAATTTTTGTGCCAGCAAAGCCACTTCTTTATTTTCATCTTCCTTTTCACTTTCACTGTCCTCATGAATTGTTTTCTTTGAGGTTTTTAGGACAATGTTTTTGAATTTTTGGGTTGTGTGAAGTGTAGTTCAAAAGTTTATAGGGAACCTACCAGTTCTTCTACTTTCATTTCATCTATGTTCCTACACTCCTCAATTGTTGTAACCTTGGGATTAAATCGTTCCGGTAGGGATCTTAGAATTTTCCTACAAATTTTCGGTACCGGAACTTTTTCTCCCAATCCACCCATGGAGTTGCAAATAATGTTTAATTTGGTGAAAAACTTCATAAATGTCTCATGCTCTTCCATTCTGAGACTTTCGAACTATGAAGTCAGGAGTTGAAGTTTGGATCGCTTCACAGTGCTTGTGCCTTCATGGGTTGTTTCCAATAAATCTCATGTTTCCTTGATGATGTCCCACATACTTATCTGATTGAATATATCCTGGGACACGGCACAGTAGATAACATTCATAGCCTTGGCTTAAGATGTTTGCCTTTCTTGGTTGAATGTTGTCCACTTTTCTTTGGGTTTGGGCTTTGTGATTGTTGTGCTACTATCAAGTACAATTTGTTCAGTAGGTGGCACATATCCACTTTCAACTATATCTCAAACGTCATGATCCAAAGATATTAGAAAGTAGTGCATCCTAGCCTTCCAGTATGCATAATTTGAGCCGTCAAATACTGGAGGTCTAGTGACTGATGAGCCCTCTCCTTTGGCCATATTCCTAACTTCAGTCAAGATCACTCTTTAGGCAGTGAAGCCCTTAAAGAGAAACCCACTTTGATACCAATTGAAATGGCGGTGAAGACCGCACTAGTAGAAGTCGGAATATGCCAATATGTCCTAGAGGGGGGTGAATAGGACTTTTAAAAGTTTTTATGGTTTATTTAAAATCCTATTTCACTAATCCTTTTAAATATACAATTATCAAGATTACTCAAATGTAACTCTATAGACTTCCAAGCCTGGTAGAGGATCCAATCACAAACTGCTTAAGAAGTAAACAATATACAGTCTAGTTTATGATGGATATGACTGTGTAGGTGTGTGAGAAGTGATCAGATATTCAGATATGAAAATATTAATGCAAATCACTTAATCAAAATAACAATCTCAAACACAGTCATTTTATAGTGGTTCGACGATAAGTCTACTCCACTCCCGGCTGTCGCACTCAACCCTTGAGTGTACCGGATTTCACTAAGGAGGCTTCTCAGGGTTCACATCAAATCTAAGGTTTTAAATTAGGTTCACCTTCAACCTTTACAACCTACACTGAGGTTGATTGTTTATGCTCTCACGAGTAAGGGTCAACACAACGCACCCACTTTTAGGCATACTGGCCAAGGATCTTCCATAAGACCCTACCGGAGGTTTCTACACGGTTGACCTCTAACCCTAAGGTTTTACCCGGTTCACTCCAAACCAGATGTTTATGCTCTTCATTGAGCAAGGGTCCACACAACGCACCCGGATGTTTATGCTCTCCACAGAGCAAGGGTCCACACAATGCACCCACTACGTACACTCCCGCCGGAGGCCTCCTTGAGGACTTCAAAGGGTGAGAACCACTTAGGACCCAATCCTAGAAAGGAATGATCACAAGTGTTCTCTTGGACTCTGTATACTTACAAATAAGCTGATGAGTCCCGTTTAGCACAATGACGAAGATCTCCTCCTCCTTGTTGACGAAGAGTTTTGCTTCCTTGATCCGCAACACAAGATAGTATATCAATACTCGGCTTCTGGTTGGGTCAAGGTTATGATGGAATCCTATTCTCTAAAGGTTTTCCTATAAGGAATATAGAGTAGTTCCAATCATCTAAGCATTCAAGGCATCCCAGCTTAATGATTTTCCATTAAGGTAGTAGTTGGAGGATCCTTGGATGCGGAAGTTCATTCCCCAATCCACTCTATTGAATGTCAATGGTGAGGGTGGATTGGAGGATGAACTCCCTTGAGAGAAAGGGCTTTAGATATAAGATACAAGTTGAAACACTCAAAAGCTCTCTCTTCTTTCTCTCACAGCAACAAAAGACAAGTCCTCTATATATAGACAAAAAGTTCCAACGGATATAAAACGGTCACATTTATGACAGATTTCGATATGATCGAGCAGATTCGATATCATCGAGCGTATACTCTCGATAGCATCGATGGTCTGCTCGATGACTCGGACTCAATGTCGTATGCTTTTGAAACTCTTTGCCAATTGGTCGATGAATCGAAACTATTGTCGATGTCATCGGATTTTGAACTCCGATTCTATCGATGATAGGTTCGATCCATCGACATTTGAAAAATGAGAGAGACTTAACTTTGAAATATTTCAGGTTTTCATGAGTGATCGGGGAATCGTCGAGATCATCGGAATTTGAATGTCGATGATATCGAGATCAGAGTCGATGTATCGATAATTCCAGCGGATTTGACTTTAAGCTTGCTGGACAATTTATGTCTTGTTTGATGCAATCGACCTGGTGTCGATATCATCGATATTTGAATATCGATTCTATCGAAGGCCCCCCCGATCATAGTTAAAAATTACCTGAAATATCTGCTGTAAGAAATGCGCGCCCTCAATCGATATCATCGATTGACCTTCGATCTTATCGATATTTGAATTTAGATCGTATCGGACGGTCATCGATATATCGAAGGAATTTGAGATTTTCATTAAAAAACAGGGGCGCCGAAAATCTGTCTGTCGATCTTATTGAGCCACTCTCGATGAACACAGGATTTGAATATCGATGATATCGAGATATGTGTATCGATGCATCGATAATTCGTCCAGATATATTGTGAAGTTACTGAACATATTTAGTGCTTATATCGATGATATCGATAGGTGTATCGATACATCGATAAATCCGTCCAGATGAATATTTAGTTGTTGGACACTTTTGGTCCTCACATCGATAATATCGTTAAGGTATCGAAGACATCGATAGTGCAGGTCGATCATATCGAGGGTGCTTCGATAGGATCGACAAGGCGAGAAAAACTTAGAGATTTTCTTATCTTGAAAAACGTTTTCTCACTTTAAAACCCTATGATTTCTAACTTGTTTTTAAGGGTTTTTCTTTACTTGGTGTTTTGGGTCATGGGATGTGAGGCTTTAGATTCACCTGTGACGAGCTTGCACACATCCAGTTGAGGCAGACGATTGAATTGGTCTTCCTATCGAGATCTGTAGACAGTCTGACCTACCACTCACGTAACTTGACAAGCCAGGGCACTTTCAACACACACACACACGCACACACACACACACACACATATCCAGCTGAGAATTTATCTAAGGGAGATGAATCTAGGAAAATCATTTTTCCTATCGAAAACAATTCGAGTCCTAGCAAATTTATACTCAAATGGGTTGTAAAGAGTTATAATTGACCTTAAAAGGTCTATATGAGCTTAATAGGTAAATTTGATGATTTTAACCTATTTTCATTTTGGTAGTTTAGCTTAAAAGTTGCTACATTTAAGTATCATATATTTTTGGTAAATTATTATTGGTTATGTTGCTTGATAGGTATACCTTTTAAATAATCATATATGCATACTCAATATTGTTTAATGTTTATATGCACCTTTCATTCCCTTGTTAGTATGTACTTATAGATAAATATATGATTTATATAATTTTTCATATTATGTTCTTATAGGTATATCCTTGGAATGGGGAGAAAGATAAAATCCCACCAAAATAATTTTTCATAATTTTTCGTATTTACGGACAAAAATGGGGAGAAAGATAAAATCCCACCAAAATAAGTTGAATTTTGTTTTGCAGGTTCTATTTGTTGTTGCATGGAGTTGATGGAATTAGGGGAGCATAACAAGAGCCGACATATCATATCTTGTTTGTAATTGAGTTTTAAAAATTAATATTTGACATGTAATTTACTTTAGTTATTTTGGTTTGTCATTGGTATGGATTACTACAGGGTCTAGTTTAGTTTTGTCATGTAATTGATAAAGAGGGAAATTGTTAGTGCCTTAGTTTGTCAATGACGTGAACTAGGGTGTCTTGAGTTGGTTGAGCTTCCATAGGAAAATATTGAAGACTGAAGACTTTAAGACCTGAAGCATCAAGGCCGAAGACAACAGGTAAATCATTAGATCTCTTGGTAATTCTAGCCCTAATCCCCCTTGGTTCCAAGACAACCTACCCTAGATGACTTGTTTCATATATGAAAATACTTAATCATCAGGTGTGTGCTAGATAGCTAATGTGCAAGGTGTGTGGACAAAATGAAAATCAAAATGCACAAGTTCGATTAAAGCATCAATTAATCGAACAAACCTTTGATCGGTCTCGATTAATCGAAGGCATGCAAAAATGTCTAGTAAGCTTTCTGCCATGTTTCGGATTGATCCTCGATCGATCGACGTATCAAGTTCAATCGATCGAAAGTGCACAAAAGTGTCCAACAAGCTTTCCACCTTATAATCGAATTAAGTTCGATCGATTGAAGTATTGCTCGATCAATCGAAGCTAGCCGTTATAGATTCGTTGGAGCCTTTTCTTTATAAAACTATAAACCTGATTTTGTGGAATTGATGTATTTTGGTGAATTAGAAGCCCTAGTATATTCGACTCTTCCCTAAAGCTCCTAGGCTCTATGCAAATGAGATTCACGCTCTCTTCTTAGTGAATCTCTATTCTAATGAGCATTCTAAGCTCCATTACAAGAAGAACATGATATCAAGTATTCTCTAGAGTGTAGACATCAATCTCATAAGTAAATTATAATATCTATTAACCTTTAGAGTATTTATATAAGTGAATTTTCATTTAAAAATCAACCATCCATTAGTTGTACGAGATTCCACCATCCTCTCATTGCATTGATAGCCTCATTGGAGCATCAAGTGCAAGGTAGCTGATTTAAAGAAGTGGAAGAAGATCGACTTTAAAGATCATTGGAACATAAAAGAAGTGGATTCAAGAAGCGAAGCCACATCTCAAGAAGGTGCATCAATGAGGTTCGATTCGATAAGTAAGGTTGTCAATATAGAGTCAATATACTCTTTCCTTGTGTAGGATTGGTATAAAGTTTATGATCCAAACTTGATCAAGTCCTTGTGTAGGCCTCTTACTGGAATGTACGTGTGTTAAGTCCTTATATAAGCCTCTGACGGGAGTATACGTTTGTTAAGTTATTGTGCAGTCTTCCGACGAGAGTGTATGTGTGTAAATCTCCATGGGAGCCACCAATGAGAGTGTACGCTTGTAAAGGTTAGGGGTGAACGTATTGAAAACTCTTGAGATAGTGAAAACTAGTACACTTGAGAAGTGTGAGTCCCTCGGGAGTGTAGTAGGCAAGTAGTCGAAATACTATATATCATTGTGTTTGCAATTGTGATTTGAGCACATTTTTGTTCATGCTTATGAGTTTAATTAGTTGAATTACACGAATGCTTGAATGGATTGTATGCTAGGCATTTGATTTATAGCACACGCACACACAAGATATCTATATCACATGTAAACTAGTGGTTGAACTTGTCGTATTATTTGTAATTTATGCAATTAGACCCACTTATCTTAGAAGCCTAAGTGTTAATTGATTTTAATCGGCGTAAAAAAATTTCAGTGGTCTTATTAACATCCCCTTCAACACTTAACTGAAATTCAAAACTCCACTAAGCTTCTGTGTGCCATGGTAGATAATCCGTATAATTTCACGTTTTGCGTACTTTGACTTTAGATTAGCCTTTTATTTTGGGTTATGCCATAAAATGAAGTTGACAAAACAAATGGACGGAGTAGGTTTGTCACGAACATTATGATGGGCCCCACCTACGGTGGAGCAACCCTCACCCCTCTAGACTAAAATGTCCACGAAACTTCCCGTTCCCATGTTGATTGGCGTTGATTGCCTGGCCAACCTAACTCGGATCATAGGCGGTACCCATCTTGATGTTTGTGAGAAATCCTCCTCATCCATTTGTTTTTTAAGCTCTTTTTATGGCATGACCCCAAAAAATGAGGCAAATTTGAAGCTTAAGATGGGCCCTATGATAACCCACGATGTTTCAACAGTGAGCATTCAATCCCACTGTTTTCTATCGTGTGGCCTGCGTGACTTCTTTGGATAAAATGAACTGGAAAAACGGATGAATGGAGTGATTTTATCGTAAACATGAGGTAGCCCTACGAATGTTTCAACGCTGGCATTCAATTCCTACTCTTTCCAGTTTGTTCGGTTGGGCCACTTGAGCTTTGTATCGGCCCCGCACGATTTACTCTACTGTAGTGGAAGAAGAAAAGGCTGACAGGGTGATTACATGCGGCCTCAGCCTCACCCAACACAGCTGACCGTGGGTCCCACCTTGATGTATTTATCATATATCGATGGCAGCCCAAATGAAGCCGATTGAAATCTCAGGTGACCACGCCACAGGAAACAGTGGTGATTGACCATTAAAAACTTCGTAGGTCACAGAAATTTTGAATTAAGCTAATATCTGTATTTTCCCTTTATCCAGGTCCTTGTGTCCATATCAACAGGTTGGATGGCAAATAAACGTAAATATGGGCATTACGATGGGCCTTCTGTTCATGTGGAACCCACGTATCCTCATCCATTGAAGTTCAATAAAGGGCAAAATTGGAAGGCAGTACCATCAATTGGCAAGGGTTAAACCATGAAAGGGAACAAACAGTAATATCTATGAAATGCGTATTGGAAAATAGTTTTTCGTCCATAGCTGCAAAGGCAGGTGGCCACATGGAAAAATCCCTAAATTATGTTGCAATCTCATGGTCCTCTGGATGGAGTACTGTATTGGTCATTTTAACGAGATGGATCAAATTTGGAAATGCTGTCCACGTAGAATTGAGAATCTAACCTTGAAAGCCACGAATTTGCCCACGCTCGCAAATGCAACAAAAAGCTTTGGGTAGGTGACTTTGAAGTCCATTCCATCCATCACTTGGGGCAGCTCGTATTTCCTACTTGTCGGAACAAAACTGATGGAAATCCAAAACTCAAAAGTGGACTGTAGAACAGGAAACACTCTCATTTCGTGATAGAAACAGGTGTGTGATCTTTGCAAAAGATTTTTGAACTTTTAACTGGCAAAAGTCGGTTGAGACTGGGCTTACCGATCTCTCCTGGGTCCAGCCTGGTCATCTCATCCTGTGAACTGGGTCAGGCACAGGCACATCCTATGCTAACCTCAACCCAGACCAAATGCCACCACTACTGGCAAAGCTATCCCACACACCTATTATGAATAAAAGAAAGAAAGAAGAAAAAGTCCTGTCCCAGACATCAAACAAAATCCCACTGATTTCAATGAGTATGCAAGCTCGGACGCATCATCCAAAGGGCCATTCACAGATGAAAGGGTTTCCAGCCCCATTTGGAAAATCACACAAAATTAACACACCTGACAACATAGACTTGCTAAGCTGCTCAGCTAAAACTGATCATGTGTGAGCCATCAAAAATATCCCTCACCGTAACGCCCAACTGGCCCCTGGTTTAGAATTCTTTTTCTTTTTTTAAGTACAATTCTAGTTTAGAATTGCTTTTTGCCTGAGGCAAAGGCAGGGCAGATTGGAAAACAGAAACCGCTCTTTTTATGCCCCAAATCTCAGCTCATCCTACTATCAATTAGTGCCAAGCAGATCACAAAGGCCTGCTAAGGACGGGAACATCCATATGGGAAATTATGCATAGAGATCTAAAGGAGTGCCACAACAGGTGTTCAAAGAGGAAGAGAATTCATTAACCACCAAGTAAATTCAAACATAGAAAATCCAGTGAATGGCCTTACGAACTGAGAGAATAATAGCCTGTATGGAAACCTATTCTAAAAATTGGCAGGAGAACAAAACAAAAACAAAAACAAAAACAAAATTCTGATGCATCTTCCTCCATTGCGTGCCTGCTTATGAAGCATTTCTCCTCTTAGCGGTACTGAAAAGAGATCAACAAAAAAGTTAAGATGATGCTTGGTAGATTACAATAGAACCGCAGCACCAGTATTCAATTTAAAAAATTCAGAGTGATTGATCTGTAGCACATGCTAGTATGTCACATATGCATTGGGCCACCAGTCAAATGGGGCAAACAGTAAGCAAATGCAAAGCTAATCCATTACGTCCAGCTGATTGTGAGGAATGAGACGTGAAATTATCTTGATGCATTGTACTGCGATCTGCACAATGGGTCCATGGTTTTGTTAAACCACCTTGTATGGCCTGTGCACATCAGGAGTTGGGACACTATTCTCATTCTGATGCTTTGGGACATTATGACTCCTCGGTAAGGAATGGACCAAAAATTCAAAGCTTTTCATCTTTGACTGCAAGTAAAGAGAGTTTACCTTGATGAAGCCAATCTCCTTGGCATTGCTTCGGAAGCACTGCCTGCAGCACATAAGTCCATACTTCCTGATCAACCCATGTGGGTTTCCACAGACACGGCTGAAACAAAGGAGAAGATTGTGTGATGCATTACAATGCCTTGGAAATTTTAAAAGCAAATTTAACAGCACTTGCTAAGAGATAATAAAAACATGGAGATTTGGCAAGCCTGCACATGAGCATAACACAGCCCATCCAACACACCACAAGTGCAAATGAGGCACGTGTGTGGCCCAAGCCATCCATTAGGTGGGTCCTGCCATGTTATATGTCCTTGCCAAGCGATCAAGCCTCTCAAATGAGACAGACAGGCAACAATTTAAAAAAATGGGTGGCTAAAGAAGTAGGCTGTGGTTTTTTAAGCTGTCCATTTGTTTTGAAAATTGTTGCCCATATGATGAGTGGACTGGTCTGATATCTAGAACGGGCCTATACACAGCTCACATCTGGTAAGATGTATGCCATGTCAGCACATGTTCTGGTGTATACATGGGTTGCCTTAGAATTGCTTCTGGGCTTAGAAAAGCTCAAAAACCTTATGAGACATTTAATTTTATGAATAATTCAAGCCAAGGCATGGTGAAAGGAAGCAGGTCATCTGTGTTGAGCATTGTTCCATTATTCCCAAAACCATCATAACATGCTTCCAACCTCCTTCAACATGCGATATGACCAAGAGACCAATCGATGCATTTTTATGTATTTTAAAACAAATAAAGAAAAGGAAAACACAACAGAGGGATTTCAAGGCTGTGTTTGGATGCACATAGCCTTTTACCATGATAGAAAACATTTCTACTTAGACTATAACCATTTCCTATCATGAAAGGCAGCCAAAATCAATTCTGCCACTTTATCAAGGCTTCCAAATGCAGCGGCAAACCCAAAACGCAATAATATATGAATTGTCTACAAGAACAATATTGAGGTAATTGAGTCAAGCCAAACAATGGCGATGAGTACATTGATCCTCCATGACCAACCATACCATGCCCATAACCATTGTATGGGTGGCACACTTGCACATCAATCCAAATTGTCCCAGTCATGGACTCCACTAAGGACATGACAACTCCACAAAATCAGATTGAAAATCTGTTAACGTGAAGACTATTTGCCTAAATGTTAACTGCAAAGTGGACACTTAAGCTCATAAGTCGAGTGCAATTTTTGGTTTATAACCAATGTATGACAGCTTGACGATTTGACAAGTTTGACTGGAGGTAATCTGCCTCATGAGCAGTGGCTCTGCCATATGGGTAATTAGCTAACATGAAAGTTTGTGGATTTCTTCAACTGGGCATCTTATACGACTGGTATGGAACCAATGATCATATAATGCACGAGTTGCCAATGCATGCTAAAGCAGCAAGAAAGTTCAAGCAAAATCCAAGTTGTCCACGCTACGTATGTGCATGGAATCATATGATCCGATATTGTCCATATTCATGTGCTAGCATTGTTGGAAGTTCTTTGAGAGGTCCACCGGCTCACTAAAAGAACTTATTTTACATACATATCAGGATGACTACGAATTGTCAGCAACCCTTTTGTTGGAAGGATTTTTAGTTCTCACTAGCATACATACTAGCAGGGAACAACACAAACAAACTATTATCTGATGGGAAGTAGTTGCAGAAATTGAATCCATAGATTCAAGATTTTCCAGCAAATATCACCCCACACATAACTAGATCCATACACAGGATTCAAAACAATATCAATTTTGAATTCACCGAGAAGCAACTAAACTCCATGTTTAAAAAAATCTCATACAGTATATCAACGTGAGACTTGTGTAGGACATCCCAGCCGTGCAAAAGATGGGCCATGCCCAAGAAGAACCACTTGGCCGAAAATCAGGTTGGTCCTCTCATTGGCTACCACACCATCAAAATCAATGGACAACCCATGCCTGATTCAACATATAGGTGTGGCCCACCTAATAAATGGATCAGCCTAATTTCTGCTAACGTCGATCTTCATGGCGTGCCTATCTTCACTTCTCTACTGACTGAAAAGACTGCATAATGTTATGAAAATTCACTTCCACAATTCCTAAATCTAGCTTATTGCAATCAAAACAGATAGTGCATCCAAACGCAATCTTACAAGTTACTAATGAAAAACCAAATCCCAGAAAAACCATAAAAAGGGGAAGATGGGAAGAGATGAGATAGATGTGGCCATACCAGGTACGTGATCCAGGGCCGTAGTTCTTCGGATGAGAGTTCCAAACGTTTGAGTGACCCATTTCCTGTTACTCCGTTACAGATGAAAAACCCTAGTTTTGGAGAAGCGAGAGCGGAAAAAAAAAAACCCTAGTTTGGGAGATGAAAGTGCTAAAAAAACCCTAGCTCTCGCTATCTCTGAAAGCCCTAAAACCGACCAAGCGAGATTTTATAGTCTCCTCTTCGTGTAGCTCACGCTCGTTCTTGGCTGGATTTAGGCCGCCGCTGACTCTAACGAGATGGGCCGGGTCTTCGTTGCCCGGCCCAATAAGAAGAGATTTAATACTCTGGCAGTGGTCATGGATACTACACAGGCACTTAGAAATTGCATACGTGACATACAAATAAGTCAAATAGAACTGCTCAAGTTATGATTCCCAGTTTCTATCTAACATAACCAAAAATTAGACTTATTTGATTATTTGTCTGTCTGATCGGTGGACATTTATTGGACAGTAAAAAAAAAAAAAAAAAAATCCAACGGTCCTATTGCAATAAAGAGATGTCCATGAATCAGAGGTTAGGATCGTGATTCATTGATGGTGGGTTCAGCAATTTGATCGGTGTAATTTGAGTTATTTTATGCCACATGTAGAGTTCCTGCGTATAAAGTGTCATACGCTGCATGAGTACCGAAGCGGATTGGCTGGTGTACCACACATCAGCCATATAGTTGACGTCAGCAAGTTCTGTGGGTTCCAGCATGACTTATGTGTTATATCCAAACCGTCCATTCATTTGACGAGCTTGTCTTAAGTCTTGAGCCAAAATATTATACAGATTTAAATATCAAGTGTACCGCACTGCAAAAAGCAGTGGGGATTTAACGTCACCATTGAAATCCTTTTTGGGCCACAGAAGTTTTTGATTAAGATGATATTTGTTTTTCTTATTCATCCATCTCTTTGTGACCTTATGATCAGATTGAATGGAAAATAAATGTTATGTTGGGTCCTAAGAATGTTTTAACGGTGAAAATCATTACCCTGATGCTATTTGTGGTGCGGTTCATTTGAGCTTTTTATATGATTTATTTTTTGTAAAATGATTTAAAATAATCTCTAAAATTGTATGAACAGTGTGGATATAATAAATACATCATTTTGGGTCCATGTAACTTTGATCTCCTTTGAACCGTTCGTACAACTCGGAGATCAAGGCGCGTCAGTGCTCGTCTTCGCGGCCGCGGATTAGGTACTACCCCCGCCTGTTCGGAGCACGGGACAGGCAGAGGCTCCAAGGGCTACCGAGGGGCCACCGTGATGTATTAATTTTATCCATACCGTCCATATATTTTTCCATATCATTTTATGTCATAAAATCAAAAATAGAAAATATAAAATGCTCGAGTGGACCACACAGTGAGAATTAAATTACTACTGTTGAAAATTTTTTAAGGACCACGGAAGTTTTGGATCAATATGATATTTGTTTTTTCACTTCATTCAGGTTCATATGACCATACCAACAGGTTGGATGGAAAATAAAACACTTGGTGGACCCTAATAAGGTTTCAATGGTGGGAGTCCGTAGCACCGCTTCTTCATGTGGTGTGGTCCAGTTGAGCCTTGGATCTACCTTATTTTTGTTAAAGTAATGTAAAATGATACGGACAAATGTATGGACAGTGTGGATAAAATTCTTACATCATGGTGAGCCTCCTCCTTACCCGAGCTCGGAACAGGCGGTGGTAGTAGTCAATCCAAACCCTGTCTTCGCACGACACGTACGCACATCAGCTATGTCGCTGATGTGTGGTAGCCAATCGCTTCCGTAAGTGGGCCTGTATGAGGTTACTAGTTCTTTATCACTTTTAAGAGTTCTACTCTTCTCTTGGGATCCAACGTGAGCTTTGTTAATTCGTGGCCACTGTATGAGTTTGATGGCCTGAAAATGTGGTCACGGCGGGGTCCACCGTGCTGTAATTTTTTTTTTTAAAAAAATCCACATGCTGTCCATTTTCACGTACCATCTTAGGGCATGAGCAGAAATAGAAGGAAGAAGGCTCAAGTGGACCACACGGCAGGAAGTAGTGGTGATAATGACGCCCACCGTTTATACCTTTTTAGGTTCGCCGTGATGTTTATTTGCCATTTATCCTCTTGATAAGGTCACATGGACCTAAATTAAGGATCAAAACATCTGCCGCTGGCAAGAAGGTTTTAACGGTGGGTGTTCAATCCGAACTGTGTAGTTCACTTGAGCTTTGGATTTGACTCATTTTTGAGCTCATACCTTTAAATTATCTGGAAAATGGATGCAAGGCATGGATAAAACACATACATCACGATGGGCCCTGTTATGGGAAGATCCGAGCCTTCTCAACTCCGGGGTCTGACGTCGTTCAGAGTCGACTGGAGATGTACGAATAAGTCAAAAATTACGAGAACAGCCGAAGGGAAAGACTTCCAGCTTGGCCCTAGTTACGCTCTTACTCCAAGGCTTCGGGTAGACGAGCTAGGGCCAGGGTTATTGGTTCGGAGTAATCCAAGATCGAGGCAGTTAGTTTGAAACTCAGATCGGGATCTACTTGTGGGACCTCAAGTTGTCCCACTACCGCACGTTTAGTGACGGTTATTCAATCGCCCACGTTCGCACGACCACATGACGGTTGGGCAGCCGAGTCTCCCGCGAGAGGTTGTAAGTGCCCCAAAACGTGCGGAGTTAAACGGACATGCCCCTTTCCAGGTGAGTGGGTATAAATAGTATCTCATAGGGAGGAAACATGTATGCAATATCTCGCACTCTCCCTCTACAAATGAACTTAGACCCAGATTCCCTTGACCTGACTTAGGCATCGGAGGGTCCCCTGTCTAGACCAGGGTTTCCTTTGCTCACCGTGATTGTGCAGGTTCAAGACGCGGAAGTGGCTTGGAGTTCAATGATCCGAGCGGAGAGTCATCCAAATTTTGTCGGCAACATTTTTGGTGCCGTCTGTGGGAAGCTGATATGAAAAGTCAGTTCCCTATTTCTCAAGTACAATGGTGAGAGGAAAGAAGAAATCTGCAGCTGTGGAGCCTGAGCCGAATGAACAGACTTGGTCTTCTTTGTCATTTCATGCTGAGTCTGCTCCAGGGCCATCTCAGCGCTTTCATAATCGGACAAGTATCGAACTATGCAAAGCGAGATACAAGCCCTGCGCGACGAAATTAATCAGATGAAACAGCGATAGGAGCAACAGCCACAGCCGCTTCCTATCCCGGGAACAGTCGGACCGGTAGTGGAAGTCCAGTCCGCACCGCGGAGTATAAGATCCGAGGGGTCTCAATGTCAGTCTGCTCGGGTTCTAGCCTCAGTCCAGAACCCTCCCCCGACCCAAGACCGAGTTCCAACTAGGAACACAATGACTGTAACGACCCGTAAATTTTCGTACTATGGTTCGAGTACCACCTCGACCAGAAATCACTTAGGATTAAATCCTTTAGAAATTTAACAAAGTTAACTAAGTGCTAAACTAGATTAGCCATAAAATCAGTTGGAATCGCTTTAAATACGATCGGTAAGACCCAAAACTTGCACAATCATTGACTCTAGGTTACTCTAAAGTTTAGGATCAAACTCATTACCCGACTGCTCTCGGGAACGAATTGAAACTCTGTATCAGGTCTAGACCGCACATCGGAAGTCCGATTAACACGAAGTTAAGGAACTAGGACCGCCTCACTGGGCTTGACAACCATCTCGGAAATCAAGTCCAGACGATGTCCCACGACCATTCGCTTGAGTCCGGAGCGAGGGAGTGTGAAAACCTCTGTTTTCTTTACAAAATAAATATCTTGAATAGTGATCTGGCACTACTCGCTTGCGGAGCAGTATTAAGCAACCAGACCGTCAGAATTAGACTAAATTAATTACACCCTCGGATCAGGAAAAATTTCAAGAACATTTACATGTACTTGGAATTTCGGATCGAGGCCCACTGACCGTTGAACTGAAAATGGTCCGCCACGCGTGATCTGGGAATCCAACCGAGACGAAAACATAACCTCACGTAGATCCATGGGTTGTGAGCTTAAGTCCGACGTTTGGCTCAAGGAGGGCTGCCAGAAACCCTCTTTCGAGCTAGAACAACGCCAATTTGCTTATAATATAAGTATACCTTAAACATGAGTCTATTCCGGAGAGTTTTTAGGCTATATAAGGGCCTTAGAACAGCCTCTCTCACAGCCATACGAATTTGGAATAAAACCCTAAGGAGAGAGGAAAAAGAGAGTGAAAGCTTAAGAGTTGTGGGAGCATCTTCCTCCTACTGCTTTCGACCACCACACGGGCTGCACCACCCCTTCCTTGACGCTTTCCCGGCGATACCGACTCCGTTTTAAGGTGAGAAACCCTAACCCTAGATCTGTTTGGGTGAGTGAAGGTTATAGGTTATGAAATAGCTAATCGGTTTCACTCTCTAGGCGATAAAACTGCCGAATACGGAAGCCCTTCAAACCTTGCTGATTTGTTGTGATTCCAAGGTGCAAGGTGAGGACTTTAGGTATATAAGTTATGGTTTTCAACGCTTTCAATGTCAGATAATGATAGATTCATGATCTGCATGTAATTGCACATGTACAAAGTGCTTTCCGTTTCCTGTTTCGATTAAAGATGCAAAATATGGAATTTTACATACTCTAGGTATACGTAGAAATACCGTACGTACACATTTTGGAAATGTGTTTGCCATGATTAATTGTTGTATGATTATATAGTATATGGATAAAATACCTGTTGGCGAAAGGAATCGCCGTATTACATGTTTCCTTGTATACACTATGTATGTTGAAATTGTGTATTCTAGAAAATACCGCATACGTATAAATTTTGGAGATGTAATTGTCATGATTATTTGCTGTGTGAATATGATATATACGTATAAAATACTAGTTTGGTAAAAGGATAGCCCTAATACATATTTCTCTAACATACGTCATGTATGTTGAAATAGTGCACTCTAAGTGTTTGTGAAATTGCTTGTGGGTGTAAGTGCTTAAATGTTAGTGCCTTAGGTAGGTGCTGAGATGGGGTTCTCAACTACCTTAGAGCCACGTATGATACCCTCCATGTGGTTGTTTACTCTAACCACTCACTTATGAAATATATGTATTTATATCCCTATTTGTATAGCGCTCTATAACATGCTTTTTAACATGCTTTGTAACTTGTTTCATAACATGCTTTCTAATATGCTTTATGACATGCTTGCTAGTGTGCTTGAATTACTTTGTTTATCATGCTTTACTTCACATGTTATGATTGAGAATTGATTGAGCTTGGGACTATGTCCATAGTCCAAACATCCGGTACTAGACTTGAGATCGTGGTTGAGATTCATCTCGCCACACATGATGTGTTTGGCGAACCCGTGTCGTACTTCGGTTGGCGATAGTGGTTGGCCACACGAAGTGCTTTTGCGCTTCATATCGCTCAACTTGTTGTGCGCTCGAGCTAGCGGAGCACGTCAAGTAACCTGTGTGTCTTATGTATGTTCACCATGTTTGGTCGCTAATGCTTGAACCTAGGGTACCAAACTTACCAGTGAGAATCCTGTTAACCATAGTACCTCGATCCGCTAAGACTCATGAGCCGGGCATGGTGGTGTGGGACACCGTGGTCTAGCTGTCGGCCTACGCCGGGGCCACGTGCCTCCCCGTAGTGACCAGTGAGCAACCAAACTCGTGAGCCGATTATGGTGGTATGAGACACTATATTCGTGCTGTCGGCCTACATTGATAAGGTGATGGGGGAGCGGTGCAACCTTTGTACATAACAGCCCTGACAGCCCTTTGTAGTGACCTCGAGCATACTCTGAAATCGCAGTGCGCCTTAGGGTTCGCCGTGGTATATAGAGTATGAACTACGCCTGTTTCTGTATTGTGATGAATCGTTTAAGGGGTGATGGGGGAGTGGTGTAACCTTTGTGCGTAACAGCCCTGGCAGCCTCTGCAGTGACCTAGAAAACACACCATCGTCTAATATTAACTAGGACTGACGACCCTAGAATGGATCATGTTTGGGAATGATACAAGGGAGGTACCTTAGTTTCCCAATCCTGCTGTTTGAAATGGACTAATTAAAAACTCAGTAATCATGCTCATTATGCATTGCATGTGCCTGGAAGATGTGGAGCACTGAGGGATGAAAGCATGCCCCGAGCGTGAGATGGTGTCGCATGAGGGAGTATGTCAGTGAGGGCATCCATCATACCTGCATCCATACTTGCATTAATAAGAGTAGCTAGGAGTGTTTGATTTTACTGCTTTATCATTACTGCTTGACTGTATTGATAACATGTTAACCTATGCTTTATTGTTCCACTGAGTTAGCTACTCACTCCCACGTTACGGGACGGTGTTGCGCACACCAACCAGACTCTGTCTCGGGTTTAGACGAGCCGGCGACTCTGGAGGCGGAGCCAGATTATGACGAGGATCAGGAGGAGTTCTCGTATATGCAGTACTATGGCGTCTTTGACTAGGCTGCCGCACTGACGGGATTTGCAGGGATCACTTCTTAGATTATTTTTGACATTTTGTTCACAAACAAACATATGTATATGGTAACTCAGATAGATTCATACTCTGGAAAACAAGAATGATTTTTGTTTCATTACATACATGTATATGTAGTTTAGTCTTCCGCTTGCCTTTATAAAAATGATCTGGAGTATGAATTACTATTTTTGGTATAATCTCACTCATGTTTATTGTTCTAACACAGACAACATTTAATCAGCATTATTTATGTTGCATAAGTGATGTGTTGGAACTCGGGAGTTGAGTTATACTCGACCCCCGATTTTTAGGGCGTTACAATGACCCGAGTCCCAACGAATGTCTCGATCACCTCAGCTCTGGCACCGACGGATCTCCGTCACGAGATAGAAAGGAGGAGGGGAAGAAGAACCCCTGAGGTGGAAGCCATGCAAGAAATAGTGGATGAAAACAAAGATCCGTGGGAGACACGGTTTGCAGAACTCAACAACAAAATTTTGATACTAGAAAAGAATCAGCAGTGGTCATCAGTCCCTGCTGCCGTTCAAGCGATGATGGAAGAGACCAAACCTCCCTTCATCTCTGCGATCACGAGCAAGGTGATGCTGCAGAGGTTCCGGATACCTCCCGTCATCCAATACTCTGGGTCTGGCGACCCATCCGAGCATGTGGAGGCTTATCGCTCGCGGATGCAAATCCAGACAGCGACGGACGCGATGATGTGCAGGGGATTTTCGATCACACTCACAGGATCCACTCGGAGTTGGTACTGTCAGCTCAAACCCAATTTCATTGGTTCCTTTGTAGAGCTCAACTGATTATTCCTTACCCAATTCATAAGTGGTAAGAAGAGTCGGAAGCCAAGCACCCATCTGTTCACTATTAAGCAAGGGCCTAAGGAGTCATTGAAGGACTACATTGCTCGTTTCAATAAAGAAGCATTGCAGGTGGAAGACTACAGCGACAAGATGGAGCTGTCCGTCGTGTTCAGTGGTCTGAAAGAGGGGAAGTTCTCATCTCCATTGGAAAGAATTTGTCGAAGACATTAGCGGAACTCGTCACCATAACTCAGAAATATACTAACGTTGAGGAATTCTCCAGCGCTCGTAAGAATGTTCAAGTAGCAGAGCCGACTGGCAAGGGGAAGAGGCCGAGGAACGAAGAACCTCAGCCGTCCAGTAAAAGACCAGACGACCGTGCTCCTCGTTATCGAGCAGAAAACCTGAGGGTAAATTTCGTTCCTATACTCCCCTCAACACATCGATCGAACAAATTCTACTGGACATCAGAGGCCAGAAGCTCCTGAATTGGCATGTTTGCATGAAGGCCGACCCAGACCATCGAGACAAGCGCAAGTATTGTCGTTTCCATCGATATCACGACCACAATACGGCTGACTGCGTGGATCTCAAGGATGAGATCGAGACTCTTATCCGTAAGGGTCATTTGCGCCAATATACCAAGGAAGAGAGAACAACTCGGAGAGAAGAACGAGAGCAGCCGAATAATATTGTGGAAGAGCGAACTGAAATTCGTACCATCTTTGGCGGTTCATCTGGTGGAGGAGATTCAAACATGGCCCGAAAAGCCCATTCTGGGAAGTCCGATCCAGAACTCTACATCCACATGACCGAGCGGCCGAGCAAGGAACTCCGGGTCAGCTCGTGCAACCTGACCTTCATAGAAGATGATGTGCACGGAATCCAGCACCCGCATGACGACGCCTTAGTCATTACTATGACCATAGCCAACCATAAGGTGTACCGCATCCTAGTAAACACTAGAAGCTCAGCTGATGTAATCTACTCTGAAGCTTTTGAAAGAATGGGGATTCCAAGGTCACGCCTCAGACCTGTGAAGACCCCTTGCACGGTTTTTCTGGAGAAAGGGTTTTTCCGAGGGAGCCATCTCCCTCCTTGTGACCGCGGGAGAAGGATGGTATCAAGTCACCCTCGGGTGGACTTCCTTGTCGTCAACGTGCCGTTAGTGCATAACGTCATTCTAGGCAGACATTCTCTTAATGCGATGAGAGTGGTGGTCTTCACCTACCATCTAATGATGAAATTTCCTGCCGAGGGCAGAATAGGCTACCTCCGAGACGATCAACGCGAGGCTCGGAGCTGTTATGCAATAGCGGTAAAGAAAGGGTCAGTAAAGCAAGCCCTCACCGTCAACGTCCTCTATCCCAGGGGACCTATAGAGGACTCATCTGTGGAAGACTTGGAGAAAATACCACTTGATGAGGCAGATCCGAGCAAAACCGTTCAGCTTGGAACATCGTTGAATTCCGAGCAACGGTCTGAAATGCTGGCTTTCCTACAACAACATAGAGACGTCTTTGCATGGTCGCATGAGGACATGCCCGGGATCTCTCCTGATGTCATGGTCCACAGGCTGAATGTGGACCCGGATCACAAACCTGTGAAACAGAAGAGGAGACCGTTTGATGCCGAGTGGTATGAAGCTATAACCGACGAAGTCTCTACACTGCTCAGCGCTGGCTTCATTGAAGAGGTACACTACTGATTGCTTGCCTCCAAGTGCAAAGGTTCGTAAGTAATATCCTGTGAATACAGGGTCGATCCCACAGGGAGATAAATTGCGAGAAGGAAAAAATCAAATGCAAAACAAACTAGGTAATAAAAACTAAAACTGATGATTTGATTTTTGGATTTTTGAATGGATGTAATTCAACTGAATTAAAATAACACCCAAGCTTCAAAGTTCCACACATAGGTTAATGTTCCAAAATCATGATGACTTGGATAACACAACTAGGATCTGAGCACTATGGTCAGCCTAATCGGAAAATAAAACAGTTTAAGTATTTTAATAAATAATATAAAATATTAGAAAATAATGGATTTGCACCATTGACATATATTCTCAAGCGCCAGTGATTTTAAGTATTCAATATCTATAGGATAATGAATATCAAAGAAACATAACAGGTTGAGAACCTCTCCTATCTAGGAAATCTGATTGATTCAGGGTAAGCCTATCCATTAATGTAGATCTCATATGATGGAAACATATGGATCTCACAAGAGGATAAAAAACAAAACCTAAATAATAGATAACATGCATATACCATTCTTTTCATCATTAAAAGCAATCAATCATCAAAACTTAAAGAAATATTAAACCCATGTGCTTCCCTTCTAGCTTGGGCTAGAAGGAACTTAGAAAAACATAACTAGAATAAAGAAAGAAAGAAACAAGAAAGAATAAATGCAAATAGAAAAGATCTAAAAGAAAAAAAACATTTTATAAAACTTAAATGAAATTGAAAACCCTCTAAAAACCTAAAATATTGCTCTTGAATGCTTTTAATAATGTTTAGTAATGCCCTAGGAAGCCCTATTTATAAGTAGGGAATTTCAATTTTCGTACAAAATTGAAAAACCCTAGAAACCGCTTCAAATATATGTATTTTCTCAAAATAGACTTATCGCTGCATAGTTCGTTTAAAACAGACTTCCTGCTGCGCAGTTTTCCAAAATAAGCTTCATAGCTTAAGAATACACTTGTTCAGGACGATTTCAGGATTCTTCACTTCAAATCTTCGATTATCTTCATTCTTCACTTGGTTTTCTTGAATCTTTGGCACGTGAAATCTTCAATCTTGGTCTCCTAAGATCCATCCCTTGACTTGGTGATTTTTTAGCATCAAATTCATGCTTTTAACACCATTTTTCAATCTAAGCACTTAAATTCACCTTGCAACACATACATGAGTAAAATAGAATATTAAGCGGATTTATGTTCATAAAACTAAGATATAAATGGGAAAAATTATGCAATATTTGAGTCTCAATACACCCCCAACCAGCATTTTGCTAGTCTCGAGCAAAATAAGCAAAAAAAAAAAAAAAAAAAAAACTAATTTTAGAAACAAAATTAAAATGAAAAAAATAATCTAATTACACTTTCGCAGGTAATTTCGATTGCATTTAGCATATGCAACAAGCCTTTAAACCCCTAGGTTTCCCCTAGTGGACGAGTTATAATCTCGTGAGGGTTTTCAGAAATGTTACCCATAAACATTGAAAACATGAAAAATAGTTCAACACTCATAAATTTATACAATTATGCCTCCATTCATCATATGAATTCCAAAACAAAACAATACTTACCCCAAGTCTGGAGTTAGTTAGAATCTCAATTTCATAATCCATTACATCCTTGAGTTCAGAGACTTAATCAAAATTTAGAATAGTTATGATCCAATATCTTTAGGTGCTCCGTGACACTAGTCTAACTTTGAGAAATATGCATGTTCTCTATCCTAACTCCTTTCAATCATTCCAAGAATATGAAATCTCTGATTATCTCATTTTCTTCATGTCTTTCTTCTTTTATCATCATATCCTCATTATTATAGACCACTCTTAAATGAAGATTCCCACCGAGTTTGCTTCATAACCTAAGGTATCGTACTTGTAATGGTAACAGTAATGGATACTTAGGTATCCTTATTCCGGATTACTGACACGATTGTTATGGTTATTGAATTCATGCTCTTTAATAAAAATTTCTTTTTCCATCACTTTTTTTTTCTTCAATATTCTCTCTTTTAAGCATATATCAATGATACTAGTTCATTCAACCTTGTTTGAATCAAAAGTTGTTATTCTAGTTCACATATCATATTCCTCACTTAGTTAGCTAGGGTGTATTGTGAATTCAGTACACCAAATTACAACTCACTTTAAATTAGTGATTAGATAATTGAACTCAAATATATAATTTTCAGTTGTTAGAATTCTGACTACTATCGACCTAAACTAAGTATTAACTTTGCCTTTGGAATTCGCATAATATCATGTTTACATTCTTGTATATATTATTTTGAAAATGTTGAAAAAATTTCCTCATAAACCTAAAAAAAAAAAAAAAAAAACTGAAACCTAAAAATAAAATAAAATAATAATAAAATAAACTGAAACCAAAAAAGAAAAAAACCTCACATGGATGACTATCCACACCCCCAACTAAAATCTACATTGTTCCCAATGTAATGCAGAGAACAATAAAAATAAAATAAATGGTGGATAGTACCTACCATGAAAAACTCACCTGGTATGTGACACTAAAAAGAATTGAATATGATACAAATCCTACAGAAATGCTCCGTCAAACTAGGAGCATCAATCTGAATATTCTGGCTCATGAAGAGGGAAGAACTCTTCTCCCAAATGAAAATTTTCCACATAAGGCTTCAATCTCTGACCATTAACTTTGTATACATTACCATTATGTGGATTCTCAATTTCAACAGTCCCATGAGTATAAACATTCTTCACAATGAAGAATCCTGTCCATCTTGATCTTAACTTTCCCGAAAAGAACTGGAGACGGGAATTGTATAATAGGACCTTTTGCTGAGGTTCAAAATTCTTCATCAGGATATTTTTGTCATGAAAAGCTTAGGTCCTCTCTTTGTAGATTTTAGAATTTTTATAGGAGTCTCTCCTCAGCTCCTCTAATTCATTCAGCTCTAATTTTCTTTTTCTCCACTTGCTTGGTCTATATCAAAGTTTAATTTCTTTATTGTCCAGTAGGATCTGTGTTCCAATTCCACAGGCAAGTGGCAAGCCTTCCCATACACCAATCTGTATGGAGACATTCCAATCGGGGTCTTATAAGCAGTCCTATAAACCTATAAAGCGTCGGATAGTCTGAGGGACCAATCCTTCTTATCTGGCCTTATAGTTTTCTCTAAAATGTGTTTGATTTCCCGATTAGAAATCTCAGCTTACTCACTCGTTTGTGGGTGGTATGGGGTGCTCACTTTATGCTTGATGCCATATTTCTTCATCAAAGCCTCAAATGTCCTATTGCAAAAGTGAGACCAGCCATCACTAATGATGGCTTTTGGAGTTCCAAATCTAGAAAAAATATTTTCCTTGAGGAATCGTATGACCACTTTGTTGTCATTGGTCCTACTTGAAACTGCCTCAATCCACTTTAAAACATAGTCCACACCAACCAATATATAAAGAAATCCAAAAGAAGATGGAAATGGGTCCATAAAATCAATACCCCAACAATAAAAAATCTCCAATGGTAAAATTGGGGATAAAGACATTATGTTGCGCCGGGACACTCTTTCTAACCTTTGACATCTATCACAAGCAACACATAAAGCATGAGTGTCTTTAAATATGGTAGGCCAGTAAAAACCACACTACATGATTTTTGCAGTGGTTTTCTTAGCAGAAAAATGGCCACCACATGCTTCCATGTGACAAAAAGAAATAACACTCTGAACTTCATCCTTTGGGACATAACGTATAAAAATTTGATCAGTCCCATATTTATATAAATACGGGTCATCCCAGAAGAACATCCTAAACTCAGTTTCAAAACTCTTCCTATCTTGTGACTTCCAATGATATGACATTTTTCCCGTTACAAGATAGTTCACTATATCCGCATACCAAGGCAATTTGGAGATCACAAATAATTGTTCATTAGGAAAAGTGTCCTGGATATGCATCTCCTCAGTGGAATCATCTAACATCAATCTGGAAAGGTGATCGACTACTACGTTTTCTACTCATTTCTTATCTTTTATCTCTAAGTCAAATTCTTGAAGTAGGAGGATCCATCTCAAAAGTCATAGCTTTGCATCCTTCTTAGATAACAAATATTTCAAAGCCGAGTGGTCCGTGAAAATGAATACTTTAGATCCCAGCAAGTAGGACCTAAACTTATCCAAAGCAAAAACTACTGCAAGTAACTCTTTTTCAGTTATTGAGTAGTTCACTTGGGCTGAGTTTAGAGTTCTACTCGCATAGTGAATAACGTAGGGCCGTTTATCTTTCCTTTGGCTTAAAATAACCCCTATGGCATAATCACTTGCATTGCACATTAGTTCAAAAGGAAGTGTCCAATTTGGTGGACGCATGATAGATGCAGTGGTAAGGGATGATTTAATTTTATTAAAAGCACTTGCACACTCATCTGTCCACTTAAATGGAACATCCTTTTGAAGAAGATTAGTCAAGGGTTTAGTAATGACACTAAAGTTCTTGATGAATCTTCTATAGAAACCAATGTGCCCTAGAAGTGATCTAATATCTCTAATAGTTTGGGGGATAGGTAGATTAGCAATAATGTCTAGTTTTGAGCGATCTACCTCGATTCTATTTTTAGAGATAATATGACCTAAAATAATTTTCTTTTGAACCATGAAATGACATTTCTCCCAATTTAAGACAAGGTGTTTCTCTTTACATCTAGACAAGACAAAAGATAAATTGTTGAGGCATTCCTCAAAACTACTCCCAAATACAGAGAAGTCGTCCATGAAAACCTCAAGAAACTTCCCAACCATATTTGAAAAAATACTTAACATACACCGTTGGAAAGTTGTTGGGGCGTTACACAATCTAAATGGCATCCGTTTGAAAGCAAATGTGCCAAATGGACAAATGAACGTGGTTTTCTCTTGGTCTTCCAGGGCTATCTCTATTTGGTTATATCCGGAATATCCATCAAGAAAACTATAGAAGGAGTGACCTGAAATAGCGGTGAAGACCGCTTGAGTTGAAGTCAGAATATGCCAATATGTCCTAGAGGGGGGAGAATAGGACTTTTAAAAGTTTTTATGATTTATTTAAAATCCTATCACACTAATCCTAACAACAGACATATATTAGGATTACTCAAAAATAACT
The DNA here is from genome assembly GCA_021015155.1 of Magnolia officinalis. Taxonomy (NCBI): domain Eukaryota; kingdom Viridiplantae; phylum Streptophyta; class Magnoliopsida; order Magnoliales; family Magnoliaceae; genus Magnolia; species Magnolia officinalis. The sequence goes on from JAJHSJ010000010.1 coordinate 9,242,810, forward strand.
CTATTGGCTTCCAAGCCCAGTAGAGGATCCAATCACAAACTGCTTAAAGAGTAAACAATATAGAGCCTAGTTTATGATGGATATGACTGTGTAAGTGTGTGTAGTATGATCAAATATTCAGATGAGGAAGTATTAAAGCAAATCACACAATCATAAAAATAGCAATAAAAAACACAGTCATTTTATAGTGGTTCGACGATAAGTCTACTCCACTCCCGGCTGCCGCACTCAACCCTTGAGTGTACCAGATTTCACTAAGGAGGTTTCCCAGGGTTCACCTCAAACCTAAGGTTTTAAATTAGGTTCACCTTCAACCTTTACATAGAGGTTTCTACTCGGTTAACCTTTAACCCTGGAGTTTTACTGGTTCACTCATAACCAGATGTTTATGCTCTCCATAGAGCAAGGGTCCACACAATGCACTCGCCACGTACACTCTCGCCGGAGGCTTCCTTGAGGACTTCAAAGGGTGAGAATCACTTAAGACCCAATCCTAGAAAGGAATGATCACAAGTGTCCTCTGGACTCTAGATACTTACAAATAAGTTAATGAGTCCCATTCAGCACAATGTAGAAGATCTCCTCCTCCTTGTTGACGAAGAGTCTTCCGCTCTCTTGATCCGCAACACAAGATAATATACCTATACTAGGCTTCGGGTTGGGTCAAGGTGAAGATGAAATCCTACTCTCAAAATATTTTCCTATCAGGAATGTAGAACGATTCCAATCTTATGCATTCAAGGCATCCCAGCTTAATGATTTGCCATTAAGGTAGTAGCTGAAGGATCCTTAAATGCGGAAGTTCATTCCCCAATCCACTCTATTGAATGTCGATGGTGAGGGTGGATTAGAGGATGAACTCCCTTGAGAGAAAGGGCTTTAGATATAAGATATAAGTTGAAACACTCAAAAGCTCTCTCTACTTTCTCTCACAGCAACAAAAGACAAGTTCTCTATATATAGACAAAAAGTTCCAACGAATATAAAACGGTCACATTTATGACAGAGTTCGATATCATCGAGCAGGTTCGATATCATCGAGCGTATACTCTCGATAGCATCGATGGTCTGCTCGATGACTCGGACTCAATGTCAAACGCTTTTGAAACTCTTTGCCAAATGGTCGATGAATTGAAACTATTATCGATGTCATCGGATTTAAAACTCTGATTCCATCGATGACAGGTTCGATTAATCGACACTTGAAAAATGAGAGAGACTTGACTTTGAGATATTTCAGGTTTTTATGAATGATCGGGGAAACCGTCGAGATCATCGGAATTTGAATGTCGATGATATCGAGATCAGAGTCAATGCATTGATAAATCCAGCGGACGATTTGTGTCCTTGTTCGATGCAATCGACCTGGTACCGATATCATCGATATTTGAATATCGATTCTATCGAAGGGCCCCCGATCATAATTAAAAACAACCTGAAATATCTGCTGTAAGAAATGCACGCCCACTATCGATATCATCGATGGACCTCCGATCTTATCGATATTTGAATTTAGATCATATCGGACGGTCATCGATATATCGAAGGAATTTGAAATTTTTATTAAAAAATAGGGGCGCGCGGAAATCTGCCTGTCGATCTTATCGAGCCACTCCCGATGGACTCGAGATTTGAATATCGATGATATCGATAGGTGTATCGATACATCGATAATTCGTCCAGATATGTTGTGAAGTTACTGGACATATTTAGTGCTTTTATCGATGATATCAATAGGTGTATCGATACATCGATAAATCCGTCCAGATGAATATTTAGTTGCTAGACATTTTTGGTCCTCTCATCGATAATATCGTTAAGGTATTGAGGACATCGACAGTGCAGGTCGATTATATCGAGGGTGCATCGATAAAACCGACAAGGCGAGAAAAACTTATAGATTTTTTTATTCGCAAAAAGTTTTCTCACCTTAAAAATCCTACGATGTCCATCTTATTTTAAGGGTTTTAATCACCTGGTGTTTTGGGCATGGGATGTGAGGCTATGATTTACTTATGGCGAGCTTCCACACATCCGGATGAGGCAGACGCTTGAATTGTTCTTCCTATCGAGCTCTGTAGGTAGTCTGACCCACCACTCACGTAACTTGACAAACCAGGGCACTTTCATGACCTGCTGCCCTCTCTAAAACGTGATCAATGAATGGTAGAGGGAAATGGTCCTTCTTTGTAACTTGGTTCAATTTTCTATAGTCAATGCAAACACGCCAACCAGTGATAACACGTGTTGGTATGAGTTCATTATTAGAATTCTGCACAATAGTTATTCCGGATTTCTTGGGACTACTTGAATTGGACTCACCCAAACATTATCGGATATTGGGTAGATGATTCCCACATCCAATAATTTGATCACCTTAATTTTTACAACTTTCATCATGTTTAGATTGAGATGCCTTTGAGGTTGTCTAATTGGTTTGACGTCCTCATCGAGGTGGATCTGATGGGTGCATATGAAAGGGCTTATACTCTTGATGTTAGAAATGGTCCAGCCCAAGGCTCCTTTGTGGTCCCTTAGAATATTCAATAATTTAATCTCTTGATCCTTGTCTAAAAATGAAGAGATCACCACAGGATAAGTTTTATTTTCACCTAAGTATACATACTTAAGCTCATTTAGTAGTGGTTTTAAATCAAGCTTTGGAACATTGGTTGGTGATGACAGAGCTCGCGAGTCCTTGATAGATAACATTTGAGTGCACGGTCTCCATTGGTACATACCAATGTCCTAGGTGGTAGTGCTCTCATTATCATCACAAATTTTAGCAAGCACTTTTTCTAAATCAGATTTTTTCAAGTCCCCAATGACTTGAATCAATTCCTCAGTCAGACTAGGTTCCAATTCCTCTTCTTCTATCAAGAAGTTTATGAAATTCAGCTCATGGATTTCATTATTATCAATAGGCTGCTTACATAGATTGAAAATATTTAGCTCTAGAGTCATGTTACCAAAAGACAAGTTCATCATTCCATTCCTGAAATTTATGATTGCATTTGAAGTTGCTTGGAATGGGTGGCCTAAAATGATGGGAACTTGAGCGCTAGCGTTTACATATGGTTCAGTGTCTAGTACAATAAAAGCTACGGGGAAGTAGAATTTCTCCACTTGGACTAGCACGTCCTCTAAAATTTCCCTTGGTACCTTAATGGAGTGGTCAGCGAGTTGGAGTGTAATCGTGGTTGATTTAAACTCGCCTAACCACATTTGTTTGTAAACCGAATAAGGTACTAAGTTGACACTTGCACCCAAATCTAGCAAAACATGCTCAATTTAGAAATTTCCAATAATACAACGAATAGTGGGACTTCCCGGGTATTTGTATTTGGATACAACCCTTTGTTGAATGATAGCGCTCACTTTCTCAGTAAGGAAGGCTTTTTTGTGCACATTTAATTTCCTCTTTACAGTGCACAAGTCCTTGAGATATTTAACATATGATGAAATTTGTCTAATGACATCAAGCAGAGGAATATTGACAGTAACCTTTTGGAGCACATCCAACACCTCTTGATATTTCATGGGGACAGTCGGATTCCGAAGTTTAGATGAGAATGAAACTGGAGGCTCATATGACTTAGTCTCTTTATCCTTTTGTTGTTGCGGCTCTTGAACCATAGCCGGTTCATCATTTTCTTGAGACAGTGGCTCATCCTCCGGTATTTCTACCGGTTGCATTATCTTGTTATCGACCTCTTTTCCATTTCTCAAGGTAATGATGACCTTAGCTTGTTCATGATGTAGCTCACTTGGATTTGAGTCTCCAATGAAATGTGTATTTTCAGGGTTTAACACAGGTTGAGAACGAAAGGTGCCTTTTTCCTTAGCATTTAATTGAGTCTCAATTCTAACCACGACCGTCTTTAATTCTTGATTTGATTGGATTAGAGACTGATTCATTTAAGCTTGAGAGTTCATGAATGCGGTCAATGCATCCTCCACAGATGATCGCTTTGGCGGGGGCACATATAGTGCATTGTTAGGTGCCCCAAAGAAGTTATTTTGTGGAGGCATTTGAGGTACATTGGGTGCATTAATTTGTGGTCCATTCCTCCAACTAAGATTAGGATGGTTACACCAATTTGGATTATACGTGTTTCCCATTGGTTGCATAACTAACCTTTGGTAGTTATTTATAGCATTTGCTTGATCATGCTCATGCGTGATATTTTGTATAACTGAGATTATTGGACAATCCTTTGTGTCATGGTCTGTACCACCACAAATGCTACAAAAATTACCTAAGGAAGCGTTTGCTTTAACCATATCAACCTTCCTAATTTTCAAGGCTTCGACCTTTCTAGCTAATGCAACGAATTTTGCATTAAGGTCGTCTTCCTCTCTTAAGACATATATCCCTGCTTTTTCTCTAGGAATGGGTCTTGTTTTGTCTGGTTTAGCAGAGACATCCCATGTCTGCGTATTCTTTGCTAACATATCTAGAAAATTCCAAGCCTCATTATGATCCTTGTTAAGAAAGGTTCCCCACACATCATCTCTATGAACTGACGGGTATCCATGGTGAGCCCTTTTCGGAAAGTATCAATCACGTGCCATGGTGTCACGCCCCAGACTCAGTAACCGGACTCACAAGGATTCCAATGACCGGTTCTGAACGCAACAGCCTCCATAGTACCCCATTCTCGGATCCTGAGGCAGGTTCCGATCCTGGGATCCTACAAGGAGGATTTTCATAACAGTATAATCATTCCAATACGAGCATACCCAAGATCACAGCAAGAACATCTGAGAATAACAAAGGCACACATAGAAAAATCCACTATAAATTTGAACTTTTACAATCATCCATAAGGTCCAAAAGGACATACATGAGATAAAAGGAAAAGAGAGAAAGGTCAGTAACACTGGAATCCTCAAATGCTCAGCTCTACTCCATGCTCTACTGCTATGTCGCCCGCCTAGAGTATCCTGCACGTATCAATCTTGCATAAGCTTATAGAAGCTTAGAGGGTGGTGTAGGTGTGTGATAATGGTGCACAGAAGAGTAGTAGGAGATACAAGGAAAGAAGCATGGTCAATGAGGATATCACTAGCCTTACCCAGGCTTATCATGAATAAGATGCAATGAGTACTGGGTACTATGCCAAGGCAATGCATGAAGGGGCTTGTACAACCAATGCTAATGCAATGCAAGTAATGTCAGTGCTCATATCCAAACCACAAGTCATGTACATTTCCAATCATAAGGAAATCACTGGGGTCCACTACATTGTTGAATGACTACCGCTCTGCAGACCCTGCACAGTCAAACGAGCGTAAGAGACCTCACTACCCGCCTGCGGATAGCCAATCACCAACAAGGCCTGAAGGTAGCGGACCCATTTACGAGCTGGTCAGACTCAGCCTAGCAATGCCTCCTCACATCAGGCAGGTAAGGCCACACCCCTATCCAACCGACTACACGACAGTGGGAGTTGCGGCCTAATGGTATAAGGACCTCGTGCGCTCATATATTCCACCCGGTCACGGCGTTGGAGCAGATCCTTAGTACCATGGAAGTTTTAGAAATTTCACCCATGGGCATCCTATGCACCCGGTATGCTCAACTAATATTTTCGGTGTCCACACATACGGCCATCCATGAATACCCCTGTGGAGGCAAGGCCCTGATGAAGTAAGGGCGGATATCCATAAGCTATGCAATGCCAGATGTATGAATCACACAATCACCCATGCATCAATTCCAAGCATCCATCTCTCGGGGAGATACGAACATGTCCTACACAATGACACAACCATGGCCAATCATACTTCAATCAAGCATGCATATGATGCGTATGAGAGTGGGCCATGAAGATGAATAGGGGTGCCAATGAGGTGAAGATGAACTCTCTACCTAACCCTGAAGGGTCTAGGTACTTAACCAATTCCTTATAAGGAAAACAACCTCTAGTAGGGGCCCATATACCTGGGGTAGTCCATGAGACTAAGGAAAACAATGATATGGGCATAAATAGATGAAACGAGCCTAGCAAGGGCCTATGGTGGGCCTTTAACCACCCATAGAAGCCCATGGACCTACCTTAGGGCCACCAATGTGGACATCCAACCACAATTGGTCTCCAAGAGGTAGCCCATCTTTAATTGATTACGGATCAAGGACCAAGTCCCACACAACATTAGAAATAAGAAATGGGCAGCCATTACATACCACATACATTCATGTTGGGCTTCAGAAAGGCGGCCCAAGGCTTAACCAAAACATGGGTCCAAGGGGAACACACATAGCCCAACCCATATATACAACTATGGGCCTATAGGGGAAAGGTTAGGGCCCAACATAAAGGCCACTAATCCCATATATTGTGGTGGCCTAGTGGGCAGCCCATTGCTCAAATCACATGGGCAAATGTCATGTTCTTAGTCAAGTAAGTTGGGCCTACAACCCGGCCCAAGTATAAAGTTGATTTGGTGGGCAATTAATGGCCCATATACTTGTGTAATCCGGCCCACTAATCCAACACAATAGTATGGTAAAAATGGCCCAAGAGTTCAATGAGCCTATCTAGAAAGTTTCAGCCCAAATTGGGCTCAAAGAGTTCAACAACTAGCCATATTCATGGACTCAATTAAATTCAACTGTGGTGGGCCTCAAAAGTGCATTTATTAAGCCCAACATTTAAGGAACTAAATATATAAATTATTACCTCTAAGATTTTTCACAATGTGTTGGGCCCCACTCTTCAAAATTTCAGCCCAAAGGCCAAACATAATTATAACATGTTGTTGTCCTAAATTTGGGCACTCCATTGGAGTGGGCCCAGGGCCTCTAAAACTCTGGAAATTGAGGGCCAAGGTCCCTTATCATGCATACAATGAGAGAAAACCCAAAAAGGTGGCCCACCATCAGAGGAAACATTTTTGAATTATAATTTTTATCAAGGCATATTGCTGGACTGCACAACAGAAAATTCTGGCAAACCAACCATCTTTGCCCATTCTTTTGGATGCTCAAATGAGGTCAGTTGGGGTTGAAATTTTTCAGAGTGATACTTCAATAGGTGGGACACACGCCTACAAAATCTTAGAATTTTTATATATTCCTAAGTATTTTAATTAATTTGAACAAAATAGTCTGTTTAGAAAATCGGACAGACCTGAACGTCCCAATGTGGTGGGTCAGTCCGGCCCTCGCCACGGTGTGTACAGGGGTTCATTGGCTCTGAAACTTGGTAGGTAGGTCCCACCATGGGTAGACAATAACTTCACAAATTTTTAGAATTTTTGGACATTTAAAAATATTTTAATTTATTTAAAGAAATCAATCTATCCTGAAAATTGGACTGATCTGGACACCATATTGTAATGGGCCGGTCCAGCCACCACCATGGTGTGTACAGGTGTCCATTAGCCCCAAAATTTTGTAGGTTGGTCCTAACATGAGTGAACCACTTTTCTATAAATTTTTATAATTTTTAGATACCTAAAAATATTTTAATAAATTTCAGAATTCCAACCTGTCCAGGGTAGAATGTTGCTGGAACAGTGTAGAAAATCCAGACTGTCCACCTCACTTGGACCACACCTTTGGGACCCCAATGAAGGTCAGATGGGGCTGAAATTTGGTATGGTTGTAGGTGGGTCATAAGGCTACAAGAATCATATATTATTTTTGTTTCATTATTCCCACCAAAGACCCATAAATCCGGCCCCAAAGTGGTCCAAAAATCTATCCAGGCAGATTTGGACAACAACATGTAATAAAAATGATTAAAATATAAACATGGTTTCCATGGGATTTAACCCCAGGAATTTGTATGGTGGACCACCCAGTGGGCCCCACAAATGTCCAGACCTTCTCTATCATCAAATACCCCTTGCATGTGTTCTATTTAGGTGGATTTTGGGGCCACATGTCTAAGGATGGACCGCTATGGGCGTCCAAGCTCCATGGTTGGTCGGGATTTTTGTTGGCCTACAAGGTGGGCCACACATGCAAGATCAGAATTCTATCATAAAGAAAAAAAATAATAATAATAAAGAATCGGCCACAAGAGGAGGGGCTCTGCCACATTGAGGCCCTCCTCTTCATCAATCACACCATACATTCCTTCTATTCATATGTTACAACAAAGATCCACCACATGCATGTTCTAGATTCAAGATCAATGGTTGGGATGCCATCCCAACCATGATTCTAGGGTCTAGATGACCCATCATACTATGGAATCCAAGTAATCCTCCATGATGGGGGCCTATAGAGGGGAAACCCAATGCATGGACATGCATGCATCAAAAAGGCCATTTGGCCACAACTAAGGGATGATGTAGGATCTCCACCATAGATTGGTGGGCCCTACACTTCCCACACAAAAAAAGGAGATTTAAGAACATGAAAATAGAAATCCTAAGTCATAGGAGTACACCCACATTAGATTGCTCCAAACTTGGACCTCCTAGTTCCTAGTGCACCAAGGGATCCATATCAATGGGTGAGATTGGATTTAGATGGTTAGATTTGGAGGATTAAAGGAGAAATGGGGCTGGAGAAGAGAGGGAGATGGAAGAGAAGTTGCTGGAGAAGAAGAGAAGAGAGAGAGAAATGAGAGGGAAAGAGAGGGAAAATCTTTTTAAGGGAAGTAATCATAACCTATGGTGACAATAATAATGTTGCTAGGGTAGGTTAGGTGTGGGTAGTGTTTAGGGTGGGTAGTGTTTATTCCATGTAATAGTGTAGTGTGTGTGTGTGGTGTGCATGGGAAATTGTGCCATGGAGGTGGTCTACATGCTTTTGTACAACAAGTGGGCCACATGATGAAATGCTCATAACTTTTGATCCATAGGTTGGATTGACACACAATACGCGTCGTTGGAACCGCAACGATGATACGAACGAGATGACATAGGCCTTGGGTCGATCCGAGTCGGGTCTACGTGACTGAACTCAAGGTGACTGTAAACACAATCCTAGGGTCGCGGGTCGCCGGAATTCGACCGGTAGGACCGCGAGACCATGATGAACAAGATGCATACTCACACACACACATGCACACATGGGAACTAGGGTTGGGTCTCACACATGGTTCATAACCATGATGTGGATAAGTAATTAGAAGGTCTTTGAAGCGCTCCCAAACTTGAAAAAATAGTTCATTCCCCTTTTGGGAGAATGACATAATTTCTTGTTTTAGTGCATTTGTTTTGTGCTCGGGAAAGAACTTTTTCAAAAACTCTCTACTTAAGGCTTGCCATGTAGTGATGGTATTAGGTCTTAGAGAGTTGAGCCATGATTTGGCCCGATCCTTTAAGAGAAAATGAGAATAACCTAAGCTTAAGTACATCCTTATTGCCATTGTTTACTTGTAACGTTGCAATTGCTTCCTTAAAGTCCTTGAGGTACAAGTAGGGGCTTTCAAAATCTAAGCCATGAAATTTAAGAATCAATTGAATCACACCTGGTTTACCATCTTTACTATGCAAGATGGTAAAGTTGATCTCTCAGGGTGTAGATGTTCACGTAAGGTCCGTGGTTGGTTTAACACATTCCTATGAACTTCATTTTCATCCCCAAGAGGAGGATTAGGTTGATTTTCTCTGTTTTGATTTGTAATTGGATCTGAAAGATTTGGATTTGGATTATCAACTGGGTCTGCCATGAAATCCAAGTGATGTTGAGTGCTTCTTCTAAGTGAATGATCAAGGCCTGGAACTAGTCCTCATTCAGAGGAGAGTCGATTATTTTGATCCCTACTCCAACGGGACATAAACCATCCACACCACACAATAAATACTACTAATTCAAATAGCAAGTATGATACTTAAAATAAAAATAAGAACTTAAATCAACAACTCAGGCGGCAGGGCCGACCATGAGGGTTCAGTCCACAAAGCAAAAATAAATCAACAATCCAGGCAGCAGGGCCGACCATGAGGGTTCAGTCCACAAAGCAAAAATAAATCAACAACCCAGGTGATAGGGCCGACCATGAGGTTTCAGTCCACAAAGCAAAAATAAATTAACAACCCAGGTGGCAGGGCCGACCATGAGGGTTCAATCTACAAAAAAAAAAAAGCAAAACTAATGCACAGATTAAACTATGCTAATTTGAAAAATAGATTCAGCGGATGATCTTTGTGATCAAACAACAACTGTAGGACAACCATAGCACTTGGGTGATAAAATCTCAAGCAGGGCAACCTTATGTAATAGTTAGTGCTTGAAAGACCCAACTGAATTTATTTTTAAAGAAAAAGAAAAGAAAAGAAGAAAAAAAATCTATAGAAAATTTGGAAGGTTTAGAAGAGAACTTACCTTAGAAAAAAAAACTTACCTTAGCTATTTTGCACAGATCTGATCTTTCTAAGTCTCTCCCCGGCAACGGCGCCAAAAACTTGATTGCTTGCCTCCAAGTGCAGAGGTTCGTAAGTAATATCCTGTGAATACAGGGTCGATCCCACAGGGAGATGAATTGCTAGAAGGAAAAAATCAAATGCAAAACAAACTAGGTAATAAAAACTAAAACTGATAATTTGATTTTGAGATTTTTTAAATGGATGTAATTCAACTGAATTAAAATAACACCCAAGCTTCAAAGTTCCACACATAGGTTAATATTCTAAAATCATGATGACTTGGATAACACAACTAGGATTTGAGCACTATGGTCAGCCTAATCGGAAAATAAAACAGTTTAAATATTTTAATAAATGATATAAAATATTAGAAAATAATGAATTTGTACCATTGACATATATTCTCAAGCGCCAGTGATTTTAAGTATTCAATATCTATAGAATAATGAATATTAAAGAAATATAACAAATTGAGAACTTCTCGTATCTAGGAAATTTGATTGATTCAGGGTAAGCCTATCCATAAATGTCGATCTCATATGATGGAAACATACGGATCTCACAAGAGGATAAAAAACAAAATCTAAATAATAGATAACATACATATACCATTCTTCTCATCATTAAAAATAATCAATCATCAAAACTTAAAGAAATATTAAACCCATGTGCTTCCCTTCTAGCTTGGGCTAGAAGGAACTTAGAAAAACATAACTAGAATAGAGAAAGAAGGAAATAAGAAAGAATAAATGCAAATAGAAAAGATTTAAAAGAATTTTTTTTTTATAAAACTTAAATACAATTGAAAACCCTCTAAAAAACCTTACATATTGCTCTTAAATACTTTTAATAATGTTTAGGAATGCCCTAGGAAGCCCTATTTATAAGTAGGGAATTCTAATTTTCGTACAAAGTTGAAAAACCCTAGAAACCGCATCAAATATACATGTTTTCCCAAAATAGACTTCTCGCTGCATAGTTCATTTAAAACAGACTTCCTACTGCGCAGTTTCCCAAAATAAACTTCACAGCTTCAGAATACACTTTTTCAGGACAATTTCAGGATTCTTCACTTCAAATCTTCAATTCTCTTCATTCTTCACTTGGTTTTCTTGGATCTTTAGCATGTGAATTCTTCAATCTTGGTCTCTTAAGATCCATCCCTTGACTTGGTGATTTTTTAGCATCAAATTCATGCTTTTAACACCCTTTTTCAATCCAAGAACTTAAATTTACTTTGCAACACATAAATGAGTAAAATAGAATATTAAGCGGATTCATGTTCATAAAACCAAGATATAAATGGAAAAAATTATGTAATATTTGAGTCTCAACAACTACCCAGATTGGATCGCAAACGTGGTCCTTGTCAAGAAAGCCAACGAGAAATGGCGGGTCTATGTGGATTATTCGGACCTGAACAAGGCCTGTCCTAAGGATAGCTTTCCATTGCCTCAGATCGATTAGCTGGTAGATAGTACAGCGGGGCACAAACTATTCTCCTTCCTGGATGCCTATTACGGGTATAACCAGATCGCGATTCATCCCTCAGATAGGCAGAAGACTACCTTCGTCACCGACAAGGGACTTTACTGTTATCGGGTCATGCTATTCAGCCTGAAAAACGCTGAGGCCACATATCAGAGGCTGGTGAATCAAATGTTCATTAAGCAGATCGGACACACTATGGAGGTTTTCGTCGACGGTACATTCGTTAAGAGCATTAAGGTGTCCGATCACTTAGCAGATCTCAGAGAAACCTTCACCATCCTTCGAGAATACCAGATGAAGTTGAATCCCGCAAAGTGTGCCTTCGAAGTTGGCTCCGGTAAATTCCTCGGGTTTCAAGTCAGTCAGAGGGGCATTGAAGCGAACCTCGATAAGATCAAGGCACTCCTTGACATGAACTCGCCTCAAACTATCAAGGAGATAAAATGTCTCACCGGATGAGTAGCGGCGCTCGAACGGTTCATACACAGAGCCATTGACAAATCCTCCCCTTCTTTCAGCAGTTGGAGGGTCATAAGAAGGCTGAGTGGACATTGAAATGCGAACAAGCTTTTCAGTAGTTGAAATAGTATTTAGGTTCGCCGCCCCTACTGTCTAAGCCCGAAGAAGGCGAGCCCTTGTTCTTGTATCTTGCAGTCTCGGCCTCAGCTGTCAGATCGGCCTTGATTAGAGAAGTAGGGGGTAAGCAGCATCCCGTATACTATGTAAGTAAAGCCATGGTACCTGCCAAGACGATGAATCTGGCTCTGGAAAAGTTAGCACTTTGTCTCGTTGTCTCGGCTCGTAGGTTACGTCCATACTTCCAGGCTCATTTCATTGTCGTCTTGACCGACTCTCCCCTCAAGCAAGTCCTCTAGAGGCCCGAGGTGTTGGGTCGGCTAACTAAGTGGGCGATCAAACTTGGGGAGTTCGATATCTAGTTCCGACCAAGGACAGCGATTAAGGGCCAAGCTTGGCCGACTTCATTGCAGAGTTCACCGTCTCGGACGAAGACGAGATTAGCGCCGAAGTGGAGACAGTTCCTTCGCCTGTTCCTCTAAACAATCAAGGGACAGTATCAGAGCCAGGCTGCATTCTCTACATGGATGGGTCGTCCAATGTCAAGCGTGCCGGAGCGGGAATTGTCCTGGTTGCGCCTGATTCTACACCCATCTAGTACCCGATCAGACTCAGTTTCAAGGCCTTTAACAACAAGGCGGAGTATGAGGCTTTGCTGGCTGGACTCAGGCTGGCGGCCAGTCTGGGGGTCCAGTCTCTCCAAGTACGATGTGATTCTCAGCTGGTAGTGAATCATATCTCCACCAAATATAAGGCCAAAGAGACTAGGATGGTGGCATATCTGGCCGAAGCAAGGAAACTGATAAAAAGATTCTGGAGTTGTACTATCAGTCAGATACCCAGGACAGAGAATTCCTGGACCGACGCCTTAGTGAAGCTAGCCTCAGCCACGGAAGGAAAGATCCCACGAGTCATTCCCATGGAGTTAATAGAAAATTCTAGCATTGACCAAACAGAGAAGAAAACGGTCAATCCAGTAGAAGATGCTCTGAGCTAGATGGACCCAATTTATAACTACCTCACATCTGGTGAGGTCCCCTCGGACAAGTTGGAGGTTAGGCGCTTGAGAGTCAGAGCAGCGCAGTATGTAGTCCTGGATGGAATCTTATACAAGAAAGGGCATTCACAGCTCTCTCTCAGGTGTCTCCGACCTGATGAAGCAGACTACGTAATTCGGGAGATTCATGAAGGCATCTGTGAAAATCACTTTGGTGGTCGGGCCCTGGCTCTGAAAATACTCCGCCAAGGATATTTCTGCCCGACCATCAGGGAGGACTCAAAGAACTACGCTCAAAGGTGCTATAAGTGTCAACGGTACGCGACCGTATCGAGGCGACTGCCAAAAGAAATGACTCCTATGAGTGGACCATGACCGTTCGCTCAATAGGGGATTGACATCATCGGGTAGGTCAAGTTCGCTATTGTCGCAATTGACTACTTCACCAAATGGGCCGAGGCTGAGCCCGTCGCAAAAATTACAGAGCAGAAGGTGATTGATTTTATCTAGAAGAACATCATTTGCTGGTTCGGGATCCCATGCACCATCGTGTCTGATAATGACAGACAGTTTGATAACGACAAGTTCCGAGCTATGTGTCAGGGGCTCGGCATTTTGAATGCATACTCTTCGCCTCGACACCATTCAAAACAAAATTAGAGAAAGCGAAGAGCAACTGGGCCGAGGAGCTTCCATTCGTCCTCTAGGCTTACAGGACTACGACTCAGTCATCCACTGAGGAAACCCCAATCTCACTTTCCTACGGTTCGGAGGCGATGATGCCAGTGAAAATTGGCCTCCCTACAGCTCGGGTCAGGAGCTATTAGGAAGATCAAAACACCGAGCAACCTGCAGCTAACCTGGACCTACTTGAGGAAGCCAGCGATATCTCCAGACTCAGGGTTGTTGCTCGGCATCAGCAGGTGACACGATTCTACAATTCTAAGGTCAAGACTAGGCCGTTCCGTCCAGGTGATTTAGTCCTTCGTCGAGTCTTCCAGAACATTGCAGAGCCCGGGGCTGGGACGGTCAGACCCAATTGGGAGGGGCCATTCCGTATGATTCGATCAACTAAACCGGGCTCCTACCACTTAAAGGATCTCGAGGGCCGCCAACTTCCCCACCCCTGGAACGCCGAGCACCTAAAAGTCTACTATCTCTGATGTAATGGCTGCTGAAGGCCTCCGAACGACTAGCCTTTAAGGCTTTCAATAAAATTCATCTCTTCGTATTTATTTGAACGAATTATCTACTACTAGAAGGTTGCCTCTCATAAGCAGGGGCCGACTTAACGGACCGATCCCTTAAAGAAGGGGTTAGTACGTTATCCCACGAAAGTTCGCTAAGGCATCCCTTCGTATTCGGAGGAAAAGCCCGTGGATGACTCCACCCCTCGACAAAAGAGTCAGCTCATCATCCGGCTGACGGATCAACTAAAAGCTGCCGCCAATCGTTGGAGGAATCAACCCCCCAGGGGGATGGTCCCGATAATTTTAACATAATAGAATTCTACAAAACGGCCTTGGGGGTGAAGCGACTTGCCAAGGAATCGGTTCGACAATCGACAACTCAACATCTAGCAATCATCATACACAAAATCAAATACCACGCCCTCTTCTGAGGGTCAAAAAATATATCATCCATCAGATAATCCTTCAAAAGATAAGTCTAGAAAAGTTATAAAAAGGAAGAATGTTGGAAGCTATTCAGTCGGAGGAGGAGGAACTTGAGAAGCAGGGGCTTGGTCTGGACAGGCGTCTCCAGTTGGCTTCTCCTCGGTGTCCTCGGGCAACGGAGGCTCCAGGTTGAGGTCCGGATAGAGTTCCTGGACTGCATCTATGCAAGTGTCGAAGCTGCAATTATAGAACTTGGAGGCCTCGGCGGTCCTCTCCTCCGAGGACTTGAATGCATCCACTGCAGCTGCCACCGCGAAGGCTGGGGAGGCCTCATCTTCTACCTGCTGAGCCTCCTTCACCAGGGTGACCACTCGATGCTGCTCTTTCGCCGCCTCAGCTTTTATCAGCTACAACATGTCCCCCAATCGGGCGTTCTCCTTAGCGAGCGAGTAGGTATGGGCCCTGGCTCAGGACAGTTCGGTTGTGGCGGCAGCGTATCGGGCTTCAAGATCGCTCACGATCCCCTTTAGTTGCAGCTCGCATGCCTTCCCGTCGTCGAGCTGCCGGTGTAGTTCCGCCTGCTCCATCCAGAGGAATGTAGCCTCATCATGAACGGTTCCAATCTCGCTCCTGAGGGTCCCTATCTCTGCATCTTTTCGTGCAAGATCCCTCAACCTCTCCTGAGTCAAAAGGAGTCTCGCGACGGATTGAATCAAAGTAAGAGAATGAGCATACAAACGCAACAAAAGAAACCAAGGGTAAGAAAGGTTGGTAGAAATACCCGGTAGAAGACGGAGGCCATGTCGTTGACGAAGGACTCATCTGACTTATCGAGAAGGGCTGCTATCTCCTCCTCCGGGGCGTGTTTAGCAGCCCAGTGGACCAAGCACGACATGTGATAACCCGGCTGAAACTTCTCTCTGCTCGTTCCAACCTGAGCTGACCTCATCGCTTCCCTGGCCCTGGTCCTGCTGTCTGCTGAGGCTTGGGCTTCAGCTTTGAGATCATCCCCGACCTCAGGAGGGGAGAGCATCGTGTCTGCCATCCGAATAGCCTCCTCCCGTTCAGATGAAGAGGGGACGGCTATGCAGGGCTCAGGGGCTGCAGGAGGCGCTTCAGGGACTTGAGGGGCGATGACGGGAGGAAGAGTTGGAGCGGGAGCATTGTCGATTACGGCCTCAACCGCGACGGGTGTAGAAGCCAGAGCTGCAACAATAGAAATTGGAGCTGTAGCTGAAGCTGCAGCGATAGAAATTGGGGCCGAGGGGCCTTCACTACGAGGAGCCACCTGTCTCCTCCGAACAGTTGTTTTTGTTCAGGGTTCGACCCTCAACATCTCCTCGACGGTCGGAGGGGCCTTCCTCTTCCGGGATCCAGAAGCCTCGGCCATGCCTGCATACAGAATAATGAATTAATATCCGAGTTAAGAGATTCGGCTCCTTCGAGGCAAAAGATGAAGGGAAACTCACTGAATGAAGTGGGGAGTAGCTTGGACTTGCAGAGTCCGGACCGATAAAGATTATCGGTAGTGATCAGATCCGATCAGGAACAAAGGTCCCCCGAGCGCGCCCTGGCCTTGGCGATCTGGTTCTTTTGGTTCGAGGTGACAAGAGGCGAGCCCCTCGGGAAGTCTGTAAAAATGAAAAGAAGGTTTCGGTCAGATTACAACATATAAGGAAGCATCGCAAGAAGAATGTTCAGGATCCGACCTGGAAGGGTGAATCGGGTAGAAACCCGAGTTCTTAGGTTCCCGATCTCCATTGCCGGCGACTCCCACTCGCTTGAAGCCTAAAACGATTTGTTCTTCTAGTCCTTGTTAGAGGGTGAAAGTTGCAGAACCAGCCCCGAGCCCTTGCTGCCGCGAGTCACGAAGTAATACCACGACTCTTGGCTATCGTGCTTGACCAAGTATAAGCTGATCAGCTCCTCTGGAGTCAGCTCCGGGTTCCCGACTTGGCGCTAGCTGATGTAAGCAGATATTAAAACCCTCCAAGCGTTGGGGGTGAACTGGCATGGAGGCAGTCCCAAGTAGGCTGTCAGGGCTCGGACGAAGGGGTGCATGGGAACTCGGAACCCACATTGCAACGCACAAAGGAAGATCGCAACTTCCCTTTTGGTAGGAGCTCCGGCGGTATCGAGGGGCTCTGGTGCCTGTATTTGCACGGAGTCCAGGATTTCGAACTCCGACCGGATCCATCTCATCTGAGACTCAACTAATACAGAGCCTCTTTGGGTGGTTTCCGAAGCCCGCCCGCTCACAGACATCTCTACACCGATCGCCGTTAAGTCTCAGGGGGCTCGGGAGGTTTTCTTCTTGCCAGTGCGGCGTGTCCTTGCTCCCGCCTCTTTGCCCCTCCTGGGCGGAGGGAAGAGGGGTACTTCTTCAAGGGGGCCTTCGGAGGCCCCTCTTCTATCATCCGAGCTCCCCCACCCGGAGTTATCATCAACGTCGTAGTCTTCTCGGACCATATTTAAATCATCCGACATCCTGCAGAGGTGAAGAAAATAGAAGTAAAGCGAAAACGAAAGGAGGGACTCACTGGACGGTCACCTGGAATCGCTTCTGCTGGAAACTTCGAGTCAGTTGAAATCACCTTGTCGAAAATCACAATCGCCAGAAATCTCTTTCGCCGAAAATTGCCTCCTCAGGGAACCAATAGCCACGCGAATTCGGAATGCAAAAATGAGAGGCATTTCCGAAGTATTGGGGTTTATATAATTTGTGAAGGATCCTTGCATTAATTGCGAGGCATAATGACTGCAGCCGAAACGTCGCGAGCTAACTTCGGAATACACGTGGCCGAATGTCATTGGCTCAAGCACTGCCAGGCCGCGTGCCTCTGACATCGGGTGATGAGTTCTGAGCAGTGGAAGTGTCGTTCGAACGTCTCCCGTGACTTACATAGGGGTCCACCATAGGTCTTGTGACGATTTGAGATCTTAATCATTGCCACGCGTCCGTTGGAGGTTAACCCGCTGACGAAAAATCCTGAGGATGTATCTCTTCAAATATGGAAATCATGATTGCGACTATACACGTGGAGGGTACGATAGTGGAAGCTATTGATCTTCCGCATGAGTTTACTCTCTGAGTTCGTGCCCGAACTCGGAGAGTAAGGGGCTTCTGTTATGGGAAGATTCGAGCCTTCTCAACTCCGGGGTCTGACATCATTTAGAGCCGACTGGAGATGCACGAATAAGTCAAGAACTACGAGAACAGCCGAAGGGAAAGACTTCCGGCTTGGCCTTAGTTACGCTCTTACTCCGAGGCTTCGAGCAGACGATCTAGGGCCAGGGCTGCTGGTTCAGAGTAATCCAAGACCGAGGCAGTCAGTTTGAAACTCAGATCGGGATCTACTTGTGGGACCTCAAGTTGTCCCACTACCGCACGTTTAGTGATGGTTATTCAATCGCCCATGTTCGCACGACCACATGATGGTTGGGCAGCCGAGTCTCCCACGGGAGGTTGTGAGTGCCCCAAAACATGCCGAGTTAAACGGACATGCCCTTTCCAGGTGAGAGGGTATAAATAGTATCTCATAGGGAGGAAACATGTACGCAATATCTCTCACTCTCCCTCTACAAATGAACTTAGACCCAGATTCCCTTGACCTGACTTAGGCATCGGAGGGTCCCCTGTTTAGACCAGGGTCTCCTTTGTTCACCGTGATTGTGCAGGTTCAAGACGCGAAAGTGTCTCGGAGTTCAGTGATCCGAGCGGAGAGTCATCCAGATTTAGTCAGCAACAGGCCCCACAGAGACGCAATCCACATCTGGCTAGTTCTATCATTAGGTGGGCCACGCATGCACGAATAAATGAATTTTTAGGAAGAAAGTGATCAGTGTTTTGTATTTAATGTAACATTTAGCTCGTTGCGCGGCCTGATTTTCAGAGTGTACGGTATGGAAGAGGAGAGGCCCATCTGATATATGGCCTGGATGTCAGACATGTGGGAGATTTTCATGCGTGGAGTGAGTGAGACTATGACGACTACTCTTGCATGTATCCTTATGGAGGATCAGATAACCAGGGGAGTTACTAGATCCTCTACCTGCTTATCACAGACGATATACAATACTTAAGAAATGGTGCACTTGGCATGTGTTAACTCAAATTAGGCCCAGCTAAATTGCTAAGTTACAATCCAAATATCATATTGGTTGTGCAATCCTAACCTCTAATCCATAGATGCTTATTCTTGAAACAAGACCATTGGATATCTTTCATTTTCAACCATCCAACAAATGTCCACTAATTTTATCATCTAGGCTAATATTTGGACATTTTAATGTAAATGACTTTTTTAAAGAATTTATTAATCAAGGGTTTTTCTATTAGGAAATAAGGGTTTCTCATGTGTTAACTTTCCCAAGCTAGCCCTTTCCATCTTTGGGCTTGGCTTATCATGGGCTGGGTTTGCTTGGCTAAAAGTTTTAACTCGCTTAGTATTAAATACTGTTGCGCAGCATGCCAATGACGCAGTGAGCCTAGATTCAATCTTAGGCCTCACCCACAAACGATAAACAGGAAGAAATATAAACTAGAAGTAGATCAAAGCAATCCAAAACAAACCACAAGACAAGATATACGTGGAAAAACCCCAAACTAGGGTAAAAAACCACGGATGCAAAATTCCACTATGAAGAGAAACGAAGATTACAAGGCAATATACTAACCTCTCCCTTGGAAGTACAGAGAAAATCCCTTGCCCACACCTTAGAAATATTTTCCAATATTCACCTTACCCTAGAAATAACCCTAGGGACCCCAATTTATAGTTTTGACAACTTCCCTTTCGCATTCCAGTTGTGAAAGGACTTGCGACACGAAATCAGTGCAACCTCGACTGGTCGTGGGCGGCCCCAGATGTGGCTCCACTTCTCAACAATCTCCCACTTGGAGACACATCGCCATAAACCTTTGTCTTCTTCATCCGGAGTGCACCACCTCCTCGTCTTCAAGCCTGAACACCAATCAAAGCTGAACAGAGCTTCAACTTCTCCCTTGTGACCGCCTTGGTCAGCATATCCGCAGGATTCTCACTTGTATGAATCTTCTCCAGAGCAATCGAACATATGAAGTGATATCTGATGGCAATATGCTTGGTCCTTGAATGAAAGGCTGAATTCTTAGCCAAGTGTATTGCACTCTGACTGTCACTGTACAACTTGCAATCTGCTTGCTTCTTACCCAACTCTTCCATAAAACCTTGCATCCACACCATCTCCTTGCATGCTTCTGCAACCGCAACATATTCTGCTTCTGTCGTACTGATAGATACTATCTTTTGTAACTGAGAGATCCAACTGATTGCAACACTACCCAGAGTAAAAACATAACCTGTAGTGCTTCTTCTGCTGTCTATATCTCCTGCCAAATCTGAATCCACGTAGCCTGTAACTTGATTTTCGATCCACCATAACACAGCCCTACGTCCTTCGTACTTACCAAGTACCTAAGGATCCACTTCACAGCTTCCTAATGTTCCTTCCCGGGGTTGTTCATGAACCTGCTAACAACTCCCACTGCTTGAGCAATGTCTGGCCTCATTCTCACCATAACATACATGAGACTCCCAATAGCTGACGCGTATGGGACTTTAGCCATGTAGTCCTGTTCCTCCTGCGCTCTTTGCACCTTGCTCCTTAGATAGCTTGAAGTGGTTGGCTAATGGAGTGCTAACCGGCTTAACACCTCCCATATTGAATCGATCAAGTACCTTGGCTATGTACTCTGCCTGTGACAAAACTAATTTCTTGTTTTCTCTGTCACGCTTTATCCTCATGCCTAGGATTTGTTTTGCAGCTTCTAAATCCTTCATGGCAAATTCTCTATTATCTTTTGAGATATGAGATATCCTTCATGCTTGAACCGGCCACAAGCATATCATCAATGTACAGAAGAAGGATGATGTAAGACGTATCAAACTTTTTCAAGTAACAACAGTGATCTTCATGACATCTCCTAAAACCGTTTCCCGACATGAAACTGTCGAACTTCTTATACCACTGCCTCGGGGCCTGCTTCAAGCCATATAGACTCTTCTTCAGTCTGCACACCTTGTTCTCATTACTGTGTGTGTCACGTATCCTGTCGGCTGATGCATATATATCTCTTCTTCAAGGTCCCCATGAAGAAAGGTTGTCTTAACATCTAGTTGTTCTAGATGTAAGTCCTCTGAAGCCATTATACTCAAAACCATGCGAATCGTAGACATTTTCACTACCGGTGAAAATATTTCAGTGAAATCGATACCTGCCTTTTGTTGAAACCCTTTCATAACCAATTTGGCCTTGTACCATTTCGAACCATCGTGCTCCTCCTTCAGTCTGTAAACCCACTTGTTATGAAGAGCTTTCTTACCCTTGGGTAGAGTGACTAGCTCCCATGTACGATTAGACTCAAGAGAGTCCATCTCATCATCTATGGCCTGCTCCCACTTAACTCGTATATCTGACTGTAACGCCTCTTCAAAACACTCTGGCTCACCATTATCCGTCAGTAGTAGATAATGTGAGGGTGAGTATCGGACCGTGGGTCTCCTCTCCTGAGTAGACCTCCTCACAACAGGTGTATGCGGTTCTGCCTCATCCTGTGGCGCTGTAACACCTATGTCCGGTAACTCTTCCAACTCTATGAATTCCTTTTTCTCGGCCTTATTTTCCTGCACACTGTCCTTATGTATCACTTTTTCATTGAAGACTACGTCCTTGCTTCTGATGATTTTCCTGTTTTCTGCATCCCAGAACCTGTAGCCAAAATCATGCTGCCCATAGCCTATAAACGTGCACCTCCTGGACTTCGCATCCAACTTGTTTCTGTGCTCTGCATCAATGTGAACATATGAAGTGCAACCGAACACTCTAAGATATGCAAGGTTCACTTCCTTCCCAGTCCACGCTTCTTCTGGTAGCCCACCATCTAATGGTGTTGAGGGACTTCTATTGATGAGATATGCGGCAGTATTCACAGCATCTGCCCAAAAGGTCTTGGACAACCTTACATGTAACCTCATGCTCCTGGGGCGCTCAAGGATGGTCCTGTTAATGCGCTCAGCCACACCATTCTGCTGTGGTGTCCCTGGAATTGTTTTCTGATGTTTGATTCCATTTGCTGCACAATACTCCTCAAACCTCTTATCACAATACTCTCCCCTATTGTCAGATCTGAGACACTTTATTGTTTTACCTATCTCATTTTCTACCATAACTTTTCACTTCTTAAATACATCAAATACATCAGATTTATGTTTTAAGAAGTAGACCCACAGTTTTCTACTAGCATCATCAATAAAGGTAACAAAATAACGTGAGCCACTAAGAGATAATACCTGTGCCAGTCCCCACACATCAGTGTGTACAAGCTCCAACAGATGTGTCTTTGGAACGCGTCCCGTCTTCTTGAAGCTTACCCTCTTCTGCTTGCCATACACGCAGTCCTCGCAGAATTCCAAGTCAATAGACTTCAGACCTGGTAGCTTCCTTTTTGACAATAGCACTTTCATCCCTTTCTCACTCATATGTCCCAGCCTCTGATGCCATAACTGCCCATTCACTCCAGTTGATGCGACTGCGAGTGAACTATACGATCCTGAAGTCACGTACAAAGTACCTTCCTTTTTGTCTCGAGATATTACCAAGGCGCCTTTTGTGATCTTCCAGGAGTCACTGGTGAATGTCGTCACATAACCGGTATCGGCCAACTGTCCCACTGAGATCAGATTACGTTTCAAACTTGGTACATGTCTGACATCCTTCAATTTCAAGATCGTTCCGTCTTTCTGATTTACATGAACATCCCCCTTTCCAACAATATTGCACAGCTCATCATCACCCAGGTAGACTCTCCCAAAGTCACCTGACACATAATCACGCAGAACTTCCTTACACGAAGTAGCATGAAACGAAGTACCCGAGTCTACAACCCAAGACTCATTCCTCGCATCAAGAGACAAGATTAACGCCTCTGTGTCGCTCTCCTCAGACAGATTCACTGAATTCTTCCCGTCTTGAGAGTTTCCTTCTTGTTTCTTGAGCGCCCTGCAATCACGTTTTATGTGCCCCTTCTTGCCGCAATGCCAACACCCGTCTTTGTCTTTCGGTCCCTTGGACTTCTTCCTCGACTTAGAACGCCCGTGTTTATTGCCTCCTTTGTTCAGCGATCTTCCTCTTCCTTCAACGTTTAGAGCATTCCCTGTGTCCCCTGAAACTCTTGATGCCTTCCTTCTAGATTCTTTGTTGAGAATTAGACCGGTCACATCATCAAATTTCAACTTTGTCGACCCTGAGGAATTGCTCACAACAATCACCAAACCATCCCAACTGTCTGACAAACTGGATAAGATCAATAATGCCCTGACCTCATCCTCAAAAGCAATGCCAACGGATTCCAACTGGCTCGTGACTGTATTGAACTCGTTTAGATGTTCAGCCACGCTCCCACTATCTGACATCTACATGTTGAATAGCTGTTTCATAAGATGAACCTTGTTGGATGCTGAGGGCTTTTCATACATGGTGGCTAGGGCTTCCATTAATTCTTTTGTCGTTTTTACCTTGGGTATATTGAAGGCGACGCTCTTAGATAAAGAGAGTCGGATCGTTCCTAAAGCCTTCTTATCCAATAAAAACCATTCATCATCTGTCATCTTTTCTGGTTTCTTCTCTTTTCCTCCTAGAGGAATATAGAGGTCCTTCTGATACAGATAATCCTCCATCTGCATCTTCCAGAAGGCAAAGTTTGAACCATCAAACTTCTCAATTCTAGTTTTCCTATCTTCCGCCATCGCTCCCAATAGAACTAACAAATAGCTTTGATACCAGTTGTTGCACAGCACGCCAACGACGCAGTGAGCCTAGATTCAATCTTAGGCATCACCCACAAACGATAAACAGGAAGAAATATAAACTAGAAGTAGATCAAAGCAATCCAAAACAAACCACAAGACAAGATATACGTGGAAAAATCCCAAACTAG
>JAJHSJ010000010.1:9266898-9385470 GCA_021015155.1 Magnolia officinalis
CCACCTTGAAGTATCCATTTTGAATCCATACCGTCCATCCGTTTCTTCAGGTTATTTTTAGGTCATGATGGTAAAAATGAATCTCAGGTGGACCATACCCTGATAAACAATGGTGAATGAACGCACTACCGTTAAAAACTTATTAGGATTCACCTTAATGTTGCTATGGTATTTATTTGTCATCCACTCCATTAACAAGGTCACATAACCATGAATGAACGTAAAAATAGAAATATAAGCCTCATCCAAAACTTTATAGCCCATTAATGGTCAATCACCACTGTTTCTTATGGCATGGTCCACCTGATATTTGGCTCCGCTTCCGTTTTTGGTATCATGCACTAAAATGGTGTGGAAAAAAAATAGACAGCCTTCATACAGAATGGATATATTAAGGTGGCCACATGGTAAGTGCCGAACGAAATCGGATTACCTACTGAGTTACTTACTACCCTCTCATCGTACGGAGTAAACTCAGTTGGGCCCATGTGGTCTATCCACACAGTCCATCCCTTTTTCTAGGACGCGGATTGCGTCCTACCCCCGCCCGGACGGTAATCCGTTCGGGCAGGGGCTCTGTGGAGCCCACCGTGATGTAACTGTTTTATCCTGCCGTCCACAATTTTTTCAGAAGATTTTAATATGTGATCCAAAAAATGAGGCAGGTCCAAGGCTTGAGTGGACCACAAAGTGGGGATTGAACGTCCACCATTAAAAGCTTCTTGAGAGCCAAAGAAGTTTCGGATCAAGCTCATATTTGTGTGTTCACTTCATCCACGTCTACGTGACCTTATGAATAGGTTTTATGGTAAAAAAAAAAAAAACATCACGTGGGCTCTTAGAAAGGTTTCAATGGTGGGTGTCATATCAGTGCAGGTTCCTTTGGTGTGGTCCACTCAAGCCTTGGACCTGCCTCATTTTTTGGATCACGTATTAAAATCTTCTGAAAAAATCGTTGGACGGCAGGATAAAACAGTTACATTACGGTGGGCTCCACAGAGCCCTGCCCGGACGGATTACCATCCGGGCAAGGGTAGGACGCAATCCGCTTCCCTTTTTCTAGCTAATTTAAGGGGTTGAGCCCAAAATTGAGGCTTATCCAAAGATCAAGTGGATCATACCACAGGAAACTGTGGTAATAATGATTTTCACCGTTTGATTTCGTTGAAACCTTACTAGGCCTCAAAGTGATGTTTATTTGTCATCAAACCTGCTCATAAGATCATACAGACAAACATGCATGAAGGGAAAACATAAATAAAGCTTAATCCAAAACTGCCGTGGCCCTAAGAATTTTGCAATGGTAGAAGTTCAATTCATACTGTTTTCTTTGGTGTGGTCCATTTGAGTTTTGAATATAATTAATTTTTAGGTTCAAGCTCTAAAATTATCAGATAAAATGGATGGACGGAGTGGATAAAATATGCAATCCGCTTCCGTGCCGAACCGTCCTGGTGAGGCCGAGGTGTCACCCATCCGCTCCCCATACTGGCTGGACGCGCATTTCCTGCGAAAGGCTTTCGCGTCCTAGCTGGGAATCCCAGTCCACAAAACTATATGCCACGTGGCAGATTTCTTAATCCCTCTTTTCCAGCAATCGCACTCCAACAATCGCAATCTATCAGAGTAGCGAGACCTTTTTGAAATTTTTCTCCTACTACTACTATGCATTGCATTGTTAGTTCCGGACGTAGCTGTTTAATCTGCATCATGTTTCACTAATCCAAACCGTTCATTCGATAGACATTAGGTCGTATGAGAATTCTTAAGTAAAATATATATATATAATATTGAATATTTTAAACCTTTGATGTTTTGATTCTTTCACCTTTGGTATGGACAGCCTCCATTAATAATTGTTTTGTGGAAACATCGAAAGAATGTTACAGTTCTGAATTTATTACTTTTTAGCATCCATCCAAGTAAGGCCCATCACATGAATGGTTTGGATCATGCAACGTGACACTAGATCCAACTGCTCCAGTCCAGCGCAGAAAATAGCAAGACATACTAATGTATTGTACAACACCTCGAGGTGTGAAGAGAAACGGACGCGTGTTATCGCCCTCTCTTTCTCTGCAGTTGACCGTCCCCAGGTCGGATTAGGTGGCGGCGGCCCCGGCCTCACCCAAGACGGTGCGGCCCTTAGGGTGGGGCCTATCTCGATGTATATATTCTATATCCACTCCGCCCATACGTTTTTCACGGATCATTTTAAGACAGTAAGTGAAAAACTATTAAGAGATACTACTAGGTGGACCACTGTAGGTAACAGTGAGGAATGAATGCCTTACCATTAAAAAACTTCTTAGGAAGCATTTTAATGTTCACGTAATGTTTATTTTCTATCTAAAATTTTCATGTAAGGCCCAATCACATGAATGGTTTGGATCATGCAACGTGACACTAGATCCAACTCCTCCAGTCCAGCGCAGAAAATAGCAAGACATACATTGTACGACACCTCGAGGTGTGAGGAGAGACGGACGCGTGTTATCGTCCTCTGTCTCTCTGCAGTTGATCGTCCCAAGGTCGGATTAGGTGCGGCCCCGGCATCACCCAAGACGGTGCGGCCCTTAGAGTGGGGCCTATCTTGATGTATATATTCTATATCCACTCCGTCCACACGTTTTTACAGATCATTCTAAGACAGTAAATGAAAAATTATTAATACGATACTAATCTTAGGTGGACCACTATAGGTAACAGTGAGGAATGAATGCCTTACCATTAAAAACTTCTTAGGATGCATTTTAATGTTCACGTAATGTTTATTTGCTATCCAAATTTTTCATAATGTCGAGTAAATCTGGATAAAAACGAAAAACGTATATGGTCTTATCCAAAACTTATGTGGCCATTAATGGTCAATCACGACTTTTCCTGTAGCTTGATCCACCTGAGAATTGGATATGCTTCATTTTTAATATACTATATTAATATGTTCTGAAAAAACAGATAGACGGCGTGGATATTAAATTAATATATCAAAGTAGGCCCTACGTAAAGGGCCGCACTGTGTTGGGTGTAGCTGGTGCCGCACCTAATCCTCTCTCTAAAATTTTTTTGGAAAGGTAATTTGTTCGCTGGAAGATAACCGCGTGATGAGCGTGCGCACATTACACGTGTCAACGTAGAAAGTTTGTGCAAGATCCAAACCGATCAATAAGTAGGCCCATAGTTTATGTGTCGTGAGCCAGAATCTAAGCCATGAGAAAGCTCGCATGAAAAGGAAGCGGATTAGGTTAGACCCGGATCCACCGAGGTGGTGGGAACCCTGACTGTGGGGCCCACAGTGATGTATGTTCCTTAAATCCACACCGTTCAACCGTTTTGAAAGAACAAATTTAAGGCATGATCCCAAAAATAGAGCAATCCAAATCTTATGTGGACCATACCACGGGAAACACGGTAGTGATTGAATCCCCACCATTAAAAAAATTATGAGGGCCACCGGAATGTTTATTTGCCATCCAATCTGTTGATAAGGCCTCAAATATCTGGATGAAGAGACCACACAAATATCAGCTCGATCCAAAACTTTTGTGGCCCACCGTAAGTTTTTATTGATGGTGGTCGATTACAAATGTTTCCTGTATTATGGTCCACCTTAGATTTGGATCTGCTTATTTCTTTTATCATACCCTAAAATAAGCTTTGTATGGCGTGGATGTAGTCACATACATTATAGTGGGCCCCACAATCAGGTTCCCACCTACCTCGGTGGATTCGGGGTCTCACCTGATCGGCTCAGGTATGAAAAAGGTCATACAAGAAAAGTTGGACCCCTCCGGCACGAAAAAAGTCATTTGATGACATGAAAGGTTGGAAACCAAACTACTATCATATTGCCTTTTCCTTATGAGTCTTTATGGTAATGCTGACTTTTCCATGATTAATTAGCCAATTGATTACTACATTAAGGTAGAATGAGTCTAGCCGATTTTATTAATAGATGAAGCCTTAGCGGCTAAAGTGTCTTCCCCGATTTCAGAGCTTGAGGCTGATGGAATTATCATCTAAAACTTATCAATGAGATACATACGAACCTTTGAAAAGCTCA
The DNA here is from genome assembly GCA_021015155.1 of Magnolia officinalis. Lineage (NCBI taxonomy): Eukaryota > Viridiplantae > Streptophyta > Magnoliopsida > Magnoliales > Magnoliaceae > Magnolia > Magnolia officinalis. The sequence goes on from JAJHSJ010000010.1 coordinate 9,270,962, forward strand.
TTTGCATGGAATGCATCTAAAAACATCTGTTGATGTACTTTTTTGGTTGTGCCTCTTGGAATCTCATATATGACGTAGGGATGAACGTGATGAGGTCGATCCGTCTTTCTTAAGAGAATAACTACTCCGTATCTACGGAGCTTCTCTAGACTCCTCATAGAGACTTCTCGAATCCACGAGAAAAGAAAGCAGAAAATAGAAATAAATTATAATAAATTCGAAATTGATTTAATGAATCCCAATAAACGATTTCACAACCTTTTAAATAGGGATACCAAGTAATGAGAGAGAAATCAGAAGCAAACTACAACTAAAACTCCTAGAATTCGTGACTTACTATTTATAGATGGTTGTGATGTTTACTAGTGCGCAAGGTTTTTGGCCAAAAATAGTAAGTGTCCTATTTGGCTTCACCAAACCGTTCTCCTAATTATTCTAAGCTCTTTTCACGTTGGACACAACTCCTAAAGCCCGACGGATGAAGAGTTATAATCAAACTAAAACTTACTATTTATAGTAAAAATGAAATTAAAACAGGGAAATGACCGTCGATCCAGGGGTATTTCGCAAATTCGGCTTGCGCAACCCAACATAGCAGGGTTGGTTGGCTAAAGTAGCTCGTTCTACTACCCCAAAATCATATATTTTACGCACAATAACTCATTCTGGATTGTGAGATACGCTCAATCTAAGGTCCAACGGTCCGGATCACTTCTGTCGTCGACCGGGCCTTTTCTGATCCATCTTGGCCATGAAATTGTCCGCGATCCGCTCTACATCAGTATACTAGCGAAAGAACAATGACAATGGGGACCCTGGCTATGGCAGGGGACCCTCTGATGCCTAAGTTAGAATATGGGATCCGCGTCTAGTTGAGTCGGGGTGTTTGTGCGTACCTTTCATCGTAGGTGAGGTCCTTATTTATAGTAGTATGATGCTGGTTACATAGATGGTGTCTTCCCTACCTGGTAGGTGCGTATTATAGAAAGGATCTCCTTTCGGGTATGTCGTCCTTATCTTCCTGAGATCCTGGGCAAGGATCTCGAGGAGATTTCATCTTAGCATCTCCAAGTGGTTGACCTCTGAGGAGCTAGGGCTTGATGACTGAGTTTGATCTCATAGGCAAGGTGGTCGAGGTCTATGGTCGGTTTTCCAGGACCGAGTCTGACCTCATCGGTGAGGTGGTCGAGGTCCTGCAGTCGGTTTCCCAGGACTGAGTCTAACCTCATAAGCGAGGTGGTCGAGGTCATGTGGATCGAGTAGAATCATTGATTATGGCCGAGATCCATGTTCGTGATCAGGTTGGTACTCGGAAGTCATTCGTTGGTTGCGATAGTGGGGTGTCGGGCTTGTCGTAGAAGTCATGCTCGGTTGTCGGAGCCAAGCTACTTCCCTTGAATTGCTTTGTGTTCTCTCTTATATCGGTCGCTCCTAGTCAGTCAGGTTTTATCCATAACAGTATGTAACATCCTGGATTTTTACTATTTTGAATTTCCAAAAATCCTTGAATTTTTTTTTCATAAGTAACTTATATTATCACTTACTAACTATTAGCACTCAACATTAGTTTATACACGGGTGGAACCAGTAAAGAACCGTACAAGTTCGATTAATCAACCGTAGGAAGTCAACGAATCCGCCCGATTACTTGAACATCAAGTTTAGCCCCATGATTTACTCGCATAGGGCTCAAATCTAATCAGCCCATCACTATAAATCAAGACAATCATAACTAAATTAAAGATCTAACCAAAGTCGAGTCAGACAAGGCCCGGATCTTAGCTAATAGACCAAATGAACCTCGTTACTCTTTTAACCTAAAACCAACGGCTTAGAGTAATCATGACCAATTCTCCACTTTCACTAGTTATAAATATGCCACATTATGAACATAGTTAACCCAAACACTAATCAGTGCCCACGAAAAATCTCAATACCTAAGTCATTCCATAAATGCCCCGATTCTCCAAATAAGTTATAAACCGCTCGTTGGTGGGCCACTAGTTCCAAAACTATAGAATAATGTCCATCTTACTGGGCTTGACGCCCATCGCGGGAGTCGGACCGGGGTACTGTCCAGAACCGCTCAACTTGAGCCCAAGGACGAGTGCATGAGAAGTGCAAATACCCTGAAGAAAGGAGCTGGAACTTAAGTGAATTGAGTCGTCCACTCTTATGCAAAGTTGAGGATTTCGGATCGTCGGTTTGCAACCAAACTTCACTCATGGAGTAAGGATATTTCACTGCTCACATCCGTATAGCCGCGGCCCCGATCGACTATCGGTGACCATTGAATAGACTTTTAATCATTTTTGTCGATCGACGCGTCAAAATGGCGGGCCGATTGTGTCTGTGCGTAGATCATCACTACGACCAACTATCCAACGGTGGGTGTCGACTCCTACACCCCATAGTGGGCCCTAGAGGCTAGAAAAACCCTCCTATAGGGTTAGTATAGTAAAAACCCAACACTTGGGGCCATTGACACCAAATTTGACATTACAAAAGGGTCTCATTTGGGGCACCCCTCTCCCCATACGAATTTGCCCTAGAGAAAGAAAAGAGAGAAGAGAGAAAATGGAGAAAGAAGAAATAAAGAAGAGAGGAAGGGGGAGTGAAGAAGAGGGAAGGTAGGCCATAGCTCTAGTGGTGCCCTAGGAAACCAAATCTTGTAACTCCCTATCCCTTCTCCAAAGGAAACCCTCCACTACAATCGCAAGGATCGCTTCGTTGATCATATAGGTAAACCCCTCACAATTTTTTTCTTGAAACCCTTGAGTTGAGAAAGGATTGGCATGGAGTTCTAACATGCACGTGCTTGCTCTAAGGATTCCGGCCAATCAACCCCCAAAATCCACACTCCTAGGTCGTTTCCAAGTCTTCAACGATCCATAGGTGCGGACTATTATTCTTAGGTGGCCTAGCACCAACTATACTATGAGTCTAATGATTTTGATTGCTTGGATGATGTATTTGGAGAATCTAGAGCAAACCTAGGATTTAAATGTTTGTTTGGAGATTGCATGGAATTGTATGTTTGTTTAAGTTCTTATATGATGTTGTTCGTGCTTCTCACATGCTTAGGTTACAATGGATGATTTCATGTTCATGTCTTGTATGATTTTCTCATATGGTGTTGCTTTGTAACATGTATGAATCATAAATTCTTGTGCATTTTGGTTCTAAGGGATGTAGGAAGTGCTTAACTTCCTCACCAACCCACACAACACACATGCACCTTGTTCATGATATTGTTAGCTTTGCTCGCTATGGGAATCTGAATTTTATGTTGAGAAGTATGTGAACATGATGTTGTTTATGCTAGTTGATACATTAATAGTTGGCATGTTGGGGACACCATCGAAACCCTTAGGCTGGTCAGGAACGTGAGGAGAGCGAAGGTGGTCCCGTTGGTAGGACTATCCTGAGGCTAAACCCATGAATTTGAGTGTGTGCGTGTAGGCGACAATAATTAGGCTACATGGGTCGCTCGTACCTGATGTTGTCTATCACACACTTACCTGGACTCGTGCGGTCTAGTCCACTGGCTGACCAACCTTGTTTTGTTAACCCTGTTTGCTCACATATGTATGGAACCTGAAACACCCTACAACCGTTATAGCCCATCGATAACCAAATTGAAACCGATCCACCGCCTCGTGAGATGGGTATGGTGGAATGGGACGCTGTGTTCGAGCTATCGGCCTACGCTGGGGTGACGCGCCTCCCCGTAGTGACCGCGAGCGATCCCTTCTTCTCGGCACTCCCCATGTGCTTGAAGTCGTGGATGGGGAACCCGACGGGATCAAGGATCGCGGGGTCTTGGCCTCACACGTTGGGGAGTCTTGGCCTCGCAACCAGTTGAGGGCATTGATACGTGGGGTGTATCAGTTTTTTCAACCTGTTGGATGAATGGACTTGACTAAAAACTCAGCTAACACGATCACATTGTATCGCACTAGTTAGGGTGGCGACTCGGCAGTCGAGGTCGCTCTGAGGGAGTGTTGGTCATACGCGATCATTAGATGTTGTCGCTCGAGGGAGTGTCGTGGCGAGAGCATGCATCATATCATCTATCATGCATACTCATTAATAAGATTAGGTATGTGTCTATGAATGATTGCTTTTCATTAAATTCATATAACTGATGCCTGTTACAACTTAAGATTAATAGCACCCACTGAGTTGATCACTCACTCCCACTCTGGGACGGTGTTTTAAAACACCAACCAGACTCTTCCGTAGTTGCAGGAGACGAGGAGTATGAGGAGCCCGGTGGCACGAGCTTAGATGAGGAGGACAAGCTGTCCTACTTTCAGTTGATGGGCGGCTCTCCATCAGCTTGACAGGCGGGATTTGGATCATTGAGTTGTGGACTTAGCTTCATTCTTTTGGATTTACTATTCTTTTTGTGGTTTCGTTAGGCGATGCTTTGTGTGACCCATTTATGTTCTTTTGGACCTGTATATACTTGATCTCTTCCATTTCAATAGATTAGCCGTGATTGTGCTTCATGTTCCAAATAGTTCCACGCTGTGCATTTAAACCTAATTAAACACATATTAATGAAAATCAATTATAAGTGACCCCGGAAACTCAGGAGTCAAGTGTATGCACGACCCTCGATTTTCAGGGCGTTACACAGTAGGTCCCCTACTTCCGAGAGTCTTTCAGAGGTCCGGGAAGTAAATGGATTGCGGTATCTCGCTTGACTGTAGGAGCTCGTATGCAAGTGGTCGGGGTCTGAAGTGCTCGTCATTATGGTAGAAGATGGAAAGTAGATCAAGGTAGCATGTACGGCGGTAGCGTCTCTTCACTTATGAATGTGTAATGGGGCGACACCTGTCCTCGACTTGATGTTTGGACCCATCTGTGAACCGGGGACTGCCACGTGGTCTGCAGTGTGCGTTGTTTTATCTCTTCGGGTCTTGAAATTAATTGCTAGTCATTAATGCCTCAACCAGGACACTTGTATAAAGGGAGGGTGGAGCGCCTCAGCTCCCTCCCATTTGCTTCCTATCTTCCCTTGCTGCCTTCCTTCTCTACCGGAGTAGGCAATTTCCAGTAAGTTAAAATCATTTATTTCTTTGCTTTTCCGACGGTTGCTTCCTTTCTCCGACCCCATTTCTCATTTTTCTCTTTTTATACTCTGCTCAAAATGTCAAATCTTTCTAATAGGTGGTCATTGTCGGGGGTGTTCCATGGCGATTCCAATCCTCCGTCCGAGGATTCCTAGCTGAATGCTCCCTCTCCCGCATCTTCTCCGATGTTGAGAGGTCAGGAGGTTAAGATACATCTTCCTTCGACTAGATTGGTCGCTCTGCCCGATGTGGAGTCTTCTCAGAGGGTCAGTCTCTTTGGAATGATCACAAGTGTCCTCTTGGACTCTGGATACTTACAAATAAGCTGATGAGTCTCGTTTAGCACAATGACGAAGATCTCCTCCTCCTTGTTGACGAAGAGTCTTCTGCTCCCTCGATCTGCAACACAAGATAGTATACCAATACTCAACTTCGGGTTAGGTCAAGGTTATGATGGAATCCTACTCTCTAAAGGTTTTTCTATAAGGAATATAGAGTAGTTCCAATCATCTAAGCATTCAAGGCATCCCAGCTTAATGATTTGCCATTAAGGTAGTAGCTGGAGGATCCTTGAATGCAGAAGTTAATTCCCCAATCCACTCTATTGAATGTCAATGGTGAGGGTGGATTGGAGGATGAACTCCCTTGAGAGAAAGGGCTTTAGATATAAGATACAAGTTGAAACACTCAAAAGCTCTCTCTTCTTTCTCTCACAACAACAAAAGACAAGTCCTCTATATAAAGGCAAAAAGTTTCAACGGATATAAAACGGTCACATTTATGACAGAGTTCGATATGATCGAGCAGATTCGATATCATCGAGCGTATATTCTCGATAGCATCGATGGTCTGCTCGATGACTCGGACTCAATGTCATACGCTTTTGAAACTCTTTGCCAATTGGTCGATGAATCGAAACTATTGTCGATGTCATCGGATTTCGAACTCTGATTCCATCGATGACAGGTTCGATCCATCGACACTTGAAAAATGAGAGAGACTTGACTTTGAAATATTTCAGGTTTTCATGAGTGATCGGGGAACCGTCGAGATCATCGGAATTTGAATGTCGATGATATCGAGATCAGAGTCGATGCATCGATAAATCCAGCGGATTTGACTTTAAGCTTGCTGGACGATTTATGTCTTTGTTCAATGCAATCGACATGGTGTCGATATCATCAATATTTGAATATCGATTCTATCGAAGGTCCCCCGATCATAGTTAAAAATGACCTGAAATATCTGTTGTAAGAAATGCGCGCCCTCGATCGATATCATCTATTGACCTCCGATCTTATCGATATTTGAATTCAGATCATATCGGACGGTCATCGATATATCGAAAGGAATTTGAGATTTTCATTAAAAAATAGGGGCGACGAAAATCTACCTGTCGATCTTATCGAGCCACTCTCGATGGACACGAGATTTGAATATCGATGATATCGATATGTGAATCGATACATTGATAATTCGTCCAGATATGTTGTGAAGTTACTGGACATATTTAGTGCTTATATCGATGATATCGATAGGTGTATCGATACATCGATAAATCCGTCCAGATGAATTTTTAGTTGCTGGACACTTTTGGTCATCACATCGATAATATCGTTAAGGTATCATGGACATCGACAGTGCAGGTCGATCATATCGAGGGTGCTTCGATAGGATCGACAAGGCGAGAAAAACTTAGAGATTTTCTTATCTTGAAAAATGTTTTCTCACGTTAAAACCCTATAATTTCTAACTTGTTTTTAAGAGTTTTTCTTTACCTGGTGTTTTGGGTCATGGGATGTGAGGCTTTAGATTCACCTGTGACGAGCTTGCACACATCCGGTTGAGGCAGACGCTTGAATTGGTCTTCCTATTGAGCTTTGTAGACAGTCTGACCTACCACTCACGTAACTTGACAAATTAGGGCACTTTCAATCTCCCCCTTTGTCAATTACGTGACAAAACACCCAAAACACCTTAGAACACTTCTAGATAAACACACCCTAAATTGTGTGTACATGCTTTTACACAATTTTACAATTTTCTAACCCATGTACATAACCCATAGCTGCTCCCCCTTTCTTGTAAACTCCCCCTTGCTTGATGCAGCTGCTCCCCCTAACACCTGCAACAACATCTAACAGATACAATTTTCCATTCGGGGTGCTTGCAAATGTTCTCGCCCTCTTGTCAGTCATTGACAAAGATAGATTAAGTGATATTGATTGAAGCTTGAAATACTTAGGGGAACCAATCAGGTAGAAGCAGAACAATTGATGTATAATGAATTAATTCAGTTTAAATGAGACATCAATTTCAGAACATATGGATGCATACTAGACAAAAATAAGGCAGTGATCTAACAATTTAGAATATTTGTTAACAAACATCACATGCATTCCATATCAAAAACTTGATAAACTAGGGGAACTCAAAGCATAATTATGGCAAAAAAAATATGAATTCTATTCAGCCATATTCAAAATGAAACCAAAGTTATCCAATTATCCAAAATAGACTGCCCAAGATTGGTAGCAAATTAACAGTTATCCCAGTAAAAACACCAGGCCTACTAAAAAAATGATATTCAACTAACACAACCAGCTTCTACCATCTTCGCGAATCACCACGTGTGAGTAAATCAACTACTTGCTGATTTATTTGTTGGAGAGAATCGACTTTTTCTTCAATCACGGTGAGACGTCTCTCACAATTGTGAAGTCGCTCCTCCATGCTCGCCATACCGTTCAGTAGGTGACGTTCAAGGTGATGAGTTTGACGGTTTGTGATAGACTCCGGACTCAGCAATGACGTTTGATTGGATCCCCATGGATATGACGGAGGAGCATATGGAGCTGCCGACTGCAGGGGAGCACTGTTCTCAAGAAGAACTAAAGGAAGACAGAGCTTTTATGCTACCTGAGCCAAATCACTGTCAAACCACTTTTCTGGATAGACTTTATCAGATGAGACAGGAATACCAACATGATGAGCTAATTTACAGATGAGTACAGGAAAAGCTAGTGTATCCTGATGATTTCCTTGAATGACCCGAATTAGCTGTTTAAGAAGAAGTGTTGGAAGGCACACCTGAACTTCCTGATATACATCATACAACACATTTAACACAAGGGAGACAGATGATTGCTATTCACATCACAAGGATAGACATTGGACTCAAAAATACTGTGAAGGATTTTAAAAGTGGGTCCAAGATGATTAATGTGAAGGGAGTTATCATCATTCCGAGAAATACTAGTACCCTGACATAGTGCACGAGTTATCTCGCCCCAAACACCAAGACCGTTTAGATTTTGACTGGTAACAGGAATGCGAGTGACTTGAAGGTCTAAAAGGTTACTCAAGGTGATGGGAGTGATGTGCTTGGAGTAATGCAATAATTCTACTTGAATGCAAGGTGGATCAACACAAATAACCTGACTTTTACTGAGGAAGTCTTGGATCACTCCCATTTGATAAGTACCACCAAGATTTAGAATATTTTGTCATCCAATTACTTCTAGAAGGAGGTCCACTCCAAAAGACTCAATGACGCTGTTAAGAACCAGACGTTCAACCACAGTGACAGGATGTCTTACCATTGGTATGAGTTTATGCATACTGGGTTGCTTGGCTTTTCCTTTTGAAGATTGTGAAGGAGTCTTACCTTTCCCTTTGTTCATGATTTTTCAGAGTAAGAGACAAGTAAAGATAGGATGGACAACAAGAGAATCCAAAAAAAAAACTTTGGAAGGAAGGACAAAATTCTTCTTTTAAAGATCCTGAAAATATTCGACCAAACGTAAGCTAGATTCAGGAGTGGAAGGATAATACCAGTTTGTAAGGAGCTTCCGGGATTACTGATGGACTTTCGGCCGGGGATTCGAGCAAAAAAATATATAAAGTTTTTTCAAGAAAAATAGAGATTTTCCCGCTCGACCCCCTTTTATTAGCCGACAGTTTTCGATTCTATCGAACTTTCTTTCGATTGTATCGATGATCCTCATTCGAGGTTATCAACAATAGTTTCAATGATAGTTTCGATCATGTGGCCTTCCACATTCTGAAGAGATGTCGATGATATCGACCCATGATCGATTAATCGGGAATGACATATCGATAGGCATATCGAAGAGAAATATTTTTCTTTTTCGACCCTTCAAGTATACTTTTTAGTATTTCTGTGAATCAATAGCATACTCAGCAAAATTATGTATAATTACTGTACATATAAAAAATTATAAACATTTGAATGTTTATATATAAAAGATTGAGGTGAGGAACCTCAGATATATCATTTGACGCTCAACAAAATTACATCATTTCAGCAAATATCCAGATCTAGATGTATGATCTGGAATTGTCTTTCCCTGCTCAGTATTTCTAGGCATCAATCCTTTCTATGCCTCTGATAATGTAGCAGTGGTTATTTGTGCGATGACCCTTCATTACTGATTTTCCTGATTGGTTTAGGATTTCGCATTCTTGTCTGTTGAATTTGACCACATGCCCATTATCATAGATTTGAGAGATGCTTAACAGATTATGTGCTAGTCCTTTTATGCAAAAAGCATTCTCATTTTTTAGCAAATGAATTCCTCTTATCATTCCTTGTCCAATTACATTGGCAGTGGCTCCATCTCCGTAAGTGACTATCCCTTTATGAAGATTTTTATAGTTGGAGAGAAGGGATTTGTCACCTGTGACATGTCTTGAGCAACCACTATCAAGGTACCATTTGGCCTCATTGCCTGGTAGGCGATCTAAATGTGTAACAAGGCAATTTGTCTTTTCCTTAATCACCCACTTTGTGACAGGAGTTTTACTTGTGGTAGATTTGTTTATCTTATCCAATTTGTCCACATGACTTAATGACTCCTTCATCTTGTCAACTAGCTCGAGTGGTGATGATTGCATATTTCTTTTGTTCAGCTCATAAACTGACTTACCATTTTTGTGACGAGCTGGGATAGGTCTGATGTTACTACTAGAGGCAACAGATTTTCCAAAGGGTTGTGCATCATATTCAGTTTTTGTTCTAGCTTTTCCATAACCTAATCCTTTTTTGTCCTCTCCACACTTTCCCATGCCTAACAATTTTTCTAGTTTCTCACCACTTTGGGAAAATTTGCAGTTTAGCTTGGCTATTTTTCTGGATTCCTCTAATTCAACTTGAAGTGTATGATTTTCATTTTGAAGAATCATGTTATTCTCATTTAATGTTTTAATTTGTTTATTTAATCTTTCAGACTCAGATTTAAGAGAAATGTTGATTCTTTCAAGTTTATCATTGTCTGAATGATATTGCTGCAAATCATTAATCAGATGAGTATTGATATCTAAAGTTTTGTCTAGATCTAGTTGCAGCAATTCCATTTTGTTCTCAACTATTCCAAGTCTTTTGACAATATTGATGCTATGAATGTAAAGTTGATTGTAAGCGTCTTGTAATTCATCTTGTTCTCTTTCTTCCTCTTCTTCAATTTCCTCATTGTCAGATAGAAATGATTCAGTAGCTTGCTGTTCTTCCTCAGATTCAGTTGGAATGATCGAAGCAGTGGAGACCATAAGTATTTTCAAAGATTTTCGGTCTCCATCGCTCCTTGAGTCGCTTGATTCTGAATTTGACTCCTCCGTATCATCCCACGTGGCGGCCATTGCCTTGCCCTTGGTTTTTCTGTTTGGGCATTCGGTAGATAAGTGTCCATACTTTCGACAGACATAGCATTGTGGTTCTTTGGTTCTTCTACCAAATTTGCCTGCAGAAGGTTTGTTATTCACCTTTCTTCCTCTAGAAGGGCGACCCCGATTCTTTTGAAAGAATCTTCTAAATTTTTGTGCCAGCAAAGCCACTTCTTTATTTTCATCTTCCTTTTCACTTTCACTGTCCTCATGAATTGTTTTCTTTGAGGTTTTTAGGACAATGTTTTTGAATTTTTGGGGTTGTGTGAAGTGTAGTTCAAAAGTTTATAGGGAACCTACCAGTTCTTCTACTTTCATTTCATCTATGTTCCTACACTCCTCAATTGTTGTAACCTTGGGATTAAATCGTTCCGGTAGGGATCTTAGAATTTTCCTACAAATTTTCGGTACCGGAACTTTTTCTCCCAATCCACCCATGGAGTTGCAAATAATGTTTAATTTGGTGAAAAACTTCATAAATGTCTCATGCTCTTCCATTCTGAGACTTTCGAACTATGAAGTCAGGAGTTGAAGTTTGGATCGCTTCACAGTGCTTGTGCCTTCATGGGTTGTTTCCAATAAATCTCATGTTTCCTTGGATGTCCCACACATACTTATCTGATTGAATATATCCTGGGACACGGCACAGTAGATAACATTCATAGCCTTGGCTTAAGATGTTTGCCTTTCTTGGTTGAATGTTGTCCACTTTTCTTTGGGTTTGGGCTTTGTGATTGTTGTGCTACTATCAAGTACAATTTGTTCAGTAGGTGGCACATATCCACTTTCAACTATATCTCAAACGTCATGATCCAAAGATATTAGAAAGTAGTGCATCCTAGCCTTCCAATATGCATAATTTGAGCCGTCAAATACTGGAGGTCTAATGACTGATGAGCCCTCTCCTTTGGCCATATTCCTAACTTCAGTCAAGATCACTCTTTAGGTAGTGAAGCCCTTAAAGAGAAACTCACTTTGATACCAATTGAAACGGCGGTAAAGACCGCACTAGTAGAAGTCGGAATATGCCAATATGTCCTAGAGGGGGGTGAATAGGACTTTTAAAAGTTTTTATGGTTTATTTAAAATCCTATTTCACTAATCCTTTTAAATATACAATTATCAAGATTACTCAAATGTAACTCTATAGACTTCCAAGCCTGATAGAGGATCCAATCACAAACTGCTTAAGAAGTAAACAATATACAGTCTAGTTTATGATGGATATGACTGTGTAGGTGTGTGAGAAGTGATCAGATATTCAGATATGAAAATATTAATGCAAATCACTTAATCAAAATAACAATCTCAAACACAGTCATTTTATAGTGGTTCGACGATAAGTCTACTCCACTCCCGGCTGCCGCACTCAACCCTTGAGTGTACCGAATTTCACTAAGGAGGTTTTTCAGGGTTCACCTCAAATCTAAGGTTTTAAATTAGGTTCACCTTCAACCTTTACAACCTACACTGAGGCTGACTGTTTATGCTCTCACGAGTAAGGGTCAACACAACGCACCCACTTTTAGGCACACTTGCCAAGGATCTTCCATAAGACCCTACTGGAGGTTTCTACACGGTTGACCTCTAACCCTAAGGTTTTACCCGGTTCACTTCAAACCAGATGTTTATGCTCTCCATTGAGCAAGGGTCCACACAACGCACCCGGATGTTTATGCTCTCCACAGAGCAAGGGTCCACATAATGCACCCACTACGTACACTCCCGCCGGAGGCCTCCTTGAGGACTTCAAAGGGTGAGAACCACTTAAGACCCAATCCTAGAAAGGAATGATCACAAGTGTTCTCTTGGACTCTGTATACTTACAAATAAGCTGATGAGTCCCGTTTAGCACAATGACGAAGATCTCCTCCTCCTTGTTGACGAAGAGTCTTTTGCTTCCTTGATCCGCAACACAAGATAGTATATCAATACTCGGCTTCTGGTTGGGTCAAGGTTATGATGGAATCCTATTCTCTAAAGGTTTTCCTATAAGGAATATAGAGTAGTTCCAATCATCTAAGCATTCAAGGCATCCCAGCTTAATGATTTTCCATTAAGGTAGTAGTTGGAGGATCCTTGGATGCGGAAGTTCATTCCCCAATCCACTCTATTGAATGTCAATGGTGAGGGTGGATTGGAGGATGAACTCCCTTGAGAGAAAGGGCTTTAGATATAAGATACAAGTTGAAACACTCAAAAGCTCTCTCTTCTTTCTCTCACAGCAACAAAAGACAAGTCCTCTATATATAGACAAAAAGTTCCAACGGATATAAAACGGTCACATTTATGACAGATTTCGATATGATCGAGCAGATTCGATATCATCGAGCGTATACTCTCGATAGCATCGATGGTCTGCTCGATGACTCGGACTCAATGTCGTATGCTTTTGAAACTCTTTGCCAATTGGTCGATGAATCGAAACTATTGTCGATGTCATCGGATTTTGAACTCCGATTCTATCGATGATAGGTTCGATCCATCGACATTTGAAAAATGAGAGAGACTTAACTTTGAAATATTTCAGGTTTTCATGAGTGATCGGGGAATCGTCGAGATCATCGGAATTTGAATGTCGATGATATCGAGATCAGAGTCGATGTATCGATAATTCCAGCGGATTTGACTTTAAGCTTGCTGGACAATTTATGTCTTTGTTTGATGCAATCGACCTGGTGTCGATATCATCGATATTTGAATATCGATTCTATCGAAGGCCCCCCCGATCATAGTTAAAAATTACCTGAAATATCTGCTGTAAGAAATGCGCGCCCTCAATCGATATCATCGATTGACCTTCGATCTTATCGATATTTGAATTTAGATCGTATCGGACGGTCATCGATATATCGAAGGAATTTGAGATTTTCATTAAAAAACAGGGGCGCCGAAAATCTGTCTGTCGATCTTATTGAGCCACTCTCGATGAACACAGGATTTGAATATCGATGATATCGATATGTGTATCGATGCATCGATAATTCGTCCAGATATATTGTGAAGTTACTGAACATATTTAGTGCTTATATCGATGATATCGATAGGTGTATCGATACATCGATAAATCCGTCCAGATGAATATTTAGTTGTTGGACACTTTTGGTCCTCACATCGATAATATCGTTAAGGTATCGAAGACATCGATAGTGCAGATCGATCATATCGAGGGTGCTTCGATAGGATCGACAAGGCGAAAAAAACTTGGAGATTTTCTTATCTTGAAAAACGTTTTCTCACTTTAAAACCCTATGAATTCTAACTTGTTTTTAAGGGTTTTTCTTTACTTGGTGTTTTGGGTCATGGGATGTGAGGCTTTAGATTCACCTGTGACGAGCTTGCACACATCCAGTTGAGGCAGACGATTGAATTGGTCTTCCTATCGAGATCTGTAGACAGTCTGACCTACCACTCACGTAACTTGACAAGCCAGGGCACTTTCAACACACACACACACGCACACACACACACACACATATCCAGCTGAGAATTTATCTAAGGGAGATGAATCTAGGAAAATCATTTTCCTATCGAAAACAATTCGAGTCCTAGCAAATTTATACTCAAATGGGTTGTAAAGAGTTATAATTGACCTTAAAAGGTCTATATGAGCTTAATAGGTAAATTTGATGATTTTAACCTATTTTCATTTTGGTAGTTTAGCTTAAAAGTTGCTACATTTAAGCATCATATATTTTTGGTAAATTATTATTGGTTATGTTGCTTGATAGGTATACCTTTTAAATAATCATATATGCATACTCAATATTGTTTAATGTTTATATGCGCCTTTCATTCCTTTGTTAGTATGTACTTATAGATAAATATATGATTTATATAATTTTTCATATTATGTTCTTATAGGTATATCCTTGGAATGGGGAGAAAGATAAAATCCCATCAAAATAATTTTTCATAATTTTTCGTATTTACGGACAAAAATGGGGAGAAAGATAAAATCCCACCAAAATAAGTTGAATTTTGTTTTGCAGGTTCTATTTGTTGTTGCATGGAATTGATGGAATTAGGGGAGCATAACAAGAGCCGACATATCATATCTTGTTTGTAATTGAGTTTTAAAAATTTATATTTGACATGTAATTTACTTTAGTTATTTTGGTTTGTCATTGGTATGGATTATTACAGGGTCTAGTTTAGTTTTGTCATGTAATTGATAAAGAGGGAAATTGTTAGTGCCTTAGTTTGTCAATGACGTGAACTAGGGTGTCTTGAGTTGGTTGAGCTTCCATAGGAAAATATTGAAGACTGAAGACTTTAAGACCTGAAGCATCAAGGCCGAAGACAACAGGTAAATCATTAGATCTCTTGGTAATTCTAGCCCTAATCCCCCTTGGTTCCAAGACAACCTACCCTAGATGACTTGTTTCATATATGAAAATACTTAATCATCAGGTGTGTGCTAGATAGCTAATGTGCAAGGTGTGTGGACAAAATGAAAATCAAAATGCACAAGTTCGATTGAAGCATCGATTAATCGAACAAACCTTTGATCGGTCTCGATTAATCGAAGGCATGCAAAAATGTCTAGTAAGCTTTCTGCCATGTTTCGAATTGATCCTCGATCGATCGACGTATCAAGTTCAATCGATCGAAAGTGCACAAAAGTGTCCAACAAGCTTTCTACCTTATAATCGAATTAAGTTCGATCGATTGAAGTATTGCTCGATCAATCGAAGCTAGCCGTTATAGATTCGTTGGAGCCTTTTCTTTATAAAACTAGAAACCTGATTTTGTGGAATTGATGTATTTTGGTGAATTAGAAGCCCTAGTATATTCGACTCTTCCCTAAAGCTCCTAGGCTCTATGCAAATGAGATTCATGCTCTCTTCTTAGTGAATCTCTATTCTAATGAGCATTCTAAGCTCCATTACAAGAAGAACATGATATCAAGTATTCTCTAGAGTGTAGACATCAATCTCATAAGTAAATTATAATATCTATAAACCTTTAGAATATTTATATAAGTGAATTTTCATTTAAAAATCAACCATCCATTAGTTGTACGAGATTCCACCATCCTCTCATTGCATTGATAGCCTCATTGGAGCATCAAGTGCAAGGTAGCTGATTTAAAGAAGTGGAAGAAGATTGACTTTAAAGATCATTAGAACATAAAAGAAGTGGATTCAAGAAGCGAAGCCACATCTCAAGAAGGTGAATCAATGAGGTTCGATTCGATAAGTAAGGTTGTCAATATAGAGTCAATATACTCTTTCCTTGTGTAGGATTGGTATAGAGTTTATGATCCAAACTTGATCAAGTCCTTGTGTAGGCCTCTTACTGGAATGTACGTGTGTTAAGTCCTTATATAAGCCTCTGACGGGAGTATACGTTTGTTAAGTTATTGTGCAGTCTTCCGACGAGAGTGTATGTGTGTAAATCTCCATGGGAGCCACCAATGAGAGTGTACGCTTGTAAAGGTTAGGGGTGAACGTATTGAAAACTCTTGAGATAGTGAAAACTAGTACACTTGAGAAGTGTGAGTCCCTCGGGAGTGTAGTAGGCAAGTAGTCGAAATACTATATATCATTGTGTTTGCAATTGTGATTTGAGCACATTTTTGTTCATGCTTATGAGTTTAATTAGTTGAATTACACGAATGCTTGAATGGATTGTATGCTAGGCATTTGATTTATAGCACACGCACACACAAGATATCTATATCACATGTAAACTAGTGGTTGAACTTGTCGTATTATTTGTAATTTATGCAATTAGACCCACTTATCTTAGAAGCCTAAGTGTTAATTGATTTTAATCGGCGTAAAAAAATTTCAGTGGTCTTATTAACATCCCCTTCAACACTTAACTGAAATTCAAAACTCCACTAAGCTTCTGTGTGCCATGGTAGATAATCCGTATAATTTCACGTTTTGCGTACTTTGACTTTAGATTAGCCTTTTATTTTGGGTTATGCCATAAAATGAAGTTGACAAAACAAATGGACGGAGTAGGTTTGTCACGAACATTATGATGGGCCCCACCTACGGTGGAGCAACCCTCACCCCTCTAGACTAAAATGTCCACGAAACTTCCCGTTCCCATGTTGATTGGCGTTGATTGCCTGGCCAACCTAACTCGGATCATAGGCGGTACCCATCTTGATGTTTGTGAGAAATCCTCCTCATCCATTTGTTTTTTAAGCTCTTTTTATGGCATGACCCCAAAAAATGAGGCAAATTTGAAGCTTAAGATGGGCCCTATGATAACCCACGATGTTTCAACAGTGAGCATTCAATCCCACTGTTTTCTATCGTGTGGCCTGCGTGACTTCTTTGGATAAAATGAACTGGAAAAACGGATGAATGGAGTGATTTTATCGTAAACATGAGGTAGCCCTACGAATGTTTCAACGCTGGCATTCAATTCCTACTCTTTCCAGTTTGTTCGGTTGGGCCACTTGAGCTTTGTATCGGCCCCGCACGATTTACTCTACTGTAGTGGAAGAAGAAAAGGCTGACAGGGTGATTACATGCGGCCTCAGCCTCACCCAACACAGCTGACCGTGGGTCCCACCTTGATGTATTTATCATATATCGATGGCAGCCCAAATGAAGCCGATTGAAATCTCAGGTGACCACGCCACAGGAAACAGTGGTGATTGACCATTAAAAACTTCGTAGGTCACAGAAATTTTGAATTAAGCTAATATCTGTATTTTCCCTTTATCCAGGTCCTTGTGTCCATATCAACAGGTTGGATGGCAAATAAACGTAAATATGGGCATTACGATGGGCCTTCTGTTCATGTGGAACCCACGTATCCTCATCCATTGAAGTTCAATAAAGGGCAAAATTGGAAGGCAGTACCATCAATTGGCAAGGGTTAAACCATGAAAGGGAACAAACAGTAATATCTATGAAATGCGTATTGGAAAATAGTTTTTCGTCCATAGCTGCAAAGGCAGGTGGCCACATGGAAAAATCCCTAAATTATGTTGCAATCTCATGGTCCTCTGGATGGAGTACTGTATTGGTCATTTTAACGAGATGGATCAAATTTGGAAATGCTGTCCACGTAGAATTGAGAATCTAACCTTGAAAGCCACGAATTTGCCCACGCTCGCAAATGCAACAAAAAGCTTTGGGTAGGTGACTTTGAAGTCCATTCCATCCATCACTTGGGGCAGCTCGTATTTCCTACTTGTCGGAACAAAACTGATGGAAATCCAAAACTCAAAAGTGGACTGTAGAACAGGAAACACTCTCATTTCGTGATAGAAACAGGTGTGTGATCTTTGCAAAAGATTTTTGAACTTTTAACTGGCAAAAGTCGGTTGAGACTGGGCTTACCGATCTCTCCTGGGTCCAGCCTGGTCATCTCATCCTGTGTACTGGGTCAGGCACAGGCACATCCTATACTAACATCAACCCAGACCAAATGCCACCACTACTGGCAAAGCTATCCCACACACCTATTATGAATAAAAGAAAGAAAGAAGAAAAAGTCCTGTCCCAGACATCCAACAAAATCCCACTGATTTCAATGAGTATGCAAGCTCGGACGCATCATCCAAAGGGCCATTCACAGATGAAAGGGTTTCCAGCCCCATTTGGAAAATCACACAAAATTAACACACCTGACAACATAGACTTGCTAAGCTGCTCAGCTAAAACTGATCATGTGTGAGCCATCAAAAATATCCCTCACCGTAAAGCCCTTTGGCAAAAGTAACAGCCCAACTGGCCCCTGGTTTAGAATTCTTTTTCTTTTTTTAAGTACAATTCTAGTTTAGAATTGCTTTTTGCCTGAGGCAAAGGCAGGGCAGATTGGAAAACAGAAACCGCTCTTTTTATGCCCAAATCTCAGCTCATCCTACTATCAATTAGTGCCAAGCAGATCACAAAGGCCTGCTAAGGACGGGAACATCCATATGGGAAATTATGCATAGAGATCTAAAGGAGTGCCACAACAGGTGTTCAAAGAGGAAGAGAATTCATTAACCACCAAGTAAATTCAAACATAGAAAATCCAGTGAATGGCCTTACGAACTGAGAGAATAATAGCCTGTATGGAAACCTATTCTAAAAATTGGCAGGAGAACAAAACAAAAACAAAAACAAAAACAAAATTCTGATGCATCTTCCTCCATTGCGTGCCTGCTTATGAAGCATTTCTCCTCTTAGCGGTACTGAAAAGAGATCAACAAAAAAGTTAAGATGATGCTTGGTAGATTACAATAGAACCGCAGCACCAGTATTCAATTTAAAAAATTCAGAGTGATTGATCTGTAGCACATGCTAGTATGTCACATATGCATTGGGCCACCAGTCAAATGGGGCAAACAGTAAGCAAATGCAAAGCTAATCCATTACGTCCAGCTGATTGTGAGGAATGAGATGTGAAATTATCTTGATGCATTGTACTGCAATCTGCACAATGGGTCCATGGTTTTGTTAAACCACCTTGTATGGCCTGTGCACATTAGGAGTTGGGACACTATTCTCATTCTGATGCTTTGGGACATTATGACTCCTCGGTAAGGAATGGACCAAAAATTCAAAGCTTTTCATCGTTGACTGCAAGTAAAGAGAGTTTACCTTGATGAAGCCAATCTCCTTGGCATTGCTTCGGAAGCACTGCCTGCAGCACATAAGTCCATACTTCCTGATCAACCCATGTGGGTTTCCACAGACACGGCTGAAACAAAGGAAACAATGGAGAAGATTGTGTGATGCATTACAATGCCTTGGAAATTTTAAAAGCAAATTTAACAGCACTTGCTAAGAAATAATAAAAACAAGGAGATTTGGCAAGCCTGCACATGAGCATAACACAGCCCATTCACACACCACAAGTGCAAATGAGGCACGTGTGTGGCCCAAGCCATCCATTAGGTGGGTCCTGCCATGTTATATGTCCTTGCCAAGCGATCAAGCCTCTCAAATGAGACAGACAGGCAACAATTTAAGAAAACGGGTGGCTAAAGAAGTAGGCTGTGGTTTTTTAAGCTGTCCATTTGTTTTGAAAATTGTTGCCCATATGCTGAGTGGACTGGTCTGATATCTAGAACGGGGCTATACACAGCTCACATCTGGTAAGATGTATGCCATGTCAGCACATGTTCTGGTGTATACATGGGCTGCCTTAGAATTGCTTCTGGGCTTAGAAAAGCTCAAAAACCTTATGAGACATTTAATTTTATGAATAATTCAAGCCAAGGCATGGTGAAAGGAAGCAGGTCATCTGTGTTGAGCATTGTTCCATTATTCCCAAAACCATCATAACATGCTTCCAGCCTCCTTCAACATGCGATATGACCAAGAGACCAATTTTATGTATTTTAAAACAAATAAAGAAAAGGAAAACACAACAGAGGGATTTCAAGGCTGTGTTTGGATGCACATAGAATAAGACAATACTGCCTTTTACCATGATAGAAAACATTTCTACTTAGACTATAACCATTTCCTATCATGAAAGGCAGCCAAAATCAATTCTGCCACTTTATAAAGGCTTCCAAATGCAGCGGCAAACCCAAAACGCAATAATATATGAATTGTCTACAAGAACAATATTGAGGTAATTGAGTCAAGCCAAACAATGGCGATGAGTACATTGATCCTCCATGACCAACCATACCATGCCCATAACCATTGTATGGGCGGCACACTTGCACATCAATCCAAATTGTCCCAGTCATGGACTCCACTAAGGACATGACAACTCCACAAAATCAGATTGAAAATCTATTGACGGTAAGACTATTTGCCTAAATTTTAACCGCAAAGTGGACACTTAAGCAAATCAGTCGAGTGCAATTTTTGGTTTATAACCAATCTATGACAGCTTGACAATTTGACAAGTTTGACTGGAGGTAATCTGCCTCATGACTCATGAGCAGTGGCTCTACCATATGGGTAATTAGCTAACATGAAAGTTTGTGGATTTCTTCAACTGGGCATCTTATACGACTGGTATGGAACCAATGATCATATAATGCACGAGTTGCCAATGCATGCTAAAGCAGCAAGAAAGTTCAAGCAAAATCCAAGTTGTCCACGCTACGTATGTGCATGGAATCATATGATCCGATATTGTCCATATTCATGTGCTAGCATTGTTGGAAGTTCTTTGAGAGGTCCACCGGCTCACTAAAATAACTTATTTTACATACATATCACGATGGCTACGAATTGTCAGCAACCCTTTTGTTGGAAGGATTTTTAGTTCTCACTAGCATACATACTAGCAGGGAACAACACAAACAAACTATTATCTGATGGGAAGTAGTTGCAGAAATTGAATCCATAGATTCAAGATTTTCCAGCAAATATCACCCCAAACATAACTAGATCCATACACAGGATTCAAAACAATATCAACTTTGAATTCACCGAGAAGCAACTAAACTCCATGTTTAAAAAAATCTCATACAGTATATCAACGTGAGACTTGTGTAGGACATCCCAGCCGTGCAAAAGATGGGCCATGCCCAAGAAGAACCACTTGGCCGAAAATCAGGTTGGTCCTCTCATTGGCTACCACACCATCAAAATCAATGGACAACCCATGCCTGATTCAACATATAGGTGTGGCCCACCTAATAAATGGATCAGCCTAATTTCTGCTAACGTCGATCTTCATGGCGTGCCTATCTTCTCTTCTCTACTGACTGAAAAGACTGCATAATGTTATGAAAATTCACTTCCACAATTCCTAAATCTAGCTTATTGCAATCAAAACAGAGAGTGCATCCAAACGCAACCTTACAAGTTACTAATGAAAAACCAAATCCCAGAAAAACCATAAAAAGGGGAAGATGGGAAGAGATGAGATAGATGTGGCCATACCAGGTACGTGATCCAGGGCCGTAGTTCTTCGGATGAGAGTTCCAAACGTTTGAGTGACCCATTTCCTGTTACTCCGTTACAGATGAAAAACCCTAGTTTTGGAGAAGGGAGAGGGGAATAAAAAAACCTAGTTTGGGAGATGAAAGTGCTAAAAAAACCCTAGCTCTCGCTATCTCTTAAAGCCCTAAAACCGACCAAGCGAGATTTTATAGTCTCCTCTTCGTGTCGCTCGCGCTCGTTCTTGGCTGGATTTAGGCCGCCGCTGACTCTAACGAGATGGGCCGGGTCTTCGTTGCCCGGCCCAATAAGGAGAGATTTAATACTCTGGCGGTGGTCATGGATACTACACAGGCACTTAGAAATTGCATACGTGACATACAAATAAGTCAAATAGAACTGCTCAAGTTATGATTCCCAGTTTCTATCTAACATAACCAAAAATTAGACTTATTTGATTATTTGTCTGTTTGATCGGTGGACATTTATTGGACAGTAAAAATAAAAATAAAAATCCAACGGTCCTATTGCAATAAAGAGATGTCCATGAATCAGAGGTTAGGATCGTGATTCATTGATGGTGGGTTCAGCAATTTGATCGGTGTAATTTGAGTTATTTTATGCCACATGTAGAGTTCCTGCGTATAAAGTGTCATACGCTGCATGAGTACCGAAGCGGATTGGCTAGTGTACCACACATCAGCGATATAGCTGGTGTGTTGACGTCAGCAAGTTCTGTGGGTTCCAGCATGAGTTATGTGTTATATCCAAACCGTCCATTCATTTGACGAGCTCGTCTTAAGTCTTGAGCCGAAATATTATACAGATTTAAATATCAAGTGTTCCGCACTGCAAAAAGCAGTGGGGATTGAACGTCTACCATTGAAATCCTTTTTGAGTCACAGAAGTTTTTGATTAAGATGATATTTGTTTTTTTTATTCATCCATCTCTATGTGACCTTATGATCAGATTGGATGGAAAATAAATGTTATGTTAGGCCCTACGAATGTTCTAACCGTGAAAATCATTACACTGATGCTATTTGTGGTGCGGTTCATTTGAGTTTTTTATATGATTTATTTTTTGTAAAATGATTTAAAATAATCTCTAAAATTGTATGAACAGTGTGGATATAATAAACACATCATTTTGGGTCCATGTAACTTTGATCTCCTTTGAACCGTTCGTACAACTCGGAGATCAAGGCGCGTCAGTGCTCGTCTTCGCGGCCGCGGATTAGGTACTAACCCCGCCTGTTCGGAGCACGGGACAGGCAGAGGCTCCACGGGCTACCGAGGGGCCACCGTGATGTATTAATTTTATCCACACCGTTCATATATTTTTCCATATCATTTTAGGTCATGAAATCAAAAATGGAAAATATAAAATGCTCGAATGAACCACACAGTGAGAATTAAATTACTACTGTTGAAAATTTTTTAAGGACCACAGGAGTTTTGGATCAATATGATATTTGTTTTTTCACTTCATTCAGGTTCATATGACCATATCAACAGGTTGGATGGAAAATAAAACACTTGGTGGACCCTAATAAGGTTTCAATGGTGGGCGTCCTTAGCACCGCTTCTTCATGTGGTGTGGTCCAGTTGAGCCTTGGATCTACCTTATTTTTGCTAAAGTAATGTAGAATGATATGGAAAAATGTATGGACAGTGTGGATAAAATTCTTACATCATGGTGAGCCTCCTTACCCGAGCTCGGAACAGGCGGTGGTAGTACCCAATTCAAGCCCTGTCTTCGTACGACACGTACGCACATTAGCTATATCGGCTATCGCTGGTGTGTGGTAGCCAATCGCTTCCGTAAGTGGGCCTGTGTGAGGTTACTAGTTCTTTATCACTTTTAAGAGTCCTGCTCTTCTCTTGGGATCCAACGTGAGCTTTGTTAATTCTGGCCACTGTATGAGTTTGATGGCCTCAAAATGTGGTCACGGTGGGGTCCACCATGCTGTAATTTTTTTTTTTTAAAAAATCCACGTGCTGTCCATTTTCACGTACCATCTTAGGGCATGAACAGAAATAAAAGGAAGAAGGCTCAAGTGGACCACACCGCAGGAAGTAGTGGTGATAATGACGCCCATCGCTTATACCATTTTAGGTTCGCCGTGATGTTTATTTGCCATTTATCCTCTTGATAAGGTCACATGGACCTAAATTAAGGATCAAAACATCTGTCGCTCGCAAGAAGGTTTTAACGGTGGGTGTTCAATCCGAACTGTGTAGTTCACTTGAGCTTTGGATTTGACTCATTTTTGAGCTCATACCTTTAAATTATCTGGAAAATGGATGCAAGGCGTGGATAAAACACATACATCACGATGGGCTCTATTATGGAAGATCCGAGCCTTCTCAACTCCGAGGTCTGACGTCGTTCAGTGCCGACTGGAGATGCACGAATAAGTCAAAAATTATGAGAACAGTCGAAGGGAAAGACTTTCGGCTCGGCCCTAGTTACTCCGAGGCTTCGGGCAGACGAGGTAGGGCCAGGGTTACTGGTTCGGAGTAATCCAAGACCGAGGCAGTTAGTTTGAAACTCAGATCGGGATCTACTTGTGGGACCTCAAGTTGTCCCACTACCGCACGTTTAGTGACGGTTATTCAATCGCCCACGTTCGCACGACCACATGACGGTTGGGCAGCCGAGTCTCCCGCGGGAGGTTGTGAGTGCCCCAAAATGTGCCGAGTTAAACGGACATGCCCTTTCCAGGTGAGAGGGTATAAATAATATCTCATAGGGAGGAAACATGTACGCAATATCTCGCACTTTCCCTCTACAAATGAATTAGACCCAGATTCCCTTGACCTGACTTAGGCATCGGAGGGTCCCCTGTCTAGACCAGGGTCTCCTTTGCTCACCGTGATTGTGCAGGTTCAAGACGCGGAAGTGACTTGGAGTTCAATGATCCGAGCGGAGAGTCATCCAGATTTTGTCGGCAACATTTTTGGCGCCGTTTGTGGGAAGCTGATATGAAGGTCAGTTCCCTATTTCTCAAGTACAATGGTGAGAGGAAAGAAGAAATCTGCAGCTGTAGAGCCTGAGCTGAATGAACATACTCGGTCTTCTTTATCACTTCATGCTGAGTCTGCTCCAGGGCCATCTCAGCGCTTTCATAATCGAACAAGTAAGTATCGAACTATGCAAAGCGAGATACAAGTCCTGCGCGACGAAATTAATCAGATGAAACAATGACAGGAGCAGCAGCCACAACCGCTTCCTGTCCCAGAAATAGTCGGACCGGTAGTGGAAGTCCAGTCCGCACCGCGGAGTATAAGATCCGAGGGGTCTCAATGTCAGTCTGCTCGGGTTTTAGCCTCAGTCCAGAACCCCTCCCCCGACCCAAGACCGAGTTCCAACTAGGAACACAATGACCCGAGTCCCAACGAACGTCTCGGTCACCTCAGCTCTGGCACCGACGGATCTTCGTCACGAGATAGAAAGGAGGAGGGGAAGAAGAACCCCTGAGGTGGAAGCCACGCAAGAAATAGTGGATGAAAATAAAGATCCATGGGAGACACGGTTTGCAGAACTCAACAATAAGATTTTGATACTAGAAAAGAATCAACAGCGGTCATCAGTCCCTGCCGCCGTTCAAGCGATGATGGAAGAGACCGAACCTCCCTTCACCTCTGCGATCTTGAGCGAGGTGATGCCGCAGAGGTTCCGGATACCTCCCGTCATCCAATACTTTGGGTCTGGCGAACTTGTTCACTCCCTAAGTATAGGGTTGTGATGTAGTAATAAACTCAGTAAGACCGAGGTCGAATCTACAGGGATTGAAACCTGTACGTTATCTGAAAAGAACCAGATCTAGAACTAGGCTAAGATGAAATCTAAACCAATTGTGATTTGAAAAATAATGGTGAAATATTAATCTAAATTTAAAGAATTCAGAGAGAGGGAAACTAGGGATTCAGAGGATCCACTTGTAGAGATCTAGGAGATCTATGGTCGATTCATGAACTCAACTGGATTTTGAGTCCCATCTTCATCCAGTTGGAAGATATAACCTGAAAATCAATGTGAACTTCCTTTTGATCTAGTTTTCAAAATAAATGAAAGGTAAAAGAATTAGATATGATTCCATTACAAATCCATGCCCATGAGACAAGGTAATCAACAGAACTTAAACCAATCCATAACCAATCAGAAGATGTGTGAATGTTAGGAAGAATTCCATCATCCAACCATGTCCAAGGGGCAATGGTGAACAACAGGGTTTCCTGATTTCACAATCAAAATATGAGGAAGAAGGAAATACTCAAAGTTATCGCAGATATATTGTAATTTAAGTCACAACAAATCATTAAAAACTATGAATATTTCAATTAATCAAACTAGAACCAAACATCAGTTCATAACCATAAATCAATGCCATGGAATCGGTCCCATCACGCCACAAGCTTCACCTCTTAGCCCTAGCTAAGAGGTTTAGCCACACATGGATGGGCTAGATCTCATCAGAAATTTGAGAAGAAAGCATAACCAAAGAAAAAAAACTAAACTCTTTCTTCTCTCCCTGTCTTTCTCTCTCTCACGTGAGATTCTTCGTCCAAGGCCTTCGATCCCCTTGCTCCCCACGTCCAAAACCCTTTTTATAGCTGCTGGAGTGGAGAAAGTCGGATTTGGAAAGCTGTCGCACGCGCAACGAAAGTCTTTTCGCAGCCAAGTTCGGGGCCTCGAAACACGATACTTTCCTCACTCAAATTCCAAAACAATACCGTCCCTTAGGACTTTCTTGGGTCCTCTACATGATGAAAGGTTCAGATCTACCATATGATCAAAGATGGTGGCCCACAATCGCCTGGAAAATCGGATTTCCTAATATGTGCGAAACCTTTCGCACCCTTTCGCTGTTGTGATCGGTGGGCCCCATAGAAGTGTTTTCTGGGAAATCCACCCCATCCATTGCATTCAGAACGAAATTTCAGTCAAGAATGGGTGGTTTTGAATATCCATTGACGCGGTCCAGAGAAGAAATCACAAAAAGATCAGTTTTGAACATTGCAGGGCAGTCCGTTTGTGGCCTCTGTACCGCACACGTGTGCACACATGGGTGTAAAGTATCAGCATGGTTTTGAAGCTTTCAAACCCCTCTACACGGTGGACGGATTGGATGAGCAGTATGTGTGATGGGTGGGGAGCACTAGCGTCCGTAAAACGGCCCAGCCGTCCGTTCGCAGGCAGCGCAAAACGGAAGTCGCCGTTTTGGATTTTGAAGGTCGAGCGCTGACGTGTTCGGTGGTCCCCACAGTGATACATTTGTAGAAATCCGACCCGTTCATTGGATTCCTGGCGCAATTTCAGTCAGGAAGGAGTAGTTTTCATGGAGTTTTTGTGCGGTCCACTGTATAAAATCAATTCACCATCCATCCAGCATTTTTCGACGATCCACGTGTTTTCGTATGCATGGGGCCAAAATGCCACCATGGATAGGATCTTCCCATCCCTATGGAGCATATGGACGGTCCGGATCATCCGTTTGGATGATGGGTGGGGTCCACTATCAAAATCCATTCCGGTTAGTGCAGACGCTGTTGAAAGAAACGGATTTTTCTGTTTCTGTGAAGAAGAGTCGGTCAAAGCTGGGTTTGATTGTCTCTTCGTTGCCGTACACAGCTAGTGCACTTGTGCACTATGCACACTCAACTCATGTGGGGTCCACCTTGATAGTTATGGAAAATCTAATCCGACCATCTGTTTTCTCACCTCATAAAACTGGATGAGACCAAATTTGAAGCATATCCAGATTGTAGGTGGGCTCAGAATCAACGGTTTGTGGGCTGATTTGTCCGTTGGACCACTTCCCGAGATCTTCAATGATTGAAATTTAATATGTACGGTTAATTTACGGCCCCCATCACATGTATGAAGTTTCAAGTCAATCGGATGGCGGGAACCATGTGATATTGCATTTTGCACCAATTCCAGGCCTCTTTAACGTGAACGACTTGATTTTCTCTCTCCTTGGCATGTAAATTCTTCAATATCGGTCCTCTGGAGTCTGTCCCTTGCTGTGGTGATTTTAGAGCATCAAATACACACTTTTAGCACTTTTATAGTCCACACTTGCAAATGTACCTTGCATCACAAACACGATTAAATTAGGCTTTTAAACGGTGGCATGTTCATAAATCCGGTAATAACTGGGGTCTAATATGCAATATTTGACCCTCAACATGACCCATCCGAGCATGTGGAGGCTTATCGCTCGCGGATGCAAATCCAGACAGCGATGGACGCGATGATGTGCAGGGGATTTTCGATCACACTCACAGGATCCACTCAGAGTTTGTACCGTCAGTTCAAACCCAATTTCATTGGTTCCTTTGCAGAGCTCAGCCGATTATTCCTTACCCAATTCATAAGTGGTAAGAAGAGTCGAAAGCCAAACACCCATCTGTTCACCATCAAGCAAGGGCCTAACGAGTCATTAAAGGACTACATTGCTCGTTTCAATGAAGAAACATTGCAGGTGGAAGACTACAGCGACAAGATGGCGCTGTCCGTCGTGTTCAGTGGTCTGAAAGAGGGGAAGTTCACATCTCAATTGGAAAGAATCTGTCGAAGACATTAGCCGAGCTCGTCACCATAGCTCAGAAATATACTAACGTTGAGGAATTCTCCGGCGCTCGTAAGAATGTTCAAGTAGCAGAGCCGACTGGTAAGGGGAAGAGGCCGAGGAACGAAGAACCTCAGCCGTCCAGTAAAAGACCAGACGACCGCGCTCCTCGCGATCGTCGTCCGAGCAAAAACCTGAGGGTAAATTTCGTTCCTATACTCCCCTCAACACATCTATTGAACAAATTCTACTGGACATCAGAGGCTAGAAGCTCTTGAATTGGCTTGTTTGCATGAAGGCCGACCTGAACCATCGAGACAAGCGCAAGTATTGTCGTTTCCATCGATATCACGACCACAATATGGCTGACTGCGTGGATCTCAAGGATGAGATCGAGACTCTTATCCGTAAGGGTCATTTGCGCCAATATACCAAGGAAGAGAGAACAACTCGGAGAGAAGAACGAGAGCAGCCGAATAATACTGCGGAAGAGCCAACTGAAATTCGTACTATCTTTGGCGGTTCATCTGGTGGAGGAGATTCAAACAGGGCTCGAAAAGCCCATTCTCGGAAGTCCGATCCAGAACTCTACATCCACATGACCGAGCGACCGAGCAAGGAACTCCGAGTCAGCTCGTGCAGTCTGACTTCATAGAAGATGATGCGCACGGAATCCAGCACCCGCATGACGATGCCTTAGTCATTACTATGACCATAGCCAACCACAAGGTGTATCGCATCCTAGTAGACACCGGAAGCTCAGCTGATGTAATCTACTACTCACTCCGAAGCTTTTGAAAGAATGGAGATTCCAAGGTCACGCCTCAGACCTGTGAAGACCCCCTGCACGGTTTTTCCGGAGAAAGGGTGATCTCTGAGGGAGCCATCTCCCTCTTTGTGACCGCGGGAGAAATGGTATCAAGTCACCCTCATGGTGGACTTCCTTGTCGTCAACGTGCCGTCAGTGCATAACGTCATTCTAGGCAGGCATTCTCTCAATGCGATGAGAGTGGTGGTCTCCACCTACCATCTAATGATGAAATTTTCCGCCGAGGGCAGAATAGGCTACCTTCGAGACGATCAACGCGAGGCTCGGAGATGTTATGCAATAGCGGTAAAGAAAGGGTCAGTGAAGCAAGCCCTCACCGTCAACGTCCTCTATCCCAGGGTACCTATAGAGGACTCATCTATGGAAGACTTGGAGAAAATACCACTTGATGAGGCAGATCCGAGCAAAACTGTTCAGCTCGGAACATCGTTGAATTCCGAATAACAGTCTGAAATGCTGGCTTTCCTACAACAACACAGAGACGTCTTTGCATGGTCACATGAGGACATGCCCGGGATCTCTTCTGATGTCATGGTCCACAGGCTGAATGTAGACTCGGATCACAAACCTGTGAAACAGAAGAGGAGACCGTTCGATGCCGAGTGGTATGAAGCTATAGTCGACGAAGTCTCTACACTGCTCAGCGCTGGCTTCATTGAAGAGGTACACTACTGATTGCTTGCCTCCAAGTGTAGAGGTTCGTAAGTAATATCCTATGAATACAGGGTCAATCCCACAGGGAGATAAATTGCGAGAAGGAAAAAATCAAATGTAAAACAAACTAGGTAATAAAAACTAAAACTGATGGTTTGATTTTGGGATTTTTGAATGGATGTAATTCAACTGAATTAAAATAACACCCAAGCTTCAAAGTTCCACACATAGGTTTAATGTTCCAAAATCATGATGACTTGGATAACACAACTAGGATCTGAGCACTATGGTCAGTCTAATCGGAAAATAAAACAGTTTAAATATTTTAATAAATAATATAAAATATTAAAAAATAATGGATTTGCACCATTGACATATATTCTCAAGCGTCAGTGATTTAAAGTATTCAATATCTATAGGATAATGAATATCAAAGAAACATAACAGGTTAAGAACCTTCCTATCTAGGAAATTTGATTGATTCAGGGTAAGCCTATCCATTAATGTAGATCTCATATGATGGAAACATATGGATCTCACAAGAGGATAAAAAATAAAACCTAAATAATAGATAACATGGATATACCATTCTTCTCATCATTAAAAACAATAAATCATCAAAACTTAAAGAAATATTAACCCCATGTGCTTCCCTTCTAGCTTGGGCTAAAAGGAACTTAGAAAAACATAACTAGAATAGAGAAAGAAAGAAACAAAAAAGAATAAATGCAAATAGAAAAGATCTAAAAGAGAAAAAATAATTTATAAAACTTAAATAAAATTGAAAACTCTCTAAAAATTCAAAATATTGCTATTGAATGCTTTTAATAATGTTTAGTAATGCCCTAGGAAGCCCTATTTATAAGTAGAAAATTTTAATTTTCGTACAAAGTTGAAAAACCCTAGAAACCGCTTCAATATATGTATTTTTTTTCAAAATAGACTTCTCGCTGCATAGTTCGTTTAAAACAGACTTCCTGCTACGCAGTTTTCCAAAGTAAACTTCACAGCTTAAGAATACACTTGTTCAGGACGATTTTAGGATTCTTCACTTCAAATCTTTGATTCTTTTCATTCTTCACTTGGTTTTCTTGAATCTTTGGCATGTGAATTCTTCAATCTTTGTCTCCTAAGATCCATCCCTTGACTTGGTGATTTTTTAGTATCAAATTCATGCTTTTAACACTCTTTTTCAATCCAAGCACTTAAATTCACCTTGCAACACATACATGAGTAAAATAGAATATTAAGCGGATTCATGTTCATAAAACTAAGATATAAATGGGAAAAATTATGCAATATTTGAGTCTAAATACACCCCCAACCAGCATTTTGCTAGTCTCGAGCAAAATAAGTAAAATAAAAATAAAAATAAAAACTAATTTTAGAAACAAAATTAAAACGAAAAAAAAATCTAACTACACTTTTGCAGGTAATTTTGATTGCATTTAGCATATGCAACAAACCTTTAAACCCCTAGGTTTCCCCTAGTGGACGAGCTATAGTCTCGTAAGGGTTTCCAGAAATGTTACCCATAAACATTGAAAACATGAAAAATAGTTCAACACTCATAAATTTATACAATTATGCCTCCATTCATCATATGAATTCCAAAACAAAACAATACTTACCCTAAGTCTGAAGTTAGTTAGAATCTCAATTTCATAATCCATTACATCCTTGAGTTCAGAGACCTAATCAAAATTTAAAATAGTTATGATCCAATATCTTTAGGTGCTCCGTAACACTAGTCTAACTTTGAGAAATATGCATGTTCTCTATCCTAACTCCTTTCAATCATTCCAAGAATATGAAATCTCTAATTATCTCATTTTCTTCATGTCTTTCTTCTTTTATCATCATATCCTCATTATTATAGACCACTCTTAGATGAAGATTCCCACCGGATTTGCTTCATAACCTAAGGTATCGTACTTGTAATGGTAACGGTAATGGATACTTAGATATCATTACTCCGGATTACTGACACGATTGTTATGGTCATTGCATTCATGCTCTTTAATAAAATTTTCTTTTTCCATCACTTTTTTTTTCCTTCAATATTCTCTCTTTTAAGCATATATCAGTGATACTAGTTCATTCAACCTTGTTTGAATTAAAAGTTGTTATTATAGTTCACATATCATATTCCTCACTTAGTTAGCTAGGGTGTATTGTGAATTTAGTACATCAAATTACAACTCACTTTAAATTAATGATTAGATAATTGAACTCAAGTATATAATTTTCAGTTGTCAGAATTCTGACTACTATCGACCTAGACTAAGTATTAACTTTGCCTTTGGAATTCGCATAATATCATGTTTACATTCTTGTATATATTATTTTGAAAATGTTGAAAATTTTTCCTCATAAACTTAAATAAAAAAAACTGAAACCTAAAAAATAATAATAAAATAAACTGAAACCAAAAAAGAAAAAAAACTCACATGGATGACTATCCACACCCCCCAACCTAAAATCTACATTGCTCCTAATGTAATGATAATGTAATGCAGAGAACAATAAAAATAAAAGAAATGGTGGATAGTACCTACCATGAAAAACTCACCTGGTATGTGGCACTAAAAATAATTGAATATGATACAAATCCTACAGAAATGCTTCGTCAAACTAGGAGCATCAATCTGAATATTCTGGCTGATGAAGAGGGAAGGACTCCTCTCCCAAATGAAAAATTTTCACATAAGGCTTCAATCTCTGACCATTAACTTTATACACATTTTTCATTATGTGAATGCTCAATTTCAACAGCCTCATGAGTATAAACATTCTTCACAATGAAGAGTCTTGTCCATCTTGATCTTAACTTTCCCGAAAAGAACTAGAGACTGGAATTGTCTAATAGGACCTTTTGTTGAGGTTCAAAATTCTTCATCAGGATATTTTTGTCATGAAAATCTTTGGTCCTCTCTTTGTAGATTTTAGAATTTTTATAGGAGTCTCTCCTCAGCTCCTCTAATTCATTCAGCTCTAATTTTCTTTTTCTCCACTTGCTTGGTCCATATCAAAGTTTAATTTCTTTATTGCCCAGTAGGCTCTATGTTCCAATTCCACAGGCAAGTTGCAAGCCTTCCCATACACCAATCTGTATGGAGACATTCCAATCGGGGTCTTATAAGCAGTCCTATAAGCCCATAAAGCGTCGGATAGTCTGAGGGACCAATCCTTCCTATCTGGCCTTATAGTTTTCTCTAAAATGTGTTTGATTTCCCGATTAGAAATCTCAGCTTACCCACTCATTTGTGAGTGGTATGGGGTGCTTACTTTATGCTTGATGCCATATTTCTTCATCAAAGCCTCAAATGTCCTATTGCAAAAGTGAGACCCGCTATCACTAATAATGGCTTTTGGAGTTCCAAATCTAGAAAAAATATTTTCCTTGAGAAATCGTATGACCACTTTGTTGTCATTGGTCCTACTTGGAACTGCCTCAATCCACTTTAAAACATAGTCCACACCAACCAATATATAAAGAAATCCAAAAGAAGATGAAAATGGGCCCATAAAATCAATACCCCAACAATAAAAAATCTCTAATGGTAAAATTAGGGATAAAGGCATCATGTTGCGCCGGGACACTCTTCCCAACCTCTGACATCTATCACAAGCAACACATAAAGCATGAGTGTCTTTAAATATGGTAGGCCAGTAAAAACCACACTATAGGATTTTTGCAGTGGTTTTCTTAGCAGAAAAATGGCCATCACATGCTTTCATGTGACAAAAAGAAATAACACTCTGAACTTCATCCTTTGGGACATAACGTCTAAAAATTTGATCAGTCCCATATTTATATAAATATGGGTCATCCCAGAAGAACATCCTAAACTCAGTTTCAAAACTCTTCCTATCTTGTGACTTCCAATGATATGACATTTTTTCCGTTACAAGATAGTTCACTATATCCGCATACCAAGGCAATTTGGAGATCACAAATAATTGTTCATTAGGAAAAGTGTCCTGGATATGCATTTCCTCAGTGGAATCATCTAACACCAATCTGGAAAGGTGATCGGCCACTACGTTTTCTACTCATTTCTTATCTTTTATCTCTAAGTCAAATTCTTGAAGTAGGAGGATCCATCTCAAAAGTCTCAGCTTTACATCCTTCTTAGATAACAAATATTTCAAAGCCGAGTGGTCCGTGAAAATGAACACTTTAGATCTCAGTAAGTAGGACCTAAACTTATCCAAAGCAAAAACTACTGCAAGTAACTCTTTTTCAGTTGTTGAGTAGTTTACTTGGGCCGAGTTTAGAGTTCTACTCGCATAGTGAATAACGTAGGGCCGTTTATCTTTCCTTTGACCCAAAACAGCCCCTATGACATAATCACTTGCATCACACATTAGTTCAAAAGGAAGCGTCCAATTTGGTGGACGCATGATAGGTGCAGTGGTAAGGGATGATTTAATTTTATTAAAAGCACTTGCACACTTATCTGTCCACTTAAATAGAACATCCTTTTGAAGAAGATTAGTCAAGGGTTTAGTAATGACACTAAAGTCCTTGATGAATCTTCTATAGAAACTAACGTGCCTTAGAAATGATCTAATATCTCTAATAGTTCGGGGGATAGGTAGATTAACAATAATGTCGAGTTTTGAGCGATCTACTTCGATTCTATTTTTAGAGATAATATGACCCAAAACAATTCCCTTTTGAACCATGAAATGACATTTCTCCCAATTTAAGACAAGGTGTTTCTCTTTACACCTAGATAAGACAAGAGATAAATTGTTGAGGCATTCCTCAAAACTACTCCTAAATACAGAGAAGTCGTCCATGAAAACCTCAAGAAACTTCTCAACCATATTTGAAAAAATACTTAACATACACCGATGGAAAGTTGCTGAGGTGTTACACAATCCAAATGACATCCGTTTGAAAGCAAATGTGCCAAATGGACAAGTGAACGTGGTTTTCTCTTGGTCTTCCAGGGCTATCTCTATTTGGTTATATCCGGAATATCCATCAAGAAATCTATAAAAGGAGTGACCTGAAATAGCGGTGAAGACCGCTTGAGTTGAAGTCGGAATATGCCAATATGTCCTAGAGGGGGGTGAATAGGACTTTTTAAAGTTTTTATGATTTATTTAAAATCCTATCACACTAATCCTAACAACAGACATATATTAGGATTACTCAAAAATAACTCTACTGGCTTCCAAGCCCAGTAGAGGATCCAATCAGAAACTGCTTAAAGAGTAAATAATATAGAGCCTAGTTTATGATGGATATGACTGTGTAAGTGTGTGTGGTGTGATCAAATATTCAGATGAGGAAGTATTAAAGCAAATCACACAATCATAAAAATAGCAATAAAAAATACAGTCATTTTATAGTGGTTCGACGATAAGTCTACTCCACTCCTGGCTGCCGCACTCAACCCTTGAGTGTACTGGATTTCACTAAGGAGGTTTCCCAGGGTTCACCTCAAACTAAGGTTTTAAATCAGGTTAACCTTCAACCTTTACACAGAGGTTTCTACTCGGTTCACCTCTAACCCTGGAGTTTTACTGGTTCACTTCTAACCAGATGTTTATGCTCTCCATAGAGCAAGGGTCCACACAACACACCCGGGAGTTTTACTGGTTCACTCATAACCAAATGTTTATGTTCTCCACAGAGCAAGGGTCCATACAATGCACCCGCCACGTACACTCCCGCCGGAGGCCTCCTTAAGGACTTCAAAGGGTGAGAACCACTTAAGACACAATCCTATAAAGGAATGATCACAAGTGTCCTCTGGACTCTAGATACTTACAAATAAGTTGATGAGTCCCATTTAGCACAATGTCGAAGATCTCCTCCTCCTTGTTGACGAAGAGTCTTCTGCTCCCTTGATCCGCAACACAAGATAATATACCTATACTAGGCTTCGGGTTGGGTCAAGGTAAAAATGAAATCTTACTCTCAAAATATTTTCCTATCAGGAATGTAGAGCGATTCCAATCTTATGCATTCAAGGCATTCCAGCTTAATGATTTGCCATTAAGGTAGTAGCTGGAGGATCCTTGAATGCGGAAGTTCATTCCCCAATCCACTCTATTGAATGTCGATGGTGAGGGTGGATTGGAGGATGAACTCCCTTGAGAGAAAGGGCTTTAGATATAGGATATAAGTTGAAACACTCAAAAGTTCTCTCTATTTTCTCTCACAGCAACAAAAGACAAGTTCTCTATATATAGACAAAAAGTTCCAACGAATATAAAACGGTCACATTTATGACAGAGTTCGATATCATCGAGCAGGTTCGATATCATCGAGCGTATACTCTCGATAGCATCGATGGTCTGCTCGATGACACGGACTCAATGTCATACGCTTTTGAAACTCTTTGCCAAATGGTCGATGAATCGAAATTATTGTCGATGTCATCGGATTTAGAACTCCGATTCCATCGATGACAGGTTCGATTAATCGACACTTGAAAAATGAGAGAGACTTGACTTGGAGATATTTCAGGTTTTCATGAATGATCGGGGGAACCGTCGAGATCATCGGAATTTGAATGTCGATGATATCGAGATCAGAGTCGATGCATCGATAAATCCAGCGAATTTAACTTTAAGCTTGCTTGACGATTTGCGTCCTTGTTCGATGCAATCGACCTAGTGCCGATATCATCGATATTTGAATATCGATTCTATCGAAGGGCCCCCGATCATAGTTAAAAACAACCTAAAATATCTGCTGTAAGAAATGCTCGCCCACTATCGATATCATCGATGGATCTCCGATCTTATCGATATTTGAATTTAGATCATATCGGACGGTCATCGATATATCGAAGGAATTTGAGATTTTCATTAAAAAACAGGGGCGCCGAAAATCTGCCTGTCAATCTTATCGAGCTACTCCCGATAGACTCGAGATTTGAATATCAATGATATCGATATGTGTATCGATATATCGATAATTCGTCCAGATATGTTGTGAAATTGCTGGACGTATTTAGTGCTTTTATCGATGAAATCGATAGGTGTATCGATACATCGATAAATCCGTCCAGATGAATATTTAGTTGCTAGACATTTTTGGTCCTCTCATCAATAATATCGTTAAGGTATCGAGGACATCGACAGTGCAGGTCGATCATATCGAGGGTGCATCGATAAAATCGATAAGGCGAGAAAAACTTATATATTTTCCTATTTGCAAAAAGTTTTCTCACCTTAAAAACCCTAAGATGTCTATCTTATTTTAAGGGTTTTAATCTCCTGGTATTTTGGGACATGGGATGTGAGGCTATGATTTACCTATGGCGAGCTTCCACACATCCGGATGAGGCCGACGCTTGAATTGTTCTTCCTATCAAGCTCTGTAGGTAGTCTGACCCACCACTCACGTAACTTGACAAACTAGGGCACTTTCATGACCTGCTACCCTCTCTAAAACTTGATCAATGAATGGTAGAGGGAAATGGTCCTTCTTTGTAACCTGGTTCAATTTTCTATAGTCAATGCAAACACGCCAACCAGTGGTGACATGTGTTGGTATGAGTTCATTATTAGAATTCTGCACAATAGTTATTCCGAATTTCTTTGGGACTACTTGAATTGGACTCACCCAAACACTATCGGATATTAGGTAGATGATTCCCACATCCAATAATTTGATCACCTTAATTTTTACAACTTCCATCATGTTTGGATTGAGACGCCTTTGAGGTTGTCTAATTGGTTTGGCGTCCTCATCGAGGTGGATCCAATGGGTGCATATGGAAGGGCTTATACCCTTGATGTTAGAAATGGTCCAGCCCAAGGCTCCTTTGTGGTCCCTTAGAATATTCAACAATTTAATCTCTTGATCCTTGTCTAAAAATGAAGAGATCACCATATGATAAGTTTTATTTTCACCTAAGTATAAATACTTAAACTCATTTGGTAGTGGTTTTAAATCAAGCTTTGGAACATTGGTTGGTGATGACAGAGGTCGCGAATCCTCGAGAGATAGGATTTGAGTGCGCGGTCTCCATTGGTACATACCAATGTCCTGGGTGGTAGTGCTCTCATTATCATCACAAATTTTAGCAAGCACTTTTTCTAAATCCCCAATGACTTGAATCAATTCCTCAGTCAGACTAGGTTCCAATTCCTCTTCTTTTATCAAGCAGTCCATGAAATTCAGCTCATGGATTTCATTATTATCAATGGGCTGCTTATATAGATTAAAAATATTTAGCTCTAGAGTCATGTTACCAAAAGACAAGTTCATCATTCCATTCCTGCAATTTATGATTGCATTTGAAGTTGCTTGGAATGGGTGACCTAAAATGATGGGAACTTGAGCGCTAGCGTTTACACATAGTTTAGTGTCTAGTACAATATAATCTATGGGGAAGTAGAATTTCTCCACTTGGACTAGCACGTCCTCTAAAATTTTCCTTGGTACCTTAATGGAGCGGTCAGCGAGTTGGAGTGTAATCGTGGTTGATTTAAACTCGCCTAACCTCATTTGTTTTTAAATCGAATAAGGTACTAAGTTGACACTTGCACCTAAATCTAACAAAACATGCTCAATTTAGAAATTCCTAATAATACAACGAATAGTGGGACTCCCTGGGTCTTTGTATTTGAATACAACCATTTGTTGAATGATAGCACTCACTTTCTCAGTAAGGAAGGCTTTTTTGTGCACATTTAATTTCCTCTTTACACTGCACAAGTCCTTGAGATATTTAGCATATGATGGAATTTGTCTAATGACATCAAGCAGAGGAATATTGACAATAACCTTTTGGAGCACATCTAACACCTCTTGATATTTCATGGGGACAGTCGGATTCCGAAGTTTAGATGAGAATGAAACTGGAGGCTCATATGACTTAGTCACTTTATCCTTTTGTTGTTGCGGCTCTTGAACCATAGCCGATTCATTATTTTCTTGAGACAGTGGCTCATCCTCCGGTATTTCTACCGGTTGCATTATCTTGTTATCAACCTCTTTTCCACTTCTCAAGGTAATGATGGCCTTAGCTTGTTCATGATGTAGCTCACTTGGATTTGAGTCTCCAATGAAATGTGTATTTTCAGGGTTTGACACAGATTGAGAAGGAAATGTGCCTTTTTCCTTAGCATTTAGTTGAGTCTCAATTCTAGTCATGACCGTCTTTAATTCCTGATTTGATTGGATTAGAGACTAATTCATTTGAGCTTGAGAGTTCATAAATGCGGTCAATGCATCCTCCACAGATGATCGCTTTGACGGGGGCACATATGGTGCATTGTTAGGTGCCCAAAGAAGTTGTTTTGTGGAGGCATTTGAGGTGCATTGGGTATATTAATTTGTGGTCCATTCCTCCAACTAAGATTAGGATGGTTACGCCAATTTAGATTATACGTGTTTCCCATTGGTTGCATAACTGACCTTTGGTAGTTATTTATAGCATTTGCTTGATCATGCTCATGCGTGATATTTTGTACAACTGAGATTATTGGACAATCCTTTGTGTCATGGTCTGTACCACCATAAATGCTACAAAAATTATCTAAGGAAGCGTTTGCTTTAACCATATCAACTTTTCTAATTTCCAAGGCTTCGACCTTTCTAGCTAATGCAGCGAATTTTGCATTAAGGTCGTCTTCCTCTCTTAGGACATATATCCCTGCTCTTTCTCTAGGAATGGGTCTAGTTTGGTCTGGTTTAGCAGAGACATCCCATGTCTGCGTATTCTCTGCTAACATATCTAGAAAATTCCAAGCCTCATTATGATCCTTGTTAAGAAAGGTTCCTCACACATCATCTCTATGAACTGATGGGTATCCATGGTGAGCCCCTTTCGGAAAGCATCAATCACGTCCCATGGTTCATAACCATGATGTGGACAAGTAATTAGAAGGTCTTTGAAGCGCTCCCAAGCTTGAAAAAATAGTTCATTCCCCTTTTGGGAGAATGACATGATTTCTTGTTTTAGTGCATTTGTTTTGTGCTCGAGAAAGAACTTTTTCAAAAACTCTCTCCTTAAGGCTTGCCATGTAGTGATGGTATTAGGTCTTAGAGATTTGAGCCATGATTTGGCCCGATCCTTTAAGAGAAAATGAGAATAACCTAAGCTTAAGTACATCCTTATTGCCATTATTTACTTGTAACGTTGCAATTACTTCCTCAAAGTCCTTGAGGTGCAAGTAGGGGCTTTCAAAATCTAAGCCATGAAATTTAGGAATCAATTGAATCACACCTGGTTTAAAATCAATGTTCCCTGTGTGAGTAGGGAACACTATGCAAGATGGTAAAGTTGATCTCTCAGGGTGTAGATGTTCACGTAACACATTCCCATGAACTTCATTTTCATCCCCAAGAAGAAGATTGGGTTGATTTTCTCTGTTTTGATTTATAGTTGGATCTGGAAGATTTGGATTTAGATTATCAACTGGGTCTGCCATAAAATCCAAGTGATGTTGAGTGCTTCTTCTAAGTGAATGATTAAGGCCTGGAACTAGTCCCCCTTCAAAGGAGAGTCGATTGTTTTGATCCCTACTCCAACGGGACATAAACCATCCACACCACACAACAAATACTACTAATTCAAATAGCAAGTATGATACTTAAAATAAAAATAAAAACTTAAATCAACAACCCAGGCGGCCGGGCCGACCATGAGGGTTCAGTCCACAAAGTAAAAATAAATCAACAACCCAGGCAGCAGGGCCGACCATGAGGGTTCATTCCACAAAGTAAAAATAAATCAACAACCCAGGCGGTAGGGCCGACCATGAGGGTTCAGTCGACAAAGCAAAAATAAATTAACAACCCAGGCGGCAGGGCCGACCATGAGGGCTCAATTCACAAAAACCAGCAAAACTAATGCAGAGATTAAACTATGCTAATTTGGAAAATAGATTCAGCGGATGATCTTTGTGATCAAACAACAACTGTAGGACAACCATAACACTTGGGTGATAAAATCCCAAGCAGGGCAACCTTATGTCATAGTTATGCTCGAAAGACCCAACTGAATTTATTTTCAAAGAAAAAGAAAAGAAAAGAAGAAAAAAAATCTACAGAAAATTTGGAAGGTTTAGAAAAGAACTTACCTTAGAAAAAAAACTTACCTTAGCTATCTTGCACAGATCTGATCTCTCTAAGTCTCTCCCCGGCAACGGTGCCAAAAACTTGATTGCTTGCTTCTAAGTGCAGAGGTTCGTAAGTAATATCCTGTGAATACAGGGTCGATCTCATAGGGAGATGAATTGCGAGAAGGAAAAAATCAAATGCAAAACAAACTAGGTAATAAAAACTAAAACTGATAATTTGATTTTGAGATTTTTGAATGGATGTAATTCAACTGAATTAAAATAACACCCAAGCTTTAAAGTTCCACACATAGGTTAATGTTCCAAAATCATGATGACTTGGATAACACAACTAGGATTTGAGCACTATGGTCTACCTAATCGGAAAATAAAACAGTTTAAATATTTTAATAAATGATATAAAATATTAGAAAATAATGAATTTGCACCATTGACATATATTCTCAAGCGTCAGTGATTTTAAGTATTCAATATCTATAGAATAATGAATATAAAAGAAAGATAACAGGTTGAGAACTTCTCGTATCTAGGAAATTTGATTGATTCAGGGTAAGCCTATCCATAAATGTCGATCTCATATGATGGAAACATATGGATCTCACAAGAGGATAAAAAATAAAACCTAAATAATAGATAACATGCATATACCATTCTTCTCATCATTAAAAACAATCAATCATCAAAACTTAAAGAAATATTAAACCCATGTGCTTCCCTTCTAGCTTGGGCTAGAAGGAACTTAGAAAAACATAACTAGAATAGAGAAAGAAAGAAATAAGAAAGAATAAATGCAAATAGAAAAGATCTAAAAGAATTTTTTTTTTATAAAACTTAAATAAAATTGAAAACCCTCTAAAAAACCCTACATATTGCTCTTGAATACTTTTAATAATGTTTAGGAATGCCCTAGGAAGCCCTATTTATAAGTAGGGAATTCTAATTTTCGTACAAAGTTGAAAAACCCTAGAAACCGCCTCAAATATACGTATTTTCTCAAAATAGACTTCTCGCTACATAGTTCATTTAAAAAAGACTTTCTGCTGCGCAGTTTTTCAAAATAAACTTCGCAGCTTCAGAATACACTTTTTCAGGACGATTACAGGATTCTTCACTTCAAATCTTCGATTCTCTTCATTCTTCACTTGGTTTTCTTGGATCTTTGGCATGTGAATTCTTCAATCTTGGTCTCTTAAGATCCATCCCTTGACTCGATGATTTTTTAGCATCAAATTCATGCTTTTAACACCCTTTTTCAATCCAAGAACTTAAATTTACTTTGCAACACATACATGAGTAAAATAGAATATTAAGTGGATTCATGTTCATAAAACCAAGATATAAATGGGAAAATTATGCAATATTTGAGTCTCAACAACTACCCAGATTGGATCGCAAACGTGGTCCTTGTCAAGAAAGCCAATGGAAAATGTCGGGTCTATGTGGATTATTCGGACCTGAACAAGGCTTGTCCTAAGGATAGCTTTCCATTGCCTCAGATCGATTAGTTGGTAGACAGTACAACGGGGCACAAACTATTCTCCTTCCTGGATGCCTATTACGGGTATAACTAAATCGCGATTCATCCCCCAGATAGGCAGAAGACTACCTTCGTCACCGACAAGGGACTTTACTGTTATCGGGTCATGCTATTTGGCCTGAAAAACGCTGAGGCCACATATCAGAGGCTGGTGAATCAAATGTTCATTAAGCAGATCGGGCACACTATGGAGGTTTTCATCGACGATATGTTCGTTAAGAGCATTAAGGTGTCCGATCACTTAGCAGATCTCAGAGAAACCTTCACCATCCTTCGAGAATACCAGATGAAGTTGAATCCCGCAAAGTGTGCCTTCGGAGTTGGCTCCGGTAAATTCCTCGGGTTTCGAGTCAGTCAGAGGGGCATTGAAGCAAACCTCGACAAGATCAAGGCACTCCTTGACATGAACTCGCCTCGAACTATCAAGGAGATACAATGCCTCACTGGATGAGTAGCGGCGCTCGAACGGTTCATACACAGAGCCATTGACAAATCCTCCCCTTCTTTCAGCAGTTGAAGGGTCATAAGAAGCTGAGTGGACATCGGAATGCGAACAAGCTTTTCAGCAGTTGAAACAGTATTTAGGTTCGCCGCCCCTACTGTCTAAGCCCGAAGAAGGCGAGCCCTTGTTCTTGTAGCTTGCGGTCTCGGCCTCAGCTGTCAGCTCGGCCTTGATTAGAGAAGTAGGGGTAGCAGCATCCCGTATACTATATAAGTAAAGCCATGGTACCTGCCAAGACGAGGAATCCGGCTCTGGAAAAGTTAGCGCTCTGTCTCGTTGTCTCGGCTCATAGGTTACGTTCATACTTCCAGGCCCATTCCATTGTCGTCTTGGCCGACTCTCCTCTCAAGAAAGTCCTCTAGAGGCCCGAGGTGTTGGGTCGGCTAACTAAGTGGGCAATCGAACTTGGGGAGTTCGATATCTAGTTTCGACCAAGGACAACGATTAAGGGCCAAGCTGTGGCCGACTTTATTGCAGAGTTCACCGTCTTA
This sequence comes from Magnolia officinalis, assembly GCA_021015155.1. Classification (NCBI taxonomy): domain Eukaryota; kingdom Viridiplantae; phylum Streptophyta; class Magnoliopsida; order Magnoliales; family Magnoliaceae; genus Magnolia; species Magnolia officinalis. The sequence continues at coordinate 9,314,191 of JAJHSJ010000010.1, forward strand.
GACGAAGACGGGATTAGCGCCGAAGTGGAGACAGTTCCTTCGCCTGTTCCTCCAAACAATCAACGGACAGTATCAGAGCCAGGCTGAATTCTCTACGTGGATGGGTTGTCCAATGCCAAACGTGTCGGAGCAGGAATTGTCCTGGTTGCGCCTGATTCTACACCCATCCAGTACGTGATCAGACTCGGTTTCAAGGCCTTTAACAACAAGGTGGAGTATGAGGCTCTGCTGGCTGGACTCAGGCTGACGGCCAGTCTGAGGGTCCAGTCTCTCCAAGTACGATGTGATTCTCAGCTGGTAGTGAATCATATCTCCACCAAATATGAGGTAAAAGAGACTAGGATGGTGGCATATCTGGTCGAAGCAAGGAAACTGATGGAAAGATTCTGGAGTTGTACTATCAGTCAGATCCCCAGGGCAGAGAATTCCTGGACCGACGCTTTAGCGAAGCTAGCCTCAGCCACGGAAGGAAAGATCCCACGAGTCATTCTCGTGGAGTTCATAGAAAATCCCAGCATTGACCAAACAGAGAAGAAAACAGTCAATTCAGTAGAAGATGCTTCGAGCTAGATGGACCCAATTTATAACTACCTCACATCTGGTGAGGTCCCCTCGGGCAAGTTGGAGGCTAGGCGCTTGAGAGTTAGAGCAGCGCAGTATGTAGTCCTGGATGGAATCTTATACAAGAAAGGACATTCACAGCCCTCTCTCAGGTGTCTCCGACCTGATGAAGCAGACTACGTAATTCAGGAGATTCATGAAGGCATCTGTGAAAATCACTCTGGTGGTCGGGCCCTGGCTCTGAAAATACTCCGCCAAGGATATTTCTGCCCGACCATTAGGGAGGACTCAAAGAACTACGTTCAAAGGTGCGATAAGTGTCAACGGTACGCGACCGTGTCGAGGCGACCGCCAAAAGAAATGACTCCTATGAGCGGACCATGACCGTTCGCTCAATAGGGGATTGACATCATCGGGCAGGTCAAGTTCGCTATTGTCGCAGTTGACTACTTCACCAAATGGGCCGAGGCTGAGCCCGTCGCAAAAATTACAGAGCAGAAGGTGATTGATTTTATCTAGAAGAACATCATTTGCCGGTTCGGGATCCCATGCACCATCGTGTCTGATAATGGCAGACAGTTTGATAACGACAAGTTCCGAGCTATGTGTCAAGGGCTTGGCATTTTGAATGCATACTCTTCGCCTCGACACCTGCAATCCAATGGATAGGTGGAGGTAGTTAACAAAGTTATCAAATATCATTTCAAAACAAAATTAGAGAAAGCGAAGAGCAACTGGGCCGAGGAGCTTCCATTCGTCCTCTAGGCTTACAGGACTACGACTCAGTCATCCACTGAGGAAACCCCATTCTTACTTTTCTACGGTTCGGAGGCGATGGTGCCAGTGGAAATTGGCCTCCCTACAGCTCGGGTCAGGAGCTACCAGGAAGATCAAAACACCGAGCAACTTGCAGCTAACCTGGACCTACTTGAGGAAGCCAGCGATATCTCCAGACTCAGGGTTGTTGCTCGGCATCAGCAGGTGACACAATTCTACAATTTTAAGGTCAAGACTAGGCGGTTCCGTCCAGGTGATTTAGTCTTTCGTCGAGTCTTCCAGAACACTGTAGAGCCAGGGGCTGGGACGGTCAGACCCAATTGGGAGGGGCCATACCGTGTGGTCCGATCGACGAAACCTGGCTCCTACCACTTAGAGGATCTCGAGGGCCGCCAACTTCCCCACCCCTGGAACGCCGAGCACTTAAAAGTCTACTATCCTTGATGTAATGGCTGCTGAAGGCCTCTGAACGACTAGCCTTTAAGACTTTCAATAAAATTCATCTCTTCGTATTTACCTGAACGAATTATCTACTAATAGAAAGTTGCCTCTCATAAGAAGGGGCCGACTTAACGGACTGATCCCTTAAAGAAGGGGTTAGTACGTTATCCCACGAAAGTTCGCCAAGGCATCTCTTCGTATTCGAAGGAAAAGCCCGTGGATGACCCCACCCCTCGACAAAAGAGTCGGCTCATCATCCGACTGACGGATCAACTAAAAGCTGCTCACCAATCATGGGAGGAATCAACCCCCCAGGGGGACGGTCCCGATAATTTTAACATAATAGAATTCTACAAAGCGGCCTTGGGGGTGAGGCAACTTGCCAAGGAATCGGTTCGGCAATCGACAACTCAACATCTAGCAATCATCATACACAAAATTAAATACCACGCCCTCTTATGAGGGTCAAAAAATATATCATCCATCAGATAATCCTTCAAAAGATAAGTCTAGAAAAGTTATAAAAAGGAAGAATGTTGGAAGCTATTCAGTCAGAGGAGGAGGAACTTGAGAAGCAGGGGTTTGGTCTGGACAGGCGTCTCCAGTTGGCTTCTCCTCGGTGTCTTCGGGCAACGGAGGCTCGAGGTTGAGGTCCGGATAGAGCTCTTGGATTGCATCTATGCAAGTGTCAAAGCTGCAGTTATAGAACTTGGAGGCCTCGGCGATCCTATCCTCCGAGGACTTGAATGCATCCACTGCAGCTGCCACCGCCAAGGCCGGGGAGGCCTCATCTTCTACCCACTAAGCCTCCTTCACCAGGGTGACCGCTCGACGCTGCTCTTCCTCCACCTCAGCTTTTGTCAGCTATAACACGTCCCCCAATTGGGCGTTCTCCTTAGCGAGCGAGTCGGTATGGGCCCTGGCTCAGGACAGTTCGGTTGTGGCGGCAGCGCATCGGGCTTCAAGATCGCTCGCGATCCCCTTTAGTTGCAGCTCGCATGCCTTCCTGTCGTCGAGCTGTCGGTGTAGTTCCGCCTGCTCCATCCAGAGGAATGTAGCCTCATCATGGAGGGTTCCAATCTCGCTCCTAAGGGTCCCTATCTCTGCATCTTTTCGTGCAAGATCCCTCAACCTCTCCTGAGTGAAAAGGAGTCTCGGGACGGACTGAATCAAAGTAAGAGAATGAGCATACAGACACAACAAAAGAAACTAAGGGTAAGAAAGGTTGGTAGAAATACCCAGTAGAAGACGGAGGCCATGTCGTTGACGAAGAACTCATCTGACTTATCGAGAAGGGCTTCTATCTCCTCCTCCGGGGCGTGTTTAGCAGCCCAGCAGACCAAGCACGACATGTGATAACCCGGCTGAAACTTCTCTCCGCTCGTTCCAACCTGAGCTGACCTCGTCGCTTCCCTGGCCCTGGTCCTGCTGTCTGCTGAGGCCTGGGCTTCAGCTCTGAGATCATCCCCGACCTCAGGAGGGGAGAGCATCGCGTCTGCCATCCAAATGGTCTCCTCCCGTTCAGATGAAGAGGGGACGGCTATGCAGGGCTTAGGGGCTGCAGGAGGAGCTTCAGGGACTTGAGGGGCGATGACGGGAGGAAGAGTTGGAGCGGGAGCATTGTTGATTGCGGCCTCAACCGCGACGGGTGCAGAAGCCGGAGCTGCAGCAACAGAAATTGGAGCTGTAGCTGAAGCTGCAGCGACAGAAATTGGGGCCGAGGGGCCTTCACTACGAGGAGCCGCCTGTCTCCTCCGAACAGTTGTTTTTGTTCAGGGTTCGACCCTCAGCATCTCCTCAACGGTCGGAGGGGCCTTCCTCTTCTGGGATCCAAAAGCCTCGGTCATGCCTGCATACAGAATAATGAATTAATATCTGAGTTAAGAGATTCGGCTCCTACGAGGCAAAAGACGAAGGAAAACTTACTTAATGAAGTGGGGAGTAGCTTGGACTTGCAGAGTCAGGACTGATAAAGATTATCGGTAGTGATCAGATCTGACCAGGAGCAAAGGTCCCCCGAGCGCGCCCTGGCCTTGGCGATCTTGTTCTTTTGGTCCGAGGTAAAAAGAGGCGAGCCCCTCGGGAAGTCTGTAAAAATGAAAAGAAGTTTTCGGTCAGATTACAACATATAAGGAAGCATCGCAAGAAGAATGTTCAGGATCCGACCTGGAAGGGTGAATCGGGTAGAAACCCGAGTTCTTAGGTTCCCGATCTCCATTGCCGGCGACTCCCACTCGCTTGAAGCCTAAAACGATTTGTTCTTCTAGTCCTTGTTAGAGGTGAAAGTTGCAGAACCAGCCCCGAGCCCTTGCTGCCGCGAGTCACGAAGTAATACCACGACTCTTGGCTACGTGCTTGACCAAGTATAAGCTGATCAGCTCCTCTGGAGTCAGCTCCGGGTTCCCGACATGGCGTTGGATGATGTAAGCAGATATTAAAACCCTCCAAGCGTTGGGGGTGAACTGGCCTGGAGGCAGTCCCAAGCAGGCTGTCAGGGCTTGGACGAAGGGGTGCATAGGAAGTCGGAACCCACATTGCAACGCACAAAGGAAGATCACAACTTCCCCTTTGCAGGAGCTCTGACGGTATCGAGGGGCTCTAGTGCCTGTATTTGCACGGAGTCCGGGATTTCGAACTCCGACCGGATCCATCTCATCTGAGACTCAACTAATACAGAGCCTCTTGGGGTGGTTTCCGAAGCCCGCCCGCTCACAGACATCTCTACACCGATCGCCGTTAAGTCTCAGGGGGCTCGGGAGGTTTTCTTCTTGCCAGTGCGGCGTGTCCTTGCTCCCGCCTCTTTGCCCCTCCTGGGCGGAGGGAAGAGGGGTACTTCTTCAAGGGGGCCTTCGGAGGCCCCTCTTCTATCATCCGAGCTCCCCCGCCCGGAGTTATCATCAACGTCGTAGTCTTCTCGGACCATATTTAAATCGTTCGACATCCCGCAGAGGTGAAGAAAATAGAAGTAAACCGAAAACGAAAGGAGGGACTCACCGAACGGTCACCTGGAATCGCTTCTGCTGGAAACTTCGAGTCAGTCGAAATCACCTTGTCGAAAATCACAATCGCCGGAAATCTCTTTCGCCGGAAATCGCCTCCTCAGGGAACCAATAGCCATACGAATTCGGAATGCAAAAATGAGAGGCATTTCCGAAGTATTGGGGTTTATATAATCTGTGAAGGATCCTCGCATTAATTGTGAGACATGATGACTGTAGCCGAAACGTCGCGAGCCAACTTCGGAATACACGTGGCCTAATGTCACTGGCTCAAGCACTGCCAGGCCGTGTGCCTCTGACATTGGGTGACGAGTTCTGAGCAGTGGAAGCGTCATTCGAACGTCTCCCGTGACTTACATGGGGGTCCACCATAGGTCCTGCAGCGATTTGAGATCTTAATCATCGCCACGCGTCCGTTGGAGGTTAACCCGCGGACAAAAAATCCTGAGGATGTATCTCTTCAAATATGGAAATCATGATTGCGACTATACACGTGGAGGGTACGATAGTGGAAGCTATTGATCTTCCGTATGAGTTTACTCTCTGAGTTCGTGCCCGAATTCGGAGAGTAAGGGGCTTCTGTTATGGAAAGATTCGAGCCTTCTCAACTCCGGGGTCCGACATCATTTAGAGCCAATTGGAGGTGCACGAATAAGTCAAGAATTACGAGAACAGCCGAAGGGAAAGACTTCCAGCTCGGCCCTAGTTACGCTCTTACTCCGAGGCTTCGGGCAGACGAGCTAGGGCCAGGGCTGTTGGTTCGGAGTAATCCAAGACCGAGGCAGTCAGTTTGAAACTCAGATCGGGATCTACTTGTAGGACCTCAAGTTGTCCCACTACCGTACGTTTAATGACGGTTATTCAATTGCCCATGTTCGCACGACCACATGACGGTTGGGCAGCCGAGTCTCCTGCGGGAGGTTGTGAGTGCCCCAAAACATGCCGAGTTAAACGGACATGCCCTTTTCAGGTGAGAGGGTATAAATAGTATCTCATAGGGAGGAAACATGTACGCAATATCTCGCACTCTCCCTCTACAAATGAACTTAGACCCAGATTCCCTTGACTTGACTTAGGCATCGGAGGGTCCCCTGTTTAGACCAGGGTCTCCTTTGTTCACCGTGATTGTGCAGGTTCAAGACGCGAAAGCAGCTCGGAGTTCAGTGATCCGAGCGGAGAGTCATCCAAATTTTGTCAGCAACAGGCCCCACAGAGACGCAATCCACATCTGGCCAGTTCTATCATTAGGTGGGCCACGCATGCACGAATAAATGAATTTTTAAGAAGAAAGTGATCAGTGTTTTGTATTTAATGTAACATTTAGCTCGTTGCGCGGCCTGATTTTCAGAGTGTGCGGTATGGAAGAGGAGAGGCCCATCTGATATATGGCCTGGATGTCAGACATGTGGGAGATTTTCATGCGTGGAGTGAGTGAGACTATGACGACTACTCTTGCATGTATCCTTATGGAGGATCAGATAACCAGGGGAGTTACTAGATACTCTACCTGCTTATCACAGACGATACACAATACTTGAGAAATGGTGCACTTGGCATGTGTTAACTCAAATTAGGCCCAGCTAAATTGCTAAGTTACAATCCAAATATCATATTGGTTGTGCAATCCTAACCTCTAATCCATAGATGCTTATTCTTGAAACAAGACCATTGGATATCTTTCATTTTCAACCATCCAACAAATGTCCACTAATTTTATCATCTAGGCTAATATTTGGACATTTTAATGTAAATGACTTTTTTAAAGAATTTATTAATCAAGGGTTTTTCTATTAGGAAATAAGGGTTTCTCATGTGTTAACTTTCCCAAGCTAGCCCTTTCCATCTTTGGGCTTGGCTTATCATGGGCTGGGTTTGCTTGGCTAAAAGTTTTAACTCGCTTAGTATTAAATACTGTTGCGCAGCATGCCAATGACGCAGTGAGCCTAGATTCAATCTTAGGCCTCACCCACAAACGATAAACAGGAAGAAATATAAACTAGAAGTAGATCAAAGCAATCCAAAACAAACCACAAGACAAGATATACGTGGAAAAACCCCAAACTAGGGTAAAAAACCACGGATGCAAAATTCCACTATGAAGAGAAACGAAGATTACAAGGCAATATACTAACCTCTCCCTTGGAAGTACAGAGAAAATCCCTTGCCCACACCTTAGAAATATTTTCCAATATTCACCTTAACCCTAGAAATAACCCTAGGGACCCCAATTTATAGTTTTGACAACTTCCCTTTCGCATTCCAGTTGTGAAAGGACTTGCGACACGAAATCAGTGCAACCTCGACTGGTCGTGGGCGGCCCCAGATGTGGCTCCACTTCTCAACAATCTCCCACTTGGAGACACATCGCCATAAACCTTTGTCTTCTTCATCCGGAGTGCACCACCTCCTCGTCTTCAAGCCTGAACACCAATCAAAGCTGAACAGAGCTTCAACTTCTCCCTTGTGACCGCCTTGGTCAGCATATCCGCAGGATTCTCACTTGTATGAATCTTCTCCAGAGCAATCGAACATATGAAGTGATATCTGATGGCAATATGCTTGGTCCTTGAATGAAAGGCTGAATTCTTAGCCAAGTGTATTGCACTCTGACTGTCACTGTACAACTTGCAATCTGCTTGCTTCTTACCCAACTCTTCCATAAAACCTTGCATCCACACCATCTCCTTGCATGCTTCTGCAACCGCAACATATTCTGCTTCTGTCGTACTGATAGATACTATCTTTTGTAACTGAGAGATCCAACTGATTGCAACACTACCCAGAGTAAAAACATAACCTGTAGTGCTTCTTCTGCTGTCTATATCTCCTGCCAAATCTGAATCCACGTAGCCTGTAACTTGATTTTCGATCCACCATAACACAGCCCTACGTCCTTCGTACTTACCAAGTACCTAAGGATCCACTTCACAGCTTCCTAATGTTCCTTCCCGGGGTTGTTCATGAACCTGCTAACAACTCCCACTGCTTGAGCAATGTCTGGCCTCATTCTCACCATAACATACATGAGACTCCCAATAGCTGACGCGTATGGGACTTTAGCCATGTAGTCCTGTTCCTCCTGCGTCTTTGCACCTTGCTCCTTAGATAGCTTGAAGTGGTTGGCTAATGGAGTGCTAACCGGCTTAACACCTCCCATATTGAATCGATCAAGTACCTTGGCTATGTACTCTGCCTGTGACAAAACTAATTTCTTGTTTTCTCTGTCACGCTTTATCCTCATGCCTAGGATTTGTTTTGCAGCTTCTAAATCCTTCATGGCAAATTCTCTATTATCTTTTGAGATATGAGATATCCTTCATGCTTGAACCGGCCACAAGCATATCATCAATGTACAGAAGAAGGATGATGTAAGACGTATCAAACTTTTTCAAGTAACAACAGTGATCTTCATGACATCTCCTAAAACCGTTTCCCGACATGAAACTGTCGAACTTCTTATACCACTGCCTCGGGGCCTGCTTCAAGCCATATAGACTCTTCTTCAGTCTGCACACCTTGTTCTCATTACCTGGTGTCACGTATCCTGTCGGCTGATGCATATATATCTCTTCTTCAAGGTCCCCATGAAGAAAGGTTGTCTTAACATCTAGTTGTTCTAGATGTAAGTCCTCTGAAGCCATTATACTCAAAACCATGCGAATCGTAGACATTTTCACTACCGGTGAAAATATTTCAGTGAAATCGATACCTGCCTTTTGTTGAAACCCTTTCATAACCAATTTGGCCTTGTACCATTTCGAACCATCGTGCTCCTCCTTCAGTCTGTAAACCCACTTGTTATGAAGAGCTTTCTTACCCTTGGGTAGAGTGACTAGCTCCCATGTACGATTAGACTCAAGAGAGTCCATCTCATCATCTATGGCCTGCTCCCACTTAACTCGTATATCTGACTGTAACGCCTCTTCAAAACACTCTGGCTCACCATTATCCGTCAGTAGTAGATAATGTGAGGGTGAGTATCGGACCGTGGGTCTCCTCTCCTGAGTAGACCTCCTCACAACAGGTGTATGCGGTTCTGCCTCATCCTGTGGCGCTGTAACACCTATGTCCGGTAACTCTTCCAACTCTATGAATTCCTTTTTCTCGGCCTTATTTTCCTGCACACTGTCCTTATGTATCACTTTTTCATTGAAGACTACGTCCTTGCTTCTGATGATTTTCCTGTTTTCTGCATCCCAGAACCTGTAGCCAAAATCATGCTGCCCATAGCCTATAAACGTGCACCTCCTGGACTTCGCATCCAACTTGTTTCTGTGCTCTGCATCAATGTGAACATATGAAGTGCAACCGAACACTCTAAGATATGCAAGGTTCACTTCCTTCCCAGTCCACGCTTCTTCTGGTAGCCCACCATCTAATGGTGTTGAGGGACTTCTATTGATGAGATATGCGGCAGTATTCACAGCATCTGCCCAAAAGGTCTTGGACAACCTTACATGTAACCTCATGCTCCTGGGGCGCTCAAGGATGGTCCTGTTAATGCGCTCAGCCACACCATTCTGCTGTGGTGTCCCTGGAATTGTTTTCTGATGTTTGATTCCATTTGCTGCACAATACTCCTCAAACCTCTTATCACAATACTCTCCCCTATTGTCAGATCTGAGACACTTTATTGTTTTACCTATCTCATTTTCTACCATAACTTTTCACTTCTTAAATACATCAAATACATCAGATTTATGTTTTAAGAAGTAGACCCACAGTTTTCTACTAGCATCATCAATAAAGGTAACAAAATAACGTGAGCCACTAAGAGATAATACCTGTGCCAGTCCCCACACATCAGTGTGTACAAGCTCCAACAGATGTGTCTTTGGAACGCGTCCCGTCTTCTTGAAGCTTACCCTCTTCTGCTTGCCATACACGCAGTCCTCGCAGAATTCCAAGTCAATAGACTTCAGACCTGGTAGCTTCCTTTTTGACAATAGCACTTTCATCCCTTTCTCACTCATATGTCCCAGCCTCTGATGCCATAACTGCCCATTCACTCCAGTTGATGCGACTGCGAGTGAACTATACGATCCTGAAGTCACGTACAAAGTACCTTCCTTTTTGTCTCGAGATATTACCAAGGCGCCTTTTGTGATCTTCCAGGAGTCACTGGTGAATGTCGTCACATAACCGGTATCGGCCAACTGTCCCACTGAGATCAGATTACGTTTCAAACTTGGTACATGTCTGACATCCTTCAATTTCAAGATCGTTCCGTCTTTCTGATTTACATGAACATCCCCCTTTCCAACAATATTGCACAGCTCATCATCACCCAGGTAGACTCTCCCAAAGTCACCTGACACATAATCACGCAGAACTTCCTTACACGAAGTAGCATGAAACGAAGTACCCGAGTCTACAACCCAAGACTCATTCCTCGCATCAAGAGACAAGATTAACGCCTCTGTGTCGCTCTCCTCAGACAGATTCACTGAATTCTTCCCGTCTTGAGAGTTTCCTTCTTGTTTCTTGAGCGCCCTGCAATCACGTTTTATGTGCCCCTTCTTGCCGCAATGCCAACACCCGTCTTTGTCTTTCGGTCCCTTGGACTTCTTCCTCGACTTAGAACGCCCGTGTTTATTGCCTCCTTTGTTCAGCGATCTTCCTCTTCCTTCAACGTTTAGAGCATTCCCTGTGTCCCCTGAAACTCTTGATGCCTTCCTTCTAGATTCTTTGTTGAGAATTAGACCGGTCACATCATCAAATTTCAACTTTGTCGACCCTGAGGAATTGCTCACAACAATCACCAAACCATCCCAACTGTCTGACAAACTGGATAAGATCAATAATGCCCTGACCTCATCCTCAAAAGCAATGCCAACGGATTCCAACTGGCTCGTGACTGTATTGAACTCGTTTAGATGTTCAGCCACGCTCCCACTATCTGACATCTACATGTTGAATAGCTGTTTCATAAGATGAACCTTGTTGGATGCTGAGGGCTTTTCATACATGGTGGCTAGGGCTTCCATTAATTCTTTTGTCGTTTTTACCTTGGGTATATTGAAGGCGACGCTCTTAGATAAAGAGAGTCGGATCGTTCCTAAAGCCTTCTTATCCAATAAAAACCATTCATCATCTGTCATCTTTTCTGGTTTCTTCTCTTTTCCTCCTAGAGGAATATAGAGGTCCTTCTGATACAGATAATCCTCCATCTGCATCTTCCAGAAGGCAAAGTTTGAACCATCAAACTTCTCAATTCTAGTTTTCCTATCTTCCGCCATCGCTCCCAATAGAACTAAACAAATAGCTTTGATACCAGTTGTTGCACAGCACGCCAACGACGCAGTGAGCCTAGATTCAATCTTAGGCATCACCCACAAACGATAAACAGGAAGAAATATAAACTAGAAGTAGATCAAAGCAATCCAAAACAAACCACAAGACAAGATATACGTGGAAAAATCCCAAACTAGGGTAAAAAACCACGGATGCAAAATTCTACTATGAAGAGAAACGAAGATTACAAGGCAATATACTAACCTCTCCCTTGGAAGTACAGAGAAAATCCCTTGCCCACACCTTAGAAATATTTTCCAATATTCACCTTAACCCTAGAAATAACCCTAGGGACCCCAATTTATAGTTTTGACAACTTCCCTTTCGCATCCAAGTTGCGAAAGGACTTGCGACACGAAATCCGCGAAACTCCTTTCGCATCCCAGTTGCGAAAGGACTTACGACACAAAATCAGTGCAACCTCGATTGGTCGTGGGCGGCCCCAGATGTGGCTCCACTTCTCAACAATACAACATGTGTAATTCCGGATTATAAGAAATTTATACCATGGATCAGTTGAAATGTGCCGCATTTTTTGTTGAAGTTGATAGTGCCATTTGGATATTCTTTATTTTAGATGTTTGGCTGTGGTGAGATTAGATATTAGATTGTGATTACATTCCATTTAAGTTGATTGCATTTGTGAGGGAAACAACATTGTGGATTTTTCTTCGTGGGCAACCGAGCAACACATTGCGCTGAAGCTAAGTGGTATTGGATTGAATGAATCCTAGATTGTGATTACATCCACTTTAAGTTGATTGCATCTGTAAGGGAACTAGCATTGTCTATTTTTCTTTATAGCGATTGTTCATTACCACTTTGTCGCAATTGCAATCTATGTCAATTGCATGTCCAAACACGGCCTAAACAAACATATTGCTGAAGCATGTGATATTGGACTGAATAAAACGAACCAGTGCAAAAGACCTTGGTTGAACCCAAAGAACTAGCATTCCCCATTTTTCTTTATTTTGATGACTGTTCATCTCCACTCTGTCACAATTGCAATCTAAGTCTCAAATGCATGATTGGATTGAATCAAATGAAGCCATTGCAAAAGACCATCTTTGGTTGAACCCAAACAACTAGCATTGTCCATTTTCTTCATTGGGATTGTTAATTTCTTCTTGTTGCAATTACAATAAGCATATTGATGTAGAGCAGGTCGCGGACAGTTTCATGGCTAAGATGGATCAGAAAAGGTCCAGTCGACGACGGAAGTGATTTGGATTGTTAGAACTTAAAACGAGCGTATCTCGCAAACCGGAATGAGCCATCGGACGTACCATGTATGATTTTGGGGCAGGACGAGCTACTTTAGCCACCCAATCCGCTACGTCGGGTTGCCCACGTCAAATTTGTGAAATACCATTAGATCGATGGTTGAATTCATGTTTTAATTTCGTTTTTAGTATTTATAGTAAGTTTTAGTTTGAGTATAACTCTTCATCCGTTGGCCTTTAGGAGTTGTGCCCGACATGAAAAGTGCTTAGAATAATTAGGAGAACAACGTGGTGAAGCCAAATAGAACACTTACTATTTTGTGACCGAAAACCATGCGCACTAGTAGGAATCACGACCGTCTATAAATAGTAAGTTTACTATTTATAGTAAGTTGCAACTTGTATGAGTTTTAGTTGTAGTTTGATTCTGAAACTTCCTTCATGGCTTAGTATCCCTATTTAAAGGGGTGTAATCTTGTTTTTAATGATCAATCAAATTATTTCGAATTTCTTAGAATTATTTCTATTTTCTTCTCCTCGTGGATTCGAGGTTTCTTTGTGAGGAGTCCAAATAAGTTCCGGAGTTCCGTGGATTCAGAACAGTTATCCCCCTGAGAAAGATAGTGCTCAACCTCATGTCGTAGAGATGAACGTGATGAGGATAACTACCCCGAATCCACAGAGCTTCTCTGGACTCCTCACAGAGACTTCTCGAATCCACGAGGAAAGAAAGCAGAAAATAGAAATAAATTCTAAGAAATTCAAAATTGATTAATTCATGACTAAAAACGAGTTCACAACCCTTTAAATAGGGGTACCAAGCAATGGGAAAGAAATTAGAATCAAACTACAACTAAAACTCCTAGAATCGCGACTTACTATAAATAATAAACTTACTATTTATAGACAGTCATGATGTCTACTAGTGCGCAAGGTTTTCGGCCAAAAATAGTAAGTGTCCTATTTGGCTTCACCAAACCATTCCCCTTATTATTCTAAGCTCTTTTCACGTTGGACGCAACTCCTAATGCCCGATGGATGAAGAGTTATAATCAAACTAAAACTTACTATTTATAGTAAAAACGAAATTAAAACAGGGAAACAACTGTCGATCCAGAGGTTTTTCGCAATTCCGGGCTGCACAACCCGGCATAGCTAGGTTGGTTGGCTAAAGTAGCTCGTTCTACCCCAAAATCATATATTTTACGTCAGGTAACTCATTCCGGATTGCGAGATACGCCGGATCTAAGGTCCGGATCACTTTTGTCGTCGACCGGGCCTTTTCTGATCCATCTTGGCCACGGAACTGTCCACGATCCACTCTACATCACCCTGCGTCACATATTGTTGAAGCTTGTGATATTGGATTGAATCAAATGAAACTATAGCAAAGGACCATCCTTGGTTGAAACCAAAGAAGTAGCATTGCCCATTCTTCTTTATCATGATGACCATTAATCTCCACTTCGTTGCAATTGCAATCTAAGTCGATTGCAGTTCCAAACATGGCATAAACAAGCATATTGCTGAAGCTTGTGATATTGGATTGAATAAAATGAAACCATTGCAAAGGACCATCCTTGGTGGAAACCAAAGAAGTAGCATTGCCCATTCTTCTTTATCATGATGACCATTCATCTCCACTTTATTGCAATTGCAATCTAAGTCGATTGTGCAACCAAACATGGCATAAATAAACATATTGCTGAAGCTTGTGATATTGGATTGAATCAAATGAAACCATTGCAAAAGACCATCTTTGGTTGAACCCCAAAAAACTAGTATTGTCCATTTTTCTTTACTGTGATTGTTCATTTTCAATTTGTTGCAATTGCAATCAAAGTCGTTGCATGTCCAAACGCCGTCGCCTAAACAAACATATTGCTGAAGCTTGCGATATTGGATGGAATCAAATGGAACCATTGCAGAAGACACATCTTTGCTTGAACCCAGAAAACAGCTGACAATAGGTTGCTTTGTCGGGCACAGAAGGTTTAGTCCGAATCAAATGTACCAGTAGAAGTTCAGCAAGATGGATTAGGAGCACACGTGTGTGAGATTCAAGCCGTCCATTGGTTGAGCCACATCATGTGTGTTCTCGCCCAAGAGTTCAGTCCATTCATCAGGTGGGCCAACGTTGAACTGAAACAACAGTTGACAATAGGTGGTTTCGTCCAAGAGGAATGCAGCTGAAGAAGGTAAGGAAGATGGAGCGCAGGAGCATGCGTGTGAAATGAGCCGTCCATTAGTTGGGCCACATCACGTGTATGAGATTCAAAGCTGTCCATTGGTTGAGCCACATCATGTGTGTTCTGGCCCAAGAGTTATGTTCAGTCCATTCATCAGGTGGGCCAGGGATGAACTGAAATAACAGTTGACAATATGGGGTAAGTCCAAAAGGAATGCAACTATAGAAGTTTTAGGAAGATGGACCAGGAGCATGCATGCGAAATGTGCCGTCCATTAGTTGGGCCAGTCATGTTCAGCCCCATTCATCAGGTGGCCAACATGCTATAAAAATGGCCAGCTAGATAATCGATCAAAACGGGCCCCAGCTTAGATTTCACAGTTGCTTTGTTGGGCACAGACAGTTCGGTTCAAATGTAATGCAGCTGTAGAAATTCAGGTTGGCCAACTTTCTAGATATGGTCAGCTAGCTAGAAATTCCTGGTCAATCTGATTTGCGGACCAGGACACATGCACGACAGGCCCCACTGATGGATTGTTCTGATGTCGCACACATATGCCATGTAAGAGTTCTTACACAAAATGAGAAGGTAGTGATGATTGGCTAAGTCAGCAAAAGAGCTGTTCAAGTAGAATACATTACACTAATTGAATGTTCAAGTGCAACTGATCAAACTAAGTGAAGTTAAACTACATTCATTACACGAATTGAATGCTCAAGCGCAAATGATCAAACTGAGTGAAGTTAAACTACAATTGCATTTCATCCAGATCTGAAATATATAGATAAATCATGGCCAACGACATGAATCGCAGAAGAAGTCAGAACATGAAAGCTCCTTTCTTTCCTTCCTTTCATGGTGAGGTGATTTGCTTCCTTAGTCTGCTCGAACGCCTGACTGGAGTCATTGCCTCGTCGTCTCCAACTCCCTTCAAAATGGAAAAGAAAACAACCATAAGAAAATTGTTGGGCGATCTGATGCGTCCATGCATTAGAACTAGCTGGGTACTGATGTATGCAAGCATGCCATGCATGTATGCATTGGAATCATGACCCACCTATGATGGTCAGTCCTATCAATGTAAATTCAGATAATTTGCCCATCAGATGGACCATCTAGATCATTCAAACATGCAACAATGAGGATACCATCCAAAACCAATGCATCTAAAATGAGCTTCATCTGAAAATTTACAATTACATATGCATACATCCAAGTGAAGATTTCAAAAGCATGGGGATTCAGATATATTTTCACAGAAATCCAACTAACACTCAAATGGAGCTTTCACATTTTAGGATTACATATGCAGGTAAAGATTTCAAAAGCATACACATTGTCGAAATTCACACACATTTTCATGGATATCCATCTTAAAACTCAAAATGGAGCTGTGAACAAAAGAAAACACAGCCTTAAATTTCAGATTCCTACCATGTTATTACCAAAAATCATGAATTTCCAAAAATCCTTATTTCCAAAACAACACAAAAGAGCCCATTTTTGTGATTTTTGGAAATTCTAATAAGGTAGAAATATTTTTCTCCGAGTTGTAATTGCCCATGAGTAGTTAGGAAAATTACTATTATTGATAGACAAATCATGCTAATAGAAGCTTAATCGCGATAAAATGGCTAAAAAAACACGTACTTGTTTACTGTGGAGCTTCTCATATGTGGTAAAGCTTCCATATGAAGGGGACTCAGACGATGAATTGTTAGAGCTCCTCCTCGACTTCCTTTCATAGCTCTGGACCTCCGTCTCCCCTCTCTCTGATCCCGCAGGTTGCAAGATGAGCTCTTCTGTAAGCTGCTGGTCACCTCATATGGACCTGAGTCACCGGCCATGTCAACCTCTGCTGGACCATTCTGATGGAAGGGTGTTCTGTCGAAGCATGGTCCGCTATCGCTACTAGCTGACACTGAAGCTGATAGTAGCAAATCTGCTGAATCCATCTTCTTCACTACAGCATTGGGTACTTTCTTCACAACAGCATTGGGTACTTTAGAAGCTTTGTTTTGCTTGAGATGGAAACAAGCAGCAATGGTCACAAGTGCTAGAACAATCAAAGAAACAACTGACGTGTTTCGAATTGGAAATTCATCCTCCACTGGCCCATAATTCGGAGGGTCGATTACGTCCAGACTATGAGGAGTTTCAATGTCTGTCCAGGAATCTGGGTTTTGAGTAATTTCTGCATCTAGAGGATTGGTGCTGGTATGAGAATCGATGGTAAACTTCTCTTGAATCTCATCAGTTTTCACGAATTCATGCTTAATCTTTCGTGCTTGTGAAACTGGCAGGGGCTGTTCTTCGAGCAGTGCGTTAATGGGTTCTTCTGTAACCTCATTTTCTGTAGTCTCCTTAGAATCAATTTCAAGATGAAAATGTTCTTTGCTCCCAGCTTGTTCGATTTCTCCCTCCATTTCAAGCACCAGACCACTCTCTTCTTCAAGCACCATAGTTGCAGCTTGTTTGATTTCTCCCTCCATTTCACCAAGTTCTTCATTTGCAGCTTGTCCGACTTCTCCTTCCATTTCAACCTCTAGACCAATCACTTCGTTCTTTCTTTCACGAAAGTCTTTGATTTGGTTTGCGTCAGCCAACATTTCATTGGCATTGATATCACTCACCGGAATGGTTAAGTTAACGAAGCGTAATGGAACTGTGTCTTCTTCCCTTGGAAGAGACATTGCGTTAAGAAGATAAGCAACGGACTTGATTGACAGATGCTTGAAACTGTAAACTACCCTCTCAAGATTCACATTTGCTATCTCCACAATTTCAGCTATTGAGTCTCTAAGATGCGGATCTTCGAGAACTCGTAAGGATTGGGCGTAGAGCTTATGGAATGGCTGATTTTTAATCAACGACGGAGAGAGAACGACAGGAGAGTCTGTCACTGAAATAGACAAACAAGCGATAGCTAGGACCAAAAGGAATGACATGAATTTGGGTCTTGCAAAAGAGCGATAGTGAGGATTTTGTTTCACTTCAACACTCTCCTCCATGGATTTTTCTGTGACAGCGTCGCTGATATCTGATTCGGGATCAGAAACATGGGTCTCCTTGTCATCATCTTTGTCTTCCACTTCAGATGGAAAAAGACATTCTGAATCTTTTTGGGTGATAGGAGATTCAGTTTCGTCGGTTGGTTCAGTATAATCTAAACAGCTTTCAGAGGTGAAGCTGTCTTCGGGCTGTTTACTGCCTTCAACAGGATCAAAGTCTTTTTCCTTGTTGAGAAAGACTTCAATCCTCCGATTGGGTTTGTAGCGGAGGAACATAGGCCTTGGGGAAAGGTAGTTAGTTTTGGGATCATATGGAGGAATCGGTGGATCAATGTCAGGAGAAGCAAAAGAAGAACCCAAATGCTCATTGCATTCATGTTCCACAGTTCTTGGTCCAAATGAAACTTCTAAAACTTTTGGGGAATCTGAAGTTACCTGTGAATCAAGACCCATTTCAGATTTTGATTCAATCTCTTTGGTTTCCTCAATTTCGGAAGAATTCATGCAAGGGAAAAGAGATTTTCCCTCAGAATGAGAAGCCAAAGAAGTCCTGACGGTCTCGTTTCTTTCCGTTAGCACCTTCTTTCTTGGGGAAGGAGCGATCTTTGAAGCGGCAGAAATTGTTGGAGCCATGAAGTTCTTGGTCCCCGTTGAAATGACCGGTGATTTTGCTCGGATTGGTTTGGAGCAGTTTCGATCCTTCTCGTTCTCTTTTTCGTATGAAGCTCGAACAGCTGACATCCCTTCTTTGGAAATCAAGTTTCTTTGAGGAAAGTCTGCATTCCCAAAACCAAAGAAAGATTTAGAACAAGCCCAAGAACAGAAAATCACAAGATTCTCCGAGCCCATGTCTCGCTGATCCAGACTGTTGATCCGATGGGTCATATTATAATAATGGATGATCTGAGATCCTATCTCTGGCCCTCTTCCAATGAATCTGGACCATTGCTTACTGCAATTATGTTAGCTCAATCTGGACCAATCAAAGGGTTTTTACAATTGAGGACAGATCACATGGTGGGCCTACCATATCAACCTTCTGGATCTCTAAACCATGGGCCCGACCTAAGGACAAACCCCATTTCCTCAGCACAAAGATCATAAATAATTCGTGAAAAATATATATTATGATTTCAAACCAAAAAAGAAAAAAGAAAATCAAAGAAAATCAAAGAAAAAAGAAGAAGCAAAGCTTTTAGACCTGCCGGGCTATTTGCTGGGGTGACAGGATTGACGCCTCTCGGAACAGCTGAAATTGAAGGCCTTGCTATGGGATTTCCATTAAAGCTCTTTCTAATGTTGTTGCTGTTTTCTGGAGTTCTGATATTTGGGCTTCTTCTTCCTGAAATTGGAGATGGAGATCTGTGTGAAGAAGCAGCTGCCATGGATCTTTTTTCTTGAAGATCTGAGCTTTGGAAAGGAAGTAATGGAAAATGGAATGTTGTTTTGAAGATGGAAAGAGAATGAAGAGAGAGAGTAAGGCAGGAAAAAGGAAAGAGGAGGTGAGGAGATCTCGGGAAGGAGGAGAAATGGGGATATTCAGATTTGGGCAGCTGCTGCTGCTAACGGCTAGTTCTTTTGAAGGGGAGATGACCGTTAAAAAAAGGTGGGTTTGAAAATTTTAAATTGTGGTAGAGGTGTTTTCGACCGTTGCAGCCATGTTAAAGACGACTTTGTTTTTCCCTCTGTCGCGGCGCAGATACAGCGTGTATCGCCACCAAATGGGGCCCACATACTTAGATTTCAGGATAATTTGAACCGTCCATATTCTCCTCGCTACCATATTTAAGATATTATATTGTAATATCTCTTGAATGATGATCTGAACCTTTGATATTTAGATTTGGGTAAGAGCCATTGAAAACTTCGATACTGTGAAAGAATGTGACCGCTCATGCTCATGCGTTCATAAATCGTACAATTAGCATACACGTAACTTAATCAAACCGTAAAAACGGTGGGGACCACTTTGGATGGGCCATAAAACAAAAGTTAGATCAAAATGGTCTCCTGTTTAGAGGGTCGATGGACTTTCAATGGACGGTTGAAATTGAAAGGTGGTCATGTTTCTAAGTTCAATTATCAATTGTTCATAATCAGAGGTTAGGAGCCTTCGAAGATCTAATTTCTAGGTTTATAGCCTACGGACAGTGGGCCTTGTGATTTGGACCGTTTATTTGAATTACGTGCATGCTCCATGTACAATTTCTTAGGTGCAACCGTGGTAGTAGAGCTGTCAATGGGCCGATATTGGGCTTCGCAAAGTCGCCTGGCCCAAACAGTTCAAAATCCAACCCGAAGACAACCCAAGCTGGCCCGTTTGTGGCCCTCTATGGTGAATAGGGCTGAAAGT
This sequence comes from Magnolia officinalis, assembly GCA_021015155.1. NCBI lineage: Eukaryota > Viridiplantae > Streptophyta > Magnoliopsida > Magnoliales > Magnoliaceae > Magnolia > Magnolia officinalis. The sequence continues at coordinate 9,334,042 of JAJHSJ010000010.1, forward strand.
CAGGCAGGTTGGGTCAGGTTGTTGCTAAACCTTATCCCAACCCAAGGTTCCTGTACCTCAGCCCTAACCTAACCCAACTCAACCTTAGGTTAGGAATTCTCAACCCAATCGAGCTCAGCCGGATTGACCGGGTTGGTCAAGTTGATACATACTAATAATTTTATTATTACAATAGTCTATCATATTTTCAATATAAGCCTTCAAAAAAAAAAAAAAAAAAAAAAAAAAAACTATGATTTTATTAATTATATATATATGTAGTTATTTATCGTAAAAAAATTCATTTTTTTAAACAAACAAGTTAAAAAATAAAACTACGCATTAAAAAGTTGTATCGTGTAGCATGCAATTTATTTGAGAGAGAAATATGGCTTATCTTGTTAGCTTGAGTAATCGAAAATGGCATGGACTAATGAAACCTGACAACACTGGAATTTCTTATGCCTTCAACAAAGACGGTTCGCACTCAATTATAGTTTATAAGTTACTTATATGTCGATTGGGTTCGGATTGGGTCAGACAAACCGAGACGGCAACCCGAGCCCGTCCCAAGTTTTATCGGGTTGGTGTTTGTATAGCCCAAGTCTGAAAATGAACCCAGTTCATCCTGCCCGAGCCCAACCCAATGTCAGATTGGTCAAGTTGAACCCGCCCAACTATCGGCCCTAATGGTTAAGGCAGTCAACGGGCCGGGCCGGGGTAGGTCTCAGCCTGAATTTTGAACTGTTTTGATCTGGGCCACGCAAAAGAGACCAATGGGGAGTGGGGATATTGAAAAGGGGATACTCATCATAGAAACTTCCGGATGAAATTTAGGGTCCACCGTATTTTGTATATGTTATCTAATCCATTCATCAGGTTAGCCCCACCAAGGTTAAGTATCAAAATTAAATTTAAGCCATTCCACAACTTATGTGGCCCACAACAGGTGAGTACATAGGCTTTAGTCATCATTGGGAATTGCTGCCCATCGTATGTGACACTTGAGTTTTGGATCATGATGATTATTAGAATGTATGGTGATTATGTGGATGCGAACCAGATGTACGATTTGGATTCAACGTACACATGAGGGGTGGACCTCACACAACTCGTGAGTATGGTAAACTAACATACATTCGAATGATATGTGATCATTCCCGAGGTTGGGGAATATCCATTTCCTTTGAGATTGTATTCTCAGTGGAGGAATTTTAGAGTTCACACATGCCAATGAGACGCGCATGTGCAATATCCGATCCGTTCATCACTTGGTCACCATTATCTAAATGGGTTGTTCTAAACTTCAGCAGATCTCATCATTAGGTGGTCCAAAATACAGATGGAATGTTGGTCATTAATTAGTTTCTCTTTACCATTCATCCCATGCAGCCATGTAGTACACTTAAGAGTAATATAAATATCCATGATCTATGGTCGTTGGATCTTGATCAACCCGAGTTTTTACTTAAAAGATCACACCCTAATCATATCTTACCGGCTATTCACCTCGATTCTTTGTCCACTCAGTTGATGAGATGAATTTATTTTTTATTTATTTATCTACTTATTTTATTTTTTTACTGATTGTATTAAACTTTAAATAAAAATTAACAAAATCAACATTAATAACCTATAGTTTTAAATCTTTTAACCCATTCTAATTTTATTGAGAAATACAAAGTTTACCATCACTAGGAAGAAAAATTCTTAAAGTTAAAAATAAAAATAAAAATAAAAATTCAGAAAGACCAGTTCTTATCATTTTAAAATCACCTATTTGTTATAATAATTGGTGGTTGACAAAGGCAACTAATCTCATGAATTCAATTTTAATCAATTTATCTTAACACTATGGTCACTAACGATCAATCAATCTCAAATCAAGTGTGACTTTAGCATATGCTTGCACTATTCTAACCATATACATTTAATCGAGTACCGCCAAATGTTAACATGTGTGGCCTTGTATGTAATTGAATTATATAAACAATGATGATAATAACACCCACCATTTAAACATTTCTACTTTCGTATTTATTTACCATCTAACTTGCTTATAGCCTTTCAAAGGGCCTACCGTGATGAATTATATAAACGATGATGATAATAGCCTTTCAAAGGGCCTACCGTGATGTAAGTGTTTTATCCATGTTGTTTGTCATTTTTCTCAGATCATTTTAAGATGTGAGCCAAAAAATGAGTTACTTCCAGGGCTCAAGTGGACCACAAGGTGGGGATTGAACGTCCACCATTAAAAACTTCTTGGGAGCTGGAGAAGTTTCGGATCAAGATGATATTTGTGTTTTCACTTCATCCACATCTACATGACCTTATGAATAGGTTGGATGGTTAAAAAACATCACGCTGGCCCTGGGAAAGGTTACATCGGTGGGTGTCATTATCACTACAGCTTCCTTTGGTGTGGTCTACTGGAGCTGTGGACCTTATTAAATTTTAAGATCATACCTTAAAATGATCTGAGAAAAACAATTAACGGCGTGGATTAAACACTTAAATCTCAATAGGCCCCACAGAGACCTAACCGGACGGATTACCGTCCGGCCGGGTAGGACGCAATCTGTGTCCCATCTGGTGAGTCCACGGTGTGTTTCATGTGCCAATGAATTTGGTTATACAAATATGCCAGTGGCCCACACAGAACATAGGCGGTCCACTTGATGATTTAATGGGATTTTTGGTCATGAGCACACAAAGTGGGCCCACCTGATAATGACGGACAGGATATCACACACATGTTGGCAAGTCTAGGAGAGTCGGACTGGAAGGGCTAATAGAATAGCAGTCTAAACATTCATGCTGGTCCACCTCTTTTTTTTGTTAGCTTGTTATTACACCCACAGTCAGTTCACACTGCACTGTTAGCCGCCCCCAGGGGATGAATACCAAGACCTCATTGTTGAAACGAGATATCTTTCACTCAGTCCACGCTCAGATGCCCTGAATACGCTGGGTTGCATTTGAATTTCACGTGCAATGGATTGTAGGTCAGTACTATTTCTTGAGCACTCCGGTATCATACAATGATCGGCAGTGATCCTAACCGTTGATACAATGGGACCAACTGTGGATGGCCATGAAACAAAAACTCACACAAATTGGGAAATCCTACCGTCCAGATAGTGGCCATTAAATGGTCGGTTAAGAAAGACATTAAGACAACGGTTCAGATTCAACAAAGACGAGTCCAATCATTCAACGGTCCAGATCTCTCAACCTGGGAGCTTTTCGGTGAATAGGCCTTCAACAGTTGAATCCATCGTACAGAACTTTTGGATCACTGAAACAATGTGCCCCATATCTCAATGATCCAAACCATTGATACGGTGGGACCAACGGTGGATATCAGAAGGACAAAAATCGCGAAAACCCCGCCAAAAATTGCGAAAACTGTTATTTTCTGTTCGTTTAATTGAGAAATTCTCACAAGAAAACAGCTCCCTCTCAGGAAAAATAATCAACGCTTACGTAGCTTTTGCCATTTGATCCCGGGATCGCCGACAGGTGGGCCCCACTGGTTAGAAATTCCGTTCCAAAGTACGGCCAAATCCATTCGCGCGTCGGTGGATCAAACGTCTAGAAAGCAGTTGATTGCAAGGAAAATAAAGGTTTGCTAATTTCACAGGTGTATAGCCGTACACACCGGCACACGTGTAAACTGACGGTTGAAAATTGGGCTGCACATCAAGCTGAGTTGAGTCGAGGTGGGCCAAACTCAGCTTGACTCGTCCATGCTATACTCGAGTTCTAGCTTGAGCTCGCCTTCGAACTCAACATTGAAGCTTGACTTTTACTAAAGCTTTCGAGTCGGGTTCGGGTCTAGTGGATGGAGTCGAGTCGAGTTTACCTCAATAAGATAAGATAAGGGAAAGGAAAAGAGAGAATAGAGATGGACAAAGTCTAATAGAATTTTTTAGTAAAAACTTTTAAGTTTTAATTTATTTTTTTAAACTTATATATATATAAAATATATTACTTGAGCCGAGTCGAGCTCAAGCTTCAAGTCAAGTCGAGTTCAAGTTGAGTGGAGTTGAAATACACCATGGTTGTACTTGGCTTAAACTCAACTTGAGCTTTGGTAAACAAGATTGACTCGCCTTGAGTAGGCCTTTCAAGCCGAGTCGAGCCGTGTCGAGTGAGCTTTTTGAGCTAGCTTGACTCGTATACAGCCTTAGTTGAAAATCAGACAATTTTACTCACGTGGGCCACATTGTGCAAAGTAAATTGACGGTTAATTTCTTTTTTCTACTCATTCTTTTGGGTTGATATGCTGTGGCCCACCTGAGGCATGAAGTAGCCGGAATTTGATGTAGGAGATCAAAACGTGCAGCTCACCTGATGGAGGTCTCAGATGTCCCACACGTGTTGCATGACGACACATGAACCCGCGTGCGGATACGGCTCCTACACTTGTACGGGATTAGCCAACCTCATATTCAAATGGGCCATCATTTCTCGTTATCAGATATTCATGGACCGCTGATTCTGTTGTTATTTCTGACCGTTCTAAATTAGCAAATTAGAAATGGACGTGTGTTATTGTATGAAAGTATATAACATGCAGAGAGATTTTTAGTGATATTTGGAATGCTTTTCATAAAAGTGACCATACCATCCGATGATAAGATGATAAGTCATGTATGAAAAATTTAAGAGGGGGCGTAATAGAATAGTAAGAGAGACGAAGAGACAAAATAATTAAAAGACCGGCATTTCAATAATTCAACTATTATAACCGTTTAAATATAGAAGAAAAACGACTAAAAAGGAGTTATAATAGAATAGTATTAACTTGTAAGGATAATATTTAACTGTAACTCAAGTCTACTGCTTTATGCTGAATTATTTTTAATTCCAACACAATTAATTAATTTTGCCTTAAAAAATTATTCAACTGCCATAACCGTTGAAATAAATAAGATAAATACTTGCAGAGAAACTATAACATAAGCTAAGTCTCCGTTACTACACTAGACTATTCTTTGTTTCAATACAATCTATTCTACTTAAAAAAAAGCTTCATGCAGTAGTTGCTTTCTATAACCAACTATGAATGTTTCTATATTGGTTGATAGATCTTGTAGTTAAGAAATCAATTTTAGTATCTAAGACAAGTTGCAATCCATCTTTATAAAAAGAACCTCACCTTTTCACAATTGTCTAATCATTTTATATTTATATTAGGAGTGATCGATTATGCAACCGTTCTTAACAGGTCTTGGTCAATTATGATTGCACTCTATGTATCCACCTATCTCAATACTTGAGTCAAGTTCTTCTATTTGAATCGAGCCACACAGTTGGTTTCAGTGCGACTGTACACATCACATGTGGAAAAAAAACAAACTAATAGCCAACAGATTCAAGGATCAAAATTAGGGGTGCACATGGTTCAGCTCGGTTCGGTCCGATTTTGGGGTGAAATCGGAACTGAACTATTCCTTACGGTTTTAGGATTTTTGGAACTGGAACCGGACCGTTAGCACCCTAGAACCGAACCGGATCCGGACCATTAGCACCCTAGAATCGAACTAGAGCCAGACCATGAAAATCGGTTCGATTTCGGATCGGTTCCACGGTTCTAGGCTTTTTATAATCTAGCCCAATTGCATGTTCTATTTTATAATTTAGCTCATGTTCATTCACATTGTGATCCATTTGATGAATGGTTTAGATATTGTATATGGTGTGAAAAAATACATTTATGAAAACAATCAAAAGGTGCATTGTAAACCATAAATCATGAGTCAAATATACAACTAAAATATATTGTAAACTCACGGTTCCGGGTTCGGTTGCACGGTTCGGATCCAAGTTCGGTTCCACGGATCGGATTGATTCTACATACCCCCAAATCGGAACTGAACTGAACTAAACGGTTCTTTAATTTTTGGAACTGGAACTGGAACCGGAACCGATGTACCCTAGAACCGGACCGTTTGGTCGGTTCCGGTCGGGTTCGACAGTTCTACCGGTTCGATGTGCACCCTTAATCAAGATCATGAGGAAATTCGTATGTACCTCACCTTAAAAAATGGATGATTTGGATCACCTGGACGTAGGACCCACTTGCATGGACTGGTGCTGTGGTGCAGCAGTACATTGTTCACGTTTCTAAGAAACGGAAAACTCTTTTTTAGATACCGTTTTGTTATGATTTTTGTACCACCGTTCATCACTAGTGGACCTATTGGATGGACGGTCTGAATCTTTCTGGGTGCTGATTAGGTACTACCCCGGCCTGTTCCGTGCTCGGGACAGGCGGAGGCCCCGCCGGCCACTGAGGGGCCACCGTAATGTATTACTTTTATCCACACCGTCCATCCATTTTTCCATATCTAAGCTTGAAACACGTTCTCTCTTTTATATAATCCCATTCAGCCGAACTACCTCTTCGTGCTGAGCGAGGGAGTGTGATCCAGGACGTTATTCGCTGCACGCGTGCCAAACCAGAGCGCATGTGTGAGATCAGATCCATTCATCCTATTGGGGGGCCATAGCCAACGTAAGCTGACCAATAACATTAGAATTCTCCCCATCAGATGGGACCGCAATTAAAATCGATGGTTAGAAAAAGCTGAGCGATGGTCCATATTGAATATACAATTGGGCCCACCAGATGGGTAGACCTGATTCTTTTGCCAGGTTGAACTGGGTTCCATACGTGTGCCTCATCCACACGTGTGCCACCAATGCCTCTTCCAGTTTCCCAACAGGGCTATGATGTAAGCGTAAAACGAGAAAAAACCCGAGTAGAGACAAAATTATTATTACAAAAATCATTAGTCTGCCGGCATACTGAAAGTGACAAAAGAGCTGGCCACTGACCATGACCCATGCTGAGATCAGTCAAGTGCTTTTCATATTGTTCACGTCAACCGTCCATCTAGTGGGCCCCACTGTAGACTTACTGCCCTTATTGAATATCAAACCCATTGATGATATAAACACGTCATCAACACCCAAGCAATGAGCTGTTGAATGTGGACCGTTGGCTTTCTGTTCTACTTTCATTGAAAGGCCTCTATCACAGAGTGAACTTTTTGGACATGACCAATCTACAATGGGGGCCCACAATATAGACGTTCCGGATCATCCGATCCAACGTGGGGGGGTGACGCAGGGATGATCGTGATGAGGTCGATCACCCTCTTCCTCAAGGGTACCTGCTCCCAGTGAGCTTCTCCATACTCCTCGTGTAGACTTTTGGAATCCAGCAAAAATCAAGAAAAATAGAAATAAATTTTATAAAAAGATTTCATAGTCAAACTACAACTAAAACTCTTAGAATTGGCGATGTATACTATTTATAGACGGTTGTGATTTCCACTAGTATGCAGGGTTTTTGGCAAAAAATAGCAAGTGTCTAAGCTCCTTTAACCTATAATCAAATTAAAATTTCATTTTTATAATAAAAATAGAATTAAAATAAGAAAACGACAGTCAACCTAATGGTATCTTGCAAATCCAACTTGTGCAATTGGGCATGGTGGGGTTGAGTACCTAAGGTAGAATGAGCATAGTAGGGTTGAGTAGCTAAAATTAACTCATTCTACTCCCAAAATCAAATATTTTACGTCTAATAACTCATTCCGAATTGTAAAATATATCGGATTTAAAGCCTGACAATCCAATCACTTCTGTCGTCAATCCTTTTATGATCCATCTTGACTATGAAACTGTCCAGCCTTACAAATCCCAGTGAAAATGGAAGGGAATTATATAATAGGCAGCAGACGCTGTTCCTGGCTGTGGCAAGTGGGACCTAGTATTTGGTAACCCGACCATTCTCGGTCACCGTCGATGGACAATACCCCCAAAATCTCTCCCGGGTCGGACGATCCTAACCACCAATTTTTGTACTTTTCTTAGTTTAAGATGGACTAACAGTGTGTTTCTCATCTTAGTATTTTCTTTGCAGGCCAAAGATCAAACGGTCACGATTATCTTGTGGATGATTTTATTTTATTTTATTTTTATTTTTTTTAATTATTTTTTTTTTAATGCCCATCCACTTTTGGAGGCATCAGGAGTTTGGACTTTGGATTGCAGTTGTGCAAGGAAAAGATCTGTGGGCCCACTCTAATATCTCCGTGACATCCACTCTGCGCATGATTTTCGCTGCCATTATGCTAGAATGAGAGCCGCTCTAAAACTTTAAGTGGGTTGCACCACCTCCCAAAGTAGATCTGGATTGCGTGGTTTGATTGGGCCCCATGATGTTGCTAGATATGACTCAGTTAAGCTAGCAACTTTCTAGTATCTCAAATTATAGATTTGTAATTTCTGTAAAATAATAAAAGAAATTGAAAAATATTAAGTACAAATTGAAGCATGTATGATGCTGCTGTCCTTAAAGCATTATTCGCCCATTCGCAGAGTAATTGAAACTGCTGATTGATTGCATGCAAATAGTTTCTAGGATACGACAAGCTTGTAAGTGGTTCACAAACACAAATAAATCAATAATGAAACTTTGTGTACACAGTTTGCCCGCAGATAAAAAAAATAAAAAAATAAAAAATCACAAATCAGAAAGAAAGTCAGAAAAGAAATTGTTGGCTTAGACCGCTACACTGGTCTATTTCTTGGGGACTTGCTGCTAATGGCTAAGGTTCGTATTAAACCTTGCCAGCTAATCAGAAAACACTGAGTTGATACTGGTTGGTTTGGATAAGAGAGTGGTTGATAATGGTCTAATTAACCACCCAAGCTTTATTTATATAGGCTAGGGTTGTTGGATATTTTAGTCCAACGTCATAACTCCAAAATATTGTTTCTGATAATTTGTGAGAAATTAGCCGTTCTTTGGCAATTTCTGACCATTTTGCATGTGGGAAAACCAGCTACATACTGTCATTTAGATTTAGTGGCTATCAGTTGGGCTAGTCACATGCTACAATTTTTGTATGGTTTGATTTATTATTGCATGAGCAGTTACACCACATCTTAAACGGCTAGTTCCGGCCCCTACATAACGTAGACATGTCTCTCTTAGACCTCTGATCCACAACACTCCAGCCACCTGACCCATAGCCATTATCGCACCGGTTCGCGTAAGGTCACAAGAGAGCGACCCATCAGTGACACGAAGTGCACGTGCAAAGTGTAATGTGTGCCACTAGAGCCTCTATAGATATGCTGCCTCACATGTCCACGCCCTCGCACCAAGCCCGAGACCGATATCACACGCGTGCGCACACACATGTGTTCCAGTACGAGTGTGAAGCACGCAAGTCTCTATACTTTGCGGATTCATCAAGCAAATAGTAAGATACTCAATACCCTACTTATAAACCCAATATTTTATTCTCTCATTTTCAATACCATTCCCAAAACACCAAGACACCAAGTTTTAACATATATATTCTTTATTTAAAAATATTTTTTAATCAAGACATTTTCCACAACACTTTCCAACATGCATTACATAGGCTTCATCTTTACCGATAACACATATCTATCTAGTATTAGGGTTATCAGGCAATCCGCGCCCAAAGATGAGAATGGATAGGCTATCAATGAAGGAACAAAGTAGGATTGCTGGAAAAGCTGTGAGCCCCGCTACAATGTATGTGCTTTATTCATAGCATCCATTCAATTTGCGGAGACAGATCCAAATCTCCAGTGAACCACAACACAATAAAGAGTGGTGATTGAATGGCCACCAAGAAAAACTCCTCAAGGACCATTATAATGTTTATTTGCCATCCAATCAACCCGTTGATTGTTGCTCGGGTGGTAGACTCTCAGGAGTTTCAACACCCAGTCAAGGGTTCGAGTATCCATAGGTGGTGAAATTCCACTACGGCATGAGTGTGTGGGGGTGTTTGTGCGTGTAAAAAAAATAAAAAACACGGTTGATCATTAGGTCACACACACCCGATAAAAGGAAAGCACAAATATCAACTTGGTCCAAAACTTTTGCGGATCACTTGATATTTGGATTTACTTGGATAAAACATATATACATCATAGTGGAGTCCATAGAGCGTTTTTTAGCACCATACGATATCACGTTGGTATGGCGTACCACACTATGCACTATTAGGCACTCCTTGATTGGTTTGATGACATCTGTGGTTGAAAACTTCTTTTGCCTGACTCCATCTCTTATATCATGATATGACCCAATCAAAATTTACCATTTTAAGGCCTTACCAAAATCGAATTTCTCAACCTCACAAAATTAATTTACTAATGAAACCTTTTCTTGACCCTAAGATTTGGATCAGGACTTGCCTATGATTGAGTTGGGTGTCATATAAACATCAAGGTGCACCACAAGAAGGTTTCATTAATAAGAGTCTAGGAGTCCCCATCCGACTGTTCTTTGGCGTGGCCCACTTGAATTTTTAATTGCCCTCATTTTTCAGCTCACGAGATATTTGAGCCAGCTCAAAGAATGGATAGATGGGATGACACATTCATTATGGTGGACCCCACAAAGCTTTTTTAAGGAAATTCACAGCTTGTCATTAATGAAGGCGTCTTGACCAGAGCAGTAAGTTAACGCGTACTGTGTACATGATCCAATCCGTTCATGTAATGAGCCTTATGACATGGGTTGTATCAGAAATTCGCACAAGTTGGATGATCCTAGCCATTGATTGAAGGATTTTCTCCAATTCGAATATTGATCGTTCGTTGACCTGTTTCTAATCACATATTTATAATCTTCTTAGATGTCCACACGTATCAGGACAGTTCACAAACAAGATTTTTACATACGGAAACGAATTGACTACTCCCACTGACACCAGCCAATGGCTGATGGTCGGTGCTCTGTGGGCCCCTCCATGATGTATGTGTTTCATCCATGCTGTACATCTATTTTTAGATATCATTTTACAGTATGAGACCAAAAATGAGGTATATCCCAATCTCAAATGGACCACATTACAGGAAACAGTGTTCAATGAGCGTTGACCATTAAAAACATTTTGGGGGCCATAAAAGCTTTGGATCAAGCTGATTTTTGTTTTTTCCCTTCATCTGGGCCTGTGTGACCTAATCAACAGATTGGAAATCAAATAAAAAGTACAGTGGGCCTTAGGAGATTTTAATGGTGGATATCCAATCACTATTGTTTTCATGTAGTGTGGACCACCTGAGATTTATATAACTCTAATTTTTTGGATAAAGCCCTAAAATGATCTTTAAAAATGGATGAACGGAATGGATGAAACATATACATTATGGTAGGGCCCACAGAGCACCGACCATCAGCCACGGGGCTGGTGGCAGGGGGAGTAGCCAATCGGTTTCCTTTACATACGGCCATCCATAGTAAGACCCAGCATATGAACGATCCAGATCTCATACATCTGTGCCACGTAAACATATCTAAAGGTGCCAGTTAATTAACAGCTAGGAAGATAGAGATTGACTGACAACCGCGTGCTTCTCGATTCTCAGGTCAGTGGACTGAGTCTACAAAGACTGTGGACAGCGAAACGGAGACGCGAAAGTCTCGTTGGGAGCCAGTCCAACAAAGGCTCCTCGGGACCATGGTGAGGTGTGTGCTAGTCCCCCATTCCGTACTAAGTAAATTTTGTTGGGCCCACCATAGATGTATGTGGCTTATCCACATCGTCCATCTAATTTTTCATCTTATTTTAGGAGTTGAGCCCAAAATCAAAGCATAAACAAAGCTTAAGTGGACCACACCACAAAAAAACAGTAGATATCCCCCATTGAAACATTTTTAGGACCCACAGTCATGTTTATTTGTCATTCAACCTGTTCATAAGTTTACAATGATATGGATGAAGGGAAAACACAAATATCGGCTTCGTCCAAAACTTTTGTAGACCTCAAGATATTTTCAACTGTATATTTCAATTCACACTGTTCCTGTAGTGTAGTCCACTTGAGCTTTGGATATTCTTGAAGTTTGGGACCATGCCAGAAAATAGTATAGAAAAAAGGACGGTAAGCATGGATAGAACACATACATCACGGTATGCCCTACGTTAGAGCGTGAACCTAAAAATCTAAGGGCCCGTTTGGCCGGGCGGATTGGATGGTATTGGAAGGGATTGGAAGTTAAATCACGGGATTCGCCGTTCCAAACAGACTGGGTGATCTAATCCCAGGATATAGCAATCCCATGGATCTTAAGACAATATACTGACAACACTATCATTACCTTTAAATCCCATCCAATCCAACCTAATCCTTTCAGATTTGCTTGGGACGTGTTTGGTTCAAGGGATTGGAAGGGATGGTAAGGTTTAATCCCGGGATTGGCCGAGCGTGCCAAACAGGCTCAATATAACAATCCTGGGATATAGCAATCCCATGAATCTTAAGACAATTCATTGACAACACCATCATTGCCTTGAAATCCATGCCATCCATCCTAATACCATTCAATCCCTTCCAATCCACCCGTCTAAACGGGCCCTAAGGGATAAAAAATTCAATTGGGCCATACCATAGGAAACAATGGGGAAGCGGATGAGGACGCCCATCATTGAAACCTTCCTAGGGCCACTCATGATGTTTACATGTTATCCAACCATTCACAAGATCAGTCTAACTATGATGAAAGTAAAAAACCAAATATCAATATAATCCAAGACTTAGGTGAGCCTAGAGAAGGTTTCAATTGTAGTTGTCCCTACATTCACTTTCCTTATTTTGCCAACTCGGTTTGTTTGGGAGCTTGTATTTGTAATGAATGTGAATCTAAATCTCAATTACTATGGAATTGATGTGAATTGAAATCTTTAGTTGTGTTTAGTAGCTTGTAATTGGAATATGAGTTTAGATACATGTAATTGAAATGCATTGCAATTATTACTATATTCAGAGATAATTAACTAAATAGGCTTTAATATTCTAAATAAGCGCAAGTATATATATTTGACAGAATAGTTATAATAAGCTCATCAAAATACATCAGCCAGAATTAAGGAAATTCTCAGCCTTGAGTGGGCCACAAACATAAAGATTACAAACAAGCGATTTGTCAATATTTTTTCACTATCCATTTAGGTGGCCAATGTTTGGATAGCTCTAATCAATCTATTAATGTTTTTTTGATATCATCAATGTCTCACATGTGTTATAGAGCAGCAACACACATTTATTACTCATGCCACTCTCTTTCCTTTTAACCTAAAAGGCATTTCACATAGACGAAGAGATTTCAAAACACTTCAAGAAGTAATTTTCATTTATTTTCCATTTATGCTGGACACACTAAAAAGGTACATGTATACCTAATTAGCTATATATACACTCAAATTCAGGTGCCACCTAAGTTTTAAATTGGCCTGTTTTTTTGAGTTAAATCACGACATGAGCTAACGTAAATGATGACCTGATTGGATGTCAAATACATATCACCGTGAGCCATGGAGCTTTTTATGGCAAGGGTCCTTATAAACAGTTTATTGTCATCTGTGATACATTCCAACCCTACATGTACCGATATGTACTCACCTATGCAAGCTAGGGTGGCACGAGTTTGAGATCACTCCCGGGTAATGGATTAGGTACTGCCTTTAAATTAGTATAGACAAGATCTAATTGGATTTGATTAGATGTGATTAGGTACTATAATTAAATTGGTATAGACAAAATGTAGTAGGATTTGATTAGATGGTGGGCTATTATTAAAAACGAAATTCATATAAAATATGTTTAAAAATTATTTCAATGTGTAACAGCAGCATACCATTCAATCAAATCTATCACGTCAGAATAGAAAGTGATAATACCCAGTATATTATCAATTATATCACGTCAATATAGAAAGTGCCAATACCCAATACGTGTGCCACTGTAAGAGGCAGCAGGACTATGAATTACCGGAGCTGGTGAAACAAAAGGCTCGGCTGTGCACCATGATGTGTGTGATATGGGCTATGATATTTACATAGTCCATATTTCTAGCCATTATTGTAATAGAATCACTCTAAAACTAAAGTTAGTCACGCTACGAGAAAAAAAGTGAGGATGAAAACCTCTCAATTGAGAGGGGTAAACTCCATAGGACCCATTAGTAATATATGTGTCTTACCTATGCCATACATTCATTTTAGGCCATAGGCTCAAAATTAAAACACATCCATAACCCAGGAAACAATGCGGATAATGATTTCCATCGATGAAACCTTCCTAGCTAGGGCTGACAGTGATGTTTATCTACAATCTATCCACAGGGTCATACGTATATAAATGAAAGGAAAACAAAAATATTATCTTGATCCAGAACTTCTCAGCCCCGAGAAGTTTTCAACAGTATGCATTTCAATTCCCACTATTTCCTTTGGCGTGGTCCACTTGAGCTTAGAATATTCTTCAATTTTGAGCCCCTATCCTATAATGATCTGGAAAAATGGATGTATAGTGTGGATAATACACATACATGACGGTGGGCCCCACAGTTTCTATACGCAGTCCCCTCTCCTCTCAATGGAACTTTTTTGAACGATTGAGATTTATCGTGTGGGCCCTTCTATGGACAGGTTAGGTGTCATATAAACATTAGAATACGCCTAAAAAGGTTTCATCGGTGAACGTCTGGGGCTGATTTCTCGTGTGGCCCACTTAAGTTTGAATTTGCTAAACGATGGATGAAATGGATCGACATACGTCACGGTGGACCCCACCTAGTTCTTTTATAAGAAAATCACGTCCACTCAACTAACTATCGCATTTGTCCGAACTGAATACTGGATGACTGACCGAACCACCTAGTAAACGTGTACAAGATCTATACCGTTCATGTACCGAGCCTTACCAAAGATGGGCTGTATCAGAAAGTTCTCAGAAGTTGGATGATCTCAGTCACTGGTTGAGGGATTTTCTCGAATTTAAATATGGATCGTTAGATGGCATCTTTCTAACTGTCTATTTATGATCCTATGGATGTCCACTTATTAGGACATTTCAACAACATGATTTTACATTCTGCCGTCTAAAGTAAGACGCAACAGATGGGGCACTGATTTCCTGCGACAGCCTGTGTAGCATGAAGTTCCTGCACTCGGAGGCTAGGTGGGGCCCACTGTAATGTTTGTGAGAAATCCACTCCATCCATCTGTCTTTTCTGCTCATTTTAGGATAGGATACTAAGCAATGGGTGGATAAAGAACTCAAGTCGGCCACACAAGAGGAAATTCCTACCGTTGAAATCTTCCTGGGGTCCACCTTGATGTTTATATGCTATCAAAACCGTTCATGGGTCCACCTTGATGTTTATATGATATCAAAACCGTTCATTTTAGCTTGAAAGAATTGAAAACACAAAAAATCTTGCCCAACGAATGTATCAATGGTGGTCGTTCAATCTCCAATGTTCCTCTCGTGTGGCCCACCTGAAGTCTTGGATCCTCCTCATTTTCGAACTCCTATCCTAAAATCAACTCGAAAAATAGATGAACGAGGTGGATTTCTTATAAATATTATGATGGGCCCTACCTAGCTTCGGAGTGCACGAACTACAGGCTGTTGTAGGAAATCCGCATGTACATGCCTAAGGTGCCAATTAATTAACAGCTAGGAAGACAGCAATGCCTGACAACCGAATGCTGATCGAATCTCAGGTCGGTGGACTTAGTCCCAGGAAGACTCCATGGACAGCGTAACAGAGGAGATGCGAAAATGTCGAAGGGAGCCGGTCCAACAAAAGATCCCTGGGCCACTGTGATGTGTGTGCTATATCTACTCTTGTCCACCGTTCCCACCCCCCCGTTATTGAGTGAACCCAAAATCAGGCTGATAAAAAACTCAACTGGGCCACACCTTAGAGCTGTAAACGAGTTGAACCGAGTTGAACCGAGTTGAGCTCGACTCGGCTCAGCCAGTAGCTGACCCTGCTCAAACTTGGCTTGGTCCTTGAGCCTGATTGGCTAGCTTGGCTTGGTTCGATCAGTAGCTCGAGCCAGTTCGAGCCGAGTTGGGTGCGACATTTTCTCAAACACATGAATAATACTTTCAATTTCTCACAGTATGCAAAACAGCAGTAACAATTTACAGGTATTTCATCAAATACACGGTAAGCAACATCAAAATCAAGATAGGAGGATGGTTTTATTATGTAAAGTTTTTTTTTTTTTTTTTTGTAGTGATTTGTTTTGTATTCATACCTTTCTCACCACCAGACGTCCTGCTAAGAATGTATGCATCCGAAACAACACATCGTTGAGTCATTTCAACAAACACTTGGTGAGCAACGTCAATATCAACATAACCGAGTCACTAAACTGATTTGATCCGAGTTCAATTCAAGTTGAGGTTCAATCTGAGTTGATTTGAGCTCGGACAAGCTTGAACTCAACTACAAATATTTTCAAGTCCAAAAATCAGTTCAACTTGGCTCAAACTCAGTTTTGAACAAAGTTGAATTGAGTTTTTTCGAGTCGAGTTGAACTAACTCAGTTGTGTTCAACTCTACACACCATAGTAAACAGGGGGAATGAGGACGCCCACCATTTAAACTTTCTAAGGGCTACTTGTGATGTTTACATGTTATCTGATGGCTCATACGATAATCCAACCATGATTAAGTGAAAAATTAATATCCATCTGATCCAAGATTTAGGTGGGCCCATAGAAGGTTTCAATTGTACATGTCCCCTCATGCACTTTTTTCTGAGTGTGGCCCATTTAAGGACTCGTTTCAGAGCTTTTAGTTGAAATGAATTAGAAATCAAATTTTGATTACCATAAAATTCATGTGAATTGGAGTCCACAGTTGTGCTTGGTAATGTGAATACATTGAATCCAACAAGTGTGTTTGGATGCCAACGCATTGAATTTTACATTTGATAAGCTAAATCATTTTGCATACATATTTGATATAACGATCACAATAAGTCCATTCAACATATGGTTTAGAAAAAAATGAGAAAATTCAGAGGCTCGGGTGGACCACCAATGTAACGAATATAATTAAGTGATTTGCCAATGTTTTTTAATAGTTCATCTAGATGGCGAATGCTTGGATGGTTTAGATCATTTTATTAGTGTGACTTTAGCGATATAGCTGATATTTAAATTATTTTGAGGTATCATCAACATGCCATGTGTACATATTAGTAACTTACCAACACCTTTGTCACGCGTGTGAATCTTTTCTTTAAAATGGTGTGAAAAAGTGATATTCCACATCTATTAGGCTAAAATTGCTGTAAAAGGAAGATAATTGAAAACCCACAAAAAAGTCATTCTTATAATTTATTATTATTATTATTATGGTGATTTCATTTAGAGGGTGTTTGGTTTTCCATTTATGACAGTAAATATGTGGAAATGGGTAATTATTACTATTATCACCAAAATTTGGTTGAGACAATGGGGGCATTAATAATGGTTGTGGACCCGCTGATGCATAAGTCAGGTAGGTAGACTTGGATTAAAAAGGCTTGAGCTTGAGCTTGATTTTTTTTTTTTTTTTCGTCTTATCTCCCTTTTATTGTAGTGGAGATTCTTATAGGTTCCATAAGGTAGTGTCGAGATCTATGATCCTTGTCGGATTTGTGAAATTTGCTGAAAAATCTTATATGGATACAAATCTTTCCCCAAATATATTGTTGAGCCCACCTTGGTCGGCTTAATTTTCAGGTAGGATCGTATTGGATATAGTCTTTCATAGTTTGAGGCGAGATTTTCTCTGAGATCTTCGCCCCGCACTAAGCTGTTAGGATCGTATTGGATATATTCTTTCATAGTTTGAGGCGAGATTTTCTCTGAGATCTTCGCCCCGCACCTGGCTCTAATCGATATACTTAGCTTAGATGACTCTTCCAACCAAACTTTGCCGTTTAACAGTTCAACTCAAGAGATAGCTCTGGGCTCATTTCTTTGTCGGAAAAATCATTAATCATATCTTTCGAGTTATGTGCCCTATCAGTTCAAGAAGCTCCTTCTAATATTCTTAATAAACTTAGTTTCGAGATATTTTTCTTGGGGTTAGTTATACCTTCTATGTGGACAGTTATACTTTCTGTGTGGTAGACCAATTCAAATTTTCTCACAACAATTACTTCTTCAATTGTGGGGTTACATAGTCTACATTTGATTGTGATAATGAGTTCACTATTATTATTTATTTCAAAATCATCATAAAAATGACAATTTCATGATGTAAAAATATAATCGTTATAATTTCTTTTATCTAATTTATTCACAAGTGTATCTATCATAATTTGTTTAAACAAACACTTTAAAATAATAATAATAACTAATTTATTTTACATAATGGAAGATTGAAAAACTAAATATGCACTTACATTACCTTATTAAATGCATTAAAAAGTGTATTAACATCCAATTATCTCCAAATACACTTAAATACCAATGCCAAACGGTACCTAGGTTTTTAATTAGCTTGATCTTTTCAGGTTCAGATCTTAACATGAGGTGGTTCAAATGATGTACGGAATAGCTATCAGACACAAATCACGGTGGACCCATGCAACTTTTTGCTGCATGGGTCCTGACAAACAGTTCATTGGCATATCCCTATTAGGCTCCAACCCTACATGCACTGACATGTGCCGGCTCATTTGTCTTTTATCTGGGGCGTACATTAACATCAGGTGTTCGCCTGCCGCATTGTACTCTTGTAGAATGTCAGGCCACTTGCCTCATCAGATGGGCCCTTTCTCGACTGTTGGCCAATAGTTTCTAGCCATCCATTCACCCCTCCTTCCACTCATCAGATCACTCGCCAGTCGCCATTATAGATAGAGTTTTCACACGCGCAGCTGGTGGACTCGCCTACATAGTTACTGTGGTACGAGTTCGAGATCCGAGCCGTGGACGCGGATTAGCTATTTCCAGGTTGATTAGCGAGACTTGCTACTGAAGTGACGTCACCAAGTTATGTGGGCTTAACCATACCGTCCATCCATTTAAAGGCCTGTTTGGGAGCGTGGATTTGGAAGCCACCGGATTCAGAATCCCTCGGATTGGCAATCCTCCAGCGTGTTTGGCATCCTATAGGGTGAATCAATTTTAATTCAAAAATACATGTGCATGGTATATTTATAGGGGTTTGAATTTAATTACTAAATCAACTTTAATATCTTTAATTAGTGAGGTATATAATTTTGATACTATGATTGTAATAAACCCGCTGAAATATATGCTTTGCCTGAAAATGATGAAATTCCAAGTCTCGAATGGACCGCAAGCACAAGATCATGTCTGAGTGACTAACCAACGATTCTTAATCGTTGATTAATATGGGCAATGTTTGGACGGTGCTGGATAATGTTTGGGTGGTGCTGATTTACATGGACAATGTTTGAACGGAGCTGATCATCATTTGTGGGCCATGTGCCCAATAGAATAATAGTGCACAGTGACATAATGTTACACCCGCAGCTAGGCCTAGAAACCCAGTTACGTTATGCTGCCAAACAACCAGGGCATTTGAAACCCCCTCCAATCCACGGTGCCAAACAACGACCCGTTAGATATCATATTAAGGCATGATCCAAAGAATGAGTCATATCAAAATCTCGAGTGGGCCCCACCACAGGAAGCAGTGGGGAGAGTGACGCCCACCGTTAAAAAGTTCTAAGGGCACAAAAGTTTCTGTTCAAGCTGATATTTGTGTTTTCACTTAGCTGTGTTTTCCTTCTTTCATGTCAGGTTAACACACGAACAGGTTGGATCGGGCGCGGACTGCGTCCTACCCCTTCCCGTCCGGGCAGGGCTCCGTGGGTGTGATGTAAGCGTTTTATCCACGCCATTAATAGCTTTTTTCTCAGGTCATTTTAAGATATGAAACGAAAGAATGAGACGTCTTAAGTGGATCACAAAGTAGGGATTGAACTTCCACCATTAAAAGTTTATTGGGAGCTGAAGAAGTTTCGGATCAAGCTGATATTTGTGTTTTCTATTCATCCACGTATATATGACCTTATGAATAGGTTGTATGGTGAAAAAAACATCAGGGTAGCCATTAGAAAGGTTTGAACGGTGGGTGATATTATCATTGCAGCTTCCTTTGGTGTGGTCCACTGGAGCCTGGACCTACTTCATTTTCAGGAACATACCTTAACTATGAACGGCGTGGATAAAACACTTGCATCACGGTGGCCCCACGGAGGACGGATTACTGTCCGGGCGGGGGTGGGACGCAATCCGCGTCCGGTTGGATCTAAAAAAAAGGAAGCGGATTGGCTGGTTTAATATAACTGGTGTAGATACGCGTCGTGCGGAGACGTGTGCGGACGCTCCTCGAGCTCCGAGTTGTACGAACGGTTCAAAGGAGATCAAAATTATCTGGGCCCCACAATGATGTATTTATTATATCCACACTGTTCATCCATTTTTTGAGATCATTTTAGAGCATTAGAAAAAAAATGAATCATATCCGAAACTCAAATGGACCACACTAAAAATAGCAGCGATGATAATGATTTTCACTGTTAAAAGATTCATAAGGCCCACCATAATGTTTATTTTCCATCCAATCTGTTAATAAGGTCACAAATACATGGATGAAGAGGGAAAAAAAAATCATATTGATCCGAAACTTCTATGACCCCTAAGGGGTTTCAATGGTACACGTTCAATCGTCCACTGCTTTTTTCAGTGTGGTCCAGTTGATCTTTAGATCTGTCTTATACTTTGGCTCAACCCTTAAGACGAGCTCTACAAATGGATAGATGGTTTGAATATAATACATACCGTATGATGGGACCCACAGAATTTGCTGACGCCAATACACGGGCTATATAGCTGGTGCGTGGTACATCAGCCAATTCGCTTCCAAAAAAACATGGTGAACCTTTGAAAGGTTTCAGTGGTGGGTGTCACTCTCCCCACTATTTCTTGTAGTGGGTCCACTCCAGCCTTGGATGTGCATTATTCTTCGGTTCATACCCTAAAGTGATATCTACAAATGTATAAACGGTTTGGATACAAAACATACATGATGGTGGGCCTATATAACTTGGTGACTCACTTTAGTAGCGAGTCTCCCTTCTCAACCTGTAAGTGGGTAATCGCGTTGAGTTGCGAGGCTCCCACTGGAGTAACGCCACCAGGTTCTATGGCGTACACCATGATGTATGTGTTGTATCCACACTAGAGGTGTACACGAGTCAAACGGCTACTAGATGACCTCAGCTTGAATTGGGCTCGGCTCAATCCTCGAGCCTGATTGGCCATCTCAGCTTAATCAGCAGCTCAGGCGAATTCAAGCTAAGAACAAGCTTGTGTAACATTTTCATAAATACATAGAGTGCACTATCAATATCTTACTGAAACAAGTGTTTAGGGATATTTCATCAAATACCTTGTATGCAACATCAAAATCAAAAAAAAAAAAAAAATTGTTTTATATATATACCTTAATCGGTGGCTACTTCTTTGAGTCATTTTATTAAACACTTGGTGAGCAACATTAATATTAAAGTAACCGAGTCACCGGTTGGGTCCAAGTTTGATTCAAGTTGGACTTCGATCCGAGTTGAGCTCGGGCAAGTTTGAACTGGTTTTGAAATTTTTTAAAGCAAAAAAAATCAGCTCAACCGAGATAACTCAGTTTATGTACAGCCCTAATCCACACTGTCCATACATTTGGAGAGATCATTTTCATCCATGATCCAAAGAGTGAGGCAGATCTATGGTTAGAGTGGACCCCACCACAGAAAAAAAGTGGGGAGAGTAATGCCCACCATTGAAACCTTCGAAAGGTCCACTATTATGTTTATTTTAGATCCAACCTATCCGTGTGTTAACGCAAACATGAAAGAAGGAACACACAGATATTAGATTGATCGAATACTTTCGTAACCCTTAGAACCTTTTAATGTAGGTTGAGCAGGCATCACTCTCCAGAGCTTTGGATTTGACTCATTAATGCCCTGATATGATCTCTCCAAATGGATAGACGGGGTGGATACAAAACATACATATGATGGCACACAAAACTTGGTGACGTCACTTCAATATTAACGAGTCAGTAGCTGATCCACGTCCATGGAGCGGCCCTTATCTTTCCATGTCTTTATACAAGTTCACGCCATTCATAGCTTACACGTGGGCATCGATTGCGTACCCTTCCCAATGTTCTTATCTATACATTCCGTACATATGCGGCCCACCTAAAAGCAGATCGGACTGGTTTGCTCGTTTGGCAAAATAAATACTCGGTGGACCCCACCAGATGACCTGCAAGATTTTCATGCATGTGTAGAATTTGTCTCGTGTGCAGAGAGTTCCTCGATAAGAGATGTAAAGATCTGGGCCGTTGATCATGTGGGAACATCCTCTCCATGCTACGGACAAAAAAATGGCCCACGAAAAATCGAACACGTATTTACATTGACTAGATTAAGGTCATCATTTTTCCTAACCATCCTTTTTCTCACATACGTTTAATCCACCTGTGAATCGAACCATCCTCATTTTATACCATGGAATCCAACCATAAGCAAGGGTTTTGATTTCCCAAATGTGTGACAAGTAGACACACGTGACGCGTTTCACAAATGCAATCTTCGATCGCGCAAATCGGCCGCGTATTTCGTTGAAGATTTCTTCCTTGACCTGGCATAAAGTGGGAAATTATCCAGTGCAGAGATTAACACCGAATTGTGGTGAAAACGGTTTATTGTGGGACCCAATTTAATCTTTCAGTAAAATCCACTCCGACAATAAGATATATAATTACTTGATTTATCATAATAACAAAAATAAAATTAATCAATAACTCATGTGGACCACACTAGAAATGTTTTTTTTTTTTTACAGTGGACTCCTAAACTTAATTCTTATATCAGATGCACCATGTTATATATATCCCATCCAATCCATTGATACTAAACATCTTCCACAGATGATAGGCCATTACTATAAGTGGATTAGGCCACAGATAATCAAGGGTAACCGTCCCATCCAATCTGTTCCTACATGTGTAGTTCAACCGAGCCATTGATTTCTCTTAAATTTGGGATTATAAACAAAAAATGGAAGCTTTGAATGATGGACCGAGTAGATTTCATCTTAATATCATGGTGGGGCCCATAACTACCATTTGCACGAAAATATCAAAACGTTTGCACTGTAGAATTTTCCATAAAGCGCGCGGAGAAACCCTACATAACTCCAAAATTTCCCAAAAAAGTCGCGTGGGAGACGAAACTACAAAAATCCAAAAATCGAATCCGGATTTTGTTCGCATGAGCCCGTTCGGTCCGGGCAGGCTCTCTCTCCTCTCACGTGAGATGATAAGGTAGAATTCGGATTCCCGGAATATAGTACACCCATCTCTCCATGGAATATATACTTGCCAATCTCATCCGTCAATTCAGTGGGCCTTATAGAACACTTAAAAATGAAGCTAAGAAAATGATTCTATCTATCAATTTTCTTCAACTTCTCCAACTGATTGCTTTGCCGTTAATCAAATTTCGATTCTACGGTTGATTTGAAAGCCACAGATTGGATGTATGTAGAAAGTGAAACTAGATGGACGGCGTCAGATGATAAGTCACTGCCACATGTAAGTAGAGAAGGTGAAGCGGATTAAGTGCGGCCTGGCTAGTTACCAGATATGGTGCGGCCCGGACCGTGTGGCCCACCTTGATGTATGTGTAGTATATCTACACCGTTCATCCGTTTTTTCAGATTATTTTAATAATGGACTCAAAAAATGAAGCAGACACAAATCTCAGATGGACCAGACTAAATGAAAAGTGGTGATTGAATGCCTGTCGTTAAAAATTCTTAGGGCCTACTGTAAATTTTATTTTACATCCAACCTGTTGATAAGATCACACAGACATGGATGAATGGAACAGACAAATATCAGCTTCATCCAAAATTTTTGTGGCCAACAAGAAGTTTTTAATGGTCAATCACCATTATTTCATGTAGTGTGGTCCATCAGAGATTTAGATATGCTTCAGTTTCCATAAAATGATATGAAAAACGGATGGACGGCGTGGATATATTACATATACATCAAGTGGACCCATGGGCCAGGGGAGATGATTAGCTCGGGCGCTGGCCTCACCCAATATCTTACACATCTCTCTCTCTCAACCGCACCTTATATATAAATCAATACTACGACAGACTGCGTCAAATCTCTCTCTCTCTCTCTCTCTGAACCGCACCTTATATAAATTAACACTACGACAGACTCCTTCAAGGCTCTCTCTCTCAATGCCGCTCTATCTCCCCTGATTTTTTCGCATTCTCCCATCCATGGAAATGCCATCAGTCGTTCCAAGCAAAAATCGCCGTAGAGTCTGCTTCTCCTTCGCAGCCTATTCCAAGACTCTCATCGACCATCTCAAGACCTGCAAAATTCCCGTCCTAGACGGCCTTTCCGACACGGAATTCGCCGCGATCGAATCCTCCTTCGGCTTCGTTTTCCCGCCTGATCTCCGATCGATCCTCCGCGAAGGCCTGCCCGTCGGACCCGGTTTCCCGAACTGGCGATCCTCGCCTCAGCAGATTCAGATCCTTGTCGATCTCCCTATCTCTATCCTCTGCAGCGAGATCTCGAAGCGGAACTTCTGGTGCCGGTCCTGGGGCACGAAGCCGGAAAATCCTCAGGAGGCACTCATCCTCGCCAAAAATTCTTTAAAAAAATCGCCAATTCTGGTCCCGATTTATCGTCACTGCTACATACCATCCGAGCCAAATCTGGCCGGCAATCCCGTTTTCTACGTTCGCGGCAGCGAATTCCGGTACTCCGGCTTCGACGTTGCCGGATTTTTCCAGAAGGAATTCCGTCCGGAGAACGGAATTTCCCGACCTCCGTCGCCGGCCTGGGCGGCAAAATCTGCGAGGAGGATTGAGTTTTGGTCGGATTTGGCGGAGGGGAAGGAGGTCACGTGCGAATCGAGGGAAGGCACGTGCGGGTGGTGGGAGGTGACGTCCGGGGACGGGAGGGTCACGTGCAGGAAGTGGGGTGGGCTGGAGGGATGGTTCGAAGAGATGGGGTGGAGGCTGAGGGAAGGCGGGTGGAATGAGGAGGAGGTGAGGGAGATGATGGAGGAAGAAGGAAAGGTCAGACGCGTCGGTCTCAAGGATAGGGCGAGTGTGGTGTGGCACGTGCGACTGCTGTCGCTTGGGATGAGAAAGGCCGGGTGGAGTATGGAAGATGTGGTGGAGTCGCTGGGGTTTCAGGATGGGGTGATACTACCAAATAGGGGCCCACATCGTTGTTAAAGGCTACACGCGCCAGTCTAAAATCTCAGCCGTTCATCGATCCCGACCTTGTAAGTAGCAGTGTCTAAAAATCAACCCAATCAGCCCACTAGGTGGGCCACCGTGGTACAAAAGTTGTGGACCGTTAAAAAAACAAAACGAACATCCATACTCAATATACCACGATTGGCACGTGTGCCAAGTTGCCATACATGATCTTGGGTTTTTTTTTAATACCGGATTTTACCAAAAAAATTCCCTACAATTCGGATTTTACCAAAAAATGCATTTGCTTTTTTGAAGTACTGAAATGACTTCTTTGTGAGGTGCAATGACCAAATTGCCCTCATCTAGTTTTTATAACTAGGGGGTGTGATTAAGCATCTCTGGGGCATTCGGTGTCTGTATGACATCCAAGCCTCCCCACAGGTGGGCCCTGCTATGACGATCGGATGAAGAAAATAACAGCTGATCCCATCATCAGGTGGGCCACACCACAAAAGACCATATACACCTTCCGAATTCACGTGTAGCCCGTTTGGACATGTTGCGTGTCATACACATACGATGTGGCCCCCGATGCTAGATTACATAACTTTTTTGAAAAAAAGAATAGGCACGGCATTGTTTGGTAAAATCAGAATTCTTTAGGTATTTGCAGTAAAATTTTCATTATTTTGGTAATTCTTTTTAGAAATTCGAATAAGGGATTTGATTTTTTGATATTCTATTTAAAATTTATTTTTTTTTATGATAGATTGTACAGAAAAATAATTTGCAAAGTTCAATGGAATTCCTTTATGTAGAAAATGGTAAGGTGTATCGCAGGAGTAGTGTAGATCATAGTTCGCAGGACATGGACTGTGGATGTGGCCCACCTTCAGTGATGAGAAGTTGGGAACCGTTCCACGGCATTAAATCGTTCCGAAATTTTCAGCATGGGTAGGGTCTTGGGGGTGTTTGCCGGTAATCATTGAATGCTGCATCTCATCACCTGTACGCTTTGCGTGCATGTTTGTCGTATTGTGGGCCCCTTGTCGGCAGTGAACGGATCTTGATTTTCAAACAAAGATCCTGCGATGAAGAACAGTAGGCATTATGGAATGAATGGACAACCATCCGAAAACCTCAAATTCATGTGGTGTCGGATGACTTGACCGAAGAACATGAGGCCTCATGGAATGAGCGGACAAACATTCAAAAACCTGGAATTCAATTGGTGTGGGATGGCCTGATCTGCGAATGGGAGCCGATTAAGTGTTTCCCACCTAACACAGAACTAAGTGGGCTTCCAACATCGTGTCATTTTACTGGCCCGTAGATATTTTTCAAAGAGCGGTCCACCAACTCCGGCCAAGTATTTAGGAATGCCCTGACAAGACCCTTTCACATAAATTTCTTGCGATGGGCAGCTAGATGGGGCCACCGTGATATTTTTGGAAAATCTACCCTAGGCTAGAAAGTGATGCAAATCCAAAACTCAAGTGGGTTGGTGGGTCAATGAATGCCTGCCATTGAAAGCTCCTTGAGTCCACTTCATAAGGTTATTCATTTTGGGATGTTTTGAAAACAAATTAGCTTGATTCAAAACTTTTGTAGCCTGTGAATGTTTCAATAGTAGACATTCAATCCTCTGTCATTAAGCTTACTTGAGTTTTGGATTTGTGTCATTTTTGAGCCCATCTCAATTATCTGGAAAAATGGATGGAAATGGTGGATTTCCCACCAGCATCATATTGATCCCCACCTAGCTTTCCCACATTGCTAGGCAATTCACATCCTTTTAACAGGTATGTGTGGGCTCATGGAATGGTATCTGGTGGGGCCTTGCCTAGTTTCCTAAGAAATACCTAATCTACTCCAAACTTATTCTGCAAGGGAAAGCAAATTGGTGGGTGATTTTTTTTTTTTTTTTTTAAAACGCAAGCGCACACACCCCCACACACTCACACTTAAGTGGAATTTCACCACCTATGGATACTCGAACCCTTGACCGGGTGTTGAAACTCCTGAGAGTCTACCACCGGAGGAAGAGTAAGGATCCAATCAGTGGGTGAATGAATCATACCCAGTGACTTGATGTGGTAGGACTTGGTTAGGCAACGTGCATCTGTTAAAGATAGGCTTATCCGTGTCTGTACTTGACTGAACAACTTTCAGTCATGCTTTGCAGCTTCATCTCTTATAGTGACATGTGACAAAATCAAATCCCGACATATCAAGTTAATCATCGGGTAATCCCCTTCTTCTCCAAGGACTTGGGAACTGGATCTGGCTTAGAATTTCTTGTTTTGTATTCCTCCATTTTAGGCCCATCTACGGATGGGTAGGATCATTTGTTTTTAAACCATAGCCTACTGATGGTGGTTCCACTATCAACACTGAATTCTGCATGTCAAGATGTAGCGCGCAAGGTAGTGTCAATCGATTCCAATCATATGATGATCTCCCAATCAGGGCTGAATCGTGAATTGAGAGTACATCCAAACACAGCCTATACCACACGATATATTATCAATGGAAATTTTATAGTTTAAAAGCTTTGGCATTAATGTCTCAACGATCTTATTTCATGAAGCATGGAAATGTATCCATTGATTGCCTGTTCGTATAATCCATTTCCTGTGCTTTTCCAAATGCATGCAATGCCAGTTTTCAAGTGTGGGTTGCAAAATATGGACCACAAATCATTCCCATCCATTCATTAGTGGCGTGCACTTGTATGTTGATTTATACCATTGACTATCCATTGCTTTTGACAGCGTGGCCCACCTGGCCTCCAATCAGTGAGGCAGGTTGATTTTCATCCTGACCGATCTTCATGACATGGCCCACCTTTAGCATGGATTGGAATGCCCTCCACAAGCAACATCTTGGTAGGAAAGCCTGCTTTTATGTGATCTATTGTTTTCTAAAATGCTCACAAAGATGCATTTATCTTCGTACTTGAATCTTGATTACTCCATTTTCTCTGTTCTTGTTTTTTTTCCTGTTGGCTGCAAGCTGATCAGTGGTGTATTTATCATCATCGAAATATCATTTCAATGGTCCAACTGCACGGTCCAGTTCGGATTTTGCAAAAACGGATCATCTCAATGGCACATTGCTTGTGTCGATTTTGGATAATAGATTGCTTACTTTATGGATTTTTCTCTTAAAAATGCTTGATGGTGTACTTTCTTTTGTGGTCAATCAGTTGGAACTGTCTGAATTGTCTTTCATTGCTTGTCACAAGAATCTTCATTTTCCTAACTACAGCAGTTGGTTCGACTAAATCCCCAAATTCCTAAACCTTTGTTTGGATGTACAATCAAATTAAATTGCGATAATTAAGATGCAACAATTCCTAAGGCCACATTTGGATGTAAAATTGAATTAAATTGGGATAATTAAGGAGCAAGAAAAAAACAACACTGATCACATTAATTTCAATTCAGATTTGAAACAAAAGAAAATGCAATTAAGAAAAAATAATAATAAGGAAACAACCAACTACTCTTAATTGGATAAAAAATATTGTGATTATTGTAATGAATTACTGTCACTTCATTGCAATCTAAATAATTTTGCATCCAAACAGGCCCAATATATATTTTTTCTTTTTCTAAAATCAATCCAGTGGTACTTGAAATTTCACTTCATTGTAACTTAATTATTGCAATCGAAATCATTTTGCATCCAAATAGGCCCAAGATTTTTGTATTTTGTTTTTGTTTTTATACCTAGAATCATTCCAATGGTACTTGAAATTTGGTAAGGGAATTTCAGGATAGAATATGATTGGAAACATTCCTTTATAATTTAATAGTACGTAGCAAATGCTACGTCTCAGCCATCCTTTGGTAGGAATTAGTATTTTATTATTTCTAAATTACCATACTCATGCAAGCCTGCATTTGCTATTAAAATAAGAGAGACGGATTAGACTAAAACTTTGATACTTGAGTAGAGTGTGATGGATGATATACAGGCACTTATAAATTATTTGGAAATTGCATATATGGCATACATTTAATTCAAACTAAACTGTCTAATTTATGTATGAAAGTTTAAGTGTATCATAAAATAAAAATTACGCTTATTTAATTATCTTACTATCAGAGATTTTTGGACATTTATTGGACGGTGAAACGAAAATATCCAAAGTTCTTATTTCAACAAGCAAGTGTTTGGCTAGGATAATAAGACAAATCTGATTGGGAGGGTAACCTGGGACAGTGAGGATAATATCCATTAATGCAAATCTGATTGGGAGGATAACCTGGGACAAATCTGATTGGGAGGATAATATCCATTCATGCAAGGCATGTGTAGGGTAATTGAGGCATGTGTAGGGTAGTTGAGGGAGCGGAAGGCATGTGTACGAAAAGCCAATTTTTACATTCCAATAAAAAGAGATTCGGGGTTTCCTCGGAAGGATCCAGTACATCAGCTGATTCATCGCACAGCTCACACCTATTTGCGAGCCCATATTGAAGCTTCTAAGGAAGAACTCGCCAAAGGAATGGAACGACGACTGTCAAGAGGCTTTCGACAAGATCAAGAAGTATCTGCTAAATCCTCCAGTGCTCATGCTGCTTAGACCAGGTAGGCTACTACTGCTGTACATTTTGGTCGCAACGAAAGCAATCTGATGCGTCCTCGCCCAACAGGACGATATAGGAAGAAAGGAGCAAGCAATCTACTATCTAAGCCGATGGTTCACAAGCTATGAAGTCAAATACTCCAGCTTAGAGAAAATGTGTCTCGCAATGGTTTGGACGACACAACAGTTACGACAATACATGATCGCTCACCCAATCCTTCTGCTCACTCGCCCATTAAGTACTTGTTCAAGAAACCAACACTAATGGGCAGGATCGCAAAGTGGCAACTGCTGCTTTCCGAGTTCGACATCACCTATGTCACTCAGAAAGCAATCAAGTGGTAAGCACTGACTGATCATTTAGTAGCAGCCTCCCTGCGTGATTACCAACCACTGAATACCTTCTTCCTGGACGAGGATATCCTCTTGACCGAGGAAGAAGAAGAAAGAAAGGCAGGAGAGTGCACAGTCTTCTTCGACGGAGCCGTAAACTCAAAGGGGAGTGGATTACGAGCAGTACTCTACTCTCTCGACGACGTCCCAATTCCCATCTCCAGGCGATTAACATTCCACTGCACCAACAATGTGGCTGAATATGAAGCATGTATCGCCGGTCTGAGAAAATCCATCACCCTCAACGTGAAGAGGTTGCGAGTTTTCGGAGACTCACAGCTCATCATCAATCAGACAAATGGCGACTGGAAGAACAATGATGAAAAGTCGATCCCTTATCACATCTATCTGAAAAATCTAACCGAGAAATTTGAAGAGATTACATTCTCTTACATGCCTCGAGCCAAGAATCAGTTCGCGGACGCTCTGGCTACCCTCACCTCGATGCTGGAAATCCCAAGAGGAATTGCTGACTGGGAACTCGTCGTCTAACTCCATGAGGAACCTGCGTTCTGCCTGCAAATCGACGAAGCTGAAACCTCCTCGAACGATTAGCCATGGTACGTAGACATCAAAGTGTATCTCGAGCATCAGAAGTATCCGGAAGGAGCGGCATTAACCGATCATCGCACTATCCAACGGCTAGCGGCTCAGTTTACGATCACCGGGGGCATCCTCTACAAGCGATCCTTTAATCAAGTCCTTCTCTGCTGCGTGGATGAAACGGAGCTACTCAAATCATGTTAGAAATCCACGAGGGACTGTGTAGCCCACACATGAACGGACATATGATGGCAAAGAAGATCCCACGACTCGGTTATTATTGGCTAACGATGGCAACAGATTGTTGCAAATATGTCAGGAAGTGCTTCAAGTGTCAGGAGCATGCGAACCAGATCCACGGGCCTACTTCTGAGCTATACAACTTGACGACACCATGACCCTTCTTTATATGGGGACTTGACATCATCGGCAAAGTCAACTCCAAAGCTTCAAATGTGCATGAATACATCTTGGAGGCAGTAGACTACTTCACCAAATGGATAAAGTCAGCATCTTACACTACCATCGCAGCATCTCACGTGATAAAGTTCATAAAGAACAATATCATCAGCCGGTACGGGATTCCTTGGGCCATCATTACAGACAACAGGATTCCGTTCGTCAATAAAAGGAAGGGCAATTTCCTCAACAAGTTCAAGATCCAACGTCATCGGTCAAGCCCCTATCGTCCTCAAATGGATGGTGGGGTCGAAGTCGCAAACAAAACTGTCATTCGCATACTGGAGAAAATGATCAAAACATATCGTCACTGGTTGGAAATGCTCCCATATGCACTTTAGGCTTATCGGACGTCAATACGATCTGCTATAGGTGCAACTCTATATGAACTCGCGTTACGAAATGGAAGTAGTATTGCCAGTTGAAATCGAAATCCTATCACTCCGAGTATTGCTGGAGATTAAAGTTGAGGAAGGCGAGTGACAACAAGCAAGATATGATCAACTGCATTTGGCAGACGAAAACGCATGCCGCTAAGCCACTCGCAATGCTACTAAAGAAGGATCACACGGGCCTACAATAAGAGGGTCCAAAAGAGGAGCTTCAAAGTCGGCAACATGGTTATGAAACGTATCCTACCGCCGCATCTGCCAAATCCCAGAGGAAAGTTCAAACCATCGTGGGACGGACCGCTAATCATTCGAGTGGTACTCCCAGGAGGCGCCCTCCGGCTCATTAATCTAAGAGGAGAGGATCTTCCCGAGAACATCAACGCCGACAACGTGAAAATCTATCACGGGTAACCACACTTAACTTTGTCACTGGTTACAATCGCTAAGCTGGAGATTAACAAAAAAAAAAGAAGAGAAAATCAGTCCTCCCACAAGGAGAAGAAGAAAAAGAAGAAAGAAGAAGAAGAAAAAAGACAGAAAACTCAGAAAGAAGGCAAAAAGGGAGAAGAAAATAAGATCATCCTACATCCTCCAAATAATATGACCTATATAGAACAACTTGCGATTGTAATCAAAGATAAGGACAGAAGGGTAACTAGTCGGCTGGCTATGAAGGAAGTCTCTCCGTCTCTCCCGGCACTTCAAAAATAAAAAAGAAACAAGAAAAAAGCATGTCTAAGCAAAAGGGTCGAGTTTAAAACCCGAAAAGGTGGCTCGAGTAAAAATAACAGGCATGTAGTGGACTTGGTGAAAACCCAAAAGGGCGCCAATGGTAAAAAAGCACAACCTACCAAGGGGCAGGCAAGAACAAAAATCTGGAACATAGTGAAAATCCGAAAGGACGCTATGAGCAAAAATGACGGGCAAAAATGGTAAGAAAAAAAAAAGCGCAGGTATAGAAGAAGCTGAGGCAACGAGCGAAACGAAGAGATGCAAGGAAAGGACAAACTCCAAATCAGTATTCTATCAGACTCTGCCCAAATCCAAAGGCACGATCCCGAATGCGCACTCTCAAGGAACCAAGATCCCTAGTACACAACTCAGACTACTGAACTCAACTTGGGCTGAGCCCAATATTTTGATCCCAATCATCCAAAGCATAAATCCAAACATGATCAAACACTGACAAATTTGGCACAAACAAAATCTTCATTCCTTTCAAAACATCTTTTTACAAGTATATTGTTTTACTTTCTTCACAAAAATTATATATATATATATATATATAGATATAATATATATATATTATATATATATATATATATAGATATATATATATATATCCATCTCCAGACGGCGCGACGTGATCATGCTCTCATCATATCACCGCCCCACCGCCAGACGACGGGCCATATCCTCGCAAGCATGACGGGCCATATTCTCTCGAGCTACATCAGAAAGGTGCCGACTCTCTCGAGGCATGTAACAAGGATCGGCTGACTGGTGAGAAGGACTAGCCTCGTTGCTGCCACGGCGAGGCATGATGCACGATCAAAACATTCACAGGTAACTATCCCTCTCACTTCCATAAAATAAACATTCTATAAGAGGGATACACATTGTGAATGGGCTACTGAAGGCTCATCTGAAAGCCCACTTCATGACCCACATTGCAAAGGCCCAAAACCCAAAGCCCATTTAAGGCCCACACATCGAGGCCCATCATTCAAGGCCCACATATCAAGGCCCACCTCAAAAGTCCAAATGTCCAAGCCCATTGCCCTAGGCCCACATGTCCATGTCAAGGCCCACTTCAAAAGTTCATATTTCAAGGCCCATTCTCCAAGGCCCACATATCCAAGGCAAAGGCCCATGTTTCTAGGTCCATGATCCAAGGCCCACTTGAGAAATCCAATCCATACATGGAGCCAAAAAATCAAGCTAAAGAGTGCTATCCACTCCACAAATGATAGCCCAACATCAAGTTCCATGCTATTGGAAGATCCAAATGGACCTCGAATCATCCATTCTGGCCCACCATTCTACGATCTCGACCATCTTCTACCCAACAAAAAAAAAAGATAAAAAGAAAAGAAAATACAATAAATCATGGTTAAAGCCCCATTAACCTACTAGTGGAGGCAACACGATGTTTGATATTTATTTAACTTATGTAAATAAAAACCGAACGATGATGTCCTCTTGCAAGATCGGATGGATGCTTTCGAAAAACTCTCTTAAAAACATCTCCAATAAACACCGTTAGCCCCATTAGCTCATTAGTGGAGGCAACGCGACTGTTTACTTAACTTGGGCAATAAAAACCAAACGACGACGTCCACCTGCGAAATTGAACGAATATTTTCAAAAATCAAAAAATATTTACAATAAAATCCTCGAGGAATTTAGTTCCGATATCGAACAAAACAAAAATTTTCAAAAATGTACGCAGCGCGCAGTACACTGAGGAATATTTCATATTCTCCAGTTGTGGCCAGTGCAAATAGCAAAATAAGATTCGAGCCCTTTCGGTGTCCTCGGAAGATGATCGAATCCGTATATGATACAAGTATGATTGGCCCGATCTTCATATCTGAACAGTCATATAAATCGAATGCAAGTGATAATGATTTGATCTATCTCTAGAAAGAATAATCAAACTCAAAGTGAAGACAATCCGTTGTAACCAAAGTATCATAATCTGCAGACTTTATGGCAAAAGATTACCTGCACATACCTAGTCCAGAATATTAAGAAAATTTGATCGAGTCCAAGTCGGTGTAGTAAGGCTGCATTGACGCGCAAGGCAGCTACCCACTTTGACGATCACACGGAATGAATACTTCTAGGGTGATTACGTGGCAAATGAAACAACAGATCCAAACAGTACCGGAATCCTCGTAAAGCCGCATCGATGCGCAAAGGCCCTATTTTTCAAACTTACCCTCTAATGTTATTAACAATCTGACGTGAAAGAGTTGTGGTTCGTGACCCATAATGTCGCATCAACGTGCAGGGACAATCACAATGTTTTCCTCAACCCTCATGATATGTGCGAGTCATCTCTTTTCCAAACAGTCAACTGACAACGATACAATGGTAGGCAACAGATTCGAACCACTACCTTTTCTGACCTGAAGGGTGGGGTGTCCACTCAATTTGACACTCGGTTTCTCGCAACCTAGGCCAAAGAGGTGCATCTGTAGACACCCCACCCAAACTAGCATCTTGAGAAGGTAAAGACAACAGGGAAACCCTGACCATATCCTAAACCCTACCCCAACCAGCGTAAACCCTAACCCTAGCCTAAACCCAGCCTAACCCCAGCCTGAACCCTAACCCTAGCCTAAACCCTAACCCTAGCCTAAACCCTGATCCAAACCCTAACCAAACCTGAGTCATCATAAGCGATCATTCAAGCCAAAGCATACCCAAACCTTCACCCACAATCAATCCTTTTTTCGAGCCACTTCAGGTTATGATCGAGCCAATTTTGAGCCATTTTTAAACAAAATATCCAAAACGGACTTTGGGCCACTCTCAGGACCTAAGAAAGGGCCCACCGGCCAAAATTCGGAAGAAACTGTACCCAAGCAGTAATCTGACTACCGCGGGCAGTAGTTTAACTACCGCCTGCTCTCAAAAAATGTGTGTGCAACCAGATGGATGAGTTTCGGACCAAACCCAGCCCGGGCAATAGTCGGAGTACCGCTCCTTATCTGACAAGTGTCCCCTCTGAGCACACAGCTATCCCCCGTCCCAAAGTCAACTTTCATATGGAATTACCCCTGAAGTTCACCCTATTTACCCTTATTTGTGGACTCATCAGGATTTGCCCATTGCATTGCATTCTCAATATATGATATTTGACTTACTATGTCTCCACATTACATTGCTTCCTCGATATATGATATTAGTTTATTGTGTTTTTGGACTTACCAGCATGTTTCTGCATTTCTCTGATATTACATTCTTGACACTTACCTTGAGCACACACTTACACCACCCTCTAAGCTTTCTATAAGCTTATGCACAATAGATGTGTGCAGGTGGCATTAGGTTGCAACAGCGTTGAGCTTGGAGCGTGCAGCTGTCTTCTGGAGCTTTGATTATTGATATATGTATTTCCCTTTCAGCATTGTATTCAATTGTTTATATTAGTGGATATGTGATGATGATGTTGCACTTTGTGATTTGGGCAAACTTGTGGTTATGCTTACTACAAATTAAATGTAAGTTGAAAAATCCTCGTAGGATCCCAGGATCGGAATCTAGAGTATGGTGCTGGGAAACGAGAATGGGGTACTACGGAGGTTGTCAGCACCGGATTCGGTGATCGGAAATTTTGTGAGCCTGATTTTCAAGTTTGGGGTGTGATAAGTGGTGTTACGCCCCAAACTCGAAAACCGGGCTCACAAAATTTTCGATCATCGAATCCGGCCCCAACAGGCTCCGTAGAACCCCATTCTCGGCTCCCAGCGCCTATACGCTAGGTTTTGATCCTGGGATGCTATAAGGAGGATTTTTTACGTCAATTTAATTCGTAATAAGCATAACCAAAGGCATAACCCACAAACAACAATCAAAAACTCCATCACATTTCCACTATGATTAAAACTTTACAAGTACAATGAGCATAACGGGAAATACAATGAAAATGGACAAAAAACTCCAAAATGATCAGCTCTGCGCTCTTGCCTCAGCGCTGTTGCGATCCAACATCACCTGCACGCAACATTCGTACATAAGCTTATAGAAAGCTTAGAGGGTGGTGAAAAGTGTGTGCGCAAGGTAGTAATGCAATTATGAAATATCAGAGTAATGCGGAACATGCTGATGAGTCCATGAATATCATTAGTCGTACCAAGGCTATGCGATGCAAGGCATGAATGATGTCGGCCATACCAAGGTCATGCGATGTGAAATGTAACTCAAGCATGCGAATCCTCATCTAAGTCCACATATCAATACAGCACAACTCTAGAATATCACCGGGGTTTAGTACACTCTAAACCAAATTGCCGCCCCATTGCGCGTAATAAGGTAAGTGGAAGAGACTTCACTATCCGCCTACCAATATCGGGCTCAGCTCGTCGATAGCGGACTCATTCTTTGAGCTGGTTAAACTCAGCCTAGCTTTGCCCCCTCCACTAGGGCGGGTAAGGTCACACCCCCTTCCAACCGATCACTAAACAGTGGAAAACGCGGCCGTCTGGTAATCGGCACTCGGCACTCATGCACCCACTTGGTTTAGACGTTGGAGCAACTTCTTGGTACCATAAGGGTTTAGGAACTTTCACCCAGGGATATCTATAGCACCCCATGTAGAACAAGATTTCCGGTATCCAATCTTGCCAACCACGATATGACTGTGGTGGCTATGGCCCTGATATCGCTATGGCGTGCAACAACCATATCACATAATGTGAAATGCATGAATCACATTATCCAGTCATGCAGCAATCCTGCGCGTATCGTGCGCTCATGTAGGGCAACTCTGCCCATCAGGGAGCCCATAAACATTCTGCTCAAAGGCATGTGCTATGATCAATCACTCATCTCATCACAAGCATGCAGATGATGCGTATGAACATGTATCATGATGCTATGTTGTCACATACTCATAATCGGTATCGATAACCGACGTCGGCCTCGGCAATCGGCACCGATAATCAGGGTCAATAATCAGCGTCAGCCGTGGTTATGAAGTCATTCGTTTACAGCGAATGGGGCCTACTTATTTGGGGTTAACCCATAAAGAGAATGGGCCTAACAAGGCCCATGGGAAGGTCACAATGAGGACATCTAACCATCATTGCTCATCAATGCGGACGTCAAACCAACATTGCTCCCAAGGAGTGGCCTACATAGGGCTAAACATATAATGGGCCCATGGCCTCACGTACAATCACAATGGGCCTCATTCATGTCACATAGGCCTCGTCATATGGGCTAACATACATTACGTCGGGCCTCGAATACACAATAGGTAGGCTTCACACCTGAGCCTCAATATTAGGCCTCATATATCAAGTGGGCCTCATGTATATCAAATTGGGCCGCACCCATGGGCCTCATGTACATCAAATCGGGCTGTGCCAATGGGCCTCATGTATATCAAATTGGGTCGCACCCATGGGCCTCATGTACATCAAATCGGGTTTTGCCAATGGGCCTCATGTATATCAAATTGGGCCCACCCTTATGTGTATTTAAGATCCGACCTATTCACAAGTTAACATAGAGATAAATGAAGTGGAAACAATATTGGGGACTATGGTGGCCCATAAAAGTTTTTGAACGGTGGATGTCACTATACCCCGTTATTAATGCAAATGGTGGGGTCCACTTGAACTTTGGGTCACACACATTCACCCCATGTCCTAAAACGATCTCACCGGTGATTAGACGGTTTGGATATAACATATGCACTATGGTGGGTCCCATAGATAGATGGTGTGGGAGAGACAAATGGGACCCACGGTACTAGCTGACATTGAGAGAGAAAGAGTCAGAGAGAGAGAGAGAGAGAGAGTTAGAGAGAAAGTGAAAGAGTCAGAGAGAGAGAGAGAGAGAGAGAGAGAGAGAGAGCAGCCACGCTGCCTTATTCTTCACTTTTCTTTCTTTCTTTTTCTTTCTTTTTCTTTACTTACTTTTTTTTTCTTTTTCTTCCTGTAACACAACTACAGAGGTGGGTCCCACGTAGGCCCACCACAACCTCATATGTAGTATATAACATATATATTATATAATATAAGATATTATATATATAATATAATATAATTATTTATATATATAATATAATATAATAAATATTATAACAAACGTCCAGGCCATCTAAGGCCTGGACAATACATATATCACGGTGCTACCCACATGTGGGTCCCACCGTCGGACACCACACGTGATGGTGTGGCCCACCAAAGTGGATGGATGGTGTGGGTGGGTCCCACGGACCCCACCATCATCACTCCCATGCTAGTACACACTCCACGTTAGCCACCTTCATAGGGATAGATACCATGACCTCAATGTTTGAAACGAGGTATCTTTCACTCCGTCTGCCACGTGAGCTGGGGCCCACCGTTGAAACCATGGACCTCCACCCAGTCCGCCAACGTGTTATGGATTGGGGTGTAGAAGTGGGCCCCACAGGGACATGGCCCACCGTCCATAATGGTGGACGGTTTGGATAAGGCACATATATCATGGTGTGGCCCATTCTTAGGAGGGTGGATGGGAGTGGGTCCCATGGACTCCACCGCCAGCACCCACTGCAGTTCATACATCAATGTCAGCACACGTCTAGCGTCTTTGGACACTTACAGTGTGAACATAGCACAAGCCTCATGGTGGGTCCCACGTAGGGACATGGCCCACTTAACTTTTGGGATCAAGCTGACATTTGTGTTTTCCCCCTTACATCCAGGCCCACCCAAAGGTGGTCAGCAAGGTGGTTCTTACGGATGGGATGGTGTGGATCATACATCATAGTGGGGTCCACATAACAAGAGATAAAGAGAGAGAGACAAACGGCGAGGATGGAGGGGCCCCGCCACTATGGGCCCTCTTTGATACAAAGCCTACATCATGGCGGGTCCCACCATAAGTTGGCCCTTACATCACAAAAAGACAAAGAAATGAAGATCCAAGATCACCCACCGGCTTCTTCTTGCACCCTAGGCTTCCTTAGCTCCTTAGCTTTGATTCCAACGGAGGAGATGAGATTTGGATGGTTGAGATGGGAGATGAAAGGGTAGGAAAGGTGGGCCACACTTGTGGCTCTCTTGGAGTGGAGGAGCTTGGACATATGAAGGTTTTTTTGGGGTTGCTTGGAAGGTGAGTTTGAAAATGAAGGAGAGAGAGGGTTGTAAAGAGAGAGGAGTGATGGGTGATGGATGTAGTGAGTATGGGTGTAAGAGCTTCTTTTTGACTTTAGGGGTAAAAGGTGTAAGAAAGTATGGGTGGTGTAAGAAACTTTTGACTTTAGGGGTTGCTTGGGGAAGGGTGAGAGGTGATGTGTACTTGACATGATGGGATTGATTGTTGATTGATTGATGTGACATATCGTAGAGAATCTTTTTAGAATTTGCACGCGCGGCGTTTTCCTCACACCGAACGTGGGCCCACATCTCCTGGCCTGGGTATCGCCTCGACGTGCGAGTCGCGGCATCGGTTTGAGAGGAGGACATTCCAAAGACGGCTTTCAGGACGCATTACGGTCATTTTAAGTTCCAGGTCATATCCTTCGAACTGATCAATGCACCCGCGGTCTTCATGTAGTTGATGAACGAGGTCTTTCGCCCTTATCTCGATCAGTTTGTTGTAGTCTTCATCGACGACATTCTGATCTTTTCGAGGACCTATGAGGAGCACGAGCAGCATCTGGAGGTAACGTTGCAAACCCTCCGCGCACACCTGCTGTATGCGAAGCTGGAGAAGTGCGAGTTCTGGCAGGAGGAGGTAAAGTTCCTCGGTCACGTGATGACGAGGAAGGGTGTCGCAGTGGACCCCTCGAAGGTTGAGGCAATGCGTCAATGGGGCCAGCCCACGACTGCATCTGAGATCCGCAGTTTCCTTGGTTTAGCGGGCTTACTACCGGCGTTTCATCGAGGGCTTCTCTCGTATTGCAGCCCCGCTAACCAGATTGACTTGGAAGGGCGCTACGTATATTTGGAGCGACGCCTGCGAGTGAGCATTTGGAGTTGAAGGACCGCCTCACGTCCGTTCCTGTCCTCACTCTTTCCTCTGGGAGCGAGGGATTTATTGTATTCACCGATGCCTCACATATTGGTTTGGGTGTTGTCCTGATGCAGCATGGGAGACCACTCGCCTTCGCGTCTGCCGGCTTAAGATCCATGAGCTGAACTACCCCACGCATGATTTGGAGCTGGCTGCAGTTGTCTTCGCACAGAAGGTGTGGAGGCACTATCTCTATGGGGTCAGGTTCGAGCTCTTTTCTGACCATAAGAGCTTGAAGTACCTCTTCTCGCAGTCTGAGTTGAACATGAGGCAGAGGCGCTGGATGAAGCTCTTGAAGGACTATGACTTCGATCTTCAGTACCACCCGGGCAAGGCAAACGTGGTGGCGGATGCCCTCAGCCGACATCCATGAGGCATGGTGGCGCATATGATGATTCAGGAGTGGCGGATGCTTGAGGATGTAACAGAGTATGATTTCAATTCGGCCTGCAGTCTTCTATCGTGCAGTTATCAAGCCTGTCGATTCAACCCTCTCTTGTCGCAAGGGTGATTGAGGCTCAGCAGGCTGATGAGTCGTTGTAGAGTTATATGGTAGAGGTGACATCTGAGAGTCAGGTAGATTGGCAGATTGGTACAGACGGTGAACTTTGCTTAAGAGGCCGATTATGTGTCTCGAATATTCCTGAGTTACGCAGAGATCTTATGACCGAGGCACATCAATCGCGGTTTTCTATCCATCCTGGCTCGACGAAGATGTACCGTGATATGAGGCGACAATATTTTTGGGCGGGGATGAAGCGCCAGATCGCTAGTTTTGTGGCCGAGTGTGACACGTGTCAGCGTGTTAAGGTCGATTATCAGAGACCCCCTAGTCTATTGTAGCCGTTGAGTGTCCCAATATGGAAGTAGGAATACGTGTCGACAGATTTTATTATGGGTTTGTAGAGGACTCAGCGCGGTCATGACGTCATTTGGGTTGTTGTGGATTGTTTGATGAAGTCGGTACATTTTCTCGCGATGCGTACGACTTGGTCTATGGACCGACTTGCGAGGTTATTTATCGAGGAGGTTGTGAGACTGCATGGCATTCCAGTCTCGATCGTTTCTGACCGAGATTCGAGGTTCACGTCTTAGTTTTGGGGGAGCTTCCAGAGAGCGATGGAGACTGATTTGCAGCTCAGCACCGCGTACCATCCGCAGACCGAGAGGGTCAACCAGATCCTTGAGGATATGCTTCGGGCCTGTGCGATTAATTTCGGGGGTAACTGGGATGAGCATCTGCGATTAGCTGAGTTCGCATACAACAACAGCTATCAAGCGACCATCGGCATGACTCCTTTCGAGGCACTATATAGAAAACAATGCGGATCACCGAGTTGTTGGACCGAGGTTGGAGAGCGTCGTCTCTTAGGTCCCGAGCTTGTGCAGGAGACGTCTGAGGCTGTTGATATCATCTAGCAGAGGATGCGCACAGCTCAGAGCCGGCAGAAGAGTTTTGCTGATCGTCGACGTCGTCCCTTGGAGTTTGATGTAGGGGACCATGTGTGTAACATCCCGGATTTTCACTGTTTTGGATTTCCAAAAATTCTTGATATTTTTTTTAATTAACTTATACTATCACGTACTGACCATTAGCACTCAATGTTAGCTTATACACGAGTTAATTAATCCAAGATTAGCCCAATTTAATAGACCAGACAGGCCGTGATAAGGCCTGGTGCAGGCCGCCAAGCCAGATGGCCCGTTTACACTTACAACAGCCCGTGTGGGCCACCCAACGACTGAGAAGGGTCAGAAAAATCTAAAACTTTAGAAAATCATAGATCTCACTGGGCTTGTGGTCCATCGCGGACTGCGGACCCAGTGGACACCCAGAAGTATCATCTGGCATAGGCCCAATGCACCCCACCAATGCCAGAATTAAAATCTGGCACTGACAAAAGAAACTGAGACTCCGGGCCTTCCAGCCGTCGGATTTCTTCCAATTTACGGTGAAGGTTTAATGTATTTTTCAACGCCTGCCCACCAAATCTAGGCCCCGATCGTGGCACGATGACCGTTGATCGTAATCGGACCCGTGCGATCAAACACCATATCCGATCGCTCCCAAATTTGTTGGCCCTTCATCGGGCCATGAATCACTTACCCTATAAATTTTATGGCCAGAGGGCCACCGAAAATGCCCCATCAATCAGAATAGCCCCCAAAGGGCCACTTAAAGGTCGGAAACGCTTGCTCAGATCATATATCCGTTCATCCGTTCGCCCTAAAATTTTGCATGGACCCTAGTCAAGCCATAGGGCACCTACACACCAAATTTGGTGGTTAGAGGGGTGTTAGGGCCACCCCAACACCAATAGGGAGTCCCATAAGTCTATTTTAGGAAATTATGGAAGTTTGGGGCTTTTTCACCAAATATGGAATTATAAAAAGGGCCTCATTTGGGCACCCCTCTCCCCATACGAATTTTGCCCTAGAAGAGAGAAAGGGAGAAGAGAAAGAGGAGAAAGGAGAAGATAGAGAGAGGGAAGAAGGCATGGTAGACTCTCAATCAAGGTGGGCCCAAGAGGATCAAACCCACAACCTTCTACACCTTCTCCAAGAAGAAACCCTACCCACAACCACCGAAAATCGTCCATGGGCCATCTAGGTAAGATCCCTCACTCATTTCTCTTGAAATCCTTGTATTGAAGAAGAAAATGCATGGATTTCTCTCATGTTTGAATTGTTTAGGGATTCCGATCGGCCAACCTCCAAAACCCTCATTCCTAGGTCATTTTTGAGCCTCCAACGAATCACAAGGTGCGGACTATTATCCTTAGGTGGCCTAGCACCAATTATAGTATGAATGTAATGATTTTGTTTGTTGAGTTGTGATATTGAAGAATTTAGAGAAACCTAGGAATGGTGTGTTGTTGGAATTGCATGATTGGGCATGGTTAGTTTACATTTGATGTTGATCTTGTCTCTCACATGATTTAGCATAGGAATGATTACATGCTCATGTTTGTTTGGATTGATTTCGCTCATATGCATTGCTCCATAGTGTTTATGAATCTTGACTCTTGTGTGTTTAATTCCTTGAGGTGTTGGAAGAGCTTAACTTCCTCACAAACCCACACACTCACCGCCCTTAGTTCTTGATAATGTTTGCTCACTTGGTAGGAGTACTCATTTTTATAGTTGAGATGCATG
This sequence comes from Magnolia officinalis, assembly GCA_021015155.1. Classification (NCBI taxonomy): domain Eukaryota; kingdom Viridiplantae; phylum Streptophyta; class Magnoliopsida; order Magnoliales; family Magnoliaceae; genus Magnolia; species Magnolia officinalis. The sequence goes on from JAJHSJ010000010.1 coordinate 9,377,452, forward strand.
TGAACATGGTATTGATATGTTAGTTGATAACTTGTATACTAACATGTTATGAATCACCACCTAATCCTTGGTTGGTCAGGAATGCGAGGAAAGCGAAGGCGGTCCCGTTGGTAGGATCGTCTTGAAGCTAAACCTATGGATTGGACGAGTGCGTGTGGGCGACAGTAGTTAGACTACATGGGTCGCTGGTACCCGATGTCGTTCCGCCACGTGCTTGCCTGATTCATGCGGTTTAGCCCACTGTCTGATCAACCCTGTTTGTTAACCTTGTATGCTCACATATATGGAACCTGAACCACCCTACAACCTTGTAGCCCATCAATAACCCACCTAAAATTGGTCCACAGCCTCGTGAGCCGGGCATGGTGGAATGGGACACTGTGTCCGAGCTGTCGGCCTACGCTGGGGTGCCGCGCCTCCCCGTAGTGACCGCGAGCGATCCCTTTCTCTCGGCACTCCTCATGTGCTTGAAGTCGGGGATGAGGAACCCGACGGGATCACGGACCGTGGGGCCTTGGCCTCACGCATTGATGGGGTCTTGGCCTCGCAACTAGTTTAGGGCATTGATACGTGGGGTGTATCAGAATCCCCAACCTGCTGGATGAATGGACTTAACTAAGAACTTGGCTAACATGTCATTGCATCGCATTAGCTAGGGTGGCGACTCGGCAGTCGAGGTCGCTCTGAGGGAGTGTTGTCATATGCGATCGTAAGATGAAGTCGCTTGAGGGAGAGTTGTGGCGAGGGCATGCATCATACCATTCACCATGCATACGCATTATCAAGATTAGCTTAGTATCTACGAATGTTGCCTTTCATTAAATTCATGCTATAACTGCTGCCTGTTAAAACTTAAGATTAATAGTTCACACTGAGTTGATCACTCACTCCCACTCTGGGACGGTGTTTTAAAACACCAACCAGACTCTCTCATAGATGCAGGGGATGCAGAGCAGGTGGAGCATGGCGATGCTACCCTCGAGGAGGACGAGTTCTCCTACTTTCAGCTGATGGGCGGCTCTCCATCGGCTTGATCGGGCTGAATTCGTATTTGCCGAGCCGCGGGCTCCGCTTTAGTCTTTGAGATATAGCCTTCTTTTATTATCCTGTTGGGCAACGCCTTGGGCGACCCTTTATTATTTTTGGACTTGTATATTTGTGAGATTTCTTTCACTTCAGTAGACTGGTGCGATTGTGCTTCATGTTTCAGGTAATTCCAAATTGCGCATTTAAATTTGATTAATCATAAAAACCATAAATGCATGATAAGTGACACTCGGGAACTCGGGAGTCGAGTCTATGCACGACCCCCGATTTTCCGGGGCGTTACAATGTGTATCTCAAGATCTCGCCCATGAAGGGCGTAGTTCGATTTGGAGTGAAGGGCAAGCTTACCCCAAGATTCATAAGACCTTTTAAGATCACTGGGCGCGTTGACGCCGTGGCCTATCAGCTTGCTTTGTCATCTCAGTTGTCTGACGTCCACAACGTTTTTCATGTCTCTATGTTGAGAAAGTGTGGGTCAGACATAGTTCCTGTTATTGATTGGCAGCCGAGTTCCTGTTATTGATTGACAGCCGCTAGAGGTTTGTGAGGATGCTTCTTACATCGAGTAGCCAGTCCGTATCCTTGATCGGAAGGAGCAAGTCCTCCGGACCAAGGTCATTCCGTTGGTGAAGGTTCAGTGGGGTCACCATTCTGTCGAGGAGGCTTCTTGGGAGCGCGAGGCTGATATTCGAGAGCGCTATCCTCATCTCTTTGATGATTGATATGTGTTGTTTTTTGTATCTGTATGTTTATCCTTGATTTTTATATGATGATGTTATGTTTCTTCTCCCTAGAATTATATCTAGTTGCAATGATTGTGTAAATTTCGAGGATGAAATTTTTATTAGGAGGGGAGAGCTGTAAGACCCGTATCCTAAACTGTACCGTTCCGTAGACTTCCGCGGTCTTCTCGGTCGAATTCTAGCAGCCTTCGACCCTTAGCCGGCATTTGCGCGCGACCCTAATTCATACGCCGTCAACCCGAGTCAACTCAACCTAAGATTACTACCTTAGCGATCGCGTCATCGCCGTGGTACTACTCTTAGGTTGAGTCGACTCAAGTTGACGGCGTATGAATCAGGGTCGCTCGCAAATGCCGGCTAAGGGTCGAAGGTTGCCGGAATTCAACCGAGAAGACCGCGGAAGTCTACGGAATGGTACGATCTAGGATACGGGTCTTACAAGTAGCCTTCTTCTCTTTGAGCCGCCTGCCTTCATTCCTACTCAAAAGGGAAATCATCCAAGTAAGATCTACTAAATGACCGAATGTCAGCAAATAATCTTCGAAGGTCTTTACCCCGCTTACCCAGAGCAAAGAGAGTGGGCTGGATTCTACAAAAGCCAGACAACCAAAATTCTCCTGGTTGATGAGGTCAAACCAGGCACGCTAGTCCTCAGGAAGCACTCGTACTCGATCGACCTGCCTCTTTTGAAGAACAGAGAGGTCGAGGGCCCCCTTCGACTGAGCTACAAACAAAAGCAAAGTATGAGTTAGAACGTAGAAGGATTAATCAAGCATGCAATGCGACTAAAAGAAGAAGTGCCCGACCTGGATTGGCGAACTTGGTGGGGACTCGAACCCGCAGTTTTTCCAATTCAGAGGCAGGGGCCTCCCATTCCCCCAAGGCCCAGAACCACTTCCCCTTGCAGTCCTTTTTGGAAGAAAGAAGTTGGGTTACCAGACCCGGGACGCATGGGGCTTAGCTGAAAAGTACCACTAGGCCTTATCTGACCTGTCGTATTTGGCCATGTATAAAAATAAGAACTCATCTGGCGTCAGCCTCTGATTCCCTACCCGATGCCAGAGGACAAAAGTAGAGGTGAAGATCCTCTAGGAGTTCGAAACCAGCTGCCCGGCGCAATCCTCAACTGCGCTGTCAGCTCGCGCAAGAATGGATGGATGGGGAATTGGAGCCCGCATTGGAGGGTACAGATGAAGATAGCAATCTCCCCCTTAGCTAGAGAGCCCGCTTGGTCTGTGGGGGCAGGGGCTCGGATGTGAACCGAGTCAGGAATTTAATAGTCTTCGTGGAGCTGGGTCATCTAAGACTCGACCAGGATCGAGCCCCTAGGGACTAAAGGTTTCGGTCTGCCTCCCTAGGGGCCCACCTTCGACCGCCCCGCGAGATCTCTAAGGGCCCTCTTCGGTCCTCTAACTTGGGGTTCTTTGGGCCGAGGTCGAAGTGCTAAGGCGTACGGCCTTAAAAGGCCTTCAAACTCTCCGAGTTTTGAGGCAGTAGTCTCTGGTTCGGATTTTGAACCGGCTCCTCGAACCTCTTCCATTTCGTCAGAGTTGCTCGACATGATGTAAGGAAAAAGGCTTAAGTGATGGAAGACTCACAGCGTTACAGGCAAGCTCCTCAGGCGGAAGTTTTCCTAACTCCGACGGCTTCCTCTGAGTAGAACTTCTTCTCCGATGGTCGGAAACCCTTTATCTGGTGATGAAAATCCTTTTTCCGGTAGAGGGCGATTTTCGATGAAGGGCGATTTCCGGTAGAGGGCAACTCGGAAGAGAGAACGAGAAAATGAGGAGAGCGCAAGAAGTGTGGGAATGAGGACGGGAGGGTTTATATAACCACCTCATTACTCGGTGCCATCATTGCGAACGGCCGTTCCCGAAGCCGAGGCGACTTGACACTAGCGCCAAGGGACACGTGGAAGAAAGCCATACATCTGAACCCACGCTTCGAGGTTGTAGCCTTCTCAACATTTAATGTCATTAATGATGCGAGCAACTCTTCGCCCCTCCGCATACATGTGGCGCTGTCTCCTTCACTCCGCCGATTGCGAATCATAACCGTCGCTACGCGTCATTCGCCAAAAGGACAGAAGCCGAAGGGTTACGGTCGTCGTATACCACTCGAGATCTGAGGCGTATGTATCGCATTAATTGCGCCCTGATCATCCTAACCGCTATCATGAGCAGAGGCGTGGAGACGTCCTTTCATTTCCCCAAGCATTTACTCTCTAAGTCCAGACTCGGACCAAGAGAGTAGGGGGCTTCTGTAATGGGGAAATCTAAACAAGGATAATCGGGGTCGGCCCGAGCTATCTGAACCAGTTAACAAGGCCTCGGAAGGAGGGTACCATGTCAAATGTGAGCCGACCCCAAGTAACGACCGTAGGCTAGCTGAGACAAGTTCTCCACCAATGAATCACTACTCAGAACTACAATCCTGAATGGCGGATCCGAACCTTCGTCCTCATCCGAAGAAGGACGACTGAGCCGAGTTCTGACCCTCGTCCTCAGCTCCATTCAACGAACTCCGACCTCAATGATCTATTGACAAACTCTGACCACTAGTACTTGGTTTCAGGGCTACACAATCTGATCCATAGCTCAACTGGCAGACTGAGTGGAGATACCTCGTTTCAACACTTGAGGTCTTGGTATCGATCCCTAGTGGGGTGCCTAACATGGAGCGTGTGTACTGACATGGGTGTGTACTAACAAGCTAACCCAAAAAAAAGGGCTACACAGTCTGAGGCCGCGTCCGGGTGCGGATACTCCGTACAGTTTGAGGCCGAGCTCAGGTGCGGATACTCCGTACGCCGAGGCTGAGGCAGATCTTGGATGCGGATGTTCCATATGTTGAGGTTAAGGCTGAGCCCTAGTGAGGATACTCCATGTGCCGAGCCTGAAGACTAACCTAAATACGGACGTGACCGAAGATCTCGCATAAGGATATGCGCCTTTAGGACACGATACGCCGCACGATCCAAAGATTGCGAATAATATCTCCATGATCAAGATATCTTGTTGATTGAGCGAATCATGCCGAGATTAACGGACTTGGATCGTCCAACCCATATGTATAAATATCAGGGGACCCCATTGCTACAGGTACGTAAGATGTCATACCCTCTCTCTACATTCGACTTAGACCCAGATTCTCTGTCCTGACTTTGGCATTGGAGGGGTCCCCCGCTGAGCCAGTGTCTCCTTTGCTTACCCTTTTGTACAAGACCAGGGTTCGTTGAAGGTTGGCAACATTGAGTGGAGGGTGGTCCAGATTTTGACCTCAACAGATCCCATTGTTGCTAAGTTAGGGTCTAAAATTAGATTATTTGAACAATCTGAATCTCTTGATATTTGTGAAAACCTTTTTATTTTCTTTTTTCCAGAATGACTTGTGGACACCTGAGTTTTTTATTTCTTTCATTTTCATCGTTTACCAATTATATGTTTAGATATTATTTGATAAGTTACCCTTTTTAATTTAAGTTAGTTTGGAAAGCACCATTGTAAAATTTACATATTCGATGAAAGTTACTTACTTTCAAGATGTTTATTTTTTAAACTTTTTTATTTCTCTCTCCGTCTCATCTCTCCATGTAATTGATGGTCTATATCAAAGGAGGTAGTACATGATGGACGGTCCACATCAAAGGTGGGGCCCACACAATAGATGGTCCATATCAAAGGTGGGCCCCACACGATGGATGACCCACGTTAATGTGGGCAGACATCAAAGGAAACCCTAATTATGAATGGTCCGCATCCAAGGCGACCCCTGCATGAGGGATGACCCACATTGAAGGTGGGCCCACACGATGGTTCACATCAAAGGTGGGCTCCTCAAGATGGACAATGGACATTGAAGGTGGGCCCCATATGATAGATGGCCCACATCAAGGTGGGCTCCATATAAGGATGGTCCACATCAAAGTTGGCCCACATCCAAGGTAGGCCCCACATAATGGACAGCCCAAATTAAAGGCAGGGCCCAAAAATGGACGGTCCACATCAAAGGCGTTACCCATGTGATAAGTTGTGGATACTAAAGGTGAGCCACACATGATGGATGACCCACATCAAGTCGGGCTCCATAACAGAGAATCCCCGTCAAAGGTTGGCCCCTAATGATGATGACCCATCAGCAAGCTGGCTCTATATAACGGAGAATCCCCATCAAAGGTTAGCCCCTAATGATGAATGACCCACATCCAAGGTGGGCCCCACATGATGTATGCTTATATTGAAGGTGGGGTCCACAAGATGGGCTGTGGATTGAAGGTGAGCCCCACGTGATGTGCCACACAGGAGGACATTACGTGGAGACAGAAAGAAAGAAAGTTAAAAAGAAATAAAAATAAAAATAAAAAATAAAAAAAGCTACATACGGGATTATGCCAACAGACCTTATGTCCTATCCCAAGAAAGGATGGGTCCTTACTAGGGGTGTACACAAACCGGGCTAGCCCGGTTAGCTCGCTCGACCCGGCCCAAAAAAGCCCGACTCGGCCTGACCCGGAACTGAGTTCGGGTTCGGACGGGTCAATTTTCTAGGCCCGAAAATGAGTCTGGGCCGAGTTCGGATACGGCCCAGTTCAGCCCGTCTCGGTCCGAAACCTGACTCGCCCCAGCCCGTTCCGACCCGACCCGCCCGTCCCGTCCCGACTCGGCACTTATGGTCCACTGTATGAATGGGTTAGTACACCATTTAAGATAAGGGTAGTATGTTGGCACCAAAAAGTAATGTTTATATGATGCCACAGGTCCAAATGTAACTAAGTGTGTGGTTAGGTAGGTTGCAATGGAATTTTAGACAACGGAATTATTTCTCCAGATTCTTTATATTCCAGAATAGGATGGTTACCGTACGTAGAGAAGAACTAGAAAATGGTAGAGCCATATTGCCACTTACATGTGCTGGGGTCATCTTTCAATCAGGACGGCTTGTTTAGTGGGATCCACTGACGATGGAAATTGATTCTAGATATACATAGTTGGGACGATCCTAGCCATCTAAATAGTGGCCTCCACAATGGTAGGAAAGAAAACAACTGACAGGGAACATGTTGTGCAGGAGAGTAAGATAAGAAATGGCTATGGTCTCCTGATAAGTATGGTACCGTTGATCGACGGCCTTGTAATGGGACGCGGATTACCTGCCAAAGCCTTTCCCATGAATTTGCTGTAAGGTTCGAAACTGGCCCGAACTCGAAGGTTCGAAACTGGCTCGAACTTAGCCCGAACTCACACAATTGCAGCCCGGGCTCGGTTCGGACTGTAGATATTGGCCCGGTGACCAGGCCTGGTCGGGTTCGGGCTGGTACGACTGTTTGAACGGGCCTGGACGGACTGAGGCCAGTTCGACTCCGCCCGACCCGTGTACACCCCTAGTCCTTACATGGCGCATGCCCCATTTACATGAAAGTAGATGGTTAATGAAGCTGATAAACAGTCCACATTCAACGCTGCATGTGTGTCTCACAAGACGGATTGAACTGATTTTGGCTTAGACAATGTTTGTGTGCCTGCCCTCCTGTTAAGGCTAATTGGGATGCATGTTAGATCCCATGAGAAGCAAGTGCACTCGTGGGACTTCATGAAAGTAGGCCTAAGGGCCTTGTGATGCACGTGCTAACATGGCACACATGTAAGATCTACGCAATTCACTGATGTTAGATGTCTACCGCTCATAGTGGGCCACAAGTATGGAGGAATCTTGTGACGCTTGAGTTTCTGCTTGCACAGATGAGGTCCGTACACCTGTGATCCACCAATTTGCTCTGTTGAGGCCTACATTGGATAGGCCTCAACATCAATGTCAGTATATGATGTAGAGCGGGTCATGGACAATTTCATGGACAAGATGGACCAAATAAGCCTGAGGCGGAAGTGATCTGGACCATTAGAACCTTAAAATAAGCATATCTTGCAAACTAGAATAGTTATTGGCCGTACCATATGATTTGGGAGTAGGAGACTACTTTAGCCAACCAACCTGCTATGCCGAGTTGCTCACGCCGAAGAGATTCGTCAGATCAATGGTGGAAAATCTATTTTATTTCCGTTTTTACTATTTATAGTAAATTTAGTTGGATTAATAATTTTGATCCATTGAGTTTAAAGTTTTAGGAGTTGTGCCAGTATGAAAAGTGCTTAGAAAAATTAGAGGAATAAATTGAGCACTTACTATTTTTGGCAGAAAACATTAAGTCTAGTAGAAATCATGACAGTATATA